>JAMJFZ010000982.1:582500-1182500 GCA_026225945.1 Cricetomys ansorgei
TCTCCTTACTGTATGACAGTGTCTTAGGGCATCTGCCCTGCCGTGACAGCCCTTCTAACCCTTCATCTGCCAGAAAGGAAGCTAGAAGAGGGAGAGGCGGCTCAGTGGTGAAGAGCACTGATTGCCCTTTCATGGGGCCCAGGCTCTGTTCGCAGTATCCATATGGCTGCTCACAGTGGCCTGTATCTCCAGTTCCAAGGGATCCAATGCCCTATTCTGATCTCCATGGGCACCAGGCACAACATGGTGCACAAATATGCATGTAGGCAAAACACTCATACATATAAAATACAATAAATAAATCTCTAAAAAGAAATTAAAGAAAAGAAACAAGGATATTAATGTTCCAGCATTTTCCAGAGAGCGAGGACAAAGTCATTCCTGGCTATGACCCATATGCAGTTTTAGCTCCTTGCCTAACATGAAGAGGGCCCCAAGCCTCCTCCTGCAGAGGGCAGAACATGCCATACATGGTGTCCCTGGCTCAGGGCCACAGCAGCCCTTTCAATGACACCTTCACCAAAGCTTGGATCTCCAGGCACCTGTCCTGAGTGGCAGATACTGAGGCATCCTTGATGAGACAGGTGGCAGAGCAATTAAGACCTCTTGGCATTGGGTAGAGCTGGATGTAAGTCCTGGCTCTCCCCTTTGCCAGCTGTGTAACCTAAGACAGATCCCTTCACCTCTCTGAGCCTCAAGGGTCCTTGTCTATGAAATGGACTGATGATAAAAACCTACAGAGTTTGTATCTACCTGCTACGAGATTGTTTACAATAAAGTTAATGACAACAGACCAGCATGTAGCACAACCAGTTAAGAAACAGGAATGAAACGGCACCAGGTTCTACACATACCTTGCTCTGCATGACCCCTGCTTTCATTCTTGAAAGATTTGAAGGAGTACTAAGTATTGTTCACAGGAGCCGGGCCCCCTGCTGAGCACTTGGCAGATACAGACTCATTTGATCCCTGCCACTACCTGAGCCAGAAGACCATTTGAGGAAGCTGAGGCACAGAGGGTGTGGGGGAGAGGCGGGAGTTCCCTGCCATCCCCCACCAGACATGCAGCCAGGCTGCAAATCAAGCTGGGGCCTGACTTGCTCTGAAACACCTTTGCCTTCTTATTCTGCTCCTCTTACTCTGAAGCACGTGTCCAGTTTGGAACCCATGTGCTCAAAGGAAGAAGAAGAGATTGAGGCATAGATTCCAATCACAGCCTTCCTTCGCCTGTGCTGTGGGCTGACCTCCCCACCCACCAATCAACAACGGTAAAGTGGCGCTCACAAGAGGTGTGGCCGTGCTTCTAAGTTCTAAACAAGCTTCAGTCTTCACAGCAATAATGTCCCCTGAGCTGATGAAACCCCAGCCTTGGAAGTTCCATATCAGGATCGAGAAGCTGTTACCATTAAGGCCCTGAAGTGTTACCAATGAGCAATCAAAAGACTGGCTCAAACTGGCACAGAGCAGCACCCTTCACTTGTAACTGTGAGAATGCATGGTCTGTTCCCTGGGGTAGGATCTCCTCTGGCACCTGGTAATAACCGGTGGCATTCCCGCTGGCCTGGTCTGTGGTCTTGGCAGGCCAATGTGGACGTGTTTGTAGTCTGCGATGAGCTGAGCACCCTCTGTGCCCCCTGCCCCCACCAATGTGGGATGTAAAGCGATTGCTGCTTGGCAACATTTTTTCAATGAATGGAAGCCAGGAGTTAATAGAGTTCAGAGCAGAGCTGCCTGCCTGGCAGGAGGCAGAAAACAACAGAGCTTGAAGAAAGTGGATGTGTGTGGTAACAGCTTTTAGAAGGAGCATATGCAGGTACGGCTGAGGGTGTGGCGCCAGAATCCTCGGAAGTGTCCTGGGTCCCATTCCTACATGGCCACCTCTCAGCTATGGGTCCTTAACTAGCAACCAACTCTACAAAATAACTCGGCAGAGGGAATGGGCAGGTGACATGATTTACATAATAGAGACACTGTCCTGTGTGTTTAAATGACATTCACAGAACAGCTCTAGTGACCCCAGCCCTGAGCTGTATGTGCTTATGGAAAGCCCTCTATAGAAAAGGGTCATGTCTACACATGCCTGCTAGGACAGTTACCCCAGCTTCACAGAATCTGAATTTGCAAACTCCGTCATTTGATGTGTGTGGTTTGCAAGCCCAGGCCAGTGGCATGGTGCTCTCCTGGGCACTCATGACATAAGCAGAGTGAAAACTGAGTCACCTGATAAGCATGTTCCCACGTGAAGCTGAACAGGGTCACACGCTGCCCTCCAGGGTCAACTCTCATGCTGTGAACAAGTGTGCTTCTGGTGGTCAACCCAAGGCCATAGTTTTCTCTTTCTGTGTTTCATAGTGCTGGTGTTGCTGTTTACAATGACTCCCACACAAAGTGCTAAAAGTGCTGCGTTCTGTGTCTCAAAAAAACAGAAAAGGTGTGTGGGAGGCAGGCTGTGTGCATGCAGATCTTACAGTGTTTGCTGCTGTGAGTTCAGTGCCAATGAATACATTCCTATGCCTGTAATAAAAAAATGTCTGTAACTATCCAGAAAGGTGTCACCCCTAGTGTCTAGTGAATTCACCCCTAGTGAATGAAAACTGTCTCTGATAGGCTCATGTGTTTGAATACTTACTTGGTCTCTGGTTGGTGGCACAATGTGGAGAGGTGACAAGTTTTAGGAGGGGAGCCTTGCTGGAGGAAGTACACCACTCAGGGAAGGCTTTGGGTCAAGTTTGAGCTCAGGACTTCCTGTGTGTGGTTGAGATGTGAGCCCTCAGCTTTCTGCTCCTGCCACCATGCCTTACCCACCACTATTGGATATCTAGAACCACCAGAACTGTAAACAAAACAAACTCTTCATTTGAGTTGTTTTGGTCATGGCATTTTATCACAGCAACAGAAAAGTAATTAATATGAAAGGTTTACTTTAACCTAGAGAGGTAGCTCAGCAGTTAAGAGTGCTTACTGCTCTTGCAGAAATCCTGAGTTTGGCTCCCAGCACCTACATTGTGTAGCTCAGAGCCTCCTCTAACTCCAGATCCAAGGGATCTGGTGCCCTCTTCTGGCCTCCTTCTGGCACTGCACTCATGTGCACAATGACCATCCACACATATACACAATTAAAAATTGAAGCGAGTGGGGAGAAGAACCTCAGTGAATTTTAGCTGAGTGTGATAACACACTCTTACAACCCCAGTACTGGGGAGTCTGAGGCAAGCAGAGAGATCTGTGAGTTCTAGGCCAGCCTGGTCTACATAGAGAGTTCCAGGCCATCCAGAGCTACATAAGGAACCCTGTCTCAAAAAAACCAACAGAACAAAACAACAACAAAATGTTTGCCTTAGCTCATAGCTTCAGAGTACCTGACTGCTTTAAGCCTGTGGTTGCTCAATACATTATGGTGGGGCAGGAAGGCAAGGGACAGAAGAGGTCTGCTAGCCTCATAGCAGGTAAGCCATAAAAGAGATGGTAAGGACAAGCCAGGGTCCCCAAAACTCCCTTCCAGGGCACATCTGCAATGACCTGGCTTTCCTTCACCTGATTCCAATTCCTAAAAGTTACACCATTCCTCCACAGTGCCAGGACTTGGGGATCAACTTCAACGCCATTAAATAATGTGAATTTAAATAACAAATGTGAAATAATGTTCTCTTCAGTGGCACTGAAGGAACCTAACCCTCTGTTTCCCTGAGAACAACGGTTCCAAACCCTCAGCGTCTGTTCTCAGTGACTTCAGAGGACAGAGCTTCCTTAAAGCAGAGAAATCTTAGTACCGGGAGAGTTTCTATGGTGACTGTTTTGGTGTTTTGGTTTATTTGCTTTTCTTTAGGTTTTGTGACAGGAGGTTTCACTCTGTAGCCCTGGCTGACCTGAAACTCACTGTTGTAGACCAGGTTGGCTGCCTACACCACCATACTGGCCTTAAATATTGTCGTGCTTCTAGAGGGAGTTAGGCCAGCTGTGTTGATGTCTCCCTATAATGCCAGCACTTGGGAGGCAGAGGCAGGAGGATCAGGAGCTCAGGGCCATTCTCTATTACATGGCGAGTTTGAGGCCAGCCTGGGCTACATAAGACCCAGGTTGGGGACATGGAGTATCAGGAAAGAGTGGAGTTGAGATCTTCACATTTTGACAATGACTGAGATGGTTGAGTACTGTCACAAAAGCTGCGAAGGGAGGGCACAGCCTAAGACGGTAGGGTACTGTCCCAAGGGCCGTGAAGGGAGGGTGTAGTCTATGGAGCCTGAGCCTGGCATCGTCAGCACCGTCACCTTGCTGCATGGACGTCCCCTGCACAGCTGCCACAGCCTGAGAGGTTACAGTAGAGCTTCAGGCCTGTAGCCAGGGTGGGTACTAGATGGTGCCCAGGCCTCACCTTCTGCATAATAGCCACCTGTGTGGTAGCCACTCCTTCCTGCTGTCCTCCTGTGGCCACCACTCTGTCCTGCTGCCCAGCAGCATGATCTCTTCACACTGGCTTCCTGTGTCTGCTCTCCTCCATGCTGCTGTAGCCAGGGTATGCCCTTTTCTACCTTCCTCCCTCTCATGGCTCCCCATATCTCAAGGTAAAGCCCAAGGCCCACCCTGTGGGGCCCTGGGTTCAGGTCTCTTCCCACTTGTCTATTCTTGACAGATACCATATGGTTCTAAGTATGCAATGATCACTGTAGTCTCTCAACATGCTGTCCTTTATCTGCCACAGGGCCTTTGCACATGACAGGTCTGCCTCTGTTCCCATACCCACTTATCTTGCCCCAACACCATGGCCTGCTCCATCTGTCTATCCTTGAACCCCACTCTGTCACTTTCCTGGCATAACTGCCCTCAAGAAAAAGTAGGCCCCCAATTTAGCCCCACCATCTCCTCGTTTCGGAACCTGTTTCTGGGGACCTCTCTCATTTATTTGATTGATTGTTTGCTAAATGGGCGCCAGACCGTTAGCTCTGTAAGCCCAGAATCTGAGGCTGCCTAATGCCATTGTGTCCCCAGAGCACAAGCTGGGCCTGGCACACTGAATGCACTCAACAAACAGTTCACATGAGAAGACACATGCCCCTGCCACACCCTGTAGAGAATCCTAATGAGTAATGTCCAGCCCTCTTATGCAGTTAACAGGACAGATCTCCTGGCCCTGTCACAACCCTGTAGGTTGTCACAAAAGTGAAGCTTCACTGTTGGAAGCAATGAGGCTTGGAGGGACAGGTAGAGCACACAGCCAGGAAGATTTGGGGCTGAACTAGAACCCTGATTTGACTGACCCAGAGCCTGGGCTCCAGGCTCCTCCCTGCTGCTTCTGCCTTGTTCTCTCATTCTGTTTGTCTGCTAATTCTGCACTGCTGTTTGCAGTCAGTGGACACGGCAGCTAGGGCCTAGGTATCTGGCTTCATCATTCCCCCTGCCTCTTTCCTCTTTATAGGATCTGATTCCAACAGCACAGCAGGCTGGAGCCCAAGCTGCACTGTCTCCAGGGCCTTTGCACATCTCTACAAAGGGGGTTCTCCACATAGTCTACTGGCAGACCCAGCATCACTGGGTAGCCTTAGCATCTCTCAGCCACACAACACTGAGATAGTGGAATTTATTTGACCCACTCTCTATGTTAGATATGGGGAAACTGAGACTCATCACTGGATCAGAGGATGGGTACCAAAAGCAAAAGGAAAAACCAAGGTCTGGGCTCTCAGGCTACAACATCCATCCTGCCCTCATGGCTCCCTAGTGAAAGGGGCAGGGAAAGATGCTATGTCTGCCTGTCTACCATGGGATCAGAAACATCGCCACTAATTCTCTGGTCTCAGAGAACATTCTTCTAGTTCTGTGCAGAATGGGAACATCCGTGGATAGGTGAAGTGGGGCAGGCGATCCTAAGCGACCAGAGATGTTATAGTTATTCATTCATGTATCCACCATCTGTCTATCATCCATCCATCCTCTTCTCTCTCCATCTGTGTCTCCATTTACCATTCATCCTTTAATCATCTATCTATCACCTGTCCATCTTCCCATCCACTCATCCATCATCTGTCCATCCATCTATCCACTCACCCATCCATCCACTCACCCCTCCCTTCTTTCTCCATCTATGAATCCATCTAACCATCTATCTCTTCCCCTGTCTATATCTCCCCTACTCACCCATCCATCCACCCACATGCCCCCTTTACTCTCTATTGTATATCTGTCTTCCACCTGGGCACTAGCCACGCCCATTGAGTGCTAACTCTGCGAATGGCTTCCTGAGAGATAAGCATCCTCATTTGCAGCCTCCTCGGAGCTTGCAGGACCCTGGCGGCACAGGTCCAGAAGTCTACATTTCCCCTACACTGATACGCTTGCACCAACAGAGGGGCCTGCTCTTGGCCTCACAGAGAACCAAACAGGAGAATGCAGTTACCATCCCTGAGGGCTTTGTCCCAGCTTTGCTCTGAACACTGGCTATGTGCCAATCAAGGGTCCTGACTCTGGTATGGGCACTTAGTGTACCTGTGTGAGCTGTGCCAGATTCCCAGAGTCCAGTCTTTCAAAGCCCTCCCTCCATAGCTGCCCATCAGACAACCTACCTTGAAACTCCTGCCTGGTTTTATTCAGACAAGCTTAGGCTGTTGTCGCTGTTACCAAAACAATCTTATTTTAGAATGAAACTTTATTGCTTTCATAAATGGACAAAGATGTCAGCAATCATAAATATAAAATAGCAATTAGGAAATTTGAATAAAAGCTTGTAATCCTAAAATTTGAGAGGTGGAGAGAGGAGGATCAAGAGTCAAAGGTTACTCTGCTACAGAGTGAGTTTGAAGCCAGCCTGGAATACGTAAGGACCTGATTTAAAAACAAAATAAAACAAACAATTGAAGAAGGCTGGTTGCTGGATCCTTAATTTCTGGGTGGACAATACTTCCTATCTGTAGGAACAGGCACTTCCTGTCTGTGGACAGCACTTCCCATCTTGTAGTAGTCACAATCCCTACTTCAGAATGCTCCCGAAGAGCTGGCTAGTGGACCACCCACACTGAGGTGACACCTGCTCCTTAAGGAGGTTCCCCCAGTATACTATCACTAGGGGTTACCACTGAAGTCCCTATCACAAGGGGTCACTCCTCCCCTAGGGGGCGCCCTGAGTGCTGCCCTGGCCACTATCTTCTGAGCCCTGTGGAAACCTTGAGCTGGCCCTACTGAGATGGCCAGGAGGCTGAGGTCAGGAAGTGGAATGGACTCTGTAACCCAACCTGGTGGGTGTGCATCAGGCCCTGACCTCTGAGGAAAACCAATACAGAAAGCGGAACCCAAGCCTTGCAATTGTCTGGTGTAGCCCTCCCTCCCAAAGACCTTGACCCCGGCTATGACACCCCTAGTCCCCAAAGCCCATGACACTGTCAGGCCCCCAAGCATGGCCTTTCTGAATGCCTCACAGTATGGTCAAGTCTAAGCCACTGCCCAGTGACCCAAGCAGCCCCTTCCCTCCTCTGGTAACACGTGCCTGAGGAAACAGAAGTCCCAGACCTGGGCTGGACTGGGTCCAACACCCCTGCATGACCCCTCCTCTGGAGAAGCAAGGCTAGATATCAATTGTGTTCCTTATCTGAGAAAACGCCCCGTGATCGACTCAGATTTCAGAAGGGTATTTGGGATCTAAGAGCTGCTATTGGCTCTATTCAGACACAAAGAGGTCCACTTTCTCCAAGAGGAGGTTGTCCCTACCCAGTCCCTGCTCCAGTCAGAAAAGCCCAGCTAGGGAAGGTGGAGCATACAGGCAAGGGCGAACAGCTGTGGCATACACATCTCAATTTATTCTTCATCCTTCCATCCAATCACACACACACACACACACACACACACACACACACACACACACACACGCACACACACACACACACACACGCACGCACACACACATCTGGGAGAGCCCTGTGAGCTGCTTAGAGCTCAGCACTTACCATGGCCCTAATCACATGTTCTAAACATGTTGAAGTAGTTTCCCCCAGTAAGTCCTCCTCAGGAGCACGTGACCTGATGCTGCAGAGAAAACACACTTGCCGGTGTGATGTAGAGATTTGGGGGATGGAGAGACTGGGAGCCAGGCGAGGGCATCCTCACATCTTGGCCAGAGATGAAACAGGAACACTGTGGAGAGGTTACCCAAAGAGGGTGAAATTCCACTCCCCAGGTTCGTATTGAGTGGGCAAGGTGCCTGAGACATCAGTAGAGCCGCCTCTCCCCAGCGCATGTCCTGAGGAATGCAAGGTGACTCCAGAAAAGATCCTGATCTCAAGTAGGGAAGGGAAAGGTTGAGTTGGGCAAACCCAAGTTGGCATCCATCAGACAGCACTTGTCAGAGCACCAATTTATTCATTCTCTTGCAAAATCAACGAAAGAGGCTCAGGGACCCAGCACAAAACAGTCCCGCAGATACTCCTCTGCCTTAGATACTCAGCCTTAGAGAGTGCCAAAGATGAACATTCCCCAAAGCTCATTCTGACTACTTGAATGTAACCCAAACCGCAGTCCACAGAAAGGGACACTCAAGCCAGAGACAGGCTGCCATTTCCCAGCATCCTGCCAGAAGCAGAGGCCAGCCCTGAGATGAGGACCCAGGGCTCCCAGAAACAGACTGTCTGTGGGATCTGGGTGGGTCTTGGCTGCTCCTGGCACACGAGGAAATGGGACTCACATGGGCTGAAGCCATCCTGGAGGGGCAGGAAGCCTGCTGTAGACCCATGAACATGAGCCAATGCCCCATGGCTTTATTGACCAGCCAGCAGGAAGACAGGTGCACACTGAGACAGCATCACCTCCATGTTTGCCCAGAGGAGACCTCAGGACTCCCCCAGGATTAGTCCCTGTGGACTTGCATGAGGTAATATTGCTTTAAAGGGTATCTCTGGGCCCCATCTTCCAAGAAGCCTCCTGATTGGCACCATACTGCCTTCCTACTTCACCTACCCAGGTTTTCAGGTGGCTGCTCTTCAGTGCTTTCTCTATTTACCTCACTCTTCTACAGACTGTTTAGCCCCTGCGAGAGCCCCTGTAGCTATATGGAGTGGAAAGGGTTAAACCTGATGCACAGGTCAACAGTGCCTTTCATGCAGCCTCTGGTTTTCCAGCCCCACAGTGCCATCTCTGCCCCAGCGCATGGAGGAGAAACCTGTGGTTGGCGGAAGTCTTGCTTAGGAGCAAGGCCAATAAACAATGAGGCCAGACCCCACCCTGCTTTGTTTTCTCTTCCTGGTCACTTGTGACATTGGTCAAACTATATTTTGGCTGATATCACAGGAGCCCTACTTTTCAGGGCCCTGACTGACTGACTGACTGACTGGCTGGCTGGCTGGCTGACTGTCTAACTGACTGGCTGCCTGTCTAACTGACTATCTAACAGACTGGCTGCCTGTCTAACTGACTATCTAACAGACTGACTGACTACCAACTAACTCAGCTGTGCTGAGGCCTGATCCCCACAGTCTCAGGTCAAGGCCTGACCTGCAACTATGCTCCAAGACTTCTCTCCTTCACCCCCTGCTGGATGACTGTAATGGGATCGAGGTGATAAGGGTTCACCTGCAGTTCAGAAGGGCATAGAGTATGAGCTGACTGACAACTGTGACAATCTCTGGCTCCCATTCCTACTTCCCCATGCTGGGACCTAAGTCGGTTCCTTGGGTCATTCCAGAATCTTCCAGGCTAGAAGATAGGAGAGTAGTTCTCAACAGCAGCTTTCACCCCAGCCTTTGTCATTATTCATGGACAGAAACGTGAGGTAACAGGTTCCTAGCAATGGTTTGCTAAGACAAAACCTTAGCAGAGATGATACCCAAGAGCTGCCTTCCTGGGCAGAGGGACGGGGTCTCCTTTCCTCCATAATGAAAAATTCACCAGCCAAGACAGATGACTCATCAATCTTTCATCACAGTGCTTGCTGGGGGAGATGGAGCACCACTGTGAGCCAGCTCCAGCAGCTTCAGGGGGAACAACACCTCTTCCTCCCTGGGCTCAGGGCCTCGCGTGGGGAGGAAGCCTGTGGGGCTCCCCAGGAAGGGTAGTAAGCAGGACAACTGGCCAATTCCCTGCTTTCTGCTTCCTATAGGAGAGGGTCAGAAAAAGGTAGGGATAGAATATTACTCAGCCATAAAAGAGAATGAGATGCCCATCACTGATGGTAAAGTGGATGCAACAGGAGAACATTAGGTGAGTGAAATAAATCAAGCACAGAGAGACAAATACTGTTTGCTCTTAGCTTAAAAAGCTGATCCAGCAAGATAGGATAGGATGGATAGGACAGATAGGATGGATAGGGTAGGATAGGATAGGATAGGATAGGATAGGATAGGATAGGATAGGATAGGATAGAGGATAGGATAGGATAGGATGGATAGGATAGGATAGGATAGGATAGGATAGGATAGGATAGGATAGGATAGAGTAGGACAGGATAGGATGGATAGGATAGGATAGGATAGGATAGGATAGGATAGGATGGATAGGATAGGATAGGATGGATAGGATGGATAGGATGGATAGGATAGGATAGGATGGATAGGATAGGATAGGATAGGATAGGATAGGATAGGATAGGATAGGATAGGATAGGATAGGATAGGATAGGATAGGATAGGATAGGATAGGATAGGATAGGATAGGATAGGATAGGATGGATAGGATAGGATAGGGTAGGACAGGATAGGATAGGATAGGATGGATAGGATAGGATAGGATAGGATAGGATAGGATAGGATGGATAGGATAGGATAGGGTAGGACAGGATAGGATAGGATAGGATGGATAGGATGGATAGGATAGGATAGGATGGATAGGATAGGATAGGGTAGGACAGGATAGGATAGGATAGGATGGATAGGATAGGATAGGGTAGGACAGGATAGAATGGCTAGGATGGATTGGATAGGATAGGATGGATAGGATAGGATAGGATAGGATAGGATAGGATAGGATAGATAGGATAGGATAGAGTAGGATAGGATGAATAGGATAGGATGGATAGGATAGAGTAGGATAGGGTAGGATAGGATAGATAGATAGGATAGGATAGATAGATAGAGTAGGATAGGATGGATAGGATAGAGTAGGATAGGATAGGATATAGGATGGATGGATAGGATAGACAGGATAGAGTAGGATAGGATAGGATAGGATGGATAGGATAGGATGGATAGGATAGAGTAGGATAGGATAGATAGGATAGAGTAGGATAGGAGGATGGATAGGATAGGATAGGATAGATAGGATAGAGTAGGATAGGATAGGGATAGGGATAGGATAGGATGGATAGGATAGGATAGGATAGGATAGGATAGGATAGGATAGGATAGGATAGGATGGATAGGATAGGATAGATAGTAGGATAGGATAGGATAGGATAGGATAGGATAGGATAGGATAGGATAGGATAGGATGGATAGGATATGGATAGGATAGGATAGGATGGATAGGATAGGACGGATAGGATAGGATAGGATGGATAGGATAGGATAGGGTAGGGTAGAAGTTACCAGAGCCTGGGGAGATTCAGGGAAGGAGGAGACAGGGTCTTGATGGGCACAGAGTTACCATTGGGTAGGAGCATCTCCCAGCCTACAGAAAGTTGACTGACTGACTGACAGCCACATAGTATGTATTGATGTAACTATCAGAGAGGATTGTGGGGGTTCTTAACACAGAAATGATGAATGCCTAAGCCGATGGGCATGGCAGTGACCCATCAGATCAACACACATGAAATGCATGTATTGAAATATCACACTGGACCCCACAAATAATCTTTACAGTCTGTACAGAGCAAGTGCCGGGAAGCATCACAATAGCCATGTGGCTGGCACTTCTGTGTGTGGCTCTCAGCTGGGCACCACATGTGAGCCCACCTCCACCCCTGCCCCCACCCCCACACCCACCCCCACCCCTGCCAAGCAGGGCAGGCTTTGACACCACCAGCTGCCTGCTGATTATGTTGTGTCTCTGCTGCCCAGGGCTGACCTGCCCTGTCTGTGCATTGTCCACAGCTTCTCTGGAACTCCCCCTCAATATTATGAGATCAGCAGCATTTACCCAAGGATCAGGAGAGGCTTGAGCTCAGCCTATAGGTTGAGGGCAGCCTTGCTGGACTAGCGGTTTTTGAGCAATGGAAGTCGGTTCAGTGACCACAGACAGTAGGGAGGGCAGCCTATATGCAAGCAGACCCTGGACTCTGCCACTCCCTGGCCACTGAGATCCTTGCCTTTGTCATCAGTTTCCCCAGGTCTGCCAGGTGGTTACTGGTTATCTGCTCATGTTTTGCCCAGAAGAGATCTAAGGAGGCATTTGGACTGCCTGCTTTGGCCTGTGACTGCCCTACCTAGCAGAACCCTCATGTTCCCTGTGACTCTGCATCTAGGTCTCTGTGGACTCAGGCCAGGCTGCTTTTCCAGGAAAGAACAGCCCAGCTTGGGTCTAAGAGGAACAAGAGGAGGTGCCAAGACAGGGAACAGGCAGTAAGGTAGCAGGGAAGACTAAAGGGCAGGACTTAGTTACAGGAGGGGTGAAGAACAGCTGATGATGTCAGCTAAGGCCACCAAGCAGAACCAAGAGGGTCTAAGTGCCCAGTGCTGATACATAGTCACAGGGTAGAACCTGGCTTCAGAGGCTGTGGGGCCCAGTTACCCCAAGACTGGGATCTGAAGGGTGTGGAGTGAGTGGGCCCTGTTGGGAGTAGGGAATAGGGATGCAGGGGCTCAGGGGCACAGGGGCTCAGGGGCTCAGGGGCTCGGGGGCTCAGGGGCACAGGGGCTCAGGGGCACAGGGGCTAAGGGGCTCAGGGGCACAGGGGCTCAGTGGCACAGCGGCTCAGGGGCTCAGGGGCTCAGGGGCTCAGGGCCAGGTATCTGGTATTTGTCCATCAAGATTTGCCCCTTGCCCTTTCTTAGCAGTGTCATGTGCCCAGAAGTGGCCTGAGTGGGCTGCCTTACAGACTGTGGCCCTATTCATCTTCCTGCTATGTCTAGCTGATAGAGAGCTCTAGAAAGACTTGAGTGAGGGTATGGTTGGGGAGACACTAAAGTCCACTGTCTGCTCCATCTCCTGGGACCACCTAGGACCAGATGCTTGTCTGTCAGCAGGTGTCTGTTCTCACCACGCTCCCTGGGCCCCAGTGTAGGACCCTTTTCCTATCCATCCACACAGGAACACCAGGAAAGGAATTCCCCCAAACCAGACACACCAGGAAAGGAATCCCCCACCTGCACCGCTGAGTAGCCCATCCCGGGAGGCTTCCCTGCTCCTGATTACACCCGTGCCATCAGCTCCTTTACTTACCCCTCCCTGAATGACATGGTGGCCCCAGAGCCCTGACTGGCCCAGTCCCCCAGCTCCCAGAGCAGGCTATCTGCATCATGTCACTGGCCCTTCTCACCCTTCACCTCCCAAGGGATAAGTCCAGCCCTCTTGATCCCAAAATCTGAGTTGCCAGGTCTAGATCCATCTCCCGACATTGAATAGTGAAAGGAGAGAACCGATTCCTGAAAGTTGTCATCTGACCTCGGCTTGTGCATGGTGGCATGTATGATCCCACTCACATCATTGTCAACTTGACACATGCTGGAGTCATTTGGAAAAAGGAACCTCAATTGAAAAAATGCCTCCCTCCATCAGATGTGTGTTTTATTGATCAGTGATTGATATGGGTGGGGCTCAGCCCACTGTGCGTACTTCCACCCCTGAAAGCAGGCTGGGCAAGCCACAAGGAACAAGCCCATCAGAAGCACCCCTCCATGGCCTCTGCTTTACTCTCTGCCTCCTTCGCAGTTTCTGCCCTGACTTCCTTCAGTGATAGAGTGTGACCTGAGAGTTGTAAGCTGAAATAAACGCTTTTCTCCCCTGGTTACTTTGTGGTCATGATGTTTAACAGGGCAAGAGAACTCCACAGACAATCATATATACACAAAATAAATGTTCATTTTTAAAATTTAAATTAAAATCTGAACCTCTGCTGGCACACGCCCCCTGATGTGACTCTCTGATTTTGTCTTCCAGGGTTCACCACGCTCAGAGTGCGGACTGACAGCAGCCAAGGAGACAGGTGAGTGTGAGCGGCTTGCACCTGTGTGCACACACCAGCTCATCCTCATTTGAGAATTGCAACTCCTTGTGTGTGTAACCTATCACCCAGATACCCAGCTCCTTCCACCCAGACCCTGTGCACAGAGAGGGATCTGAGACTTCAAAAGGATTTAAAGCTATAGTTTGGGCTTATTTCCTGACTCTTTACTGTGGCCAGAGTGCTAGGGGCCCTGAGAAGTGTCCCTCAGACAATGTGCAATATGCTTGTGTGGATGTGTGGCCATCTCATCAGCCATTCACACTGGAGTATCTTTTCACTGCAACAGGTCAATTTATTTTCTATTATTATCTCATTGAGGTCAGTACACCAAGGGGCTTTTTTTCAGAGGGAGGGTGGAGTTAGGGACTTGAGAAAGCAAAAGCAAAGCATTGCGTATGGAACATACTCAACAAGGACTTGGGGGTCTGCAGAGAAAATTCCCTGTAGCTCACTGGCTGCTTGGAGCTAGCCATTTTTGGCATCTGTCCTGTGCAGGATGAGAGCTCTATGGGCTAGCCTGGGTCATTCGCCATCTGTGACAGGTGCTTGAGGCTCCCAGGTACTTGTTTACAAGCAAAGGTTTGGAGACACAGCACCTGTGCCTGGGGCTGCCTTGGGCATGTAGCTGTTTGTCCCTTGCCTGGTGGTGGCTCTCCTCCCAGAGGGAGCAGTAGTATCTGGGAGGTGTTCCATAGGAGGGCAGTCTTCACCTGCTACCTGGCTGACTAGTGGAACATAAATCAGACTCTGTGGCACAATACATGGAGAATGAGGAAGCAGCTTGGAAACATCCATCCCATCACCCACTGGGTAGCTGTGACAATTCTTAGTTAGACACAGTGGGCTGGGTAAGGTTGACTTCCGTGTGCCACGATCCATGTAACCAACACACATGAAGATCCTGTCTTTCCAAGTGTCATCTGCACCTTTTGCTGTAGAAATGATCTGACTAGATTGGCGGCAGCAGGGGGCAGGGCTCTGGGAGCTGCGCTCTGTAAGCTGACAGTTGAGAGTAGAGGGGCTGGGCCAGCTGCTTTGATTTGGTGGTCGCCTGAGCAGGTCGTGATTCTCTGAACACTAAAAGAACCTAGTTTGGCACAAGGGATTCTGATTTGCTGGCTTTCTCCAATAAGGGTATGAAAGGAGTGTCTCTATCAGTTCAACTGAGGATGAGAGGGGAGGAGCCTGGGGTATAGAACCCCAGGACAAGCCACAGTAAAGAAGGAAGATCAGACCCAGGCCCACACATCATCACCCTCCCTGGAGATGGGAGATACAAAGTGTGCACCAGTTTCACTCCTTTCTCTCCAACAGTATGCTGAGGGGTGTTTCCCTCCTGCCTTTATCTTTGTAATGTATCTGGTCAGTGCACCATCCTCTGGCTGCCACACAGCTATCCCTACAGTAGTGGAGTTAAGGTAGCCATGAATATTCATGACACAGAAGAGTAAGTAACAGGTGGACACATTGCTCATCACAAGTCCCACAAGTGGGCGTCTTCAGCTCAACCTTCACAGACATAGGGTAGCCCCAATTCTCCAGCCTGGCATATCAGAGCCTTACTATGCTTGTGAGTAAGAAGGCCAAGCAGGGACCATGCTGGTCTGAGAGCCTCGTAGTAGTGTCCTGTCCAGATCCTGGGGCCAGAGTAGAGACCAATATACATGGATCCTGCCCCAGGGCATTTTGGGTAGTGTGTGAGCCTCTTGTCTTTTGAGCCATGCAGAGCTGAATAACAGACACTCAGACTGTTCTCTTTTCAAGATGCATGTGGCCTTGGACATATGAGTGAGTCTACTTCTTTGTGCCTCAGTTTCTCACTGAGAAATTGTGGAAGAGGCTTCCCACTCCACAGTGTCAGAAAAAGAGCCAGCTCATCCCTTTCCCTTCTGTCTCATCACCTCTTGTCCTCTTCTGCCCCCTTCCTGGGGTTCTCACTTAAAGGATACCTTCATTGCAGCCAGCAATGGAACCACCTTCTTGTGCTGACAGTAGACATGGATGACCAAGGTCTCTCTTCTTTTCTCTTTTTCTCATTGGAAAAATGTTTAAAATTATGTCACAGACCTTAGGAAATAGTGACACCCTCGCCCTGCATAGCACCATAGTAACTAGAAAGCTTTACCATTTCCCCTTTCAGAATGCCAGTGATCCCTAACTAGTAATCCCACTTCCAGGAAGCCCGCCCCGAGGAAACTGCCTGAGATGTGTACAAAGATGCTTTCAGGAGGATGTTTATCGGGGCGTGTTTATATTAGTTAAAAATAGAAACAAGTGCATGCCCAAGTGGGGCAGATTGCAGCCTCTACTGAGCCACCTGCAGATATGGAAGATTCTGGAAGGCATCCATTGAAAACTGCTTGAGAAGAACCTTTAATGATGTAGGCAGCACCTTCATATTTCAGAGTTAAGAGAAAAGGCAGTTTGCCAAAATGGTGTTTTTGTAAATATAGGGGAAAGAAGACATAGGGTGGAAAGAAGAACGGAGGAGAAGAGAGGGAGGGGGAGGGGAGGGAGTTGAAAAAACCCATATACAGCTTTGCAGGGGGAATAGTGGGCTTGTTTCTTCTTTGTGCTTCTCGATGATCCCTCAGTTTCCTATGGTGATTTGTTCCCCATGTGCATATTCACAGAACAGATACAGTTCAGCCATGTGTCTACCCCACTTATAGGAGCCAGTGGGCATTTCACAGTCTGTTGTATAAAGGGTTAGGCTCCTACTTTTCCTTCTAAAATATTTCTTCCCTCAAAACCTTTTTTAAAAGATGTGTCTATTTTTATTTCATGTATATGAGTGTTTTGTGTGCATGTGTGTATGTGTATCATGTGTGTGCAATGCCCACAGAGGCCAGAAGAGGGCATCAGAGCCCCTGAGACTGGAGTTACAGACAGCTGTGAGCTGCATGTGGGTGCTGGGAACAGAGCTCAGGTCCTCTGGAAGAGCAGCCAGTGCTCTTAACCACTGACCCATCCACTCCACTCCCCCTAAAGCCTGTACATTCCTGTGTTCTCTGTCCCACCCCTGGAGTTGTACGCTAGAGACATTGGCTTGGGTATGAGTGTGCTCGGCTGTATCAGGGAAGACGCAGTTTGAACACCAGGAGTTTGTTTTCTTATAATTCCAGAGGCTTAAAGTCCAAGTACAAGGTTTGGATGCTGCCCTCTCCCAGGGTCTGTCTTGGTAATGTTGGTGTCTAGCTTTCTTCTTGTAAGGATCCCTTGAGTAGGATAAGGCTCCACACTCATCATCTCATTTTTATCCTGATCCCTCTGTCTCTAAGTGAGATGATTTACAATGAGGTTCCACCCTGATGGACTCACAGACTGATGGAATCATTGATACTCAGAATTCGCCAGCGTACCTCACCCACTGAGCAGCCTAGTTCACATCACAGCCTGCCTGCTGCAGTGGGCCACAGTTCCTACATGGATCACACTGTATGAGTCCCCTTCCCAGCATGACTAGAGACTGTGCCACCCGGGCTGGCTCAGGAACAGGTCTAAGTTCAAATCCAGAAGCACAGTAAAGAAGAAAATCTAGGGTAAGTCATCTTATGTGAAGGACTTCCTGCACACAGGCAGATTCTGGGGAGCAGGGGCGTCAACAAGTAAACCAAGAGGAAGCTTTCAGTCCACAGCACAGGAGGCCTGTCCTGGTGACTGTGCCACCCTGAGTTTGAAGCGGGGGCAGGAGGGAGGTGAGTGTGGATTGAGAGATCGTCCATTATCTACTCTGAGAACCTCTACTGACATATGACAAGGGCCCCCAGCCAGCTCTGCACCTGGCTGGCCTCAACCTATCCAGCAAGACCAGGGAAAGCAGTGTGACTGACTGTCCCCAGCGAAGCCCATCACCAGAGGTGGGCTCCTGAAAGCCACAGTGAAAATCACTTGGCGTGTACAAGTCCATTGTGTTATAAAATTCTGAATCACTTTGAGGTAAGAAGCTTGACATTAAAGATACTAAACACTTACAGCAGGGTTTAAATGTTAAATCCTAGACCTTATAAGCAATTTTTCTTCATGTCAACTCAAAAGTGATTTTGAATTATAAAACCAGTGGTAGAAAGAAAGAACAGGGCAGTTGTATTAGTCATTCTCTGTTGCTGTAACAAAATAACTAATGCTGTGTACTTTATGAGAAAAAGGGCATGTTTGGGTTTCAATTCAAACGCTCCTGTTAATAGTGACTTCCACCTTAGGGTGGAGGTAGGAGTTGACTAATTCTACCTGGAATCCTCAGTGACTTTCACAGCGAATTCACTGTGTGACACTGCCCTGGTGTCAATGTGTCACCTACTCACAAAGCATGCTTTGCTTTAGCACAGACTTCTAGAAACTTCTCAGCCCTTCTGTGATTCCTTCCACATCTGTGAAAATAAGTCTTTCTTTAATAGCCGTTGGAAAGTAAAATGTTGAACAAGGTAACAGGCCATTCATGAGTTACCTTTCATAGCAGCACCTAAGAAAGTCATCTAACCTTGACACCCTGAGCCATTCAGGAAGCTTGGAGGCGATGAGGCAGACCCACCCTCAGGGAGGTCCCTGTACTCAGGAAATGAGTTTTCTATTGAAGGGAAATGGACCATGTTGGAGTGAACCCATATGTGTCAGATGCCAGGACCATCCTGAAGAAAGCAAGTAGTGAGAGGAGAGCGGGGATAGAGGGGCTGAGGGGAAATGGGAATGGGGCTGGTTTATGTGAAGTGGTCAGATGGGCCTCCCTGCCTTTGGGGACAAAAAAGAAGCATCATGCGGACCCAGAAAAATACCTAGGCAGGCAGAAATAGCAAGCCCCGTGGCAGGCTGCAGCAAGGGTTGTCTCAAAACTTTCAGAAGCCAGCATGCTGAAGGGGCAGGGTGGGGAGGAGCAGTAGGGGTGAGGCTGGAGAGGTGGGTAAGAAAGGATCAGGATGGGCTACTAGGGACTCTGAGGAGATAGCCACCCCAGGGCTATATTGTACACTCAGGATAGAAACAGGAGACCAGGAAAAGGGTGTTTCTGACAAATCTTTGAGGATTGTTGGTGGCAGGAAGTGGCCATATGTTGAGCCACTGGGAAGATTAAGCCGATGAGACATGCTATGATACTTGGTGTAAGAGAAGAGGGAAAGGGGAGGACAAGCCTGACTTAGGGTACTCTGATACCAATTGACATCCTGCACGTCCCTTCTAGAACTGTCCACCGGAGCTCACATAGATTTCCCCCAAGTTCAAGGTTTATTAAGTCCCCAGTAAAGCTGTCTCCATTCAGATACCAGCTAGGGACATAAATGGAGTCCCCAGGCTACTGCACTTAAGATGAATTTTGGGGCCCCACACCTCTTTTGGCACAATAATTTGGTAGAACCTCTCACAGAACACAGGGAAGGGTCCTCACACTGCAATGTAGTTATCAAAGATAAGTCAGGCCACTCAGGTCTAAGTCAGTGCTGAAGGTGTGACCCCTGCCCATGGAGTCAGGCACCTCTGCATCCTGAGCCATGGGTGTGCTGTAGCCAGGACCATGCTCAGTTTTCCTGTCCTGAGTTTGCAGTAAGGTGTCACATAATGCCAGCTTGATGCCAAACCATCACCAGCCCTCCCTATGAGGCTGGACAACCCTAAGCTCACACCTTTCTGCCGATGTGTGTATTTCTGTACTCACTCCTCATGGTAAGTCTCATGTCTCTCAGCATAAACCCACCTGTTATCTATGGGGCTTGTGGCAGCAAGGACATTCTTATCACAGGGAAAATTTCAAGACTTTAGTCTTCCCTCCCAGGAACTAGGGACACAGACAAGTCTATTTCCTTTCTGGGTGGCAGGGTGGATACTGGGGGTATCCTCTAAGAGCCACAGAAGCCTCAGAGGGGAAGAATGGGGACATGAGAGCTTCTGGATTTTGATGAGACATTAGATGGGAGTGGGGAAGCAGGTAGATGGAAGAGCTGGATCCCAGGGAGAAACCAAGACCAGAGTATACAGAAAGCATGCCCTGGATGTCATGCCTCTAGGAGCAGATACAGCCAAGGAGAGAAAGGAGCAGGTGGCCATCCTTGGGGTGCCCAGCAGTGAGTGGCTGGGGAAAGATAGGCAGCTGAAGAGATCCTCAACCACGAGCTACATGGAAGGACCAAGCAGTGGCTCCTTGACATGACCAGATGGGGCTGCAGTAACCTGGAGCTGAGCAGCTTTGGAGAAGGGGAAGGGACCAAGGTGAAGCAGAGACAGAGAGCAGGGATCCCAGTGGGACTGTGTCCTCAGGAGGGCTCAGGTGAGTGCTGTTGTGGCCACTCTGGTGGGTGCAGAGAGTGCCAAGTCCTGAGCCTCAGGTTAAGTGTGTCTTCTGGAAGGATATATAGTCAGCTAGCCAAACACAGATGTGAGGCATGACCAGGCCACCAAGCCCCCATGCACCCATTTCGCAGAGGAAAAACTAAGGCCCAGGGAGAGAGATCAGCCTAAGGTTCCTCCTAGCAGGCCTTTTTTTTTTCCCCAAATTTTTTCCTACATTGTAAAAGCATATAAAGGGGAGTAGAGGGAAGGAGTGTTCTAGTTTGCTTTCTGTTGCTGTGATACAACACTGATCAAAAGCAACTTAGGGAAGAAAGGTTTTATTTGGCTTATACTTCCAGATCATAGTTTATCGTTTGAGGAAGTCAGCGCAGGGACTCAAGCAGGAACATGAAGTTAAACCCATGGAGGAATGATGTTTGCTATCTTGCTCACTGGCTCATGCTCAGCTAGCTTTTCTGCATAGCTCAGAACCACCTGCCTAGAGAATGGTGCCACCCACAGTGGGCAATCAAGGCAATCCCCCAAGACATACCCATCAGCCAGTCTAGGCAATTTCCCAATTGAGACTCTCATGTGACTCTAGGCTATGTCAAGTTGACAATTAAAGCTAACTAGAATGGGGAGGGGAGAAGAAAGTAAAATATTAGAAGAGGGGTGAGACACAGAGCAATGAGGATTAGGGAGAACAGAAGCTTTTCTTTAGGAAACCTATTAAGAATTCTAGCCCCACAAAACATTCAGAGTAAGCAAGGCCTGGGGCGTTCTCCGTGGGGGACATATCAAGTCAGTTGCTGTACCTGGAAGTTCATGATCAGCTCTTTCCCTCTCCTCACACAGTGAACATGTAGTGACTTAGTCACAGGTCAGGAGTCAGGCAATGTCGATGAGGAGAATCTAGAAGGACCAGGGCTAAATGGTCTGCCACATCTGTGCCCACATACTTTGAGGGTTTCAAAATTTGCCTGGCAATGCCTGTGGGCTGCAAATGGGAAGCCCAGCAGTCAGGGGACATGTACCCTCCTTGCCACCCTCACCTGACAGCTGTAGGGACAGTTCTTCCGCAGCCAGGGCCAGCATGCTCTCCTAACAGCCTCATGCTGCCCTCTAAAAGCATGGCTCTCAGCTGCTTGGTTCCTGGTTGCAGTCATATTTCTGGACACTCCTTACCTGGTTCTTGACTTCTCAGGGAGCCCCTTGGGAGCACAGGAGAGGGGTCATGTAGAAAGAGGAAATTAGGACTGGGTGTCCCGAGTACAGTGTGTTTGCCTCACTTTGGGACTCCCTTGACCTCACACACTGGAAAGGACCCAAGGATCTTGGAAATGCCCCCCAAATGAGCCAAATAAATGGACGCTTTGGGAGTATCAGTGCCAGAACTGAAGGTTGACCCAGTGAGGGTGTGCATGGTCTGGGCTCTGGAGGCATGATTGTCAAATGGTGTCCAGTGCTGGAGTGGGGTAGGGGAAATGAATACACCACACACACACACACACAGAGTAATATGTAAATATGTATTTCCAATACTGTATATGCATAAGAGGTCCGGGAAGAAAAGGGACAGGTGGGGAGACTGAGTCAGAGCAGTGACAGAGTCCTCGGTTTTTCGAGAATTGTGGTAAGCCCATTTGTGGACATTCAGACCATGAGGTGACATCAGAGGTAGTCCATTGTGATGACTGAGACAGCTCTGTCTCTGAATGTGATTCACAGGATGGAATCTTTTCATATCAGGTTAAACAAATCAGCAGGAACTGCTGCAGAGTCCTCCAGCCTCTCAGAGCCCTGAGCTACTCACCAAAAGAAGTATGTCGCCCCTGTAAAAGCAAGACCCATGTCCTGCTTGGTGAAGGGACTGCCTTTGGGCGTTGACCCTCTGCCACCACATCCCACCCCATCTAGTGGCACTTTGTCTAGTGGTGATGTGTGGTCTCTTTGGGGGCCTTTGTTAGCTTTTTCTTCTCATGCACTTGGAAAGCTCCATGACAGTCTGGCCACAAAGGAGGCTGCAGGAGGCAGGACCGAGCTGGACTGATGGATGTAGGGAGGGAAGCGAGGCTCCTGGCGGCTGCCACAGCCGCAGTCCCAGGTGGGAGCCGCTGCAGGCTCTGCAGCAGCTCTGAGTGCCTCTGCAGCCAGAAGAGCTCACGGTTGCAGGTCCTGCAGACCCCTGGGCCGGAGACAAAGGGTTGTTTGCTGGCCTGGCAGAGCTCACCAGGGGCACACTGTGAAGGGTAAGTGGGGGATGCAGAGGCCATGTGGGCTCTAAGACTTCCTGAGAAACAGCTGATAAGGCTGTTGGTGTGAGAACTCCTGCTGTTGGGACTGAAGGGGGAAATGGTCTGTTCCTGGTGATTCTGCGAAGCAGCCCAGGACTTGGCTCTACCTAAATCCAAGGTGTCCGGAGTTCTGGGGAAGGAAGATTGTTCTTGGCTTGCACCCAAAGTGAGGCCATTATAGGGCTTCCCTGAAAGCCCCAAGTTCCTTCCTTCATTCTTTGCCAGATGTGTACTGAGGTGTTAAAACATGCCAGGCTTTCTGCAATGTATCAGGGGATTCAAGAAAATCACCCACAGCCTGTGCCCAGAGCAGCCCCCTGGTGTTGCCAGGAAGAAGGCTGCTTAAGTAACTGTAGAGCCATGTAGGAAGAGTGATAGGAGACAGTCTGCACAGAGGCCAGTTAGGCTTCAGCGTGCTGGAGATTTACAAAGGAGAGATCTTTTCAGTTGAGTCATGAAAGACAGGTTGGAGTTTGTTAGTGGGGAACAGTAGGAAGCCAAGATGTGGTGGATGACATAAAAAGTGCTTGGACATACAGAATGCGAGTGTTTGGAGACAGGCTGGGCAGACCTAAGCAGGCTGCAGAATGACTGACAGGGCTGCATCACAAAGGGTCTCCAATGCCAGATGTTTAGGCTTGACCCTAGTGTATACTCAGGGGCAGATTTTATAGCAACTGATTTGTATGCTTACTTAGCCTGTGGGTGGCAGAAACTGCTATGGAAAGGAGTAAATACAGAAGGGGGGACCCCTCCCTAGAGAAAAGCCTACAACTCCACACTTCATGAGGGATTGGAGTAGCAGGGTGAGGAGGTGAAGGAACAAGCACCCTACTCAAGTGAGGGTGACAATGGTCAGTGGTGACCGGAAGGAAATAGTCTAGGTGGTCTCAGTGGACAGTGGGGCTCTGGTTAGTTAGGGGCTTCTCCAGAAGACTGCGGACCTTGGAGGAGAACCAGGTTGGCATATGGAGGTGGGGAAGCTTGGTATGGCCACATCAGGGGCCATGCCTCTAAATGGAAGCATGTTGAAAGCTCCCGAGGTACCTTATCCTCACAGAATCTGGCTACATCCCTGGCCTTACTGAGTCAATGCAAGGCTGTCACCTGCCTGCCTCCAGATACTTAGTGCATCCTCATGCAGTCACCAAAGAAGTGGCATCAGCCACCAGCCACAGTAAGATGGTACCCAAATCACTGCTGGGCATGAAGAGTAGAGGAGCAGACATGGGCAAGGGCACTGTGTCCTGACTTCAGGCATCTCTGGGTGGTGAGCAGACATGCTGTGGCAGACTGGCAGCACCGGCCTCTGTCAGAGAGAGTGACCCAGAGAGACCCGGGCAAGGCAGGTGGCGGGAGACTCCCCTTAGGCTGGCTGGTCTAGCATATCTCAGCCACCTCTGTCCCTCCCCAGGGTATCAGGGCTTCTACTTGGCTTTGGGAAGGACCTAGGGTTGGAATTACAGCACTGAGGGTCTGAGATGCCAGCTCTGTGGGGATCCCCAATGATAGGATGCAAACCAAATGCCCGGCTTTGTGAAATTCCACCAGCTCCTCCCCTACCAGGCCTATCCAGTGCTCACAGAGGCAATCGGAGGGGTGAAAACCCTGGTCAAAGTCACAGCCAGGATGCGACTACACCAGGCCTCCTTCTCTCTTCCACACACTACAAGACCAGGGTCAGGTGGGGGAGGGGGTTGAATAGCAGACATTGAAAAGAGCATAACACTTATATATGAGCCATGGAATTGTTTATCAAAACAAAGATGGATAGGAGAGCAGAGGGTGTGTGTGAATGTGCACACGTGTGTCCAAGTATGTAATCAGGGCTCCACAAGTCTCTTCCACAGAGTGCTAAGCACAGGGAGTTTCATCATCTCTTTGCACAGCATTCGCTGTGGCTGTGGGCCCATCAACTCCAGTTTTATGGAAGAGAGTGGATCCAAAGAAGGGAAGCCACTGTGGAGGGCCACTCAGCAAGAGGCCCTGGTGGCTGCCCAGTGTAGCTCTTTGCAGCATTTCTTACCATGGGCCTCACTGGGGTGGGTCTCCATGCCTCGACCTTGAAATAGGATACAAGGGGCTGAGGGTGGGGGAAGAGCTGAGAGGTGGGGACGGTGAAGATGAGTTCAGAGAGAAGGCAAGCCCTGCAGTCCTGGGAGCAGGGGAGGAAGGCCATGTAGCGGGGTAGGCCTGGGTCACCTCCCAGCTCGGCCACCAGCACCCGGGTGATACCGAACTCACAGAAGACTCCAGTTCCTCCAAGTGCCAGAAGCTGCTTTCCACCACATCTGCAGACCTCCCACGCTGGTTCCCAGTTGGTTCTTCGTGTTTTTATGTTTGAGGTACTGAGGGTGAGCCCAGGGCCTCACTCATTACTATGAGCTGCACGGCCATTGCAGCCTGATGCTTTCATGTTTGTCAGTCTTCCATTTTACTTGATCTTATTATCTTTTTTTTTTTTAAAAAAAAATATCTATTGTTGTTTTTACTTGTTAGACTTTTGAGGCAGGGGCCAGGCTGGCCTCAGACTCACTCATGGTGATCCTCCTGCCTTGGCCTCCCATGTGTTGGCATCACTGGCAAGTATACCACGCCTGGCATCTCTTGAACTCTTCGGGATGCATTCTAATAGGATGCAATGCTTAACATAGATAGAAGGTACTCAACAAAACTGTCTAAGGAGGAAAGGAGGGCTCTGGGGTCAGCCCTGCCTGCTGCCTGCTCTGCCTTCCAGGGGAGAGCCTATCAGTGGTGGGGGTACCTGAACCCTGAGCCCCTTCCCTTCCTGGAATCAGGACTCACACCATGGGTTGGTATCTCAGTAAGGCCTGTGTGTGCTGGGGTTTTGTGGTTGCAGTTGCAGAGGTGAGAGAGACTCTCCCAAGTCAGCTCTCGGCACCCTCAGTGTAGGACCGGGCTCCAGGTGCAGGACCGGGTGCCATAGGAAGCATGGCTGCAGCAGTAATCCCCCCAGAGGATGGAAGAAAGAGGGCAAGCAGAGTGATGATTCTAGAACAGGTCCTTCAGGACCCAAGAATTGAGAATGCCTCTGGTAACAGCAGGAGGCAAACCCAGACCAATAGAGGTGGTAGGAAAGAAGGGGTGTCAGAGGAATCTTTCACCCCAGTGTTCCTCAGCCTGCCTGTAGGACTTGACCTCAGGTTAGCCCTGGGTACTCTAAGAAGCAGTGCCTGGGCCTGGAATCCCTTTAATCCCATATTAATGAGTTCTGTGCCCATGAGCAGGCTTAGCTGGGGAGAAATGCAGCAGTTCCCTTCTCTTGGAGAAGGTTTGGCTGGAGGGAGCTGGGGTGGCTCCTCCCACCTGGGCCCTGCTCAACCTCCAGGGTCAGAGGACAGAGGTCAGAGGCAGCTGTGGGTTTCCCTATTGTCCTGGTGAGCTGTGCAGGCAGATGCAGTCTCAGACACCCCTCCTTGGCTGTGAGGGGATCTTCCCACTGGGCTTTGGTGGGCTGTGGCCCCAAAGGGGAGCTAAAAGGGACTAGATTTATTCTGAACGACAAAGTAGACATTTAACTGAGAGTATCTTGAGACTTGGTTCACTGCCATTTTTAGCCAGGGCTGCAGTGACCTCCAGTAAACAAGGGGAGGGGAGGGTCTCACAGCAAGTGTGGGCAGAGCTCTTAGGCCCCCTTTCCTCATCAAGCCTCCTCTCAGAGTTCTTGTTCACTGTGCAACCTTAGCATCAGGCCTGGGCTAGACATCAGCCCAGTAGAGGTTCCTGGCCATAGGCCTCCCAACTTAACTCCTGCCTTGGCTAGTTCTCACTGCTCCCATGTAAGTCAGCTCTGGTCTTGGCTTCTGGGAACACCAACCCACTGTTCCCTTTTCTGCTAGAGATGATGATCATTTCCCCTGCCCTCTTCCAGACTTGGCACCTGGTCCCCTCCACATCAGAGAGTCTTAGGAGACATCTCTCTGGGTCCCAGTGCCATGCCTGGTCCACAGTGGGTACATGGTGCCCACGAGGGGACTTGCATTGGCAGGTTTCCTGTGGTCTTGGTATCTCCTCCCTCAGAGCATCTCAGACCCTTTGTAGGTCTGGGAGTCTGGAGGCATTGCGTGAGTGCAGGGTAGAGGTCTGGGATCCTAGGCTACAGGGTGAGCCACACAACTGCTCCCATCTCTCCTGGGACTTCTCAGCCAGGCACACTTCATCTAACTTAACTCTGCACCCCATGGCCACCCCAGATCATTCTCCCAGCTCCCACCCTAGTCCTGTGCCCTCACACAGAAACAGAAATGGGTTTCCCATAAGCTAGAGCTACTGTGGCCAGGGCAGGAGGAAGGGGACAGCAACAGAGAAGACTGATGGGGAACCCAATCTGCCCTGGGCCTGGGAGTTTGAAACTAGAGGCTTGAGAATAAATCTACTGTGAAGCTGTAAAGAGAGCCAATTCCCACTGTGAAAGGGCCTTTTGTTTTACCCCTGATCCAGAGTGCGTGCTTTGATTCCATTTTAATTGACTCTGCAGTGCTGGGGCTGAGCATGCTGTCCTGGTCTTCTGACTTGAAGAGACTGAGGGACTATGTCAGGCCTCTGCAGAGCATAAGATCACCCTGAGCCTGGGAGATACCTGGGGGTCAGGAGGGAGATGTTTCTTCTGACATTTCACTGACCCAGCAGAGACTCAGGTGGGTGCTGTGCTGGGGACAGCTTCTCTGCTCACTCCCAAGCCAACTATCTGTAGATGCCCATGGCCCTGGCCCATCTGCTCTCTGGGACCATCTCCCTGTTCAGAACCCAACTGCTTAGCCAAGCAGAGCAAACGGAGGCAACACACACCTTATCTGTCTCACTTTGCCCTGCAGTCTGTAACTGTGAGACCCCTACCCTTCCCACTGCAAGGAACACTTTGAAATCCACGTTTCCCCCTCCCGCCAACGCTGCACTGTGCATACACTCTAGAATGACCTCCTGTAATATCTGGATTCTCGCAGACCGCCTGCCCCCCATGTGACATACGACAGAGCCCCGTCTTCTTTATTCACGTATACCTGGCACAGATCATGTCCCCAGACATAGTAGGGAAAATATTTTTATGGTAACAGATGATAGAGACTCCACCTAAAATGGAGATATGGCTCGGTAGTAGAGTGTGTGCCTAGCAGCTGCCAAAAACCTGAGTTCTGCTGTCCACACCAGGGAGGAACAAATTCCGTGTCGTGCGGATTCTGGTTTGGGAGCTTGCCCAGTGGTCAAAGCCTCCCTGAGTGACACTTCTCTATGCAGGTCCCCAAACTGAATCGTATTGACACAGAGGTGACTCCAACACGTCAGATGTCCCTGGTCCCCAGAAGGATAGACATGAACTCACAGGGCAGTGAGACCCAGTTGCCATGGGGGACTGAGGGAGTTCAGGCATGAAGCAGAGCTCATTGGCATAGGGGCATCACTGAGGAGGGTGAGGCAGAGTCTCTCTGGGGCAGAAGAGACCACAGTTAAGAACGTGGTACAGAGCAGAGGAGATTGCTGAAGAGTGGTGGGGGGCCAGAGGGAAGCCTGGGGCCTGGGGTGGAGGGAGATAGAGCAAGACTGGGCATAAGTCACTCTAAGGAGCTTGAATGACAAACCCAGCCCCTAGGCTTTGTCCCGAGATTGGTGTTCAAAGGAGATGGGGAGGGTACTAAGTTCAGAGACAAGGCAGGATCCCATTTCCAACGAGCCTTGCCAGCCCTGGGGAGATGTGGGCTTTTAATTTGCTAAGCAGACTGTAGTCCTGGTGACCAAGGATTGACACAGGGATGCAGGTAGGTTATGGTTATGTTCAATGCATTTCACCCAAAGGAAAATTTCCCCACACCAAGGACGCAATTTGACTAAGTGTGGTGTCTTTACAGAAAGTGACATGGTCTCTTCATACGCATCTTAGAGACTTGATGGGATGGTGACCAGGGTTCAAGGTTTAGCTCTGAGCTGCCTTACCTATGCGACCTTGGGAGGGTTATCTATTCCTTTTGAGTCCTTTGTCAGAACCCAAGGCCTTGCGAGGTTGGGACAGGATAATGTCACAATGAGGTATTGTGTACACAGACACGCCACGCGCAGCCGTGAGCCCAGTGACTCTGGGTATGCCCTGCTAATTAAAGTGCTTCTATCATACTCAGGTAGGAGAGATCCAGGAAAAAAAATTATTAGAAAGGGGAGGGAAGGAAAAGAGGGAGAAAGGCAGAGGGGGGAGAAGGAAAAGGAAGGGAAATGGGGAGAGAATGAGGGAGGAAAACAGACAGGCTGGGGAGGTGACTCAGTCAATGAAGTGCTCACCACACAAGCATGCAGACCTGAGTTTGACCCACAGGATCCACATAAAAACCCAGGTGTGGGGCACATGTTTCACATCCCACACTGGAGAGGGGGGGGACGACAAGTGGATCCCTCAGGCTCCCTGGCAAGCCAGCCTTACGTACTTTGTGAGCTTCAGATCCCAGTGAGAGACCATGTCTCACAAAGTAAGGTGGCTATCTCCTGAAGAATGGCATCTCTTTAGGTGGCCGCTACACACACACACACACACACACACACACACACACACGAACATGCACCCACATGCACAGAGAAACAAGTAAAATGGAGTTGCTCTATTTTTAAATAAATATGCATACAGGTGTTTTGCCTACATATGTATACCATGTGAATGCAGAGCCTGCATCGGCTAGAAGAGAGCACTGGATCCCCTAGAACTGGAATTACAGTTGATAGCCACCATGTAGGTGCTGAGAATTGAACCTGGGTCCTCTATAAGAGCAGCCAATGCTTTTAGCCTCTGAGCCATCTCTCCAGCCCCAGAAAAGTCATTCTTAAAGTGCCTCAGCTTCTGCTTTAGTACCCAACACTCTTCCTGTTGGATTGAGGGTCTTCAACTTGTCTCTTTTCCCAGAAGGCACCCAGATACTTAACAATGCCAGGCAGCTAATGGCCCAGGATAAAAGATGACGGCAGCTCCTCTAGCGGGAGTCTGAGAACCTGCTCAGTAAGTGCTGAGGTTAGCATACGGGAGCCAATCAATATCAAACTGCCTAGAGCTCTCCAGGGTCCTGACCAGCCCAGGTTCCTGGAGCAAAGAGAATACAAAAGCCCTGTGGCTCCAAGTTGGAGCCAAAGAACTGGCTGTGGTCACCACCGCTGGAGGGAGCACGGGTATGTAGAAGAATGGCATGGAGATAACTCACACCCAAGTTTAAGATCTGGCTCCCAATGCCTAAACCTACTCACCCATAAATGGGGATGGTGATCTTGTTTCCCACCAGTGTGGATTAATAAGCACGGAAGAAGCGAATGCAGTGGCAGACACATGTGCATGCTTTTTACAAGGCTGATGGTCCTGGGCTTCAGGGTCCATGGCAACAGTCATGAGTCCAGCCAGAGAGCTGCTCTCAGAAGGGCTGAGGCCTAGGGTGTGGTAGGAGAAAGACCGATGATATGTACTCCTCCGTTCCTATATTCAGAGGGGAGGGGAATGGAGCCATGGGCCTTTGGATGCCTAGAACATCTCAACAAAAGAGCACAGAATGGGTGAGGTCTGTGCTAAGGTGTGTGCTAAGATCAGTATCCCAGACTGGCCAACCACACCCAAACAGTATCTCTGTATGTAATGGATATAAAACAAAGAATGAAATAGCTTGTAATCCCCTTTTCCTGACAAACCTCAGACCTGTATGTGTTTTATCTCAGGGATCATCTTGTTCCTGAGTCCTGTGCTGAACACCAATGTCTTAGGCAGTGCATTTTTCAACACCAGTGTGTGTGTGTGTGTGTGTGTGTGTGTGTGTGTGTGTGTGTGTGCTCGCGCGCGCACACGCACATGCATGCATGCACACGCACACACACATACACACACATGCATGCAGGTGTACATGAATATACATGAGAAAGCCAGAGTACAGTCTCGGTGTCATTCTTCAATTGACAATTCTGGTCTTTTGAGGTTTTTTGTTGTTGTTGTTTTGTTTTGTTTTGTTTTGTTTTGTTTTGTTTTGTTTTGAGACAAGGTCTCTTGGTGACCTGGAACTTACCAAGTAAACTAGTCTACCTAACCAGTGAGCCCCAAGGTTGCTCCAACCATCCTGGTGATGGGATTACAAGCATGTGCTATCATGCCTGACTCTCTCACATGAGTTCTGTAGGCCCTTGTGCTTGCATACCAAGTTCTTTACCGACTAGTCATCTCCCAAAGCCTCAACATTGACTCTTAAGTGTTTTCAAGCACAGTGAAAGACCAATTGCAGGTGGCACTAGGCTGGCCACAGGTGTACAGGCCACAGTTTTTGGATGATGGCCTTAAGGCTCCTGTCTTGGCACACTGCCACCTCACCTCCCCACAGTGAAGATTCAGACACTGTCATCCCTCCACAGGACAGCCTTGTTGCCCAGGGTCACTGCTCTGTGGCTTCAGATGTTTTGGGACAGGGTCAGAGACCCCAGGAGCTAGCTGGTCACTGGAAGATATTCTCCACTTCTGAGACTGAAAGACAGTTTCAGTGTACATTCTTCGGGCTCCTCACCAGTGGTAAGGTGTAGACTCAGCTAACTCCTTCCCTGCAGGGGCCATGGCTATGGAGGAAAGGTTCCTGGAGCTGTGAGCTCTCAAACCTTGGGTACCTGTGGCCCTGATGGCCACTAGGAATTCCCCACACAAACAAGGTACTGAGAAACCTGAAGAGCTTGGCCATGCAGGAAAGCAAGACCCACTGTTCTGGGCCACCAGTACAGCAGTGAGTGATGGGGCTGCAGTCCTCAGCCAGCCCCGGATGCACCAGAAGGCATGGTCTCCAAATCATTCTATTTCATTTTAATTTTTTTCAGATTTATTTTATTTGTGTGTGAGTGTTTTGCCTGCATGTGTGTTTGTGTACCACCTACACCCCCAGTGCCCACAGAGCCCCAAAGAAAGTGTTGAACCCCCTGGAACTAGGGCTATAGTTGGTTCTAGGCTGCAATGCAGATGCTGGGAATCAAACCTAAGTCCTCTGGAAGGGCAGCCAGTGCTGTTAGCCACTAAGCCATCTCTCCAGCCCTGTATTTCTTATGATGTGGTAAAATGCACCCTTTTTAGTGTATAGTTCTGTGAATTTTCACAAGTACATATTAGTATAACCATGTGCCTAACTAAGGTATAAACAATTCCATCATCCTTCATGTTCCCTGGTCACTGTGGAGATGAGACAGCTCCTCCCCATTGAGATCATACTAGAGATTCAGTGCTATGGTGCCTGACATCCTCACAGCAGGGCAGCCCCTGATGGGGGAGGGGAAGGATGTAGCTAAAATCGTGTCCTCTAGAGTTCGTAGTGATGCTGTGCAAAGCTGGCACAGAGGTGGTGTCAGCTTCCCTGAGAACTAACTTTGAAAGAGTTGTGTCCACTTCCTCAGTGTCCAGTTATGGGGCCACTGGAGTCACTGCAGAACACCAAAACTGTGCCTGGGATGTGGCCGGAAAGTGTGGGGAACAGATAGAGCTCTGAGTGAATATGTCCTTGACATGAGCCAACCATGTCAAGGACCTAGGTGCCTCACACCAATGGGATCGCAACGCCTTCCCCAGAGGAAGCACTGAGAAATGGTGAGGGCTTCCCCTAGTCCATGTGCGGGTGTGACAATGTGGCAGAAAATGCCCACAGAAGCTTCCTCTTCCTGGTGACTACAGCCTGAGGCAGCTCCCCTACAGAGACCTACTACTCAGATCAGCTAGCCTGCCTCCTTCTTCAGCTTGTAAAAATACACCTGCCTCCTTGGTCCAGATGCATAAAATAAATGTGCTGGGTTTGGCAGCTGCCGCTGGGGCTTCTCCATCTGAGCTCTCTGTCCTTCCGATCCCAGATTTTCTGTACGTGTGTCCGTTGGTTCTTTGCTCCCCACTGCCCCACTTAGGTCAATCCCTGAGCCATGCAGGTCATGGCAGGTAGGGAATAAGAGTTGGGCACTTGAGATGATGAACTTCAGGGTCCTTTATAAGCATCTGTTTTCTTTTAGACCAGTGGGTTTAGTGGGAGTAATTTCCACTTCCCATCCCTGAGGACACTGGGCAGTGTTAGGGATGTTGTCCTGCTTGTGTCCCGTGGGCAGAAGCCATGTGTGGTGATTAGTGTTTTAGGGTCTTTGTTGGTTGGCGGTGGTGTCGTTGTTGTTTTGCCAACTTAACATGAACTAGAGTCATCTGGGAAGAGGAAGTCTCAGTTGAGGAATTGCCCACATCAAACTGGCCCATAGGAAAGTCCGTGGGACATTTTCTTGATTGGTGATTGATGTGGAAGGGCCCCACTGCGAGGGCTGCCACTCCTGGGTAGGTGGTCCTCAGTGGTATTAGAAAATAGGCTGAGCAAGCCATGAGGAGCAAGCCAGTAAGCAGTATTCCTCCATGGTCTCTTCTTTAAGTCCTGCCTTGAGTTCTTGCCTTGACTTCCCTTCATGATAGACTGTAACATGGAGGTATAAACAAAATCAATGCTTTCTCTCAGTGTTGTCTCTCAGCTTTGGTCAGTGTTTTGTCACAGCAACAGAAAGCAAGCTAGGGCAGCATGCATGGGGTTGTCCCGCATTCACGAGCTATCCAGCCCCAAACACATTCCTGTCACAGCCAAGAAACCTACTCCAGCCAATGTCTCATAAGGACCTGTGCTGGTCACAGCAGCCTGAAGACAGTGAACATGTGACTAGTGATAGTCCAGTGAATGATTGACAGGTACAGCTGCATCCGTGGGTGAGTGAGGTCTGGAGGGACTGGGCCTGGGTGAATCCTCAGCACAGTGGGGATGATGTGCCTTCTAGTTTCTCTGTTTATTGTTAGACTGATGTTTTTAAATGCCCTGCTACTGGGGCTAAAAAGTAGACTCCATGGATAAAAGCACTAACTGCTCTTACTGAGAACCCAGATTTGAGTCTTAGCACCCACATGGCAGCTCACAATGGTCAGTAACTTCAGTTCCAGGGAACCTAACACCCTCCTCTGGTGCATACACCACAGAGTACACATATATACATTCAGGCAAGCACTCGTTCACATAAAATAAATTTTTTTAGTGTACTGCTATTATATAATAAAGCCTTTAACTGTGAGAAGTAAACCACAATAATATTAGGAAGACACGCAGATGTACACTGAAAATATCTACATGCTTATACATGATATGATACTCATTCACCTAGCCGGTGTTGATTGGTTGCTTGCCTATATACCAGGTATGGTGCTAGGCAGTTGGAGATGTTTAACAGTGAGAGACACAGAGAGGGAAGAATAGAGAAGAAAGAAAGAGGATGGAGAGAAATGGCTCAGTGGGTAAAAGGGTTTCTTGTGCAAGCATGGAGATCTGAGTTCTGATCCCAACACCCACACAAAAAGCCAGGCCTGGTGGAGAACACATAACCTCAGCATCATGAGCAGCAGAGACAGGAAGATCACTGGGGCTTGCTGACCACCAGCTTAACTCCAGGTTCAGCAAGAGACCGGGTCTCAGAAGAATAAGGCAGAGACTGGGATACTAGGTGATGGGGACAATGGTGTTAGGCAAGGTGGGAAGAAGGCCAGTTAAGTTCTGAAGCACAGGAGAAAGCAATACTTGTCATGGAGGGGGCAGAGCTTGTTCTGGGTTGGGGCATGGCTGGTGCAAAGGCTCTGTGGCGGGAGTGAGGCAGCCTGTTGGTGCAACAGAAAGAAAGCAGGTATTGTGATTTGAGAGGGTAGAAGAGAATCATCTTTGAAGAGGATGGGGAAGGCAGACCATGAGCGTTTCAGGCCAGAGAGTGGCTCCACTGGGAGCCAGGTCTCAGCCAGACAAGTGTGCAAGAGAGATGATGGAAGGATGTTGGCGTCTAGACCTCCTAGGGTTTGGACTCAAAATCAAGACTCACTTGCAGCTTGGAAGCAGAGTCTGAGGCAGCTAGGGGTGAGAGATTTCCCAGGGAGGGTGGTGGCCATGTGCATAGGTGGAGAGGGAGGAATCCTGTTGTTTTGGAGGCCTGCTAGATATTCATTGGGTCACAGCATGGAGTACAGAGAGGTAAGGCAGGGAGACAGGCCCCGCAGAGGCTCAGGGGAGATGTGAGAGTGACAATCCTGTGACCCTCAGCTTCTGGCAAATGCCCTGTGTCTAGAGAGAGTGACCTGAACTCTGCACAGCCTGTCCATCTCTAGCCATGCAGGTGGCTCCTGTGCCACAGGCCTGTGGGTCTTAGGAAGCACTAGAGAGGTCAGCATGCTCCTCGAAGAACCTCCGAGTGCTTGAGTGCCTGTGTGGACCCACAGAAGCAACAAGAAAGCACTCCGAGTTCCAACCTCATGGTCCAGGGGAGACCTGGGCACCACACACCCACTTGTCCCATCAGCAGTCACTGCATCCCCTGCCTAGCCTCATCCCATCCCTCGATGGCTGGCATCCCTCCCTCAGATCCTTTGCCCTCTCCAGCTCCCTGGGGCCCTCTTGGCCTCTTCCAGTCTCCACCTGTTCAGGCCCAGCTGTGCACAGTAGTCCCAGCTGAGAGCTCATTGCCTAGATATGCCCTTTGGCTTCATAGCCACTACCTGCTCACACTATTCCTTGCAGAGGGCAGTAGCTGCATCTGTCTATCTCGCCATAGTGTTCCCAGAACCCAGCAGGCAACAGGCACATGGCCAGCAGTGACAGAATTGAACTGAACATCCTGTGGGGTTGTCTTTGGGCAAGGTGGCACTGTGGTCTCCACTGTGTGTCTGGCAAGGCCTTGTTGGTGATCCGGGTTCCTGCCTCTAGTCCCATATAGCTTTTTTACTTTTCCCTTTAGGTGGTCCCCTCCCTAAATTGCCCCAGACCTCGCTTTTCTTGTCTATAATTTAGGCCCTATTTCTTGTCCCATAGTGTGGGTGTCAGGAAGCACCTTGAGCTAACTAAAGCACAGACTTACACTGCTGCAGCCTGGGAGGCACATGGCTTGGGGTCAGCCACTTGGGAAGCCAGGGTGAAACGTAGGGTGTATATAGGGTATCCACAGTGCCAATATTCTCATCATGAATGACAAGAAGAGGCTGGACCTGGGGGAAGCAGGGCTTGGGGTAGAAGGACAGGCTTTGGCTTTTCTATGAACCATTTGGATCTTTTGCTAGGAAGGTCATGGGCTCCCCAGGTACCTGGCTGAATGTTATGAAAAGTTCTGAGAGAAACCAAACCTTCCATTAGAGGACATTCTTTTATTATCACTCCTCCCCCCAACACTGCTACTCAAAGCATGACCCCAAATGTACCTCCCCCCTCCCCAGTCATGTTAAGGCAAGGACTGAGCCTCCTTGCAAGGGTCTCAAGTCTCTGTCACCCTGTGGGCTCTTTAGCTGTTCAGCCAACTGGGTTTTTGGAGTAAATGCAAGAGAGCCATGGGGAGGGGGGAAAGTGCAAGAAGCACATGCTTGGTTTATGAACTGAGCTGGCTGGGTGCAGCACTGGGAATGAGGACCCTGACCTGACTCTGCCGATCCCTGGATATGTAGTGCCAGTTCTAGCCAGTATCCCCAGATGCTAAAAGGAGGTGCAGCTGCTGGACTTTATGTATAATCATTAAACACTAAGTACCCGCTGCAGCTCCGGGGCTAGAGACCAGCTCCAATAATCTGAGGGACACATTTCCACGAAATGGTGTGTGGGTGCTGCCAGCACACCTATGTCACAGTGTCCCCTCTGCTCCTGTGCCTCTTCCCCCATACAGCCACAAAGGCCACCCGGAACTTCTAAATGGGTCTGGCTTGTAGCTTGCCGCTGCCTCTTTCTCTCACAGCATCTCAGTCTGGTCCTCTTCCATCACACTGCGCCACAGGCCTTTCTCTAAGTCAGCAGACTACGCCCCCTTCCAAGATTTTGCAAATGCTATTCCTCCCATCACCAACATGCTCCCCAAATTTGTGTGGCTGGCTCATGTACCCCAATTCCTCTGTCAACTCAAAGGTTGCTTCTTCCCTATCCACCTCAGATGTGCAGCCCCCTGTCCCAATTGCATTCTTTTCTGCAAAGTGCATAAAAGGCACTTGGGCGATCGCAGGATAAGCAGCTAGCTTATTTGTCTCTCTGTGTTCTTGTCTCCCTGATGGGACATGTGCCCTGGAGGCAGTGACCCTTCCATCAGGCTCATCCTGTGATCACAGTGCAGGCCAGAAACAGATGACCCTGTATGGTGGCTGACAGAGGTGCCCAATCCCTCCCTGAGACCCCTCTGTGAAGAGGATCAGACAGACAGGCTGTCAATCCTGGCTCTGGGTCCATACCTGCAAACTAATTCCTGGCTCTGGAAGCTCACGGTAGCCTCTGTAACAGCTCTGGCCAACGCATTCCAAGTCCAGGTCCCCGGAAAAGCTGTGACCTCAAACTGAGGATTCCTCCCCCTGGACGACACACTGCTGCCTCAGAATGGAGAAGGTATTTTTAAATGTTCTCGCAAGCGCCAAAGTATGTCTTGTTAAAAATAAGGTCTGTGCGCATTGAGATGCCGTTCAGGTTCGCCTGCCGTTGCAGTGTTTAAATTAACCGCATCGTGCGCCCAGCGGATTCCAAGCAAGAGCAATGTGTGAATCATTCGGGGTGAAAAAGTTGGGAGCTGTTATTTGCTGAGGTCGTTCAGTATTTACCCTGCAAACCCCTCCCTAGAACTGCTCTGCAGTGGCTGTGCAAATACCAGAGCCTTTCCTGGATGCACGCATCCCCCCCATTTCAGAGCTCAGGAATTCCAGGGCCAAGCGTTCCATGGCTTGGCCAGATTCTGATGGCTGGTGCCCCTAAAGGGAAGTTTTGGTAGCATCTTGGTCACAGCAAAGACGCTGCAACCAATCCTGTCTTCGCTTCCCCTTCTAATGAGGAAAATGGGTTCTTTGTGGGAATGTTTGATTCCTGGCAATGCCAGAGAAGGATCTCCCATGTGTATTGGCAGCCATCACCATTGTCCTGCCTCCCCAGTCCCTGCCCACAAAGCTGGATGAGGACCCCGCTCAGAGTCCTCCCAGTCCAGGGGCCACATTTACCCTTCTCCCAAGACGACCTTGTGCTGTGGCTGCTGCCAGCTGTGCTGCTGTGTTCATCTTGAGTCTGCATCTGGAGTTGGCTCTGGGCCACTAGCCCTGGTTCTGGCTACTGGTAGCATGACCTTGGGCAAAGCCCCAGCATCTCAGAGCCTCAGTGTCCACATCGGTGACATGGGCACAGCAGCACTTCCAAACTCCTGCAGGGTTTTCCACAAGAGGATGGGGACTTTCAATCCACACTCAGTGTGGGACAGAGGTCAGGAAGCCTTTCCTGTGGACGATTAGGATAGTGAATGTTTTAGATCAGTGCTAGGTGCACGAGTACAAAAGCACATGTAAAGAGCACACGCACCATGACCAGGCAAACCTCATTTACAAAGGCTGCAGGCAGCTGGCCCCACAGGCCCTGGGTATGCACCATGGAGGAGCCTATAGTTTTAATCTCTCTAAAACTGTAAGAGAGAGCAGAAAAGAGAAAGTTCCCATCACAGCCTGGCATGAACAATCATTCCTGTGCTGGTCCATGACATGGAGCAGAGAACAAGAAGAGGGGGTGGGGGAAGAGGGGGAGAGAGAGCCAAAGGACAGGGAACAGAGAGGGGGGGACAGAGAGAGGCTGGAAGGAGGTATAGTTACATGGGTAGGCTTGGGATGAGAAGACAGGAGGCAGAGAGGGAGGCTGGAACGCTCCACAGGACTGTCTCAGGAGGGACCTGGGAAGCATCCTTCAGATCACACTGCCTTTGATGACCCTGAATTCTGCTACAGATTCAGTGACTCCCTTCTGTCCTGCCGAACAATGAAGTGTGCCATGTCCGTGTTGTATGCTGGGGTCACAGGAAGGAAGCACAGATCCCAGTACCCTAGGGGAGCCTAATCAAAAGTGGAGGAGCTGACAATACCCCAGGTGCCTGTCAGGGAAGCACTCTGTGGTTTTCTAAATGCCTTCCTGTGTGCAAGTCTTGGTATGGACATATTTTTCCTTGTTCTTTCTTGGGGAGGGATTCCTGGGCCATTTGCAGCACCAAAACCTCATTGAACTCAGCACAATGGATCCTTTTCAGTTTAATCACTCTGGTGTGTGATAGCATTTGTTTCACAGTAACAGAAACAGGCCGGAGAGGCCATGCCCTTCACCCTAAATCTCACAGCTTCTGACGATAGCATAGGCTCAGACTTAGGAATTCTGGATCCTCTGTCAAAGCCTTCGGTGACTGTCAGTTCGGGGCACCCTCCCCTATGGCTCAGTATCCTAAGGGAGGCTCACAGTTCTACCCTGCTCTTCTCTGGCAGCACATATCTGTGGACCTGCCAGGAGAGGCCATTCTTTTGTGGGCTGTCAGAACAGACACTGCCTAGCCCCACACACACCCCGCAGAGTGAAGATCCCCAGGAAAACAGCCTTTTCTAAGGTCAGGGGAGGAAGGAGGCACCAGAGCTCTGGGAGACACAGGCCTGGCTGTGGCCCAGCTTTGGGCTTCCCTAGGCCCGGGTCCTTTAGCTGTGCCCAGGGGATTTAGGATGGGACAGTAGACACCAGAAATCAATATCTGAGACCTGCTCTCTACTATGCCCCAATGTTACACTAGGAACGTTGCCTTCCACACACACACCATAACCTGGTCACTATCAATGACCCAGAGAAAAGAAGCAAGCTTTTGTCTGGGGCCCTTGGACATCTCTTGGGTTTTCTGTGGCATGATAGTGAGACTATCACCCCACCCACCAACTCCCACCCCCCATTCCCATCCTGTCCACCTCACCCAGTGCTCCCCTGTGCATCTGATTCTCATACAGGTCTATTCTATAAACACCAACTTTGTAGGCAGTGCCTGGAGTCCCAGAGTCCAATCAGGCTCTCAGCAGACATGGCTGCTGTTGGCCTGTGGTCATACAGGATTCCCAGTGCTCCTATATGAGCAACACTAGTGTTTGTGTCACTCTGACCAATACCTGAAAGAAGCTGAGGAGGGGAAGGATACTAGCTCACTTGCTGGAGTGGCACATGTTTGTAATCCCAGCCCTCAGGAGGAAGAGACTAGAAGACCAGGAATTCAAGATCATCCTAGGCTACATGGTGGTTTTCAGGCCAACCTGGGCTACATCCAGTCTCAAAACTAAACAAATACAAAAAAAGAATCGGCAAAGTGGGAAGGGGACCTGGGGAGGTAGCTCACTTGCGTGCACAGCTACCACCTAGAGGCACAAACTTCCCTCTGTGTCCCCCTTAGTTGATGACCACCTGTCATCTTGCTCAAGGACTCTCCATAGCTCCATTGCCCCTGCATCCTTTCTACAGAACCCCCATCTTCCCTGTTGCTTCTACAGACCCCTCAGCCTAGCCGAACAGAAAGGTTCCCCTGAGTGCAAGCTTCGAGCACATTGACAGTCCCTCCACGTGAAAAAGGCCTTCTTTCCTCTGTCGGTTTTCCTTATCTTGTCTCATGCCCCTGCCTCCACTTCTCCAATGGCCACATGTGTTCCCTTTGACTTCAGCCTTGCACATACATGTGTATGTGCCCTCGTTTGTTCTGAGCTGCCCTGACCTGTGCGTGCTGTGTGCACCTGTTTGTGTTCTGGCTCCAGGTGCCACCAACCGTGAATCCTGTCTGCTACAAGCATTATGCCTGCTGCTGATTCCTAGGAGCCTCTTCCAACCATAGCTTCATTTGAGCTTCACTGGTCTCAGTTTTGTCATGTGAGAAATGGGTGGGTTTGTCTGATGCTGGACCCTAAAGAATTCCTCCACCCAATTCTATCCCTTCCTTCTGGGGTCCTCCCAGGGAAAAGCGGGTATACTGTGATCTCAGGCATGAGGCAACCCCAGAGCAGCTGACTCCATGGAGGGTTTATTCGGGGCTTGTTGCCTGGAGGACTGAGAACAGGCTATCTCTGAGTTGGCTCTCCCCGTCCTATAGCCTGAGAGCCCCACCTCAGCCCCTCTCCTCCTCAGACTACACCCAGGTCCATCCTCTCTGATCCTTGGTGATCCACTTTTCCCTGCCCACCTGCCGATTCCTGTTTACTTTTAAATGAACCATAAGTTTTACATTATTCAAAGCAGGTAGATGGAGATGGAGTGACGTCAGGAGAAGTCATCATGAGGAAAGCCTTGGCCAGCGTGCTCTGGGAGGGTGGATTGGGAAGATCTCTCTAGGAAAGCCCAAAGAAACACCCATGGTCACTGCCAGGACCACCCTGGTCACAGCTGTATCCCATTCAGAAGCCTAACAGCTACCGGTACCAGGATCCTGCAAGACTTCAAGCCAGGTGACATGCAGACTTAGCAGATGCCTGTGCCCTTGTCTGAGGGACACGGAGACTGAAACAGATGAAAAAGGAAACAAGGAGAAAATAGAGCCCATGCAAGATGCAAACGATAAGTTCCAAATGCCAGAGTAATTAGCTAATATCTCAGAGCGCCGCTCCATCCAGGAAACAGCTGAGCACTAAGAGGCCCCTTGCGAGAACGCAAATTGCTCTTAGAAAGAAACATTTGAAAGTCACAGAAAGGATCCGTGGTAGGGTTCAGAATTGGGGCCAGCAAATGTGGCTCTTGGTGGCTATTTGGGGAGGAGTCACTTTGAGCAAAGAGGGCCAGGCTGAGGCCACTTTTGCTGGTCTGGCAGTGTACAGAGAAAAGCAATTAATTCATTTAGGTGACTTGTACTCTAGAACAAGCCTAGAGGGACCGTCTGCCTAGGATGGAGACCCACCCCAGGCATGACACAATGACAGAGACCCATGGAGTAGGAGGCATTGACCTCGGAGTGTGGAGCTGGAAGATCACCTGCAAGATCAGAGTCTGGATAGAGACAGGAGCATGTGCTCCAGCAAGCTCTGGGGAGTTTGACACAGAACACCCTGAGAGACCCTGGCCAAGGGGGAATGGAGCCAGCTGTCGGGGGATGGAGGATAGACAGGGAGCAGAGGTGGCTTTGAAACCCATGGGATGGTATTCTTACAGTGGCAAGCCAGGCAGGGCCATGCAGGTGCAGAGAAATCATTACTAATTTCAAAATTGCTCTTCGATATTCAGCAGCAAAATCACAAATTCAGGAAGCAATTAACATAGATGTTCAATCAATTATTCATGGCCTCACTGATGTGAAGCAGTAATCAAATTGGCCTTTTAATATGTATTTTTTTCTTTTAATTAACCCTACCCCAAACTAAAGATTTCATGCAGCAATGTATTTGACTTAATTTTTTAAAAGGAGAAGGAGTAGAGTGGGAGTTGATTTCTCATTATCATTGTCAGGCAGGACTTGCTCTGTGTGTGTGTGTGTGTGTGTGTGTGTGTGTGTGTGTGTGTGTGTGTGTGTGTGTGTGCGCGGACTGCACACACGGGTACACTGTTTGATGTCTTGATCGCATGGCTTGAGATGTGTTCAAAGTCCCCGAAGCTATCTTCATATGTCTGCTGGGGTGCACCTTGCACCATTCATGATTGAATGAAATACAGCATGCCCTTCTGTGGTAGAACAGAAAGAACTTGCAGTGAGGAGACAGGGTCCACATTCCACTTTTTAAACCAATCACCAGGTGACAGAGTGACCTTGGGTTCCTCTTAGTGACTCATTTTGCCACAGCAAGGGGACTAGAGCTAGACACTGCCCAAAAACCTCTAACTCAGACATAATTCTCTTCCCACGGTGTCCCTGCCCTTCTGCCCACCAGTGTGGACAAGCACCCCTCCCTCTAAGAAGTGAGAAGAGGGGGCAGCATAGCCCTCTCCTTTACTCATATACAGCCACTCCTTGTAGCAGAGCACACAGGGTACCCCACACTCTGTTAGCCACCTGGTCACGGCTAATACTTACCGAGCTCTTTGTGCCAAGTGACTTTTTTTTTTAATTATTGTTAAAGATACACAACTTAAAACTTCACATAGGCCATTCCTAAGTATAAAAATTCAGTGTTGAGTTTGAGGGTCGAGGAAGACACTGAGGCAGATCATCCTCTGGGATAAGAGGTTTACTAAGAGTTACTCATAATATAACCCCTCTGAGTGCTTGGAGGACAGGTATGGTCTACCACACCCAGCTTGTTCAGTGGATGTCTGCAAACAGCTGGGATTGACTGGTCCAGGCTGGCCTCTGCCTAGGGTCAGCAGGCTCACTGTGGACCTGTTCTCATGGTGAGGCCCACTCACAAAGGCAGATGGACCCTGCCCCCGACCTGACCTTCTGAGGTCTGGATTCTAGCTAGTGCTCTCATTCCATTAGGAAAATCAAGTCACAAAGCGAGGGACAGTGCTGTAAGGGAGCAGCTGCAGATATCCAGCAGGAGGACTCTGAGAAAGCACAAGAAGGTGTATCAATGTTACAGTCTTCTAGAACTGCATTTTAGGGGGTAATTCAGCCTCAAAAGAATGCTTGAAAGCATTGTCTGGGATGCTGCAAGAAGTTACAAGATGCTGTCATGTATCAAGGACCTCCTGGCCATGCCAGCATCCTTTGTGAGGACTAATCTGGGGCAGGTCCTTATGAAGGACCAAACTTTCCCAGAGCACTTTTCCACCTTTCTTGCATGATAGAACTCTCCAGAGCCTCGGCTTGGCATTCGGAGCTGCTGAGGCCCTGAGGCTTCCTTGATGGGCTTGGGCTCTTACCAACCTGCCTGCCCTACGCCCTGGCCCTGCCTTCTCCCACCATTTCTCAGGCATCTGCACCAAAGGCAGATGACCCTATTCCAAGACATCTGCCACTGTAGACTCCGAAAGGTCCAGTGTCCCTGTGCTCCACACTGCACTCTCACAGGTCCCAGCATCCCTGCTGAAGGACCCACCCCCTGGCACCATCTGGCAAGGGTCATCTCCAACTTCTGCCCACCTGGGGGAGCTGAAGACCCAAGTAGTGGTGCTGGCCTATAGATAGCACATCCATATTGGAAATAGATGTGTTGAGGTGACCATAGCACAAGGAAACTTCTAGAACACCTTCCCCTCCCCGATACCTGAGTCCAGTGTGGGCTCTCCAAAGAACAAAAATGTAGAGTGGCTTCTCATTTCAGTCAGACCTTGGGGGCAGGTAGAGACAAAGATTGCCAACTCACTGGTACAGAATGAGTTAAGCCAAGCTCTCTGTACAGGCTTTAGTTATGGCAGAATTTATCTCGATGATGGGTTAGAGAGCAGAATTTGGGGGACAAGATGTGCCTCTCTGCATGGTGGGAAGCAAGGCCATTTGAGCACAGGTCACCATGGCACTAGAGAGGCTGTGTTTAAAGTGGGTCAGCCATGGCAGGAGCCAGGAGCTTCTAACTCCAGGCTGTGGGCTGGGCTCTAACAGGGACCTACCCATTCAAAGTCGTTGTTCAACACTCCAGGGGTTTTCCATGATGCTCTTTCTATTAAGAAGCAAATCATGTGTTCAGGTCATTTAGTCAAAGAAAAGGCGAGGAGTCTCAGTTCTAGACGTACCCTTGATTGTGGGAAATCAGTAAAGGTATTTACAATGACTTCATTGTTTCTGGGGCAACAAATCAGTCCCGTGACAGCCCAGCCCAACCTACTGTTGGGAAGGTTTTTAAAACCAGAACTAATGGGTCAGGAATTCATTATGTCCATGGGAGTGTAGTATCCTCTCACTGATGTGACTAGGGAGTGCCAGGAGAGCCTCATTATCAGCTCAGACATCAAACCCGAGAACATCTGGACAGCTTGGACTTTCCAGTGAGTTGTGGCAGAGCTGAGATGGGAGTCCGAGTGGTTAAGTTCTCAGTCCCAATTTAAGGTCCCCGTCCCCTCTGTATCTCAATCTGCACCATGCACCTCTGTCTCTTGTGGATTTCCTTACAAGTGCACACTTTGCCCCTAAGGCTGGGCATAGCCTGAAACCCTATGTGTGATGGTTTGAATGAGCATGCCCCCACCATAATCTCAGGCATTTGAACACTCGGTTCCTAGTTGGTGGTGCTGTTTGGGTAGATTTAGGAGGCGTGGAGGAAGTATATCACTGGAGCTGGCCTTTGAGCTTTCAAAGCCTGCCACCATCGCTAGTGCATGCTCTCTGCTTTGTGCTTATAGTTCAAGATGTAAGACCTCAGCTTCCTTCTCCTGCAACCGTGCCTTCCCTCCACCACTATGGACTCTCATACTCTAGAGCCATAAGCCCAAATAAGGTAATTCTACAAATTCTCTTGGTCATGGTGTTTTACCACAGGAATGGAAAAGTAACTAATACAATGCATTTGTTATAAGCATCCCAAGTCATTCCTCACTCAAGGGACTTGATGGTCCCATTTTATACAGAAGAAAACAAGAGCAGAGGAGATATAACAGACGATGCAGACTATCAGCTCGCAAAGACGTCAGCACTCTAATCCTGGGAACCCGTGAACCTAGGTGACAAAGGGGATTTCACAGTATGACAAAGGTTGAGGAAGCTGATGTGGGAGAAGAGGCTGACCAAAGCTCCTGCATCTTCAGTGTAAAGAAGCTCCGCCAACTGGGGCCAGGAGCTAGGGGTCAGGGAGGTGTGGCATCACTCGCTCTGCAGACAGGGAGGAGGGGACATGAGCCAGAGGGTCAGCCAGTGTGGAAGAGGTCAATAAGTAGGTTCTCCCAGAGCTCCAAGAAGCTGTGATCCCTCTGACGATGCAGGGAGGCCCAGTGAGGCCAGTGCTGAGCTTCCAGAGCTATCAGACAAGTCTTGAAGCCTCCAAGTCTGTGGTACACAGTTGACCTGGCAGTAGTCACAGCTGGAGTGGCCCAGCCAGGAGAGGTAGAGCCAAATATGGGTCCTCCCGTCTATCCCTGACAGTGAACTTTCTCTATGTGGAAGTTAAGCCCTGGCCTCTTCTAGAGGAAATTCCCAGTGAAACTGTAAACTGGAACCCTAGAAATACAGGAAAGCCCACCAGGCTGTGAAGGAATCTGAACATGGATTTGGAGTCAGGCTAGGGGCTGCTTACCCACAGTCAAGGCCTCAACCTTCATGGTAGATGGATCTTGGGGAGAAACCCATTGTTTAAAATCACTGCCTGGAACCCACCACCTCCTGTGTCACGTCCCAGGGAGGGAAGCCAGGAGTGGTCATTTCAATCTCTTGAATGGGAAGATGGACTCTAGGTCACAAGAGGGACAGAAAAGGTTCTGATTCCTAACCCCCAGGGCATGTGACAAGTGTCCTGGGCACAATGTGGAGAGCCACATGTAAGCATTCATCATCTGTCCACAGGAATCATTAAAGCAGCCCAGGGGGGGCTTCCAGCTTATCACCCCATCTCACTTCCATTCTTCCCACTCCTGGAAAGTCTCCCGAGGCCTGTGGCTGCCCAGATGTCTAGGGCTGTGTTTGGGAAGTACAGGCAGGTGGGGCCATACCTTCTGTGGTCCTGTGTTGGTTTGCCTTGTCCCAGCAGATCCCTGCACTTCTAGTGACCCAGCCCATCCACCTGAGCCCCACAGTATTGAACTCAGGCCCTTTCTGGCTCCAACACTCCAAAAGGCTCCAGTTAATAAGGCTTTGTGTTCCTCCTTGACCTCCCCTGCCTGAACCCTATCTGCAGCTTTGTCCTAGGGACAGCCTCTGCGAGCTCAATTTATACTCTAGCTGAGGTGTGTGTGTGTGTGTGTGTGTGTGTGTGTGTGTGTGTGTGTGTGTGTGTGTATGTGTGTTTCATAAAAATAATCTGTAATTACTAATTCTTTAAAATCTGTCTGCTGTGTGCTGCCCAGGAGCATGGTACTGCCCTGGGAGGAGGGAGGTGGCTTCACAAACATCCTATTTCTACCAGACCCTCATGGCAGGATCTGCACTTTGAAGGCCAGGTTTCTGGTTTGTCACCTTCGTGTCCAGAACAATGTTGGTGCTTGCTGAACAGTGGCCCTTGCTTTCCTGGCTTTTTGTCACTGCTACCTAGGTAGGATGTGGCTTTAAGGCCACATGAGATGTCGGTGCATGGCTCTGATGTGCCTTTGGCGTCTTCTCCCTAAGGCTCTGTTTCCTCATCTGTAATAAAGAGCCACAAGCACATCTCTGAGTTGATATGAGGCTCATGGGAGTTGCTAAAGGCTCAACTATTCAGAAGTTCTATTGAACTGATAAGGTTTTGTTTTTTGTTTTTTTCCCAGTTGATAGCAATGGATAGGTTTGAATCTTGCCTGCCTCTTGTTCAAACAAAAGCCAGGTGGGGGAAACGGAAAACTGATGCTTTGTAATGACCAGAGCAATGTTCTACAAGCCGAGGAAGGGAGCCGCAGGAATGGCAAGGAAACAAATCAGGAGACTTATTTGCACAGTGACAGAGAGGTGGCTGGTCTTATCAGGGATGTCCTGCATGCTGGAAAAGCCAAACAAGGCCACAGCCCTAACAACTTACTTTCAGAAGGACTCCCCAATCAGCCAGTAGTGGGCTGAAGGGTCCTCAGTTAGAACTGAGATAAGAGATGTGAGGTCTCTCCTCAGCTCCTGCCCTGAGCCAGTCCCTTTATGTGTCGGGGACATGGAGTTTTCTGTGGAGCTCCTGGAAAGGGCCTCTTCTCTCCCTAAAGGTTGGGTATGTGGTTGTTTGTACCCTGGTCATCCCTCCTCTCGATTCGGTCAGGTACTAAGGAGTGGGAAGCCCTCATGGGTACATGGTTGTTGGGGTGTGGGGGAAAAAAGATGAAGATCTGGGCTGGGAAGTGGACCAACTGGGCTTGTGAGTCAGGGTCAAAGGAAGCCCCAGTCTGCTTGCACTGTCCCCACTTCCTGAGGCAGAGACCCCTCTGGCCCTGGCCAACAAAATATCCCTGCCACTCCTTCACCCTGTCCCAGCCTTTGCTATTAGCCCTACAAGGCAGTCAGTCCTTTAACAGTGCTCAGCAGGAACCCAATAGCCACCCACCTCTGCCCTGGCTCACTCCAAGGTACTGGCACCAGACGGGAGTCACTGCATTTCAGCCCGTGTTGGAGGTGGGGGGCTGTGTCCTCCATGACTTTCGTTCATCATACCCAGATTCTCAAGCCCAGCACCACACCTCTTGTTGCCTAATTGCTAATTAACAGACCTAGGGGCCACCTGAACAGCTGGCACTTATCAGGGCCCCCTCTGCTGCGCCTCCTCCATGAAGCACGTGTTTCCACCAGCCTCGAGGCTATCCTGAGTGGCCACCTTGTATTTTGCCAACAGTTGATATGTGAGCAAACACACATAGGAAGGCTGTGCAGCTTTCCAAGGGTCACACAGCTGATGAGCAGGACCTTCTGTTTCCAGAGACAGAGGGCCAGCCCCTACGTCCTCTCCACCTCTAAGTCTCTCCCATGAACATGAACCAAAGTCTAAGCAATGCCATTTTGACCTGAACACCTCTGACTCAGGAGAAGTCAGTCTTCCTGCCTGGTAGTCTCAGAAATGGAGCCCAAAAAATCCAGGAGACTCATGGGGCTGGGCTTTCAGGACTCACGATCACAGCGTACCGTCACAACACACAGCCCCTGAACTCCAAAATGTCTTTGGACTTTTGGAGGACTTTGATTGGCTATGACTGTCACAAGGTCCTTGACCCTGTAAGGGTCTATGGAGACAGACTAGCTGGTGCCAGGAGGGACAACTCTGGGGAGAGGGCTGATCTGGGTATGGGTGGAGCATCTGGATTGTCACCGTAGCTAAAGGTTTTGGGACTGCCTGGCTTGTCCCAGAGAGGCCCTGCAATGGCCATGTGGAATGTCTCCTGGGACATGGTCATCAGTAACAACCCTGTTTGCATGAAGCTGAGCCCAGTGCCTGTGACATCTTAACCCACCAATATAACCTGAGATTTCCAGGAATGCAGCTGTCAGGGAGCTCAGTGGAGAGCTAGGTTTGGTGCTGTTGAGGGTTTTCACTAGCTGGTACCATTTTCAAAATGGCAGCCAACAACATTATACATGGAACCTGAGATGCCAACACAGCAGCCCTGCCCTTGTTGATAGCTGCCCCATTCCAGGAGGCATGAAGCATGCCCACAAACATGTGTTTGTGTAAAATGTCAAGCATAAAAAAGCACAAGGCTGGTGGTCCTCAGGACAGACTGCCTTGTCCTGGAAGAAGCCATCATCAGAAGGCTTTCTCTAATCTCTCCTGTGGCCATACTTAAGTCTAGCAATGGGGATTCTTGCATGTGTATAGGGTGTGTGTGTGTGTGTGTGTGTGTGTGTGTGTGTGTGTGTGTGTGTGTGTGTATGTGTATGTGTGTGTGTGTATACACCATTATTTCCTTTCACTCAACTGTTGCTCATGTCCTTGTCCATTCCTGCCTCTGCCACTCTCTCCCCACCCCACCTCACCACATCTCCCATGTCCAGGGAGCACAAAGAGACCAATCAATGACCAACATCAGCAGGCCAGTCTGGTCTGCATGTGGGGTTACCTGATAGGGCAATGGTGAGTGGAACTGACCCCACAGGTGGATGTCAAAGCAGGAACCAACTTGCTTCTAAACCTACCTTTGCTGCTTAAGAGCTGTGTGACCTTGGACAACTTGCTTAGTCTCTCTGAGGTCCACTTTTCTCCTTGCAAAAGGAGGATGCCCTTGGAGAGTTGTTTGCAAAAGTTCAATGTCGTTATCAAAGCAAGATAGTTGACACAGTGGCCTGGTTTACTTCATGTCCTTTTAGGGAAGCCTGGGCTGTGTGATACTAAGAGCTCAAGAGCAGTGGCCCCAGTTCCTCTCCATCTAACTCTGCAGCTGATGGAGGGGTGGGCAGAGCCAATGTTCCCAGCTTCTAGGGGTCCAGGTGCAAGCAGGCACTGGTTTCTAGACTGTACCCCAAGCTGCCAATGCCTGGCTGTGTCACTGATGGAAGCCTGGCAGCAAAGGCTCTTTACATTCAATATGACAATACCAAAAGAAATGAGGCATGAAGTCAGAAGACGCTGGAAGGCAGGAAGATGACAACCTGCAGAAGCTATGTCTCAGCACAGCTGCTTTAAATTTGGTTGTGAGTTTCCTAGCTGCCGAAGCAAAGAAGGAAAGCAAAGTGATCAAGCTCATGCACAGTTGCAATGGACTTCTTCATCATTTTTATTACAGAATATGTGAATGGAGTGTGTGTAGTTTAATTCCCGCTGATGGACTTTCAGGCTGTTTACAACTTAGCTGTTGCTCTAATATAGCAATTTAGCCCTAGATTGGGTTCAAAGCCTAACTCTGCTACTTGAAGCTGTGAGGCCTTGATAAAGCAGTTCACCTCTCTGAGGCTCAGTTTATCTCTCTGTAGAGTGGGATTTACACCTGTGTGTCAGGACCTGCAGGTGAATGTTGGATGCCAGGGTACCTGCTATGCTAACACATGTTGCTTAGAACATGACTACACTCTGTCCCCTCTGACTAGGCATTCCTAGATTGCCTTTCTCCCTGTCACTCATTGTGTCATTTGAGTGCCTTGGATATTTAAGGTGGTGCAGTATTAGGCCAGAGGGTGTAGCCACACACAGAAAGCTGCTCCCAGGAGCTCTGGGGCTGGTGTGATGGGAATTAGACTGCCATACAGGTGTGCGACTGCTCCAGGTGAAGTTCTGTCAGTCAGGCACAGGGCAGTGTGCAAGCACTATGGGACAGTTCCCTGAGGGGTCTGGGAGGTCTTCCTACAGCAGTGACTGGGTGGCCAGGGGGATTTACTGGAAAGAAAGCAGGACACAAGCATTACAGACAGAAGGAACAGGCCCTGCAAAGGCCCTGTATCTGCAAAGGCCCTGGGGTAGGAAAGAATCGTGAGCCAGGTGTTACTGTGGAGACCACAGGAGACATGTGGATTTGCAATGGCATCACACTGCTGAAGAGGAACACTGGGATAGAGTTTCAATGAGGTGGCAGGCAAACAGGTGGAAGGTGCCGCCTCCTTCAGGCCAGAGATGGTGGTGACATGGAGGAGAAGAGACGGGATCAATGCCAAAGGACTCATCCACAGGACCTGTCGATGAGCAAAGGGCAGCAGTGTGTGGGTGACGGGCCTGCATGTGGAGCTGGAGTGTGGGACGATGGGCCTCAATATGCCCTAGTGGACTACAGTGAAGGGAGGCACCCCGCAGGCTACAGGCTGTAGGAGCTACATTCATGATAAGCAAAACAAAGCGGTGCCTAGGTGCCTAGGTGACTAGGTAGGGTCAGAGGTCCGGCTGGGACCAAGGAATAGAAAAGTGACATCCCTTGGAATGTTGTTGGCTTTCTGGTTACATCGGAACAGAGCCACACTGAGCTGACCCAGGTGGCATGCGTGCCTCTTCTCAACCGCCCGCCCAGCTCTGTCCCTCCTACCCCTGAGGCCAGTCCTGTCCATCTCTCCCCAGCCATTCTGAGACTCTTGGGACGTGTATTGCCTTTGCAGAGCCTGGCTCTGCCGTAACTGGCAGTGACACCTCATTATTGAAGATGTCCACTATTCTGTGGCTCTCTGGTTCTCACTGGCTCCTCTTCAGCTCAGTGGCTGCCTTTGAACTGATCCCATCTCATTATCCCGGGAGTCTCTACTTCTTTTTGTGAAAGATTTAATTGCCTGCTGTATTTGAAAGGGTCTCAGCCAGCGGCTCAGGTTTGGGGAGTTGGAGTTAAACGCACCCTGATCAAAGACTGCGTGGACGCCAGCGTGGTTCTCCTTCACATTGGAACCACTTGACTCCTCCCAAAATGGAAACCAAATTGCTCAGTGTGGAAACTTGAAAGGAGCCTTGTTGAGCAGCTCCGGAGTGTGAGCTGCCTGCTGCATGCCTAAATGGAACTCTCTGGGAAGTGAACCCAGGGTGCAGGCCTAGCTCCCTGTGGAGATGAGGGTACTCAGCCCCCTCTCCTGCATGGACTTCAGGCCCCCTTGAACATTCCTTTATTCTTTTTTGTTTTTTACCCACAGAGTCTCCAACCCAAGCTGGCCTCAAGTTCTCTATGACCCTGAATCTCCGATTCTCCTGCCCCTGACCCCTAAGTGCTGAGATCACAAGTAAAACTGGTTTGTGTGGTGCTGGGGAATTGAACCGAGGCCTTTGTGAAAGCTAAGCAAGCACTCTACCCATGAGCCACATACCTGGCCCTGGGTACTCCTTAATCTCCAAGCAAGATGAATTGCAAGGCACTTGTAGACCCTGTGCATCTTCTCCAAGCCCTCCAAGCCCTTCACAGGGGCTTGATGTAACCCAGCACCACGGGCTGTGCGGCCCTCAATGTGTGCTGTAGCTATCTGTGCAGACTGATGCTGGAGTCTTCCTCTGCCCCTGCCTCCTGTCACTACGCCTTGCTGGGTTCTCACAAAGCTTTGGTAAGGTACAAAGCGTCAGCCGCTTCTGCTGTATCTAGGAATGCGCCACACCTACCCTAGTTAGTGTCATTCACCCTACCAAACTAAGGAAGTCAGGGCAGCAGGCAGTGCGTCTCAGTGAGGAAGAGTATCTCATCTGCAACATGTTGGGAAACAAATCTGTGTGTGAAGGGCAGAGATTAACAGGTGTGACGTTGTACTGAGAGCCCCGGGTTTATAAATAGCAGAGGAGGTGACAGGAGCAGCTGGCCTCACTCCTGCAGTATGCAGGGCCACCTTCTGCTACTCTCCTCAGTGGCTGCATTCTGCGTTCTTCGTTCTCTCTTTCTCCCCTCCCTCCTTCTAGCCTCTTTTCCTGTTCTCCCATCCTCTCCCCCTTACAACCATCTTTTTCTCCCCCACCCTGAGTTCTATTCCCGTTTCTGTTGTTGGCCCAAGAAGGCTCTGAGTTCCTCAAGCCAGGACTCCTCCTGTCCAAGTGACTCAATCTGGCTTTAACACAAGAAGGAACTGATTGGCCTGAGTAACTGGACCTTGCTGGGGTGGGCTTCAGGCATGGCTGGATGCAAGGGTGGAGCCACGTCACCAACAACCTACTCTCTCCCTCTCCACAGCCTCAGGGTTCCCCTCCCCTCCTGCAGCCATAGCAGCAGGAAAAGAAAGGCCAGCACCCAGCCCCCTGTGGTCTGAGTAGGCTTTCAGGTTGACACACAGCCATGCACCATCCACAGATTGGCCACTGGCTGGGGACTGTAGAGCTCTGCTTGGTCATAGCAAGGGACTCAGCTTCATCCTGGAGCCCCAGTTGGGATCAGCCCATCAGAGCTGTGCAGTCCAAGTGGAGGGCCCCGAGCCCCTCAAAGGCAGTTCCAGCTATCCTACCATGGAGGAGGAGCCAGAGGCTGGCTGGGACCCCACAGGTACCTGCAAGAGCCCACAGTGCCCTGTCTCTTTGGTAACTTATTGGAATCCTATCCTGTCCTTCCTAATACTGCCTCATTTTTAACCAGTATCTCTCACCCACTGCCATCTGCAGCCAGGAGGTGGCTCACCTCCAGCACCTTGGAAACTGGCTGGTCTCTCCTACACACACACACACACACACACACACACACACACACCAGAAATGGCCCACTCACCATGTAAGAACAATAAGGAGAGCAGACTCACTCTGCTCTGGGTTCCAGTCCTGATATGCCTCTTCCTAAGATGAACAGGCCAACAGAAGTAACAGTCTAGAATATTCCTCTGTGACAAGCCCTTCCGATGAGTTCCGCCACCCTCCCTCTTCTGAAGGCAGCTCATGCTGCTGTGTCCCACAGCCTTACCCTGCCAGATTCCCAAGTACAGGAACCAGGAGCTCCAGGAGCCCCACTGCAGCCTTGGGGTCTCTGGGTGTGGCTCCCGTATTAGCTGTTCTTCCTCATGACCTTTCCCTGGGAACCTAACACCACCCCTGGCAGCTCAGAGCTTTAAGCACTGAGAAAGTCCAGCAAAGCAGCCCTGGTAGAACTTCTGGGGAGCGCCTTGCCCAACTCCTCAGGAGCCTATCCCAGCATCCCTGTCTATCTCCTATGTAGGTGGCATCTCTGTACCCCTAAAATGGTGCCTTCCAGGGCCCACAGTGGCCGCCCCAAGCCTCAGTCAAACACTCTGCACTTCAGAACAGAAACTAAAGCTAAGAGGCTGCTAGAAATAGCCAGGGCTGGAGTGAAGCAGTCATCCCCAAGGGCCAGCCATGATTTGTGGCAGGACAACAGGAGTCCAGCTGGGCATGTGAGCAATTCCACAGCCCACAGCCCTGGTAGAAAAAGCCAATGTTACCCAGTCCTTCACTCAAATTTCACCTTTCACAGCTGTGTGACTGCAAGAAAAGCATGTGACCTCTCTGGGCCTCAGTTTTGTCTCAGTTTTGTCTCTCTGAGATGAGAGAGGATCAATTGTACTCTCCCCAGAAGAGTCACTGTAAATATACAGAGCCTCCTTTGTGGGGGAGGGTCAGCGAATGAGAAATCCTCATTAGTAAAATAGGAAAGAATACATCACTGGATACATATACATATGTATACGTATATGTGTATGTGTATATTTATATATGTATATATATTATATATACATAATACATATTTTATGAAGTGATATAAATAAATAACAGGATAACATTTCAGTTCACTATGGTTTTCTGAGCACCTACTATGTACAACATAGTACTCACGTGTAGGCACAGTGCAACCTGAAGGGTCCACCCTCACTGCTTCCTACCCCGGAACCTTCTTCCTTGGTCTCGTGATTTACTTCCGTCTGCACTGAAAAGCCATGCTCAGAGATGCTGTGCCATCCCTTCCCCTGACACGGAGGCCATGCTGGCTGCTCCCACACAGCTGTCACCCCCTGTCTGTACTAGTTCCTTGTCTCATTGCTGCAGTAAAAGACCTGATGAAAGCAATTTAGGGACGGGTTTGTTTGTTGTGGCTCCCTGTCCAGGATACATGGCGGGAAGGCGTGGTAGCAGAAGCACAGGGTGGCTGGTCACATTGCATCCGTAGTCGGGAAGCAGAGATGAACGCTGGTGTTCAGCTCTCTTTCTCTTCAGTCCATGAAATGGTGCTACTCACATTCAGGCTAGTCCTTCCCTCCTCAGTTAACCTCTTCTGGAAACACCCTCACAGGCTTGCCCAGAGGTGTGTCTCATAGATCATTCTAGATCCTACCAAGTTAACAATCAATCCTAGCATCACAGCTACCTAGAGAAATTCCCTCCTGAGGATCTTACCCTTGTCTGATGTGTAAGTCACTCCACATCTGCCCCCATACCTGCACAGTCAGCTATAGGCTGCCTAGAGGGGATAGAATTGGATCTGGGCCTTCAGGGGTGTGGAGGAGCCACCTTCTGCAGGAGACAGGAGGCATAGCAAGTTGGGGTTCTGCAGCCTCCTCTGCAGCGCTCACCATGTACCTTCTATATGGCAAGGCCCTTCTAGGCACCAATCCCTTAGAAGCAGAGGAAACTGGGGCAGAAGACAGGGCCTGGCCTGACTTAGAGAAAAGGGGGACAGGGGGACAGGGTTGGTGCTCATTGTGTGTACTCTATGCTGTCCTGTCACTCCACGAGGAGAACAGGTCCAAGGCCATGGCTTAGGGCTGCTTGGTGGTTCATAGAAGACCCTCCTGCTTGCCACACAATGGGTTTTTACCTGCCACTGCCCATGAGAGAAGCCAGGTCAGGGCCTGATGAGGCTGGGCAAGGAAGGGTGGGCAGAGAAGGGACCCGAAGGTCCCCACTCCTTTGCAGGTAGGCAGACCACCTGAGCAGCCTGATGTGATAGTCACCCCCCTCCAAGTCCCAACCCCAGAGGTCTTTCTCAGCCCATGTCACTTGATTAAGGCCTCAAGACAATCACTTTGTCTCCCAGACTCCTGTTGCTTTACTTCTAGGAGCGAGAGATAGTGGTTACACACGTCTAACCATGCCACATCCATTTCCCATGGTGGCTGAAGGGAGTGACCACAATCAGATGGTCCAGCCTCAGCGGGTCCAGGTCAGAAGTTATTACCACTGCCATCAGGGCAGAGTTGCTTCTTGTGGATACTGGAGAGAAGCCATTTCCCGTCCCATCCCCCTGCTCTCCTCGGAGCCTGCTCACCTGCATCCACTTAGTCAAACACCTGGGAGAGAAATAGGTCATTTTGACTCACATTCTCAGATGGCCCACCCTGACCAAGTTGTCTTGTTTCCTTGGGGCTTGGGGGGGAGGGGGGGGCAGTGCATCCTGTTGGGAGCACATGGCAGAGAAAAACTGCTCAACACCCAGCCACAAGCAAAGAGAGTAAGAGACCAGGGGCCCATGGCCCCCTTCAAGGGTGATTCCCTACCCCATTGACCTAAGGCTTCCCGTTCAGCTTCACCTCTTAAAGTTCTCACCACTTCCAAACAGTGTTCCCCTATACTCCACAGGGACCAGGCCTCTAACACATGGGCTTGGGCCACTCAGGACCTAACCTGGGTATCCCTCTCCCACCTTCCATTTGTGCAGACTCCATCCATCAGCCTGTCGTTGGAAGTCAGCTCTGATTGGGTGTAGTGGGTTCCTGGTTGTGGGATTTACCTACGGGCATCTTGGGGACAGCTTCACTTCTGTGTGTTACATCCAGAAATCAAGAATAGCTTGAGGCCTTGGGCAAGCTGGTCCCTGCAGACTTCAACATTCCTCACTGTGACGTGAGGTCATCATGACCATCACCTTTCTGGCCACTTTGAAAGAGGCGAGGTGACATGTGTCCAAGGCCAGATGCTAGACTTGGAGTGAATACTTTCTTCCCAGGGTACCTCTGTCACCAGTAGCCATGATGCTCACCCTCTCTCTGGCACTCAAATCTTTATGTGCTTTGCTCTGAAAAGCTGTGCCCCACCCCCACACTACCCCAGGAATGAGCATGGTTCTGTCAACCACTCTGCTAAGTTATAATCTCTTGCTTCTTTTCACAGAACCCCAGGGGCCCCTGGGATTTGGGAACTGGGGAATGTCACTCAAGGCTGCTTATTGAGTACTGAACAATGGCCCTTCATGAGGTCAGCTGGCAGCCTAGCAACCTCTCAAGCCCTTAGTAACAGGGCTCAACTGTGTTGATATTTACCCAAGGGAAAGTTCCCCTTATCTCGATAAATGCGATAAATGCGCAATTCCTTCTCCAGGGCACTTGCAAGAAGCCACACCCACTCAGAATGGCAGTCTCTCTTTCCTGAGCAAGCGTACACAGGGCAAGGAGCCCAGGGTTCATCCAGCTCTGAACACCTCTCCAGGCCTCAGTTTCACCCACCCAGTGGATGTCAGACATTAGGAGCACTGAATAGTGTGCCTATATGCACCCGTTTATCAGGACTGTTAAAAGTGCCCTTACCGTTCTCAAGTTCCCCCAGTCAGAAAATCACCCACCCCCAAGGCCACTGCCAGCTCTTGGTCCCATTAATCCTTCCCTCCACCCTCTTCCTTGGTCCTGATTAATCCAAATTAATCCAGCCAAATACCTTGAGGGACCTGCTCCAGGTCAAACCTGGAGCTAAGGAGACCTAGGCAACACCTGACCTGGTCCTTGCTTCCTGAAGCTTCCGGTTCTGGGAAGGCAGTGCCTCAGCAAGCTGCAGACGTCTAGGATGGAATCCAGAGCCTCCCCTGCTCATCCCACCAAGTTATTTTAGTCCGTAATAATACTCCTCAGTATGCTGGTGGCATTTTGCAGTCTCTAAAACACTTCCTTTGTGTTACCTCATTTAACCCTGACGTCATCCGAGGGTGAGATTCTTATATGTCCCCATTACACAGACGGGAGCCGAAGGTCACAGGACTTGGAGAGATGTGCAACCGTGTGGCCTTGGGAGCAGGCTCAGCCTCCATGTTCCTTCCTCTTCTGCAATCCGGGATGCCGTGCTAATGTCTGCTTCACAGGACCATCTGCAGAGGAGACAGGCTATACTCAGATCTCCTTTAGACAGTGGTAATCATCCAGCCCTAGCACCTCAGCCCCAAGCTGCGCATGACCCCAGTAACCTCCTGAGTGTACACATTCAGATGTGTCCCCAGACCCCCTGGGGATCTTCCTGTCCCATTTTAGAACCCAGGAAGCACCTCTGGGCTAAGATCTCAGCTCTGCTGTGTACTGGGGCAACCTCCTACCTCAGTTCCTTCATCTGTAAAATGGGGGTAAGTCCAGATTGTTCTGAGGATGGAATGAAACAAAACAGAAAAGCAGTGCACTGGGCAAGGCTGGGCTAGGGGTACAACTTAGTAGAATGTTCGCCCAGTTTGCTAAAAAGTCCTGGGATTGATTCCCAGCACGGCATAAATTAGTATGGCGCTCCAAGCCTATCACCTCAGAATTGTCTGGTGGAAGCAGGAGGATCAGAGATTCAAGGTCATCCTTGACTGGATATGGAATTTGGGGCCAGCCTGCATACGTGGGACCCTGTCTCATAATCTGCACAGAGAGAGCAGGCCTGGCCAGGCGGGAGGATGTTGGCATTGGGATCTGATTGAGAGAAGGAGTAGACCGGAGGGCCTCAGTCTGAGCAGAAGCAACTCTAATGAAAAGCCCCACGAGGCTACCATGCTGGGTTGGTTTTCGTCAACTTGACCCAAGCCGCAGTCATCCGGGAAGAGGGAAACTCAGTTGAGAAAGCGACTCTATTATTTCAGCCTGTACGCAACTCCGTGTGCAGCGTTCCCATGACTAACGATCGGTGTGATAACGACCAGTCATGGGTGGAACCGCTCCTGGGCAGGTGCTCCTGGGTGGCGTTGGAAAGAGGCTGAGTGAGCCCAAGGGAGCAGGTATGAGCAGCACTCCTCTCTCTGCTCCAGTTCCCACCTCGAGACCCTGCCCTCACTCCCTTCACACGACGGGAAGTTACAAAGCGAAGTGAGCCCTCTCCTCCTCAAGTTGCTTTTGGCCATGGTGTTTATCGCAGCCACGGAAAGAGATTAGGACAGCCACCTTTCCCAGGTTCTGATCACATCCCCTTTGAGGGGTTCAGCTGATGAAACTGCTCTCCCTTGCCCAGCTCACCACACCGTGAGGAGCAGGGCTCCCTCGCCCTTACTTCACCAAACTCCATGGGGGCAAAGCTGTCAGATTCCCTGGTGCCACCTAAGTGGTGTCCCACCCACACCCCTGCCATGAGCTGAGTCACCCAGCACTGGCACCGAGGCGGACTGTGGGAAGGGTGCTCCTTCCTCTGCTGCAGGCAAGCTCCTGAAAGCCAAAACCCAGCCTGTGACAGGTGCCGGGAGGAGCCTTATGCAACTTCTGACACTGTTCACAATCACTTCCACAGAGAAGCTAGGACCCAGACCGCAACAGGCACAGCTACGTGTCTTACGTAACCTTTAGTATTGTTGAAGAGCAGTGCGTGTTCACAACTTCCATTTCCTTGGGGCCTCGGACATCCGGCCCTGCCACACCTCCTGTTCTGCTCCCGGTGACTCGGGCACAGGCTGGAACCAGCTTTGAACGTGTTCGTGATGGCATGACCCAGATTAGCCCCTGGGGCAGCTCTGCACTCTGACTGTCCACTGGCCAGCCCAGGCACTGTTGGGTTGAAAAGAAACAGAACAGGTAAACTCGCCACACTTGATTCTTCTCTTAAATAAAGTAGCTATGAGTAGCTCTTATCGAATGGCTGGTGGGAGGTCTGAACTCTGAGGTCTGGAACAGAAAAGAGGGCTGAGGAGATGGCTCAGTAGGTAAAGGCGTGTGCCACCGAGCCTTGAACTTGTTCTCCCGGACCAACACAGTGGGAGGTGGGGGAGAACCGGCTCTTGCAAGTTGCTCTCTGACCTCCGTGTGTGCACCATGGCACACACACACTGATAATAAAAAATAACTTTTAAAGAAAGGAATGTTTATTTCTATGCTTATTAACAGAGAACAGGAAAATATGTTTATCATGAGATCTTTTATTAGGTTGATTGGTGGTTGGTTTAGTGTGTGTGTGCATTCACGAGGGTGGGTGTTCATACACCACCGTGTGCATTTGGAGGACGACTTAACGGGAATCCGTTCTCTTCTTCCACCAGCTGCACCCTGGGGCTCCAGCTCAGGTCTTCAGGCTGGGCAGCAAGTGCCTTTAGCTGCTGAGCTGTCTTGCCACCCTGGGAAAATGACCTTACATGAAGCTGAATTGCTCTCCAAGGGCTATGTGGCTCAGGGTCAAGGAGAACGGGGCTTCAGCTGAGGGCGGTCTTTAGCAAGAGTCGTGCTGAGCCAGGCACCTCCATCTCTTTCTCTACTACATGTGCTGTGTGCGCCAGCGACTGGCTGCACTGGAAACCACGCTGCCTGCTTTGCCAAGGGTTCTATCCCCAGTTCTCACTGATCCCAGCAGGTATTTCCACTCAACCCCTGGCTCAAGAGTCGGAGTTCAGAATGGCCACAAGCAGGGACAGGGGACAGCCGAGCTCCACAGTCATTTTGGTGACAGTGTGAGGTTCACAGTGATTAGCAAAGAAGTGCAGAGAGAAGCAGCCCACACCCTGTCCTGTCAGCCACAGGGACTGTGGGCCTGCCATGTCCTATCAACAAGGCAGCCTAACAGGAGTGTCTGTTCGGTGTTAGGCCTTGCTGACAGAGTCTCACAGCATCTGTGTCTCCTGAACAGCTGTGAATGCCCCCTGGGATGGCACAGTGACTTCACCAGCATGGTTTTGTACTGTTGAAATCTCTTCTGTAACTGACTGTGTAGATCTTGGAGTGACAATGCCTCTTGCTTTGACCCGAGGAATATATCAGGTTAGCAGCCAGGCAGCCAAGGAGCCTGGGAGGGACATGCCAAGTCTGAGTGTGGGTTCTGTGAAGTGGACTTTCTCAGAACAATGTTCTTGTCTTGTTACATTCCATGGGAACATAAGAATGTGTCCTGCAAGGGCAAGTATTTCTCATCAAAAGATAAGATGCCTGCATACCTCAGATCACACTGGGTCTTTCTCCATAAAGAATTGTGTGGAGAAAACTGTACTTCTGAAGGGAAAATGGTCTATAAAGTTAGTGTCCTGTTGATTTCTGTGCTGAACAGGAAAAAAAATAGCTAATTTTGCCTTGGGGAGCATTGAAAACATATATTCCACAGCAAAGTGAAATATTTTATGTTCCAGCGTGGTTCTGACTCCCCAGCAAGGTGCATACCCAAATGTCTGCCATATGGCTCAGTGCAGGCATCAGATGTAAGGGAGTCTCATGGCCTCCTGTTGTAGCTGACATCTTTTGCCTTTTACTATTCTCTGCTCTCTGGTCTATCCACAGAGTCTGCAGAGCCTCTGTTCTCTGTGACTAGCCAGTCATGAGACTCCTCCAGGCCGACTTTCCAAGACCTCTCTTTTGGTGTAAGTGATTGGCATCAAGGTCTGGAGGCTTTTAACACTGTGTGACACCATAGCAGGATATTAGAAACACATATGGAATTTGCAAGCCAGACAAGAAATAAGGGAAAAAGAGAGCAAGGAAAATGGAATGTAAATTTTAATCACTCTGTACCCATAGTTATTTACCTCCAGCCTATGTAATATGACATGCTAAATATGACAGCTTCACCCCTGCCTGTCATGTTCCATGCCCAGCCCTGCACCTGCCATGGTGTAGGTCACACAGCTTAGGTACATATGCACTCTTGGGTCTGCTTACTGTTCCCAAAGCCTTCTCAGAAGGCACTGATCCTCCACTTAGGTGATAGTGCGTGGTCCATAGGAGACATCTAGACATACTTTTCTGGCCTTCATGGGCACCTGTATTCAAATGCACATATGCCTATGCAGACACAGATACATAATTAAAAAATAAAAAATAGAACTTTAAAAAAGACTTTGACCAAGTGAAGGGAGGAAGGAAAGGAAGGAAGGAAGGAAGGAAGGAACCAGCGGACTGGTTAATATTCCTCCATGATCATTTGCTCCTTTGCTCCCTCATTTGCTCTTAGTTCTTACTTTTTTTATTGTGTGTAAGGACTGAAGCAAATCTTCTGAGGTGAAGCGGGACTGGATTCAAATCTTCTGATCATTAGCTACTTCTGATATACTAAGAGGACGATGTGAACACCTCCTTGTCTCGGGCCAAGCTCTCTCAGAAGCCAGCCTTGGTCTTGTCTTCAGCCTATTTATTGTGGAATCCAGTCTCGACATTAGGGCTCATGGGCAAGGCCAAAAAACTGAAGGAGAGAGGAAATCCAGACAGGAACAGAGGTGTCACCAAGCAACTCCTTACCACCGTGGGCAGTTGGAAGTTGGCACACTGGCAGCAGTGGGACCTAGTATGAGCCACAACTCATGGTGTTCCCACCCAAGGGCAAAGAAGCTGCACTATTTATGTGCCAACTTCCAACAGCACCCACCATTGGTGGAGGGCCGGGCTGGGGAATGGTACCTGCTAGGAGAGACGTGGGTGTGCAGTGGGCCCTGCCTGCCCCTCAGTGGTCACATGCATCTCCAGTCTCTGTCACAGCTCCATGCTGCTATGAGGACTAAGTGTGCTCAGGTGTGTGTGTGTGTGTGTGTGTGTGTGTGTGTGTGTGTGTGTGTGTACATATGAACCCAGGTGTTGGTGTCAGGTGTGTCTTTCTCAGTCACTCTCCATCTTTACATCTTTTGAGACATGGTCTCTTTCTGAGCCTGGGATTTTGATTCAGGGAGACTCACTGGCCAGTGAGCCCAGGACTCTCTTGTCCCTGTGCCCTCAACACTAATATTATAGCATGCTGCCATGTCAGACTTTTTAAAAATGTGGGTGCTGGGGAGCAAACTCTGGTCCTCAAGCTTGAGTGAGCAGCACTTTATAGACTGAGCCATCTCCCCAAGCTTCACGGTCTTAGAGAGCTGTCATTGGTGTACATTAAGCACTTGATGCTCGGTGCGCTATGGAGTCTTTGCCCAGAGTCTAAGGAGTGGGGTCCTGGGCATACAGACTGCATGGTCCCTCCAGGCACATGGGGCAGGACTGGAGCACTGAGGACTCTGGGGGGCTGCCTCGTTCAACCCCATCACTTTATAGAAAGGGACGGTTGGTTCCAGGACACATGGCTGCAGGGTAGCTCTGAGTCCAACTTCCCTTTAAAGCAGAAGTCAGACACATGGAGGACACTGACTTTCCCAGCCTTCCTGCTGAGGTGCTCAGAGCTCATTTCCTAGCCCAGGACACATGTTCTGCAAATGCCTCACCTGAATGTGTTTCTGGGGTTGATTCTTCTCTGGCTTTGGCACAGGATGGTCCTGCCTTACTGGGGGATTTGACTTCCTTGGGCAGGGATGGGGATGTGTGCAAAATCTGTGTTTATAGCTTCCTTGAGAACAAGCTTACAGAAGTTCCATGGAATAGTTGATTGGGAGCACAGGCTTGGGCCAGCCGTGTAGCCTCGCATCCCCTCTCTGAGTCTTTCCATCTGTAAAATGAGGGCCGTGAGCAAAATAGCAAGCACAGGAATGCTTAGGAAGGCATGATGCTCCAGGTCTCACTGATAATAGAATAGTTTTCTCCTTAGTGTTGGTGGTGGTGTTGAGAGTGGGGTCCCTGGTTTTATGATTTCTTTCTTCCCTTGAGTTGTTGTCAAACCCTGAAGTTCCCAGGCATGTACAGGAAGCTCCTCCACCATGACACAAAGCCATACAAGGCGGCCTCAGCAGATCTGAAATGACTCAGAGGCTTCTACAGCTTGTCGTGGGGAAACTGAGGTTTTACCCAAGGCCAGGAAGCTCAGTAGCAGTCAATCCTGGGATCCAAGGCTGTGGGTTCCCAACATCTGCTGTTTTCTAACATCTTCTATGAGAACTGTGCCCGGGGTGCTCAGCCCCCACCTCTCTCCTCTCCCCACATGTAGATCAGCCAGTCCCAGCCATGCAGAGTGCTGGGGTGTTCAATCCCCAGAGCAGGCAGGCACCATTTCCGCCTCTGAGTTGGTGTGCAGCAGATGGCTCAGGGGCTATTTTCAACTCAAGAGAGGACATTTCACAAGAGTATAGCGCTCACAGGTGGGGGCAGTGGGTCTGGAACTTGGGCCAGGATTCGCTGCCTGACGTAGGAGCCCCACAGTCTCATCTGCAGCCCTCTGGAGAGCCCCAGTCTCTCCAATCCATAGACTTGGGAAGGGGGGCCATAAGTAGAGCTTTGACACCATCAACCTGGGCAAGTGGTCCTTGAGGAGAAGAGGCAGGTGTGACAGGGGCTTTGAAAAAGCCTCTTTGTCTCTAAAATAGAATAGGTCCCTGGGTCTGTGCAATGGAACTGTCCAAGGTTCATAAGTTACTGTGCCCAAAGGAGCCCAGCTGGTGGCGAAGCTGGTAGCTGAGAGCCACTAGGCTGTGACCTGAGACCTAACCAGCTCCTTGCTTCCACCTGAGGTCTCAGCCTGGACAGAGGAACTGGGAGGGGAAAGTCCCAGGGGAACATGATACGGGGCAGGATGGGGCAGGGGCACTCCCCCGTGAGACCCCCAAACCCAGGCACTCTGAGATGAATGGGATGTGGGCATAGAGGAGGGTCCCACTCATAGGGCAAACTGCACATCTGTTCTCTCAGCCCCAAGGTACTGTGTGAAGATTAATTTTGCTACATGCCACGTTTCCTACAGAATACAAGGAATTGGGAGCATATTGAAGAAGAACAAAAACCTTCACCTTGCCAGTATTGGGACCCCATGCCTTTCAGCACCCTTCCCTCCTTCTAGACACAGCAAGGCTCTGGTCGGAGTCATATACACTGAAATTCTATTTAGTTCTATTTTTATGCACTCTCTGCTCGCGTTTCAGATATTTGTCTCGGTCATTAAGTTTATTTGAAAACACTGTGTTGATGAACGCATAGTAATATACTCCTATAACTGCTGAGTAATTTGCCTAACTAACATCCAACTCAGGAAGACACCAGTTAGCTGGCCCCTCTTCTCACTCAGTTGTTTCCTTAAGAACCTTGTTGAGCCCACTGCATGCATATGCCTGTAATCTCAGCACTGGGCAAGTTGAGATAGGAAGATGGTGAGTTCAAGGCTAGCCTTAGCTACATAGTGAGACCCTGATTCAGATCAAACCAGAGGCCAGAGAAATAGCTCAGCAGGTAAAGGTGCTACACACACAAGCTTGACTACTAGGTTGATGCCCAAAGTTTAAGTATCACTAGTTCGTACAGTAGGTCAGTGCCTGGTGTAAGAAGCACTGGCATGTATCTGAATTCCTATGACGGTGTGTGAGGTGAAGACAGGAGAAGAGGCTAGATGCTCAGGTGTGCAGCTCAGCAGCAGAAACAAAAGAGACCCTGACTCACAGACACTGTGGAAGGTGAGAGCCAACTCCCCAGAAGTTGCCCTCTGACTTCCACATGTGTGCTGTTTCTTACAAGCTCACACTCAAATGCAAATGAAATTAGTATTTAAAAAAAATTTTTCCAAATATAACTACATTCTGAGATCCTGGTGTTTGTGTTCAGCATATATGGGAGAAATGTGATTTAACACCCCACACCATCAAAAGGAGCTGAGGCCATCACACACATGATCACATCCTTCTCCAAAGGCTTGGGCCCAGACCTGTCTCAAGGTTGGAGTCTTCCTGGCTTGGGATACACAGAGCCTTCACTGCCTGAGCACCTCAGTGTGACCATCAGAAACTCAAAATCTAAAAGTTCAGTGCAAACCTAACAGTTGTTTCCATTTTGAGAGCATTTTGGGTTTCAGGTTTTCAGGCAGACACTGGTTTTAAGGATTTCTTTTTCACTTTTAATGATGTATATATGTGTGTATCTGTATGTGGGTATATACACGTAAATGCAATGCCCACAGAGGCCAGAAGAGGGCGTTGGATCCCTAAAGCTGGAGTACAGGAGACTGTGAACCACCCATTTTTCTTACCTCTTAATGACTCCTTCTTTAGGATGTGTTAATGGTGCACACCCATGTCAGTGTGACGGGCATGTGAGCCACTGCACACACGTGGAAATGTGGAAATTAAGAACAATTTCATGAAATCAGTCTCTCTTTCCACCTTTACTTGGGTTCCAGGGATCAAACTCAGGTCACCAGACTGAGCGCCAAGCATCTTTACCCACTGAGCCAGCTCTCCAGATGACTCCTTGGCTCTGCTCTGTCATATCACACCTGTTCACTGAGTTGTACACACCCAAGTGTTTGTGCATTTTCTCATAGGGTCTCAATTTAAAAACATCATGCTCGTTGCCTGGCCACTGACCTCCTAAGAAACATCTTGAGAATGGGGCGGGGGGTTGGGGAGCCACCAAGTTTTCCCGAAGTTTTTCATTTTGAAAGTTCAGATTCTTATCTTTGATGACAAATGCTGTCCGTTGCTTTCCTTGGAGAGATGGGCACACTGGGTACATTTTGGAGAAACTGCCTGCCAAACACCCAAGTTAGACAGCCGTCACTTGCCAATCATCTGTATTCAAACAGTTTTCCGTGAAAACGGCCACTATCTCAGCCGGCGCCGTGTGCTCTTCCTCCCTCCGCCGCCAGAGCCGAGTGCAGAGGCACTCTGTGCCACCCTGTGTTCTCGAGCGTGGAGAGCAGCCATCCTCACACTGCACCCAGGACACTCACGCATGTGACTGGCACAGTCAACAACCACGTGACAGATACCGTGAGGAATAGCATGACCCTAATACACACTGTCTACCCTGGCTTTGTGCTCAACCTCCTGGGTCTTCAACTATTGTAGTGAAATGACACACGACGTGTTTGTGTCACTCTGGGAACTGTTTTGTCTGAGACCTCTGCAAGGCCTCGGAAGCTCTCCTGGGACCTGAAACACTCTTTGAGAATCAACAACCACACCAGTTACCATTCTGTGACAAAACACCCGGCAAGGGCAGCTGAAGAAGGAAGGTTGTGTCTCAGCTCATAGCTTAGGGATACAGCCCATCATGGAGCGGGGAGGGGCATGACAGCAAGAGAGACAGCTGGTCACGTTGCACCCACAGTCAGGAAGCAGAGAGAGGGACGCGGGCACTGGGGATACTTTCTTCTTTGTATTCAGTGTAGGGCCCCAGCCCATGGGGTGGTGTCACCCACATGAAGGATGGATCTCACTTTTAAAGCCCCACAGACAACCCCTGAGTCCTGTCCCTAGGTGATTCTAAGTCTGGTCAAGTTGACAACAAAAGTTAAGCATCACATGGACTTAAGAAAAAATACAGAGAAAATATGGAACAGATCTGAGATGCAGAACCCTCGAGATGTGTAGGGTTGAAGTCACATGGTCTGTATGTGGCCAGTAGGGAACTGCATGACCTGGGCATGGGGCCAGTTCTCTGTTGGAGCTGGTAAGATGTAAAGAAGGGTTTGGTCAGTTCACAGTTTTGAGGTTCAGGGCACAGCATGGGCTGGGCTCCTATGAGGACTTTCATAATGAGTGACCTCACTGTACAAGGAGTGTGTGTTGGCAGTGGGGGGCACCATGTGACTGTACAGGAAGCCAGATGAGAGAGCCCATCTAGCTCTGCTAACACCACTCTGGTGACAACTAGGTTCCCACAAGATCTCTCTTTGTTATTTTGAGGGCAGCATCCCCAGTGACCAGTCCATCTCTTTCTAGACCCTGCCTCTTAAAGGTCCCCCTACCCCCAGCAGCACTATTTTGAGGACCCAGATGCTAGCATGCAAACTATTGGCAGATGGTTGGTGATGGGTAGAGAATGGTGAGCACTTCTACCACACTCAGAGCTGTGGAGGGGAGGAAAGCAGGCATGATGTCCGCCCCATGCTGAAGGGGCATGCTCAGTGGAGGCAGCAGCTGCTGAAGCAGAAAGGCATTGGGAGCCTTTCCTGACCCACGCTGTTTGTGAGGTCAGCACTGCCCAGATCCCCATGTTCCCTACAGAGACCTAGCAGGGCTGGGCCCTGAGACCCTGAAAAAGATACCAATCTGGGTTTCTAGCATTCACCAAGTCTGTGATTACATGGCTTTGCTCCAAGCCACCAAGCATCATGTCGACAGCTCTGAATGAAAATGCATCAGAGGCCCCAGTTTCTCTTATCTCTTCTGAGCCAGGTGGAAAGCTGGATCCCCTTGAAGATGGCAGGCATTCCTGAAATTTGATTTGATTTGATTAGTGGCATTAAGATAAGCCAGAGTGTGGTGGCACATGTCTGTAGCAGCGCTGGGGAGGCTGAGGCAGAAGGACTGCCATAAGTTCAAGGCCAGCCTCTGCTACATAAAGAGTTCCAGGCCAGCCCAAGCTTGGGGGGGGGGCACAAAAGGAACATGAGGAGAATTCTAGAAAACATAGGCAGATGGACACATGTGTTCAGAGACTTCTGCTTCCAGGCAGGAGTGGAGTCAACATCCAGGACCCTCTCACTAGGTATGGCTGAAAGCCCCTAACATTCAGAACTAGAAGACGGACAGGTGAAGGGGAACACAGGCTGGCCATGGGTGGGACAAGGCTCTAAGATCTCACAGTAGAAACCCTGGGTTTTTCCATGGCCAAATTGATTTCAGAGTCAAACCTGAAGAAGCTAGAACTGAGACTTGGGCAATAGCAGCACCCAACAGCCTGCTCAGGCTTGAGAACTTAAAGCATATACTCCAGATGCTGGCTACTCTGCACCAGCCAATCACCAAGAAACATGGAGTGGGGGATGGGACCTCCACTGTCATCAGGCTAAAACAAGGAAGGCCAAATCATCCCCCCACACACACTTGGGGTGATGTCAGAGAAGGCAGGGACCAGGACTGTCAGCTCCATGGTGGGGGTGGAGGGGAATGACACAAGACCCCTCTTCAGTTCCCATGGCACCAGAGGAAAGCTCATGAGAGGCTGTAAGGACTCCAAACCCTCCAGCTAGAGGGATCCTTGTTCCTACTCAGCAACAGCAAGGAACCCCCACCAGGAGAGGCTGACTAAAAATGGTGGATACAGGCCCCTGTGTGAAATTAGCAAACAGGCATTCCCCTGCATCTGCTGGAGTACAGCAGAGGAAGCCAGCTGAAACGGAAGGTTTGAATGAGTCTCATGATGTGATAAGTTTCCAGGGAAATTCACTCTTATCGGAAGCACCAGGAAGAAGTATGGCTCAGTGGAAAACGGCCATCAACAAATGCCAACCCAGATGGCAGAGATACCAGAACTAGCTAACAGGGACTTCACAGTAGCCAGTATAAACATACTTCAGGGAACTGCTCTGACCACACTGGAATCAGACTTTAAAAATAAAAAATTAGAAAAGATTAGAAATCAAATGGAAATTTTAGAACTGAAAATTAAACAAACAAACAAACAAAACACCCTTCAGTGAATGTGCTTGATAGAAGACTAGAAAGGATTAAAGGAAGAATCATTAAACTGGAGTGTTGAGTGATGGAAATTACCTGATCTAAATAACTAAGAGAAAATGTCAGGGGGAAAAATTGTCAACAAGGCCTTAGGACCCTGTGGGACTATAATCAAGGCTCTATCACTAGACACACACACACACACACACACCCCTAAAGAGTCAAGAAGCTCAGCAAATCCCTAGCAGTGTGAACCCAAAGCAATCTTCTCTAAGCAACAAATAAACTCCTGAGAATTGAAAATGAAACTTAAGACAATATTGAAAGCTGTGAGAGAGACATGGCTTCCCTCTGATAGGCTGAAGAAGAACTAATACCTCACAAATACACGGAAACTTAACAGTTAAAAAACACCAGGGTCAGAGACACGGCTCAGCAGGGAAGAGCGCGGAGCAGAGGGGCCTGAGTTTGATCTCTAGGGCCCAATCGCTTCCCTCAAGATGTCTCTGACCTTCGCATGGCACACAACCCAAAAAATAAAGGTAATAATTTCTTAAAATCAAACACATCAATTAGATAAAATGCATGGAGACACTCCTCTGAAGATTATATACACTCAGCAAAGTATGTGTGAGACGCGCCACACGGCTGGCTGCTAGGCAAACGCAGATGAAAACCGCAACTTACGGCAGCATGCTCCATCAGAATGGCCAACGTGGCAAACGATGACACCAGCAGGCACTGAGGAGAAGGCCAAGAGACTGGGCCACTAGGCATCAGCCACTCTGTAGGACAGTTTAGGGATCGCATTCCAAACTGCGCCCCCACCATCCGATCCACCAATCACACGTTGGGGCATTTACCATGAATACATAGAAACTTGTGTAGACCTGCACACCAAACACCACCTTACACAGCTCTTTACAGCCGTGTGTCATTCATAATGATTTCTCCACTGTGGAATAAGCCAGATAGCCTTAATCAGTAAATGGTTAAAACTGTGGTACATTCATTCACAGATGAATTATATAAAGCCTAGACCATGGTGGCGAGGGGTAGGGGGGCTAGCTCAGTGGTTACTGAATGTATGAGCATGTACAAGCATGGAGACCTGAGTTCAAATCCCCTGTACCTGTATTAAAAAAGCAAGCATAGTCACATACACACCAACAGCCTCAGCTTAAGACAGGTGGACTCCTGGGGCTGCTGGCCTAGCTCCAGGTTCAGGGACTGTGTCTCAAGGGAATAAGGCAGAAAGTGACAGAGCCTGAGATCTTCCCCTGACCTCTGCACACATGCACGTGCACATGTACACACACACACACACACACACACACACACAGTCTAGATCAGAGAATTATCTTGAGGAAAAGAAAAAAGCTAGTTTCAGAAAGTTCACCTAGTGCCCGATTTCATGTCTCTCACATCAGTGATGAGCAGTGTTCTGCAGCCAGAGAGCAGGATGAGAGCAGGGAAGACATGGAGTGACCGTAAGGACCGTAAGGAGGCCTTGTGCTGTGGGACAACTTTGTGTCTTGACTGTGGTGTTGAATTCATATACAGCGCATGCACACGTGTGTAGCTGCTGCCATCACAATGAGCTTTAAGGCGTGTCTAAGGTCACTCCCCTGGTATAGATGACAAGCTGCAGGTACACGGGGTGTGGACTTCAGGCGTGGCTAGGGGAAGGGACATGGGGCCTCTCTGTGTATTTCTCTAAAACCTCCTCTGAAGTGATGACTACATCTAAATAAAAAGTGGCAAATAAATGGATAGATGACGGATGGATGGATGGATGGATGGACGGACGGACGGACAGACAGACAGACAGATTGGTGGAGAAGCAGAAACTGGTAAAGGTTAAGTTCTTTGTGTAGGGAAGGGCCATTCTTTCTCCCCATAACACATACCATGGCCATTCCACCACACCCCTTCATAGGCCATGCCAGCCACAGATGGGAAAATCCCTGCCAACTGGTGAACCTGCATCCCTGAGATGAGCTTGGACCCTGGGAGGGGCGGGACCACAAGGCAACCTTGGAAAGAGCCTGAGTCCTGTGTGTCTGGGCCAGCCAATGGGGGAGGAGCAACCTGCTTCTCAAGAATTCCACCTCCATCACCACCCAACACTGGTCACCCAGACCTTACCATGACCATTTCTCCCCTTTTCCAGAGCTGAACTTGGTCACACAGTCCCCAGAGCCAGCAAGACATGGGTCCCATTGTACAACTCCTGACACCTCTGATGTGACCAGAAGACGTGAGGGGTGAGTTGAAGTCTGGGGTCTTCTGGGGGGCAAAATGCAGTGTGGGAAGAAAGGTGCTGTGTGTGAGTATGTGTGCATCTGCATAGGTAGAGGGTGCTGGGGGAGAGTCAGCTGGGCAGGAATGAAGCCTGTTTGAAAGCAACCACCTTCCTCTGCCACCCTGCTGGGGACACGTGTATCATTGATTTAGTGCTTGGTGGGTTTGGAAATTCCTGCAATCTCTTCAGCATTGAATAGGGGTGCAGTAGAGAGCACAGATCAGTTTTGTGTCTGCTACCTGACTGACCCCATCTCAGTCCTCAGTCTGTTCTTGCATTCCTGGTGTTGGTGATCCATGCAGATCCAATACCGCCTCTGCCTTGGAAAGACAGGCAGACAGACAGCTGCCCCTGGCTCCTTTTCTGCCAGCTGGGTTAACACAGACCCTCAGAGACAGGGTTTTGAGCAGGCTTACTGTGACACGTGCTGAGAGCTGAGGGAGGGCAGTGCCAGCCAGCCAGGTGACAGCGCCATGTGTGAGGTCTGGACTCGGGTCTGGGTTCAAAGCATTGGTGTGGCAACTGAGGCCGCCTCTGGGGTTCCTTCATTTGTAATGTGGGGACAACTGGGGTATCTTGTAACAGTCAGGCAAAGCCAGGTGAGCACACGCCGGGTGCTCAGTCCATATGTGTTGAATGAATGATCATGCCAGGTGTCTATTGTGTGCTCATTAGAAAGGCAGCCCGCTCTCTGGGGCCAGGGTGCCATTAGGCAAAGCCAGCACAGATGGAAGCTCTGCGAAGGCCCCCTGGGAGTGACCATGCCTCTTCTGTGCTCTGCAGGTCTTCCTTTGGGCCCCTGTTTTGGCTGTACTGTGTCCACGTATTTAAGCCTTAGGATTTGCACCCTGTGCACCATAGCTGATGCTGCTCATGCTCAGGCCTCAGACCCAGCTTCTCTCCATGAGAGCATCCTCTGCCTAGCAAAGGCACCACCCCTGAGCTTCCCACCAGAGCAGGCATCGTGGGCATCTGTTGTGTACCTTCTCTCTCCTGTCCTCGGCATCACCCTCATGAAATTTGGTTTCTCATCCAAGTACCTGGGGGCTAACCAGATTATTTCCAAATATATTCTATAATTGCTATTTATTTAATGCCATCTCTTAAATACCAGGCAACTGGTAAGTCAGAACAGATACATAAGTATCTAAGCCCAGCAGTTTCATATAGGCACGAGTGAGAAAGGAGATCAGTCACTGATGGGCCATCCACAGAGAAAGGAGGTTCCATAGCCCCCACGGTGTCCCAAGGCTTCCATGCCCTTGGTTGGCAACCACATGGGTGGACTTCCCTCAGCCTGTCATTGTATTATGCAATGAAGACACATCACCTTCTCTGGGGTAAAGGATGCTGGAAGCCAGGGCTCAGGCCACCTGTTGTTCATTTGCCATTTTTACTGAGCTTTTTCTGTGTTTGGCCACACATCTCGGGTACCATTAAGAATAGAGCAAACAGGACCCCTGCCTTCATAGTGCTGGCTCTACAGCAGACAGTAAAATCCAAGTGCAGAAGATGGCTGCAGATGCGATAAGCTTTGTAAAGGAAGCAGGATGTGGTAATGAGCTGAGAGGAGGCAAGTGGCCAGAGGGGAGTGGACATCTGAGTAGAGGGCTCAGTGGTGGAAGCAACAACAACATGGGCCTGGGGCCCGGGAGAGCACGCTGGGGCCGGGGGGGGGGGGTGAGGGGCTCCTAGGAGTGGGTGGGGCTAGAAGCATAGGAACAGTGAGGAGGGCAAGACAGCTAGGCAAGAGTATGCAGGCCCAAGGAGGGCCTCATGGGTGGAGGAGCCCCCTGTGGATGACCAGGAGGAGCCTATGGAAGATCCTGTTTCACAGTGGAGCTGTGAGTCAAGGACCTGGTGGGAGATGAGGAGCATCATCATAGCTGGGAAAGGAGGGGCAGATGATGCTTGGAAGGGATCATGTCAGGTCTAGGTGCAGAATCCCAGGACTAGACAAGAATCCAAGAGGGTATAAAAGGGGCTACACAGCCCTTTCACAGCCTTCCAACTTCAAAAATACACTATCCAAGGTGACCCTACCTTAGGGGGCTATACAAAGTGATCTTAATTTTCTCTCTAGCCACCATGACAGGCTGGGTCTGATAGCCAACAGGAAGAATAATATCACACCAAATGCCGCCACTAGCATCTCGGTGTCACTAAGCATGGCTAGCTCCTGTTATGTCAATTAGATACAGGCTAGAGGGAACCTTAACTGAGGAAATGTCCCCACCAGATTGGCCTGTTGGCAAGCATGTGGTGCCTTATTTTAATTAGTGGTTGATGTGGGAGAGCCCAATTCACTGTGGGTAGTGCCAAACCCTGTGCAGGTGGTCCTTGAGTGCATAAAAAACAATGCTGAGCAAGCCATGAGGAGCAAGCCAATAAAGTAAGCAGCATCCCTCCATGGCCTCTGAATCAGTGCCTGCCTCCTGGTTTCTGCCCTGTGTGAGGCCTTGCCCTGACTTCCCTCAGCAATAGAGATGATCCAAGAATTGTAAGCTGGAATAAACCCTTTCCTCCCCAATGGTTGTGGTGTTTCATCACAGCAACAGAAACCCTAAGACAAAGTGCTTTGTGAGCCAGTCACTGCCATGTGCCCCTGATCCTCTCAGGCAGCCCAGGATGTGCATGGGTTTGTTCTTTTTTTTTTTTTTTTAATCCCCATTTCACAGAGGAAGACTCCAAAGTATGGACTGATCAAGTCAAATGTCCAGGGTTGCTCAGGTAGGAGAAGGCAAAGCTGGCCTCTGAGCCTAGCACATGTGGTCTGAATCCAAGTTGGCTGGAATGCACCCATATTAACAAAAGGGACAGCTACACATGCCCATAGCAGACACTTCATTTGCCCCTGCTACAAGCCAGGCATGGTCTGTGTTTGCAAACAACTCACCATTTAGTCTTTGCAAAGGTCCTGTCAGGTAGGCGGGGCTGTGACCCTCATTTTACAAAAGCAAAGTTAAATCATAAGTTTTAATTCACATGACCCAGGTAAGATTCAAACTCTGGCAGTTAAGCAGTTCTAAGTTGGAATGGAATTGAGAACTATCGGTCTGGCCTAGCTCCATCTAAGTCTGGGTCAAAACCTTCACCAGTCTAGCCAGTATCCTTGCAGTATTCTGGGCTGGATGTGACCTGAACCCTCAGAATCTAGGAAGCTCCATAGCCCCCCACCTCAGGAGCCCAGGAAATGGGGAGGGCTGATCCACCCTCCCCTGAGTCTCCTTGCTGCTTAGGCTAGAACATAGGCACCTCCCAAAGGCAGGTCCTCCAGCAGCCCTGGGAGGGACTCACACTGGAGCTGCAGAGGAGGACCACTGCTCCCATAAGGAAGCCACAAACCCTGCCTCTGCAAAGGAGTGGGGTGGGAGATGAACCATCCAAGCCTGTGCAGAAGCAACACCTGATCACCACAGCTGATCACGGTGAAAACCACATGTGTCATTTATCTGACCAATCTTCCACATCCGAGCAGCGTATTAAGCTGTTCAAATGGAACGGTTCTTAAAGTGCAATATGCCCCAAAGGAGCACAAAAGTAGGAGCAGAAACCAAGGATGCAAGCGGCATCTCAGAAGTAAAATGACAATCGCGAGGAGTCCACACCAGATTCCAGTACATATTAGCCAGATGTGGAGGCCTGCAGCTAAAATCCTGATATTCAGGAGGCCGGCCTGTGCTACCTTGTGTCAAAAAGCAAACAGAAACAGCTCAGTTATCCTTAAAATATCATCAATGCACTGCCCCTCAGTATCCATGAGGGACCAGCTCCAGTCCCTAACATAACATCATGCGGCACTGGCTCGCAGTCCAACTGCATCTTCCCACACACTCAAGCCGCTTCTCTCTGACTTTGAAAGCCTAATGCAGCATTGGCACCATGTAATAGCTGTTGTGTAGTTCGGGGAATAACAAGGGGAAAGTCTATCGATGTTCAGTAGAGGTTCAATTAAAAAAAAAAAAATGTTGGCACCAGCAAGATGGGTCAGCAGGTAAAATGCTTGTGATGCAACTCTGATGACCTAAGTTCAAGTCCCAGAATCCACATGATAGATGAAAAGAACCAACTCCACAGAATTGTCCTCTGAGCACCACACCATGACCATCTTAAAAAGCAATACAGTGCCCTCAAGCCTGGATTAATCTACGGGTGTGGAATCCACAGATGCGGCACTGGCTATAATGCCAAGTGAGTTTGGTGCGGGGCCGTGGCCTGTGAGGAGGAGCTTTGCAATCAGAGGAAACTTGCCTGGGCTGTGAGCACCCTGGGAGGTTTTAGCTGTGTATCTGTGGAGGGAGCTTGAGTATTTCTCCCAGCCTGGGATTCCTCGGGGAGTTTCTTCATGGCCACACTGCCTAAAAGTCCAAATCACAGGGGAAAGACAGAGCCCACAGGTTGTGCATATACCCCTCAAAGCCTGGGATCAATGTGTGGATGCTGGAAGCCATACTATACCGTAACAGTTTAGTGAGCTGTCCCTGTGCAACCAACACAACCTCCCCACACCGAGTATGAGTCCTGCCCATGCTGCCCTGGGCAAGGTATTGTCACTCCCCAGCCTTGGTAGCATTTCCTTTTGAATGGGAGTAGGAAGCCTGCTGAGGATGCTGGGGACTAAGTAGGAGAAAAATTGTGAGGTACCCAGTTTGGTACCTGCTTGGCAGCTCTGGTTCCCCTAGTGGCCTTGACTTAGCAGGACCCTTCCCTTGGGGCCTGTGTCAGTCTTTTGACTGTGCAGTTTGTTGTCTGTGATTAGTTTTCTAGGGTTGGTGTGACATAGAACCACAAACTGAGTGACTTAAAGTCACCAAAAATCATTGCTGCACTTCGAGGAGACCAGAGGCCTGAGACCAAGGTGTCCACGGCACACTCCCTCCAAAGGCCACAGAGCTGGTTCATTCTGAGCCTCCTTCCTGATTCCTGGAGGTTTGCTGGCTGTCTCTGGCCTTCCTTGGCATGTAGATGTGTCTCCCATCCCCTTTTCTTCCCACTGTGCCCCTGTCTCTGTGTCCAAAGACCCCATTGTATGAGAACGCTAGGTCACATGGGGCCAGGGCCACGTTATGGTCTCATTTTAACTCCATTAACTCTGTTAAGACCATATTTCCAAATGAGGCCACACCCACAGAACCTGAGGATTGGACCCCAACATGGATGTATGCAGGACACGACTCAATCCCTGGTTGCATTATCACCGTGTGTAGTTGATCTCCAGTGACCATGAACTCACTACTCCGGGAACCTCGAAGATTCAAAGAACATTCACGTCATTTTCTAGGATGACAATGTTCCTCTCAGAATTGCTCCCACTTGGCTCCCAGAAGCTGTCTGCTAGCTCCTGGCCTAACAGGGACCATCTAGGTCCCTTGGGTCATCATCTCCTAGGAAAGTGGGAGGATTTGAAGCTGTTCTTTCTAGCACAACTGGTCTCTGCATACCAGGATGGCATCACAAGCCAGGGGCTCTATATGGAGGGGTCACAGGTAGGAATTGGGTGGGAATACCATGCCACCAGGGTCCTTCCTAGCAGTGGTCTTCATGGAGTGAGGGAGTCACTTCTTGTCTTGATCTCCTAAAGGGGACATGCTCTTTTTGGGCGATCTGAGAACACCCTGCTGTCCATGTTACACTGAGTCTGTCCATAAGAGTGGGAGTTACACAGAGACCCTGAGCCTGTTGCCCAATTGGCCTAGGATGGGTGGTAGACCCCTGCATTCTTGTTAATTCCTTACTGTTGCCTTTTTCTGGCCTTTCAGGGGTTTAGGGAGGTGAAATAAGTTATCCCAATTCCAATGCTAGTGGTCCCCTGTGCTTCAGCTGGAAGCTGTCTGTCTGTCTGTATTCCCATCTGAATACCAGTGCTGGGATTCACTGACCCTGTGAGTCAGTTAGGGTACATCAGGCCAAGATAGAAGCAGTCAGTGTTCTGAGTTCAATCCAATACCAAAAGTCCTGGTGAGTCTTGGCACTTCCCTAGCCCCAGTTTCTCAGTGGCCAAGTCAGCCCAGTTCTTATCTCCCAAATGAGGGGTACCTATGAAAAGTCTTGATTAGGGCTCAGCATCCTGTAGGCACTCTCTTCTCTCTGGTCCTTGGTTTCCCCCCTGCCAGCAAGGACAATGATACAGATGGGTGAGTGAACTATACCTGACTCCTGGGGACAGCCTCCGGGAGTCCAGAGCCTCTAGCCACTTCCCACAGAAGCTGTAGCAGGGCTGTGCCACCTGAGCCTCTGTGTGATCAGGGCATCTGTTCCACTCCTGGCCTGTGGGAAGGTCCACAGCCTCTAGCCCAGTGACCAGACACATAGACACCTGTGCTTCCCCAGGAAGCTCCAACCCCAGGTCCTCATCCCAGTTCCTGGGCTCTGAGACTTCAGGACCCTTCCATTTACAAAGGGCAGTCATGGTATGGGGAGAAGCACACTGAACAATGCTCCTGGCTGAGCTTGGAACCCCCTTCCTCTGCCATTCTTGCCATAGATGAGGCCTAACATTGGGCTCTTGAGCAGGACTTGGCATCCTGTACTCACTCTCCTCTCTCTGAACAAGGAAAATAGTATAGATGGGTTCAGCTAGCTATGCATGACTCCGGAGTGCTGTTCTTCTCCTGGAGATTCTGAGTCAGGAAGATGTGGAAACAAGAAAACACACAGGAAGTAGAGTAGGTATGCCAGGTGGTAGAAAAGCATAAATGTGAAGCTCAAATCTGGCTCCTCCAGGTGGCCCAGGCCACTGGCCTCCCCTTTCTGGTTGGCTAATGCGTAGTTGAACCCTTGGCAGCATCACAGGCTGACATACAGACTACAGTCCATGTGCCTTCCCCAACCTGCTGCCGCCTTCTTGCCATGGCCGCACCCCATGTATCAGGCCCCCTCACTCGGCCCCTACAACATGCAAGCAGCCTAGCCAGGTGTCCAACCTAAGGGCGCCGTGGAAAGGTCACCTGGGCTCTTCCTTCCTGCTCAAATATCTTTGGTGCTGTGAAGAGAGGTAATGTGGCACAGATGCTGACTGTGGAGCCCTTTAAGGGCCTCAGTTTACCCCCTCTTCAGCCTAGACACAGCATCCCCTACCTTAGGAGCTTCTGGGTCCTGAGCAGAGAGCTTGTGCACAAGGGCCTGCCAGAGAAAACTCAGCACTGGCCTTGGTCTGACAAAACACCTCACAAAGGTAACTTAAGGGAGGAAAGGTTGTTTGGGCTCGTGATTCCAGGCACAGCCCATCCCGGCAGCGAGAGCGTGAGGCAGTTGGTACCACTGCGTGCAGTCAAGAAGCAGAGCGCAATGAATGCTGGTGCTCACCTCCCCTTCTCTTTTCATTCAGTCCAGGACTCTAGCCCATGGAATGGTGCCACCTCACACTTAGGGTGGGTCTTCCCACCCTAATTAACACTATCTCTAAGCTCCCTCACAGATGTACCCAGAGGGTTGTCTCTAGGTGATTCTAGACCCCATCATGCTGACAGTATTAACCATTGCTGCACCGGGGCTTCTGCCACCCTCATCCCTACAATGCTGCTTCTCAACCTTCCTAATGTGACCCTTTAATACAGTTCCTAGCAACAAAGTTAATTTTGTTGCTACTTCATAACTGTAACTTTGTTACTGCTAAGAATCATAATGTAAATATCTGATATGCAGATGGTCTTAGGCAAACCCTGTGAAAGGGTCATTCAACCACCAAAGGGGCCACAACCCACAGGTTGAGAACCACTGCCCTACATCAATGAGAGAACCAAAAGCAAGCTTGGCGTTTACTGCTAGCTGAGAGTCATCAGACTTTCAGGTCTTGTTGTGAAAAGGAGCCCAGGGCTCCTCCACAGCCCTGCCCAGTGCTAGAAGTTTCCTAAGTCATTGACCATGTCTTAGTGTCCTCCAGGTCAACTGCCAGGGTAGAGACTTCTTTCCAAGAGCAGAGGTGGTTCACAGTTCAGGCATTTCCTGCTTGAGTCACCCCAATGCACATCTCTTCGGGTATCATGACATTTGACCTCTGCACAGAGGGGTGCACTGGAAGATGGACATCCCTACTTGGCCTCCACATACCCTCTTCCCTGGAAACATGCCCCAGAACATATGCACCCTGTGAAGAGCCATCTCTGCATCCTTCTCCCACAGCTCTCCACACATGCCTCTGTTACAGAGCGACTCAAATGCCATTCCATGCAGTAGTAGTTGAATTGTATCCTTTGCAGTGGGCTGTTAAGGTTGAATTGAAAGTTGAATTGTATCCCTTCCTTGGCCTCCTCCCCAAGGAGGCATGGAATAGCAGAAGGTTCTGGGTGTTAGTCTCACAGGGATCTGGGTTGGAATGTCGGATCTACTTACTCCTAACTGTGTGACCCAGAAGAATGAGTCTAACCTCTCTGTGCATAAGCAGAAATGAATCTGTGAGCTGCTGCCTCTCTGAGCAGAGTCCAGGATTCACTTGTCTCTGTAACCACAGTCCCTTGAGCTACAGCAGGTACTTGGTACTTGCAGAGGAGAGGGAGCACAAAGAGACTATTTGCATGGGGCGAGTAAAATGGCTCGGCAGGTAAAGGTGATTGCTGCCAAGCATGAGGACCTAAGTTCAATCCCTGTGTGCTGGTTAGTTTTTGTCAACTTGATTTGACACAGCTGGGGCCATCCAGCAGGCAAAGGGAACCTCGACTGAGAAAAGGCTCCATTAGATTGGCCTTTAGACAAGTCTGTAGAGGCATTTTCTTGATTAATGGTTGATGTGGGAGGGCCCAGACCACTGTAGTTGGTGCCACCCCTGGGCAAGTGGTTCTGCGTGGGTATAAGAAAATAAGCTGAGCAAGCCTTGAGTGAACAAGCCAGTAGGCAACTCTCCTCCACGGCCTCTGCTTCAGTTCCTGCCTCCAGGTTCCTGCCTCCAGGTTCCTGCCCTGACTTCCCTTCATAATGGACTATAACACTATAAGCTGAAATAAACCCAAGTTGCTTTTGGTCCTGGTGATTGTTACAACAATACTCACATGATAAAAAGAAATAACTGACCTCTGTAAGCTGTCCTCTGACCTCCAAGCTCTCTCTCTCTCTCACACGCACACACCTAAATAAATAAATGTAATTTTAAAAAATTAAGAGACTGTTGGGTGCATTAAATTATGAGATTGTAGCACAAGGTATTTGCTGCTAGAAGCTCCACACAGTGCAGCCCAAGGCAGAGGTGGAGATATGTCCCCTATTCCCACTCAGTCCTTAACTAAAGCACTGTAGGGTCACCATGTAGGGAGAGCAGGCTACACATGACCCCACCACTGCAGAGCCTCCCATTGCAACTGGGGGCACCATCACTCACAGACCCTGTACTGGCAGCCTTCATACACGAAGGGTTCACGTACTCTGAGCTTCAACAATACTTTATCGACTAAGGGCTGACAAGTAGAGGGAAAATGAGAGATAAACATCAGGGGTGAGCTCCTGACACTCAAAATGCTTAAAATGATATTCATGCAGAGTGAGAGGTGTCAGGGAACTCGCTCATGCAGAGAGGGGCCACTTCCTCAGGATGCTGGAAGTTGGACAAGAAGCTCCCTGGGGAACAATGAATGTTTTCTTATTGTTCTCGATAAACCAGAGAATCCAGGTGTGTTCTCAGAGAACAAGCAAGAAGTGTCTTGGCCAAGAGGCAGTGGCTGCCAGGCTCCATTACCTTTTTTCCTCTAAGCCCAGAGAGGCTTCCTGGAGGAGGCACATCCTGGCTGTTTGGTCCAGACCCCCTCTTGGGCTGACCTCCACTAGCCTCTCACAGCCACATGACCAACAGAAGCCTCCTTGGGCAGGGCAGCTGTAGTCCTGCTGGCCAGCCTACCTCCAGTTCCTAACACAGCTCTTCACCAGCCAGTTGTACAGGCTGTCCTCAGAAGAAAGGGACTTCCAGGTAGCTGGCCCTCAGCCAGGCTGCTACTGATGGTATCAGGGCCTGTGGAGGAAGCCCAGACACGTCTACCACCCACATTGCTTTTGGCAGAGGCCCCTGTCTTGTCAGGGAATGGAAGAGGCCAGTCCCCAACCTCTGGTGCCCAGCCATGCTCCCCGCCCCTTGCCAGCCTGGCTTCCCCCTCCTTGCTGGTCTTCAGGATAGAACAAGAAGCAGCTAGGTACCAGGGGCACTATCTGCCTCACCTGCTGGAACAGCTGGACTGCTGGTACTGATACCAAGAGGTCAGAGTGGGAGTTGATGTTGGGAGACCTGGCACTCAGAAGGGACCCCAAGTGGATTCCTCATCTCTGGATCAGGTACGAGAGGCTGGGCTCCTGGCTCCCAGGGACCCTCGGTCTCTGGGGAAGGCAATTGACCAGGTTGAAATGCCCAGTGTTAGGGGAGATGACTGGGAAGTTGGAGCCCTGGACTAGAGGGAGGTTGGAGGGCCGTGTACATAAAGGACTGATCTTGCGCCTGGTGTGTCAGTTGAGAGCTACTGTTGCCACTGCCTCCATCAGTCTTGTCTCCGCTGGCCCTTGTTGCTGGGAAAGGGAGGCTAAGAGAGAGGCAAGGGCTTGCCCAGGATAAGACAGCCAGAGAGCAGGCAGGACGCAGCCCTACCCCAGGCCCTGCTCCCTTACCACCTCTCAGCCTCTGTTGGTCTTGTCCCCTCTGTCTGCCTGCCTCAGGTGGCTGTTTATCCTGCCAAAAGGCTTGGTTTAAGCCTTGCAAGAGGTCTAGGGGGCCTTTGGGAACATATCCCTCATGACCTGCTTATTTCTTGGTTCCAGTCCAGGTGTGCCATGCAGAGGAAGATGGTACTACTCTGAAAGTCTAGAAAGGATTTGCCTTGTGCCCATGGCATCCACATACACTCTGAACTCTGCAGCTCTCTCCCTATTATGCCCAGGGACCCCCAGCCAGGCAAAGTCCCTTAGAAATTGGTATAGCTAGGGGAATGTCTGAGTACCACAGGGTACCTTGTGCCCCAAAGGACAGCTGAAACCCCAAATTCTACCAACACATCCCTTGGTTTGGCACCAGGTCTGCGGTCTTCCTTGAGGATCCGTGGCTTTGCTCATAGATAGGTAGGACCTGCCTTAGCAAGCTTATCTCTATCTCTCCCACACTGGCCTCACCTGGCAGACAGGGACAGGGACACTGAGCAGGCAGAAGAGGCAAGGAGGAAGGGCCAGGTTTGCTTTAAGGAGAATGGACTTAACACACCTGTCCATAACACACAAGTAACAAGAGAATGGTCCCTGGGCTTGAATGCCCCCAGCATCCTGCTAAGAACCTTCTGTGCATATCTAAGTTCTCTGCGACCTCACCTGATCAGGTAAAGGGTACTATGATGCCCATTCCACAGATGAGTAAACTAGAGGAGGCCTGTCTGTCTGCAGTAGGGATACTACAGGTGCCAAACCAGTGGTACAGGGTGACGCTGGAGGCTGGGCAGTGACATAGGGAGTTCTGGGGATGATGGTGAACTGGAGAGCCAGCCATTGGGCTCTTCAGAGGCGTGATATGAATACATGTGTCCACTGAATAAACACACTCTGCCCAGTACTCAATTACTGCCTGTGAAATCAGCATGGGAGTCGGCCTGTTTCTGGTAGCTGGTTGCCTCCCGTCTGAAATATCTTAATTTAATTTTTAAATATTCTTTGCAACTGCCACAGCCATGAGGAGCCTAAGAAGCTGAAGAGACTAATGTAGGGCATTAGGGGGCCCAGGAGCAGAGCCGGGCATTAGTAGATGAAGAAAGCAATTTGGATGGTGTATAGAGACTTGTGGGTATTAGCATATGGACACCCTGTGAGAACTTCACTTTGCTACTGTGAGACATCTATAGCAAGGGAAAGTTGGTGGGGCAGCACCTCATGTTGTCTTTGCGGCATTTGGGCAAATTTAATATTGTTCTACAGTAACAAACGTGTGTGTGAAGCTAGGCTTTGCAGAGTCTGTCAAGGATGCTCAGTGGTTAGAGCACTGGCTGCTTTTCCAGAGGATCTACATGGCACTCACATCATCCTCTAACTCCAGCTCCAGGAGACCTAATGCCATCTTCTGGCCTCTGCAAGCACAACTCTCATGCACATCCCATACACAGAAGACCCCCCCCCAAGCACACACACATGCACATAATTTAAAAATATAGATATATCCTCCCAATAAGTAAATATTCCTGAGTCTGAATGAGGCCTTGGGGCTGCCAGTTTGCATCTTTTGCTGATATAACCCTCTGTTTTTACAGAGAGGGAAACTTGAGGCACAGGCAGAGGGAGTACTTGCTCAGGACTTCAGACCAGAACGCTGGTCCTTGCTGTGGTTGTGGACGATAGAACGGGCAGGGGTCTCCTGATCCATGGGTGTCCCCCATAGTCATCCTGAAACAAATGGCCAGGCCCATCAGCTCCCCTCTGCCTCAGCCTCTTCAACTCCCCAGAGCAGTAGCCTGGAAACCAATTCCCTCACTGGCCCCAGACGCATAAAGAGTATTCTGGAGGTATGTGTCACCCTTCCACTCCAGCTGGGTTCCATGCAATTATAGCCAGGAGCCACTATAGTGTCTGTATGTCACCATATCCAGTGCAAAGTGGCAGGTCAGGGACACACTTAAGTGTTGGGTGGGTGGCTGAGGGCACACAGGCATGCTAGGCTATCAAGAGCACAATCTCTAAAGCTAGGGACCCAGGGTCACAGCCTGGTCTGCTGCTCTGGCCACGTAAAACAGACAAGTCACTTCAAAGATCTCTGTGCCTCAGTTTCCCCACCTTCAGATGGAGATGTTAGGAGCTACACCTTCCTTGGTTGCTGAGAAGCTAGCAAGATTTGGTGGGTGTGTAGGGGGGTAGGAGAGAAGGGGAGGGTGACAATTGCATGTTATGGAGAGGTAAAGACTTGGGCAGAGCCATGGGGGTGACTGCCCCAAAAAAGGGGCTGCAGGCACCTCTGTTCTTTGGTGTAACACATTCTGAGGGAGGCAGGCTGTTAACATCCACATTCCAACTCTCCCACTAGCTGATCATGTGACGTTGGCAAGTGAGTTCACCTTTCTGTGCCTCAGTGTCCCCATCCGCAACTCCGTGTGATACCCAAGGTGCTCACTTCACGAGCATCCAGGAATCCCATGGTGGGTTGGTAGGTGCATGGTGCCTAGCATTCTGCCTGATGCTTCTAGAACAAGCCCTGGCCAGGGTGAGTGTTTGTTGTGCACATAGGAAGGAATGCCCATAATCAGGAGACAGGACCAGGCAGTGTCAGTTCCCCACATCTCATGTCCAGGTAGCTGCTCTGCCAGAAGCAAGGCTGGAGGGACTCGGGAGACCAGATGTCCATCTCTGTGGCTTCCTCCTAGCTCCAGCCAGCTTCCAGGGTGGACAGCCACGGCATCCTAGGAGAAGCCAGCACTCTGAATTCCTAGGCACGGTCCTCCAATTTTTCAACATTGGCATTTAATTCGATTTTATTTTAAGCTCCAAGCAAAACAAACAAATGTATTTTAAGCTGCTCTTGCAAATGGGCTGTTTGTGGTTTCTACTCTAGCCTGGCCCTGCCAATTTGCTTTATTTCCTATTATGCTGTGGCAGAGAGAAAAGGAAACTGAGGCCCAGGGACAAATGTCTGAACCCCACTGTGTCTAGCAGTTTAGTGATGCCAGTGGGGAGCCCCCCATCTGCCCCATCCTAGGTCACACAAGTGTCCCTGTAACCAAACTACTCAGTCAAGAAGGAAAAGGAGCAATGGAATTTTCCCCTTGGACCAGAGTTCCAAAGTATGATGTCACTTCACCCCATGGGGTGCTAGATGGAGAGATGGGACATCCTAGCAGAGATTGCAGAGCCCCCCCCCAGCCCTGGTGTGGCAGGTTGATAACCAGAATCCCAGGGGGGTCCATGGATCTCACTGTGTGGCCAAGGTAGCCTGCCGGGGAGGAACTGTTAAGTTAGAGGGAAGAGGAGGCAGGAGTTGGGGAGCCAGTTAATTGACAGGCAGGCCCTTGGCAGATCTCCAATTGCTTTTTCCTTTCACTGAAAAATTACCATTCAGTTCCCATTTAACCTGCTGACATCCATTTTCTCACCTGTGAAATGGGCACTGAAAGAGTCCTTGCCTTTGGAGGTGGGTAATATAATACAACACAGGCAGGAGGCAAGATCATAGAACTCGCCCTGTGTGGCCACCGGCAGCTGCCATTGCACCAGCCCTTTTGAGACTCTCCATAGTGCCCTCTATAACTCTCCCTTCATGCATGTTTGTCACCTTCACTTTGAAAACTTGGGTTCACCTTCCATTTGGGGAACACCTCTCGTGTTCTGGGTCCTATTCTGGGCCTTCCCACATCATCCTCACCCTCAGAGCCAACTTGGAAAGCCAATAGCAGCATTTCTGTGATGAAGAGATAAGGAGCTAGAGGGACTGGACACGTCTGAGGTTACCCTAGATGTGACTCTGACCTTGAACTCTCTGTAGAAGAAAGCCCACCCGGGCTGCCATATGGTTCTGTTGAGCTGTAAATTGGCCAGCAGTGTTGGGCTGAGACCTTCTCAGGCACCCTTCTGTTTGGGGTTCAGGGTGTTTTGCCAGCAAGAGCTGCGGAGCTAAAGTATTTTGAGTCTTTTCTTGGCCGGCTTCCAGAATTATCTCCTCCCTGGAGTCAATAAGTGCAGTGCTGGCTTCAGCGGGGGCTACCACAAAGCAAGGGCCTTTCAGCGTAACAACCATGAGACAAAAGGGACATTTGTAGACGTGACAGTCACGGGTGGCAGGTCTCAGATCGGAGCTCAGGCTGGAGACTTAAGAGATGCAAGGTAAATTCTGGGACTTCTATGGCCTAGCTGTGTGACCTTGAGCCAACCTCAGAACTTCTCTGAACCTCACAGAGAGGTTGTTATGATGAGAGGGATAAGAAGCTGAGGAATGAGGTCTGGACATGCACAGCATCTGTGAGAACAGGGCTGTGTCCAAGGCTGGGGCTGTAGATCTGCAGGCAGGCAGGCCAAGACAGAAGCCTAGTAAGGAACCCTGGTGAGAAAATCAGCTGAAGGACCCAGGAAGAGAAAACTGTTCAGGGAGACCCACAGAAGACCCTGCCTGGAACATACATCGCAGGGAGCGGGCCAGGGCTCTGTCTCAGAAGAGGTCTGGCTCACCATGGGCACACAGCCTGCATCCACCAAGCTGAGTCAAGTCTCCACATTCCCTGTTCTGTTTGCCCCCTAATCCTCCTCGTCTTTCACCCCCAGAGAAGTGCAGAAGAACAGAGGGGCCGCTCCCAGTCACGCCTAGATTCCAATTCAGTCAGCCTCCTGCAGCCGGGCAGGCATGGTTCCTCCTCTCCCACCCTCAGTTTCTTCCATGAACAGGCAGAAGAGCACTGCTTCCTGAGGGGCTAAGTGGTCTCTGACACACAGTGGGGATCCGAAAGCCTCAGAGCAAATGCTGATGTGGCAAACAAGCCTGGTTTCCGAGAGCTGACAGAGGTGGACCACCCCGACACTGAAGTCCACTCTGGGAACCCCACTCCTGAGACCAAATGTTTCCCATTAGGTTCCACTTGTCACACTGTGTGAACCAGCCCTCCCCAGGAGCAGGAACAAGCCATCTCTGAACCACAGCTCCGCCCACCTGGGCTCTGCCCTGCAGGCTCACATTGGCTGAGGTCTTGGGCAAACCCTCAGCTAGTGTCTGGCTAGTGTCTGTCTACCAGCACAGCATTCAATACAGAGCTTGCTCTGATAGCTTCCTCCCCCAAACTGGAAGCAGAGTCCCCTTTCTATTAGCATGGTGTCATGGTGAATGCCCTCAGCCCTCTACAAGGGCCTCCGAAGGTTTATCTACCATGGCATAGCTTAAGTGCCACACTCCAGGCCACCATGCTGTGTGACCTGGGGATGTCACAGACATATGTAACTTATACAATGTGAAACAAAAAAAAAAAAAAACAGGCAGCCAAGAGCCCACAGATTCCACAGCCAAATCCAGCATCTGCAGGGCACAGCTTCTCCTGGGTAGCCAGGTTCCTTGGCCCATACTGCCTGGCAAATAGGGGTCCGATCTCAAATCCAGCCGACACCCTCCTCTGCCACCTGCTCCTCCCTGGATCCACCACCCAGGCCTCTCCCTCTGGGTCCCCAAGCTAATTACAGCCTCCTCTAAATCATCGCAAAGGAAAAGCTAATTAAATCAGGGTCGCCCATCAATTTCCTGACTGAGGACACACAACCCCCAGCCTGACACCTCCCTTCTCTGTTCCGGGATGCTGAAAGTGGCTGGTCTGCAGCTTCCTCTGAGATTGAAATTAGGATTTAGCTCTCAGGGCTTAGTTTAAAGGACCAGAAAGACAAGACAGTGTTCGAACTGCTCTTGTACACTGTGTCAGAGTGCCAGTGTAGATGTGGGTCTCAGTCGTGGGGCTATGACTGGATCTGGGCAGACAGGGAATGTGTGCAAAGAGAGGAAATGGGTAACAAATGCCAGGTAGGGAACCCCCAGATTCTGCTGACGTAGGATGAGCAGAGGACTCTGTATTCATTACCAGCCCTCTTACTCTCAAGCAGAATGCTCCATTCCAGGGCTCCAACTTGCAAAGAGGCTGCTGGTGACTGGCACGGAGCAGGTGATGAGCCCACCGTTGCTGGATGGACAAGTGACTGCGCCACCATGCTGGGGCAGAGTTACACAAAGCAAACCCCCCAGGCAGTCGTAGGGTGATGTCCCTTTTGCCCTCTTTTGGAACTATAAGAGATCATAGGACAGGTAGCTTAAAGTCCTCAAACCAGTGCTTGAAAAAGCATATGGGGGATAAGGGCGTGGAGAGATGACTCAGTGGCTAAGAGCACTGGCAGCTCTTCCAGAGGACCCAGATTCAGTTCCCAGCACCCACATAGAAGCACCCACAAATGTTTGTAACTAGTTTCAGGGGGTCTGATGCCCTCTTCTGGCCTCCACTAGCACTGCAGTGTATAGATGCAGGGAAACACACACATAAAATAAATAGATCTAGAAGAAGTTTAGAAAAAGAAAAGAAATATTTGGTATTTTCTGCCTTTGAAATTGGGAGTGAAAGCAAGCAGTCTGATGATTAGGTGGAACAACAGCTAACCCCCTCCCACCCGTGGCCACCCACTGTTGCTCACCTACAGACACTAGGCTTCCCTTTCCTGGGCCCCTAGGTCCCCTTTGTAAAGGGGGTACCCTGCATGCCCCAGCTGTGGCTCCCACCCTGTCTCTGCTCTGCCCCCACATCAGCCACATGCCCAGGAACTTCCTTGTAGGGATCTAGGCATTGGGAGTTAGACCCTCCTCTTCGGGGACAGAAGTGGAACAGGGATGCCATTGTGTTATGAGAACAAGAGGCTCCTCCTCCCTGAAGCTCATCTGTAAATGAGAACTCCTGTACCCATGGTGACCGTGAGTAGCCACGGTCATCTGTTCCCATCCCCACCACTCTATGATAGACAGTGAGCTCTCCTAAAGGTAGGAAAGGAATAGGGGAGTCCACTCTCAGGACCCAGGGGATCGACGCTGGCGTTAAGTTTGAAACCCATCTGGCTGTGTGAACTTGGGCAAGCAGCTTAACTTTTTGTACTTCAGATCCCTCCTTTGCCTAGAGGGTCATTGCAAGAGATGGATCAACTTACAAGGGTCAAGTTCTTAGAACCAGGCCCTGTGCACAGCTGGTGGTCTCAAACCTCAACCATGCCAATTTGAGGATGATGATGATGATGATGCTTGTCAGTGGCACACAGTGACATCCCTGCTCCACTCCTGTCCCCAAAAAGGGTCTAGCAACATCTTCAGGAAAGATTGGCTCATGCCAGAGAGGCATGATGGGAAGAGGTCTTCCTCTGGGTATGATGGCGCACACCTGCAATTCCAGCACTTGGGAGGAAGAAGCAGGAGGGGCATGAGTTCAGGGTCAGCCTGGGCTACACAGCAAGATCCCGCCTGAGAGGGGCGGGTTCCTAAGCAGGGCTGGGCCTCCCTCTGAGACGTGAGTGATATGGGGAGGTGCTATAAATATGAGAGGCGAGGGCCTTTCTAACTAGGCCAAGAATGTGTGTTAGTCTTTGAGGTCAGGACGCCGTGGTGGCACTTGGCTAGAAGAGGCTTATCGGGAGCTGCTGTCCCTGGGTGCGGAGGGAGTGAAGACCTGAGGCTGGGGAGGAGGACTAGGCCAGAGTGACCCCACAGAGTCCTCGTGCCCAGAGTCACACCCCTCCCCATACAGGTAGCCCATAGGATAGCTTTCTGTCACTATAACAAAATACTTCACACAATCACGTTAGGAGGCAACAAAGTTTGGGGCTCATGGTTTTGGAGGTTTCAACCTATGATGGAATGGCCATTTGCTTTGGGCCTGTAGTGAGATGGCATGTCTCAGCGACAGCCTCTGATAGCTAAGCAAAACCTTCACTTCACTGCCAATCAACCAAAGGAAGTGAGGAGGGCACATCCCCTCCAGGGCATGCCCTCAAGGACCTCCCACTCGCCCCTACCTTCTAAGTGGTCTGCCATCATCCAGAGGTGGCACCCTGGGAACCAAACATTTGGGGATACAGACTGTCGCAAGACTAATAACCTGCTGGCTGTAGGACACCACTGCCGGTGTTTGGGGGTTCTGCTGTGGAGTGGCATGCCCTCTCCCCGGGCTTTCTACTAGTGCCATCCCAACCCCACACACCTCTCTCTTCTGTGCCTGCTGCTGTTGTCATGCCTCCCCTCTTCTGATGTGCATAGCCCATGATGTCATCATTTCATCCACTGTGGGACTTAGTTAGTGGGTTTGGTATTGTTTTTTTTGATGCTGCCAATCAGCAGAAGAAAAGTAGGGATAGAACCCTGGGCATTTTACCAGCATTCTCCCACGGATCCACAGCCCAGACATGATAGTGACCTGCCTCTCCACCCAACTACCACATAGCAAAGCAAGCCTTGGGGCCGTCTGTCTCCTACCCAAGTGAGCCCTACTTGGAGCCAAATGCACACTAGGAGGGGACACCCTGTCTGTACTCTGGAGCCAGGTGGCTCAGCATCCCTGTCTATCAGATGTTTCTTTCCCTGATGGTCTTGAGTACTCTATGAGTTATTTCTACCTGATGCATTCTGAGCTGTCACCAGCACCCCATAGATAATGGCTCTGAACATCAGATTCTTCGGCACCACCGTCATCCCCAGGGTCCAAGAGTCATTCACAGAGTGAGCCCTAGGGGTGCAGGTTAGGCTTCTCCCTGGACTTCCTCAGCTCCTCCATGGCCATGGCCACATCCAGGGTGAGGAAAGCCAAGGCTAAGGGCCCTGTGAAGCAGGTGGGTGGGAGATCTGGCTTCATTGAGGGAGATGCGATCCTGTCCCCTGCAGCTGCTTCAGGTAGGCGGAGCAGGCATGCCCTTTGTCAATTGCTATTTTTAGCAGAGCAGGCAAGGAGCAACAGACCCTGCACGGGAGCTGACTGTAAATGACATTCCTGTAGTGGGTTGTGTTTTGTTCCCCAAACACACCTTGAATTGTCTGTAGAATCCAGCCTTGCCCTCCTCTGTAGCCCAGCAGCCCTTTGGAGCTCGCTGTCCCAAGCCCAGCTGGCAGATCTCACAGGGATCTCTGTGCAATTCTTCAAGAATGGGGAATCCTCACCCCCATTTTAAATATTTTATTACATTCATGTGTACACTCTGTGTGTGTGTGTCTGTGTGTGTGTGTGTCTGTGTGTGTGTGTGTGTGTGTAGGTCAAGGACAACTTGCAGGAGTTAGTTCCTAGCAGCAAGCACCTTTACCCATTCAGCCATCTTGCCAAGCCTCACCTCCATTTTGCAGATGGAAAAACAGGGGAAGACAGTGGTCAGGAAAACTGAGGCCAGTGCACAGAACTCACAGGATCCCATGGATAGTGCCATCTCCCTGTTACACCTCTGCTCTGAGAGGCAGACCTCAGGCGGTGCCACACAGAAAGGCTCCAGATTAGAATCCATTCCAGGGACAGTGGACTTGTGGACCATAGAAGGGGGACCAAGGCATGGAGAGACCAAGACAGGGAGCGTCTTATGAGGTGGGGACACTGGAGGATTTAAAGAAGGGACTCTCGGTGTTCCAGAGGCAAGAGGAGAGGGCTGGACAGAGGCTTTGGGTCTGGGATGAAGCAAGGAAAGGAGAAGGGGGAGAGGCCTTCACTGGTCAACATAAGGTGGGCCCTCACTGGTATTGCCTGAAACTCTCTGAGTGACAACCATGAGGAAGCAAAGTGCCAGCCCTCCAGCTGCCATCAGAGCCCAAGGCCAGGGCAGATGGAAGGGGCCAGTTGAGAAAATGGAGGCCAGCCTGGGCCGCCACACACCAGTAGTACCTGTGAGTAGGTGGCTCTTGGGAAAGTAGGTGTCATATTTGTGGGGTTCTTCCATCTGGGCAGGTCCTAAGCTGCCCGTGAAGTCACAGGCAGGCACGAATGGCTCTCAGGAGCTGCACAAGTAACTCCAGCACACCACTGGGCAAGATGCAGATGCTCGTGTCCCAGAGAAGGGGGTTGTGGGTAATTTCTCACAGAAGGTTTTGTGTGACACACATGATAGGGATAATATTCTAGGCCTTGTCTCAGTTCATTCCCAGGATAGACTCCAAGATGAGCATTCCTGTCACATGACTGATAAAGAAACAGGGCTGGGAAAGGCAGAGTGGCTTGTCCCAGGGCCACACCATGGAAATATGGCTAAACTCTGTACATGCCAATGCTAATACCTAGGTTAGACCTCCAGCCAGCACTGTTCTGAGAACTGGGTTGGGGATAGGTGCTCTTTAGGGGCTGATTTGGGGGTTCTTCTGTGGGATGGTGGCTGAGTGCTTTTGCCACATCATAAAGGAGATGGTTTCCAGCTGTGTGGTAGGCTGTAGGATACTTGGGGTACCCCAGGAGAGGGAAGAGAGAACTTCTACCTGCCCCAGGACAGAGGCATCCCTCAGCATCTCCTCCAGACTTCCAGACTCCCTCTCCACGTCCCTTCTTTGTAACCAAGTCATCTATAAGCCCTGCTTCCAGAAGACAGTCCCCATACTGTTAGGTACATAGTGGGTGACTAATTAATGCTAAAGCACAAAGCAGTGCCAACTTCAGATTCTATCTCATTTGGTTTTAAATCAAAGACCAGCTGCCATACAAGTTGAAGATGTTGCCTTGGGAGAATAGAAATGAAGGCACAAGCTGGCCTTTTCTGAGCACCTCTTATACACCACATGTATACATACGGCTCATGCATGCCTCTTGGTACTCCCACAACCTCAGGCATTTTCCTACTTGACTAATGTAAGAATTGAGGTTCAAACCAGGTCGGCAAACAGCTCTCAGCCACCCAGACCTAGGCATCAGAGCTGGGGTTCAGCCCCAGTCCCCTTGACCCTGAGCCGTGCTCTGCTTGTCTGTGTCCCCGAGAAAGGCACAGTACCTTGAGGCAGCTGTGCCTGTGGGAAAGACCCTCCTCCATGCCTTGGTCTTTGTCACAGGGCTGCCAGGTCAGGGGGACTTGGGGAGGAAGTCAGGATGTAGATGTCCCCCAGTCTGTCCCATCCTGCTGACTGCTGGCCTGAGCTGGTGGTGATAGCGGTCTGCACTCAGACAGACTGTCCTGACCTCACTGGTGCAGATCTCCTTGGAGAGCCATAGTTAGGAAAGACAGCAAGGTGGCCTCACAAGGTGTTGGGTTTCCTTGTGGGTCAGAAGGGCTGCCCCAGAGCAGCTCTTACACCACCATCCTTGGCTTTGTGGTGCATGTCTCAAGGGGAGCAGCCCTTGCACGGCCTCAGACTCCCAGACTGAAAATAGGAAAGACTGGGCTGGGGGAGGATGGGATGGTATGTCCACATGAACCAACTCAAGGCATCTATCACAGGGAATTCCCAGCAGCCTCTGCGGAAGGTGTATGAGACCTGGTAGGGACAGCTTATAGAAACTAGAGAGACACCATCAGTATCACCCAGCTCAGGGCAGCCAATTCATGACGCCCAGCTCCAGCCCTCCCCTGCCTCTCTCTCTCATTCCTCCCTGTTCCACAAGGTCATTTGCAGAAGCCCCTAGCAGGAGCCAAACCTCCCCCAGACATAGCAGGCAGATGAGGATGAGCGAGGAGCCACTCAGCCCATATTCCAACTATGCCTGCAAGCTGAGCAGCTTTGAGCTGGTGCCCTGACCTCTCTGAGCCTCTGTCTGATCATCTGTAAAATGGGCTTGCACTCACACTGCTTTGTGGGCCCATGGAGGCTTTCAATGAATTCAATGTGAGAAGGTCCTTTGGCAACTTGGGCTACAGTGATGCTTCCAACCACGCCAGCTCTCATCACATTGAGCAACTGTCCTGGCTTTCCTGAGGTTGGTGTCGGCAGGGCTACCATGAGGGCAAGTCCAGACCCTGCTGTGGGACACTGTTCCCTGTAGATTCCTATTCACAACTCAGTTCCCACCACCCGTCCAGGTCTCCCACAGTCTCCCCTCCTCCACACTCTGGCATGCCCACTGGTGTCTCTGATGTTCTCCGTGGGCCCCTTCGGCTTGCTGAGAAGCTACTGGACACAAGGGGGTGGATGGGGAAGACAGTAGCTTGTAGGCAGCACCACAGACTCCAGCCTCATTTTCCTTTGGGGCCGTTCTCTGGTGTCCCATCCCAGGATAAACACAGGCATCTGTAGAGTGGTCCCAAGGCTGCCCCATGCCATTGCTCTCCACTCTAATCCTTCAGCCCTCCTTTCCCATTCCTCATTGCACAGTGCTTCCCAGCCACAGGGCCTTTGCACAGGCTGCTTCTGTTGCCTGGACACCAGCCCCCTGCTCAGCCTCCAGCTCCTGCTTAGTCATAGCCCTGCAGAGAAGCCACTGGAGTCCTTCTGCCCTCACAGAGAGGTCAGATGCTGTGTGAACAGTCTATGTCCTATCTCTTTCTAAACTCCTGTGAGCAGACTCCAAGGCTCTCTGGCCCCGTGTTCTCTACACCTGACAAATTCCCAGAAGCTGGGAAGCAGGTACTGGTCGATACTGAGTCCATGAGCTAATGGAGAAATGGGAACTGTATGGAACTGTGCTCGTCATTTGGAAAGAAACCTGAGACCAGAGAGGTAGAGGGCTTGTCCAGAGACACACGGCCCTCCAGATGCTCTGAAGCAGGTCATTCCAGCCCTGTGCTCTCAGTGCACAGTTGGGCTTCCTGGCCATCTTAGGGTACCGTGGAGGCCTGAGATTCAAACTGAAAGTCCCCTGGTCTGAATGGCAGGTAAGGACTGCAGTGGCTGGAGGAAACCCCAGAAAGCTGGGCCTCCTGGAAGGGTCTAATTTCTGGTTGTAGTTCCATCAATGGAACTGTAGGTTGTGGGGCTCTCACAGGCCATCCCATTCTCCATCAGTAAAAGGAGGCAGTACTCCATACACTGGGGCTGGTGTATGTGTGTGTGTGTGTGTGTCTGTCTGTCTGTGTGTGTGTGTGTGTGTGTAGGTGTGTAGGTGTAGGTATGTTCGTGTCAGTATGTGTGGAAGCATGCACATTAACACACAGAAAAGCACCCGAGAGAGGTCGCTGTATAACCATCATGCAATACAGACACAGGAGAGACTGCCCCACCACCCTGATTCCTCACCCATGCGTCCTGGACACTCAGCAGTTGGCTCTACCCATCCCACCTGCTACCCCTCTGCCTCACCCTCTCCAGGGAACTCTAGTCCCTTCCAGTCCCACAGCCTTCTCAGTGGGGGAGAGCAGAGAGACCCCAGACAAAGAAGCCAGTGCTGTGTTCCAGTCCCCTGCCCCATGTCACACAGCTGTGTGCCTCTGGGCAAGCCACACACCCTCTCTGGCCTTGTTTCCTCACTTCTAAGTTGAGGACTGATAGCACCAAAGACTCCTGGGACAGAGATAAACAATAAATGATGACTCTGACATCACACAGGGCAGGGATGCAAGGAGCCAGTCCCCTTCTTCCTTCCCCTACCATCCCAGGACTTGTCACCTCTGTCCTGTCAGTCCCCACCTTCCCACACTTCTTCCTTCGGGAAGTCAGGCCTCCAGGAGGACTAAAGTCCACACTTTAGTAGCCAAGACCCCAGGACAGAGCCGTCCATCCAGTGAGAACTGAAGGCTTGGTCGGCTGAATCACCCAAAGACATGACTTAGTGACTGTGGCCCGTGACTGAGATGGGACTTTTAGGGAAAAGAGCTCCAGCTTCCTGTCCCAGTTAAGGCGTCTCTAGACAGGAGCACTTGAATGAAGTTGGGGGTTTCCTTTTATCCTTCCCAAACTTGGCATGCAGAGGGACCCCCTACACACACACCTGAGTAGGAAGTAGGCAAGCTTCCTACTCAAGAAGACCCAGTCTGAAGAACATTTCCACTGCCACCAAGAAAAGCAAACACCAGTCAGACATGTTCCAGAGATTGAGTTTTCATTCAACAAACTTGCACTCACTAATTCAATCCATGTATGCTGAGGTTCTATGCCCACTGCCAGGAATGCCACGAGCAAAAGAGACCCAGGTTCCTGTCCCCAGGAGCACATTAGCATGATGAACACATGTGAAGAGGAAGATCAGCTGACAGCAAGGGAAAACACAGGAAGGCCTTGTGAAGGAGAGACTGCTGGAGAGGACTCTGAAGGATGAGTAGGAGTTCTCCAGGCAGGGGGTGGGAAGGATATATTTGGGGAGCAGAGAAGCTGGGTGTGGGGTCACAGGGTAATGGGAGTGTCAGAGCAGGACTACAGGGGGTGGGGCATGTACAGAGTTATCAGGAGAGCAGCAGAGACCAAGGTCATAAGGCCGGGTGGATGGCTGGGCACACTGACAAGGTGCCAGCCTGAAGGAGGAGCTCAGAGGAGATGGTTTCTTGCCTGAGATGCTTCCCATGAGGTCCTGGGAGACCTCCATCCCTGGATCTGCAGCATTTCCTCCTGTGACCTCCTTGGCTCCCTTGCTTTGTGAGCTCAAAGCCCAGTAAGTGTAGGCTTCCCTTCCCAGAGGTCAGGCAGGTGGAAGGCATGCATCCACCCACAGACTCGGGAGGCAGGGCCCAGTTTCTGCCCTTTAGCCAGAAAGAAAATCTGGCTCCCTTCCCACACCCACCTTGGTGAGGTCCATGGACAGGGTGGAGCGTTAGGCTGTACTTTTTGGGTCCCAGTGTCCTGTCTCTATGACTTTGACTCATTGTTCTACCTCTCTCTGCCTCAGTTTCCTTATCTGTAAAATAGAGTTACAGGGAGGGCCCACCTCCCAGGTTTTCACATTGAGGGTGTGGTACCAAAGGCCTGATGGTGAGTATCAATGGCCGAGCGTGGCAGTCTCTGGATATCAGCAGCAGCCAGGCTCATGCCCTCCCATGGAGGGATCCAGAAGCAAAAGCCAGGAACTGGCAGCTTGGGCGGGACCCCCAGCTTCCTCTCTACAGATGTCTAAGAATGTCCCCTGCCAGGAGGAGGAGATGAAAGAGACCCAACACCTCCTATTTTCATGGGGTGTTTCTTAGGGAACCACATGCTATTCCAGTCTGTTACATTCTCCTGGACGGTCGACACCACTGCCCAGTAGCTAATGCTATTTCCTACTCTGGCAAAGAGCCAGCTGAGACCCAAAGAGGTTGAGTCACTTGCTCAAGGTCACCTCGAAGGTAAAGTGGGGATCTGGTTTTGAAACTCAGGTCTGGAGGGTATGGAACCCAGCTCCAGAGCCACCTGGCTGCAATGGTTTGGGGCCAGTGGTACAACTCCAGAGTAGGTGTGGGCCCCAGGCAGCTGAAGAGACCTGGGAAGAACCAGGCCACGTGGACTCTTGATAATACATTCTGATCCACTCAGAGGCATCAACTGCAGAATCCCTTGCTGTTGCCTGGTATGTAGAAGGCCTCTGGTAGGATCAGAGGGTGGGGTCTGGGGCCCCAGTGGGATACGTTGTAGGCTCTGGCTTGGCTCCATCCTCAGCCTTTACTTCTTGTTGGATCCCAGATCCCCAGGGCTCCATGTTCTCTTCTGTAAAATGGGAAGGGGCCCACACTGCCCAGGTTGTAGTAGAGGTCAGAGACAGCAGAAGAGGGGGTTAGGGGAGGAATTTGTCCCCTGAGGTACAGTCAGATGATCTTGGCGACAGTGGCACCTTTCTCTCTGTGGAATGACAGTGATCCAGGAGGTCCACTGGCCTCTGACTCCAGTGGACTGAACTTGGCAAAGTGCTCTCTCCTCTCACCCCTTGCCATGGGCCTAGGTCCCTCCCTGGTGTGGCTAAGTAAAACCAAGAGCCACTAGCTGCTTTATGTCCTTCCTGCTTCTCACCCCTGCCCTGTCCCTGACCTTCAGACCAGGTCCACCATGAGCCAATTCAGACTAGATGAAAAGCCATTGGTGACCCTCTCAGCAAGCCACCCGCCTAGCCACCACCTGTGTGCCCTGTTCCCTGATCTGTCACGTCCTCCCCAGGGTTGCAACATAGATGGCTTGTTTGTCTGATTGCTCAATGACCCAGCTTGTCCAGACTTCGGACCCCTAACAAATCCTGCAAGGGCAACACAGTGACCTAGAATTAGCCACAGCCAGGAGAGGTGGCCCAAGGTCCAGGGCAGGGGCAGAGAGATATATGTAGCCACCTCCCACCCTCAAGGACAGTGTGAGGCAAAGCATTATTAGCTTCTCCCCTGCAGCCTCAGCCAGTACCACCAAACTGTGGGAAGTCCGGTTCCCAAAGGTCTTGCTGAACCTGGTACTGGGTCAAAATCACACAGCAGTGATTCATTCAGGCCTTTATTGCATTTATAACATGACGGCACTTAGCATATGTGGCTCTAGGGGCCCATTTGATGCAGACACAGCCCAATGAGAGGCACAGACCTGTAGACCATTACAGCATGGTATAGTCAGAGATGAGACAGAGACGTGAACTAACAGAGTGTATGAAATTAAGGATTGTCTGGCAAAGGGGTAGCTGAGTTGGGCTTTGCAGAATAAGCAGGAGCTCATGGGTCTAGAAGTCACTGGGAGACAGAAGGATACTGGGCCTGACTTGCCAAGGAGATGGAATATTTGGATCTATTTGTTAGATGCTGGTCTTAGACTCTAAGAAGAAAAATCCTTGACTGACTGAGAGTTGGGGCTCTTGGTGTCTGCAAGTGAAGCCAGCATGTCTCTATGGGAGTCACTGGGGGTGATGGACTCAGTTTTCCTACATAGGTGAATACTGGGGCCCCTGCTACCTATTACCTGTAGGCAGCCTGAGCTTGGGGCTAATGACCTCAGTCAAAAGGCAGTTTATCCACAGGCAGCCACACCCAGCCTCCTCTGAGTATGCACAGTAGCCCCCAGGGTGCAAGGACCTGTGGTTCCCTGCGCAGCAGGCTCTGTACCTGGAAGGGACATAGTGTGGAACTGGGTGGCTCTCAACCCCCACCCTGCCCCAAGTTCTCTGTTCACTAAGGACAAGGAGGCAGGGTGGCAGACTCCTGCACAGGCAGTGAGCTGCAGAGGCCTCTCAGCCATTGCCTTCTGGGCCCACCTCCCCAAGGCAAGGCCCTGGTGGGAGCAGGGTAGCCACTAGCCTCCCAGCCTGGCTCTTTGTCCTGTGGTGGAGATACATAAGGACAGTGCTGACTTGGGAGTTTACCCAAGGTGTGACCAGTAGAATGCCCCCAGGAAGGGTGGGGCTCCCCACCTACAGCTTCAAGAGGAAGCAGATGGGGCTGTTTTGAGGGGCCCCAGCCCTGGCCTATTGACATGAGGCAAGAGTCCTTCTGATAGGGCCCAGGGCTGCCCAGTGGGGACCTCAGGAAGGGGTCATCCCTGAGTCACATCCTTGTCGGGACACCCCCATCCCTGTACACACACACACACACACACACACACACACACACACACACACACACACACAAAACACCACTGCTTTGCTGGGGTATATGGGACCCTTTGATCAGTTTGGGGGATGAAGAGCAGTGTGGGGTATGGTGGTGCAGTCTTGCTCTAGGGCCCTGCCTTGGGCTGTGGCTCTCTCCCTCCTTGGCCCCTCTGAGAGGCAGGTTCTGATTTTGGTGCAGTGCAGACTTTCAGCTTAACGAGACAAATTGATATTCCGTGCCAGCTAGGGATGGAGCAGCAACAGGACGCTCAGGAAGGCAGGCGGCTACAAGGTGGGCAGAGGTGGGGGTGGGGAAGGAGGCAGCTGGAACTGGCTCTACTGGCACCCCCTCCTGCCCTCTCCTGCACCCACTCAAGCCGACAGGTGCTCCAACACACTGGCCTTGAAGGTCCTTCTATAGACCATGCTGTCCTCCAATACCACTCCTGGGGTGTGGGAGGCATGGCCATAGAAACAGGCGGCACCTCAGCCAGTGGGAAACTGAGAACACTCATGAAATGAGACCCTCCTCACCTGTCTGCTAGGGCTCTGGTCCCACCTGTCTGGAATTAAAGAGTCCACAGGTCTGTCCCGTGAAGAGATAAGGTAGGGGGAAGTGAACACCGGGTGGGAGCGTCCATTCCTGCAGACTCAAAAATGGAAGCACTCTGAAGTCCCCAAACGTGGTTAGTCTCCAGTGTGCACCCCCAGCTCATCACAGGTACCCTGGCAGAGAGTGGGAATGCGCTAACACTCCAGCGGAAAAATGGCCTCTTCAGGGGTTCTCCTGACTGGGCTCATCCCCACTCTGGGTACACCCAGGCAGGATGTAGGGCTGCAGAGGGGTGTAGGTAGTAACAGCAGGCAGCTGGCTGGAGAGTCTGCTCCACAGTCCCTGCCACCATAGTTGTGTGCCCTCTGTGTAGTCTTTGCTCTCAGGCATAGAGGCATCCCGTCTGTATACCGGGGAGGCTGGAACCCCCACCCTACCTAACAAAGTAGGAAGTGACTTGGGAAAGGTATAAGAAAGCAAAGCCTCTTCCTTTGCTCTCACCGCCCCCCTGCCCATCCGGGACTGGGCCCGGACCCTCCCCCTCCGCGTGCCCTTGACACAGCCTCCTGCGTGAGGGGAGCGGGCATCTCCCTGGGGCTCTGCAGGCGGCCACCGATGCGTCCCACGGGAGAGATGCCCAGCGCCGCACTCCCGGACGCGGGGTGGTTCGGTCCGCGCTCGCGCCCCTCCCCCGGCTGCCGCGCCCCCCCAGCCTCGGGCGCGATGGTACAGTCTGCGCAGGGACCCGGCGCGCGGGCTGGGCTCCGCGCGGCGCCAGCTGCCGCACCGCGATTACGGGCTGCCCGCCTGGAACCCGAGCCGATCGCTGGCGATTGCCTTAGCCAAGTAAGTAACCGGCATCTCTCCCCTCTCCCAAGCATGAGAAAATAAAAAATAAAAAGCGCCCGGCCCCGCTCTCCCCTTCCTCCTTCACCTATTTTATTTGATTTGATTGCATTTGCCGTTTTTTTTTCCCCCAGTGCTGACGGTGGCAGCGGGAGGAGGGGGGTGGTAGGAGCTTGGCTTGTTTATCTGGAGGCAGCCGGAGATGCTTGGGAGCCCGGGCTGAGGGACACTCTGGGATGTGGGGGCTGGGAACAGGAGCCAGGAGCCCTGCAGGAGGGGATGCAGGGTCTCAGGTGGATGCTGGTGGCCTCCAGACTGCACATGCCCCCGGGATGTTATGCAAGGGCTAGTGGTGGCAGCCGGTCAGCAGGGACACCAGTCTCCTCTTGAGCCTGGTCCCTGGGAGCCATAGAGTACTGGAAGGTGTCCCAGGAAAGAGACAAGGGGAGGTCCCTGTGGAGGGTCCCTTTGATGGTGGGCTGCTGTGTACAGGGATCCACTGGATGAGGAAAGCCAGGCAGGTGGTGGCAGGGATGTGTCCCAAGTTCCCTCCATGGCAGGCAGGGGCAGGAGTGGGTGGCCAGGCCATTTTGCAGCAGTCATGCTGGATGGATGGTGGAGTTGGCACTTGCAGCTCTTAAGCCCAGCTCCTCACTAGCCTGCTAGCCTAGGTGGCCCCTCTGAGCACTGAGACACCTGGGGCTCCTCCCTGCCTCCTCGCAGTATCTGTACCTCTGAGGGTGGGCCGGGGGAGGGAGCTGGCTGCCACCCCCTTTAAGCCACGTAGCTGACCTGTGCTCCACATACTGAGTGGGTGAGGACCCCTCTAGCTGGCCGACCCCCATCAGGGGAGGCCCCCTCAGAGGCTGAGCCTGGCTCGACCTTCAGAAGGGTGAGTAGGCCAGCCACTAGGAGAGCTGAGGGTAGAGGGTCTCCTTGTGGCACTGAGCCTCAGCAGTGTGGAAGGGGCTCCCCTCCACTGGGGATGGCTCTCCACATCACTAGGAGGAGGCAGAGCTGACGTTTGGGGCATTTCCCAGAGCGGCACTTGCCATCCAGAGAAATTCTCTTTTGACGTGTGCAGTAGGAGGGGGCTTAGAGTGCAGGCCTCTGAGCTTGGGGCTTTCTCCCTGGTAACTTCCTTGAAGGAGCAGTAGCAAGGAGGGACTGCGGTCTGGGGAGTCTGCAGGGGCGGGGTGGGGGGGACCAGGGGAGAATGCTGATGACTTCCCATTTAGCCACCTTCACAACCCAGTCCATTTGCAGGAGGATGCATGCGTGTGCATAGATTCGCTCCAGTGTACATGGGGCAATATAGAACCCACAAGTAGTCTGTCATACATGTTCAGGTCATACATGTAAACACACAATACCTGTACCAGCAGATGTTCCCTAGCCCCTGCACCTATAGCAGGCATTCCTGATTTCCTAGGACCCTATGCTGAATGCAGTATGCACACCCCAGTGAGTATAGCCTGCCCCAACACGCTTACAGCCCTCACACACCCAGGGACCTGCAGCCGCTACCATAGTGTGCTATGTAGCCATGTGGGGTGGCCCCAGGAGTTCAGGTGACAGATGCACGACACTGGAATGCTTGTCAACACAGCACCCTGGAATGTTCCCACAGGTGAATGCCAGTGACATGTGTAAGACAGCAGTGGGCATAGCTGCTGCACCTTTGCAGACACTGTGTCGCTCTCTCAGCTTCAAGAAGCAAAGGTGGCCCTGTGAGCACGGGGGAGAGGTCCCTGGGGGACTGACTGTGAGGCCAGAAGGACACTGGATCCTGAGTGGCCACCTCAGCTTGCTGAAGGCCCAAGGGGTGGGTCAGCCCACGTTCCCTGGGAGTTGTGATAGGACTGAACAAGGCCATCTGTGGTGATTGATGGTCTGCAGAGAAGGCTGCCTAGAGTTAGAAAGAGACAGAGGAGGGGGTGGGTGCAGCCACTGCCCATTGGTCAGACTACCAGCAGCCCAGAAAGTCTGTCAGCCTCTTCTGGAACCAGGAAGCCAGCCCACTGGCATGTGGCATCTGAGAGCCAGTGCCCGGGATTCCTTCAGTAGCCTCCAGGTTTTCTCCAGCTGAGGGCAGAAAAGCTGCCTGTGACTTAGTGTGCAGAGCCTGAGACAGCCACGCTCCACAGCCTGCTCTCCACTACCCTCATCCAGCCTTAGTGGGAACCTTAACAGATGTCACACCAGCTAGCATCCACAGAGCTCTTTGCCCTGCACACACAGCTTTCATGCAACTACCCTCGTGTCCCCAGTGAGGAACAAGAAGCCACCACCCAAGGTCACACAGCTGGAACTTCTGGCACCTTCTTGTGAGCTCTCTAGCCCCTCTGGTATGAGGTCAGGCCCAGTTGGAACACCACAGGACCAAAACCTAAGAGGTTATAGGCAGGCTGTTTTTAACGAGGATCGCTTTCTGTCTCTGCTCTATGTCAAGAGCATAGAAGGCCCTTCTGGGTTCTTTCAGATCCCACAAAAGAAGCAACAGTGGCTCATGTGGACCCTGAGTATCCTCATGTGTTGCCTCCAGATTGAAAGGAAGAGTACCCCAGACTCTGTTGCTGGCCATTGTATGACCTTGGCTGCCCTACTGCAGCTCTCTGCCTCTGACTCTCTTCACCTGTGGCCAGGTTTCCTGCCCCACTTCATCCTGCAAGCCAAGAGCTGGGGACAGTGTCCTGGGCTACGCACAAAGAAACAGTGGGCATCAGGACCTGCAGGCAGGAAAAAGCCAAGTCCAAGGTCAGAGGAGGAAAGAAAGGGAGAGTAGAGGCTAAAGGGTCTCTTGCCTTGATGGCCAGAAGTCACAGGGCGGAGGTTCCAGTGTCTGGCCCCTTCCTTCATGTTTCAGGGCTACTGTTCTGATGCTTCCGAATCCCAGCCTTTCACCTGTATCCCAAGAGCTCAAGGGGACTGGGAGAGGGCTTGGGAAAGCTAGGGGCCCCTGGATGTCACACTGGAAACACTCTTGGGAAAATGGCCCCTCCTGTCTTAAATCCTGTTTCTCTATAGTTGGGGGGTTGAAACGAACTATAGAGAAGAATTTTAACTACCATGTGGCCAGCCTATAGGAAGTATAGGGTCAAAGTTGGGAACCCGAAAATGCAGAACAAGGCTCTTCCCATCGTTCTCAGTTCCCAGCATTACCTGTAACCAGCTGAGTACCACACACACACATGTCCTGGGGTAGTCAAAATCCCCCATCCTTACCTGGAGCACCCAGATCAGTGTGGGAGGCAGGGTGCCTCTCCATCTTAGAATCTGGATACCGGGGCCACCCTGCCCTTCCTCCAGGCTGGGACCTTGAACCTACAGAGGTCTATTTCTTCTTCCTGGTGGGAGCCTCAGATGAGGAGTCAGTTAGGGAGAAAGGCCCCTGCGGAGGATACAGCTAAGTACCTGCTATGGCCCTGGTGGAGAGCTGACAGCAGACAGGAGGACAGAGGCTCCGGTCCCTAACTGACAACAGGAATGACAGTACCCAGTACCCACTTATAGGCTAACGTGAGACTTGAGGGACACAAGGAGCTGGGTGGGACTGTGTACTGCCAAGGCACCATGAGAATGGATGACAGTGGAAATACGGTGTGTGTGGCGGGGGGTTGGGGAGGGGTGACCTGCCACCGCTGCCACTGCTATTCAGGAGTTGCCCTGGGCTAGCTGCTTTGTGTCCATGAGAGTTGTGCACACCTATCCCTGGGACTGCTGTGTGATCATAATAAGAATGGATGACCCTGTATACAGCCAGCTGAGGATCTGCCCTGGCCAGAGTGCAAAAGCCACCCTGGTATCCAATAGGGAACCCTGCAATGGGGGCTGGCAGAGTCTTCAGGCCTCAAGAGCATCATCACACATGAGCCGGGAACCTCTACCAGGCTAGAGGGCCACAGGCATAACCAGGGACCGTGGTGGTGAAAGTGGGAAGGCAAGACAGCAAGGTGTAGACAAGACAGAGGTCCCCAGAGATAAAGAGGGAGTCTTGACGAGTCAGGTGAGCTGGGATCCCCTAGCTCCCGGGCCCTGCTCCAGGAGCTGCAGTGAGCTTCAGTGAGCATCTTCAGTTAGGCTGGTGTCTGGCCACCTCAAGCTGATCCCTCGTGAGAGGCCACCAGAGTACAGGGCTGAGATGTGGCAAGTGGTCTGCAGGATTGATGGTGGAGGCCACAATGGCTGTCACAGTTACAGCTCTTTCTCCGCTGCCGTCACAAATTCCTCCAGGCTGCATGGCTTACACAACAGAAAGGTGTTGTTCATGGCCTCGAGGGCAGAAGTCTGATGTGGGGTTTGCCCAGTTGGTGTCTCCTGGAGGTAGCCAGTGAGAACCTGTCCCTACGTGTCCCCTAGCTACTGGCAGTAGATCCAGTCCCTGGTGTCCCTTGGCTTGGAGACATGTGACTGGTCCATGCCTGTTTTCTGGCCCCTCCTTCTCCATGCCAGGAGTCTTCTATAAAGATGCTCGTCCCTGGGTTTAGAGCCCAAGAGTCGTAACAAACTCTGTGTAGAGACCCTGTTATGATCTGAGGGTCCAGCTGGACCTGGGTATTTATTGAATGTTTACAGCTAAGAACTGGCTTCTCCATCATTTTCTCCCGCTCTACAGCTAAAGGAAGCGAGGTGCAGGGAAGTTAAGATGGTCCTCAGGTCATCCAGCCAGGGAGGGAGAACTGGGATTTGAACCCTCATTGTCTCTGCTGCACATTTCTAGAGCTCTGCCAGGGGGCCACAGACAGGATTCCAAAGGGCAAGGGCTCCTGGGCCCCCGAGAGGGGTACTGCACACAGAGGGAAGAGGGACCTTAGCCACAGGAGATCAACACGTGGCAGTGGGTTGAGAGTCACAGTCTCTACCTAAGAAACGCCACCTGCCCTGTGACCTCATTCTTGTGGGACCATGATCCTGTGCCAACACACTGCCCTTGTGAGTAGCTATGTTGTGTCCCTGGCGTTTGGTAAATGTTTCTTCCATTTGCTGCATGGGAGGGGATTGCTTCTTGCAAGTTGCATCTTAGGGAGTTGGCTCTACCATTCAGCTTCGTGTAGTGACTCTAGCGGCTTATCCTCAGTTTGCACCTCCATAAAGTGGGCACGATACTAGTGTTCATCTTTCTTGTTGTGGGGGTGGCTGTGAGGGGCAAGGGTACTGAAGTCAAGGGCTCACCCGGGCATAGTCCGGGTTGAACCTTAACTCATTCCCTGGCTGTCAAATGGAGTCTGACATGGTTTCCTTGTTGTAGTCGGCCCCCTAGGGGCATGGGTTCCCTATCTGTATACTCACCACAGCAGCCTGAGAAATACTCAGTGGGCTCAGGAGACAGCTTGGTCAGCAAAATGCCTGCCATGCAAGCATGAGGATCTGAGTTTGTATCTCCAGCATCCCCATGAAGACAGATATGGTTGCTTGAAGCTGTAACCTTAGCACAGAGACAGGCAGATCCTGGGGGATTTGAGGAAGCAGAGACAGGCAGATCCTGGGGGATTCGGGAAAGCAGAGACAGGCAGATCCTGGAGACCTCGGGGAAGCAGAGACAGGCAGTCTAGCAAATCGGTGACTCCAGGTTTAGTGAGAGACCCTATCTCAAAAGCTAAGGTAGAGAATAACAATGGAAGACTCCCAGTGTTGACATCCACCTTCTGTATGCAGGTACACATGTGTACGCACACACACCTACACACATGGAACGCACATATGCACACATACCACATGGTATATGCACACACAAAAAATAGTCAGGAAAAGTTTGCACCTATACTGAATATCCCAGACATCTTTCTTGTTTTCCCCCAGATAATACAGCATAAAACCTGTCTGTGTGAGGCTGGATAATTCAAGTGACCTGGAAATGGTTTCAAGTTTGTATGGGAGGGTAAAAAGCAGACATGGTGACTCGCGCCTGTAATCCCAGCACTGGGGAGACAGAGGCAAGAGGATTGGGAGTTTACGGCCATTCTTGGCTGCATAGCCTATGCTACATACATATATATGACCCTGTCTCGACAAACAAGCAGCCGCTACAACCAGAAAGATCTATGAGAGGATGACCGTAAATTATTTGCAAATACCGCAGTGCTGTGGGAAGATCAGAGCACCTGGGGACTGCGGGTTCGCAGGGGGTTCCTGCAGCCCAGCACCTGAAGTTTTCAAGGCTCTATGGTTCCTTCTTTGTGATGTGAGGGTGTCGTAAGGTGCTGTATGGGAAACACTCTGCTGAGTTTCCATGGCATCAGAAAGCCCTGAAGATAAATCCCAACCCAGTATTGATTGCTGTGTGACCTTGGGCCAGGAGCTTGACTCCTCCGTGCTCAGCATTCTGATCTGTGAAAGTGGGACTGACCTCAGATATCATCTAGGAACGCGTCTGAGTGAGGTCTTGTTCATGCCTGAGTATGTTGAAGGTGACCTTAGAAGATCAATCTTGGCCTAAAAGAGGGAAGTTCTGGGTTTAGGGGGACCCCCAGCCCTGCCTCCTGTATTTTTGGTGCTGTGGCAGAGCCTGTAGGAGGAGCCACAAGTGAATGACCCCGTCTTGGATTGTAGCAACACAAAGGTCCAAAGGAGGAAGCAGGTGTCCCCTGTGCCACCTCAGAAGGCAGTTTAGAGGGGCGTTTGTCCTGCTGTCGGGGCCACTCTAGGGGCTGCGTCTGCTCCATCCAGCTCTCAAGGACACCTACCTCAATGGGCCACAGCTCAAGAGTGACCTGGGAAGGGCTGAGGGGTCTGCTGGCAATCTTAGGGGGCATCCAGCCTTCCCAAGCTTCTCAAGCCTTCGTTGAGCAGGGTTCAGTCCACATGGCCTGGTGAGCAACACAGGGGTTAGACACAAGAGCGAGGCCCAGGCTGCTCGGGGTCAAATCCAGGCTTGGCTGTGCGGTCTCCATTTCTGTATCTGAGCTGTCACAGCTGTGTCCTGGATAGTGAGTGTCCTCAGTGCCAAGGCCCCTTCTCAGGGATCTCCTGGCCTCGTGAAGACTGCGGGCAGCTGCACTGTGTGCAGAGTGACACGCAGGACTCTCCTGGAGAGATCAGAAGCCCTGGGGCAGCCTATGCAGCTGCCAGGCAGGGATGGGCCACCAAGTGGGGGGGGGAGGTGCTGCGGAGACCTGGGAATGACCTGACCTGGCATTGATGGACACTCCAAGCAGCACTGGACAATCCTTATCTGCATATTAGTTTCTCGTTTTTTGAACAAAGTCTTGGGCCCAGATGACTTCAGAATTCTCAAGTTCAAAGTCACTCAGATGTTTCTGAGAGTCGGGGTCATGTGAAGAGGCAGGTGGGAGGGGAAGAGCTGGTATCTGTCCATCACTGTGTCTCTCTCCTGGGATTTGGCTGGAGACATCACTCAGGAAAAAGCAGCCAAAGAGAGGAGGTAGGACAGGGCAGGAAAAAAGCTCTGCCTGCCACAGTGTGCACCTTCAGCTTGAGCCTCAGCCTCATCCTTGGCGGGGAGGGAGTGGCTCTGGAACATAGCCTGTACCCCGGGATGTTCCCTGACCTCTGGCAAGTGCAGTGGCCTTTGACCCCCTGTATGGGAACAGCTGTGGGCTGTGACTGCTCTCTGAGTATCAGGATGTGAGGTGTGAGCACCCACGGGAGTGGCTGCCTCATCCCAGCTCAGGCATCTGTGTGCACAGGGAAGGCACCTAGGACTCTTGTGGGCTGGGGGGTGGCAGCAGAGAAGCCCAGGCTGGTGAAGGGGCATGCTGGGACCCCACACTGTCCGCTCTTCCATGCGTAGCTGGAGCACCCAGGCTGCCGGGTCGCAGCCTACTCACAAGAGTCTGAAGGCAGGATATTAAGAGCTCTTTAGGCCACTTCTAAATTTATCAACTCCAGTGACTCACTTCAAATGGAAATGAAGCCCTTCTCCTGCCGCCCCAGCCCTGACTTCTGAACTTGGAGCAGGGAGGGACTGCAGAGCTAGAAACAAGTATGGACTGAGCACTTGGGTGTGCCAGCTCTCTTGCTGGGGACTGGCTGCGTGCAGACGGTCACTGGCAGCAGGTGTCCAGGTGGGACTCTACCACCTTATGGGACTCAGATTTAGCCTGCTGATTTGTTGGGCCCTCCAGGGCCTCCATTTGTTCATCTGTACAATGGTCCAGGGTAGTTCCACGTCCACAGCCTAGACTGGTCTTGTGTCAGCACCAGGGATGGTATGGAATACAGCTGGGCACTAGGGTCCACAGCTGTTTCTTGGTCTTTCTTTGTTCCCTGGGAGACCCAGGTCTCTGATGGCTTCTGAGGAAGGGGATTCTAAGCTTAAGCTGAGTAAAAATTCTGGCATCCTTGTTCCTGGGACTCCCCCAGTCTCTGAAGGGGGACACAGGCATGGTCAGTCCTCATATTCTCTGAAGCCTCAGATGAACCCTGCACCTAATCATCATGAGAATACCTTCCCAGAGAGGCCGTGGTGACTGGACCCCATACAGTTAGCAGGCATGGTCTGGCATGGGAGACAATCTGATCAAGGCTTTCACAGCCAAGAAGGACAGAGTTGGAGACCCAGGCATCCCCCAGGGTAGACCGCAGTTCCCCTCACCCTTCCAGAACAGAATCAGAGGATTTCAGGTCCAGAGCAGAGACCCGGAGGTCCAGGCGCTGTCCATGGTACCAGTCACTAAACCCAAGACCCTGGCCACACCAGACCAAAGACAGGGATAAGATGGCTCCTTCTCTGAGACACAGGCAAAGTCAGGGTGTCCTTGAGGCTGAGTACACCCAAGAATCAAAGGCGGCTCTGGTCTTTGTCCTTTCCCCACCAAAGATCGGAGTCCAGCTTTGGGTGTGGGTGCTTTATTTCATAAGTATCAGCCAGTTATTGCTTAGGGAATCCCAACATCACCACAGACAAGCAGTGTCCCCTGCGTGGGTGACTTGCTTCATGGCTGTGACCACTCTGGAAGAGTGTCTGAGGGTGAGGAGAAGTCTGTGCCCATTCCTTCCCAGTGTCTCATAGCTACTAGACTGTCACCAACAGCAGGCAGCACTTGTCCCTGCTTCACAGATTTCTGGAGAGGATCCAGGACTTACCCCCATCATGTGGCAAGAAGGTAGTAAAGTGTAGGTGGGTGCTGGTCAGCTACTGTGCTCTGTGGACAGCACTGTAGTATTTGTGGGGCTTTGGAAGACTGCTGGACACCAACAAAGAAGTCTGTCTATGCCAGTGGAGGTGGGGGAGCCAGCATAGAGCAAGGGTGAAGAGCAGACCCTGAGCCCAAGGGCCTAAGATGGATTCTCCAACACTTCTTTGCTGTGTGACCCTAGCAGGTGACTCCATCTTTCTGTGCCACAACTTCCTAACATGGAAAGAGTGAAGGTTAAAAAAAAGTACTGATTTTCTCATCCATGAAACAGCCTAGAACAGGGCCTGACAGAAGGGTCCTCCACAAACTCATAGCTGTAGCTATGCTTATTAATGAGGAGTCACAAAGTGCTGGGGGGGGGTGAGACCCTATGTCCATTCCTGAATCTTTCCCCAGCCTGCTCGATAGCCCCTCTCCCCCCCAGTGACACTAGGGAGAGCAGTGTCCATCCGACCCATCGCTTAGTTCTGTCTTCAATGACCCTCCTCTACCGAGCAGACAGGAAAACACCAGGAGTCTTGTACGCATGCATTTGAGATGCCAAGGCCCCTGCCCACCCTTCCAGCCCCCTCCTCCACACCTCACTGCCCATCCACCCAGTCAGTCAAGAGTTCAGCCATCAGTGAGGGTGGAAGACAGTGTCCATTCATGCCAGCCTTTCTCCTGCCCCCAGTCTTTGCTGTCATTGTGCCTGTCACTGGAAACACCTCGCCCACCTCCAGCCCCTTACTCAGTTCCGCCTTCCTCAGGCATGGGCAGTCCATGGGCCTCTGTAACCAGCCTCCAGGCCCCATTCTCTGGTTGCTTTTTGTTGACTTTTAGAGAATTCACCAGAACTCTGAGTGAGCACGCTCTGGGAAGGGGTGATTGTTCTTTATGGTCCCCTATTCTCTCTTCCCTTCATCATCCAGATACCCCATCAGCAATAGGTTCTCATGCCTCTGCTGCAAACCCTGCAACTTCCCATGATGCACAGGCTCAAACCCAGACTCATCTTCACAGCCTAGAGTCTCTTCTGGAATTGGCCTTCGCCCGACCCACTGACCGCCTTCTCTCTCTTCTTGTGGTCCTTTCCTTTCCCCAAACTCACTTGCCCCTTCCCTGCCTCAGGCCCTTCTCATGTGCTGCCTTCCCATGAAGAGCTCACCATTCCCTTCAATGTATACGAGAGGCTTGTTCTCATGAAACTAAGTGGTAACTCCTATTCAAGACCAAATCCTTGGTCTGTGTAGGAATGTCCCCCAGCCCTGCTGGTATTCTCTGCCACCGCACCTGTCACTAACATTCATCACAATGGGCATTTGTTTCTGTGTTTATTCCCTGGTTTGTCATTTGATGAGCAAGCATTTGAGGGAAGGGAGCTGTCCTATCCACTCTCGTGTTTGAGAGGGAGGGGTCTGTGTGAGCATTTGTAGAATGAATGAACGAAAGAATGAACTGCAGGTCTACAGAGGTGGCACCAAACGGCCCCAGGACAGTGATGTCTCTTCTCTTGGAAAATTCTGGACCATCTTGGAAAGGAGCAAGAATCACAGTCCAAGTACACACATCCAAGACAGGAAGTGACAGTAGAAGCCACCTGCCTCCTGTGAAACCCCTGGGAGGGAGAGCAGAGGCTATGGAGGCTGCAGCCATCGTGTGGGGGCAGCTGGGGAGGGTGCTGCAGAGACGAGCCACAGGAGCCCATCTGTGCCATCTGAGCGTCGGGAGGTGTTATGGCTGAGGGCCAGAGCAGGTGTCCCAGGGAAGAAGAGCTCTTTGCATCCTGTTCTTTGGCCAGTTTGTGTTTGTCCCATTGTCCCACCACAGTGGACTTTTGGACTCAAAGGAACCTTTAACCTGGGTTGGTGTGGTGGCTAAACCTTCATAAAGTAACATTTCCGCTGATGAGACCCACGCAGAAAGAGCCTGGAATCTGTCACCAGACACCTACCTTCCTCCCGCAACCCCCAGCCTTCCCTCTGCAGAACACACCCCAAAGCTGCCAGACACAGTCTCCAACTATGAGGTGGCCAGCAAAGAGCCAGCAGGACCCTCAGGAAACCCTACTTTCCTTTTTAGAATCACAGCCATTTGAATTCTAGAGAGGAAGCTTGTAAAGAGTGAGGGGAGATGGGCAGCACTCCACAGCTCCCCAGGTCTATGGGAATCCCTTCCCTCTCAGAGGGACATGGCACCATGGCTGCTCTTAAGACCTAGCCCTCAAGCTGTGATATGGCCACAGGCTGCATCCCTGTTGGCTTGCCCTTCGCGTTCTGGCAGGCACAGTTTCTGAGGGCTTTTGCTTCTTTTGCTTATTATCCTTCCATTTTATTATGGAGGTGTGAGCATGTATAAGTGTGTGTTCATGTTTGTGTGTTTGCAGGAACACATGCATGCTCAAGGCAACAGATGTGTGCATGAGGTCAGTCTCAGTTGTCATACCTCAGGAGTTATCCACATTGCTTTTGTGGGGACAGATTTCTCAATTAGGCTAGACTGGCTGGTCACCACGCCCTAGGGATCTACCTATCTCCACCTCCCCAGAACTAGGATTGCTAGAGCATCCCACCACACCCGTCTTTGTGAGTGCCAGAGATGGACCCAGGTCCTCATGTGTTGCACGTCAAGAGCTTTGCAGACTGAACCATCTCCCCACCCTCTTTTGTAACCAGGCTCACCTTATGTGTAGCCATGCTATCGGTCACTTTGCTGTGTGTTACATTATCCATCCTGGGGCTTGGCAGGCTTTGAAGCAGAAGCTACAGAGGCGAGCATAAAGGAAGGAGGCCTAAGCCCCCATGCTGTTATGCATTGACCAGTGTGTGTACCCACTCTGTACCCAGTACCAGATTAGGAGTGAGGACACATGGAGCCATAGTGCCCAGGCTCAGAGCTTACCACCATGCCATCATGGGACAAGCCACTTTCCCCACAACAACCAGTTCTCTGTGACACCCGGAGCCATAGCAGGGAGTCTGAACTCATGCCAAAAGTCAGCTAAAAGCATAAACAGGAGCAAGAGCAACATCAGAGCGCAGCTCAAAGGTCAAAGAAGAAAGCCGGATGACAGACAGCATAGGTGCTCTCTCCCCTCACCCCAGAGCAAACAGACTGTGTTGTTAAAATATCAAGGGAAAAAATGGAGGTTTCTTAATAAGAAGGAAGTCACAGAAAGGCCAAGGTGATGTGCCACGCCCCCCACAACCCTGGGGGAGGCCTGGGCAGCTGCATACCTGTGGGCTGCAGCCTGTGTGCAATATTGGCTGCTGAGTCCCAGCTCTTCTCTGCATATTCCACTAGAGGAAACTGAATTATTGGTCATCCTGCCCTACTGTTGCCAGTCCAGGTTCCAAGCTACCCACTGGCTCATTCCCAGCTGGAGATGATGTCAGTAGATTCCAATTTCAGCCTTTTAGGGTGAGCCCATGGCCCTGTGTGGATGAATAGGCAAGAGAGAACTAGAGACCCTCCCTGCAAATGGATAGCTAGAGACTGGGTGCTGGCAGTTCCCTCAAACAGGAGAGAGAGAGGCCAGTTGGGCCTTGGGTCCATAGGGGCCACTGTGGACCTTGGCTATAGTCCTGCTGTGTGTTTAGAAGACATGGGCTGTGGGCAGGGAAACGGCTGGAGGAAATGTGTTCTGTCCTGACAAGGGGCTCCGGGCTTGCTATCCAGACACTTCCAAGAGCCCCTGCTAAAGGAATGTGCAAGTTCTTTGTAGAGTGGAGGTAACCAACCATAGCTGAAAGGGTAGAGCATGCATTCATTCTACAGACATGAGTTAAGGTCCTACTGTGTGCTGGGGACCTGAGGACCCTAGAGTGAGTAGAACAGGCAGTTTCCTCTTTGCAAGCTTGTGTTTGAGTTGGTAGAGATAGATGACAGCCCAGGATGCAAGTTGGTGTCCTGCCCAGGAACCCTAGGGACAGGGAGAATAGAACCGAGGAAAGGAATCAGGGAATGCTTCCCCAAAGAAGTGGCATTTTGGCACACACTTAAAGTTGCCATGTGGCCATATGGGAATAAGGTTCAGCCAGTGTTAAGGCCTTGCCCAGTGGGACCAAGGAATAATGAGGGGGGATGGGCTGTGGAGCAGAGTAGGCAAGGCAGGGCTAACTGAACTCAGAGAGGTTCAGAGGTGGTCAGGATCACACAGTGACCTAGAGACCACCATAGGGACTCTGTCTTTTCCTGAGGGAGTCACAGGAGTGACGCCAGTGGAAGAGGGACTTGATGTGGCTCTGATGTGTATGGAGATTGGCCCAAGGGAGAGCAGAGAGCAGGGATCCCCTGAAGCTTCATGGTAAGATGTAGCAGTGGCATGGTTCAGGCTAGACGTGTGTGGAGGTTGTAAGATGTAGTCCATCTTATATCATCTTACATTCTGAAAGCATTCTGCAAGCGTCTGAGAACAATACTGACATCTGAGGAGACTGTGATTACAGAACTGAACTAAGTGTATTATTTAGAAGATGGGAAGTACTCAGTAACACTGGGGGAAAGAATAAATGGAAGAATGGAGAGATGGGGGATAGAAGTGTGGGTGGTTGGATGGACAGACAGATGATAGATGGGTGTTAGATAAGATGACAGATGGAGGAGTGGGTGAGTGAATGTGTGCATTGGTGGGTGGTGGGTGTATAGATAAATGCATGAGTGGGTGGATGGGTGAATGGGTGGATGAATGAATTGGTAGGTGGTGGGTACATGAGTGGGTGGACGAATGGATGAGTGGGTGGGAAGGTGGGTGAAAGGATAGATAGGTGAGTGGGTAGATGATAATACATGGGTAGATGGATCATTGAATGAGTGGGTAGCTGAATGACGGGTAGGTAAATAAGTAAATGGACTGATGATGGACAGGTGGAAAAATAGGTGGGTAAAATGATGGGTTGGTGGATGGGTAGATAGGTAGGTAGATGAGTGAGTGGGTGGGAAGATGGATGGGTGCATAGGTCAGGTGAATGAATAAATGGATGTGTGGATGGGTGGGTGGATGGATGGGTGGATGGATGGGTGGGTGGATGGGTGGGTGGCTGGGTGGGTGGATGGGTGGATGGATGGGTGGGTGGATGGGTGGGTGGGTGGATGGGTGGCTGGGTGGGTGGATGGGTGGGTGGGTGGATGGATGGGTGGATGGATAGATGGGTGGATGGATGGTGGGTGGATGGATGTGTGAACAGGTGTACAGGTGAATGGAAAGGTGGATAGATAGATTGGTGGATAGAGGGAAAAGAGACAGAAAGCAGGGAGAGAAGAAAGCAGGCATACCATGGAGGTCAGACTAAGAAGTCTAAAGATTTTTCAGCAGTGGGAGCCCTGCATGTTCTTGAGCTGTGGTGTGACAGGAGGAGTGCTGTTGGAGCTGCAGAAGCATTGGGTGGCTCCTGGCACGGTGCTCCAAGCCATGGTCGCCCATGGACACTGGCTGTCAGTTCTTGCTCTTTCTTCTGCCTCACCACTACCTCAATTGAGTAACAGGTTTGGGGCAGTACTTAGCCTGAGCTGAAGACTGGGGCACTGGGATCATGTATGATTAACCAGGCACAGTTTCTGCTCACAAGGCACATTCTCCAGCCCCTGGCAGGGCCCCAGAACCAGAGACTCCAGGCCCACTAGGTTTGCACCAGGGAGGTGTCACTCTGCCCTTTCCAGGGAACTTAGTTTACCATGGCCTCCCTGGATGCACTGGATAAGCCAGGGATTCCTGACAGCTGGTCTTGACCTTAAGACCCCAGGGTCATCTTTACTTCAGGGTTTGTTTATGCAGGTGGGAGAGGGAGCACTTTGTTGCCTAGAGATTTGGGGTATTTTGCCTGTGTGACTGTATGTATGAGTGTGTGTGAGTGTGTATAAGTGTGTGGGTGTGAGAGTGTGTGTGTGTGAGTGAGAATGTGTGTGTGTGAGTGTGAGAGTGTGTGTGTGAGAGTGTGTGTGTGTGAGAGTGTGTGTGTGTGTGTGTGTGAGAGTGTGTGTGTGTGAGTGTGAGAGTGTGTGTGTGAGTGTGAGAGTGAGTGTGTGTCCATTTGCATATGGGTGGGGTGGCAGCTGTGCTGATGCACCCTTCACAGCCCCCGAGTTCTGTGTTCTGTGTATGTTTATCTGTTCATTTCACAAGTACTCTTGAGCTCCTGCTCTGGGTCATCATGTTCATGGCAGAGGGAGCGCAGTAAGGACAAACACAGGTGTCAGGAGTGAAAACATACAATTCTAGTTGCTGGTGACTGCTATAAAGACAACTAAAGGACACCGAGGGTCCCCCCAGGAGAGCGTAGTCAGGAAGATCCTCCCTGAGGAGAAACACCGAAGAGGATGAGGAGACCCTGGCCTTGCCACCCTCTGAGAGCCGCAGCCCCAACAAAGCCTATGCAAGAGTCCTGGGGTGGGAACAAGCTAATCACGTGCACAGATCCCAAGCCATTGTGCCTGAGGAAAGGGCAAAGGGCAGATGAATGTGTGAGGAAGGGCCCAGACCACGTGGGAATTTGTAGGTGATAGTACAGAGTTTAAATTTTGTCTTGACATTGGAAGATACTCATTCAGGAGTGTGCACTCCCCCTGTGACTGCCATGTGGAAAACCTTGTCCCCTTAATTCAGGGGCTCTCAACCTTCCTATTATAACCTTTTAATACAGCTCCTCATGTTGTGGTGACTCCAACCATAAAATTATTTTTGTTGCTACTTCATAACTGTAATTTTGCTACTGTTATGAATCATGATGTAAATATCTGATATGCAGATGGTCTTAGGTGACCCCTGTGAAAGGCTAGTTCAACTCCCAAAGGGGTCATGACCTACAGGCTGAGAACCACTGCTTTAACTGTTCCTTATGCTACTGCAGCGGACGGTGACACCCTCATTCTACAGACAGGGAAACTGAACTCCATGGCTAGTGTGTCGCACAGCAAGGTCTGTGCAGCCAAGTCCCAACTTGGCCAGTGGCCTCTCAGCAGGCTCCCAGCTAGCAAGTGACAGAGGGTACAGATGGTGGATGCTGGTGGGTGGGGGCCATGCCCACCAACCGCCCCTGCCACCAACCACCTCTGTATATGGCCCGTGACCTCCTGTCTCTCAGCTTTTGATTGTGTCCCTAGTACCCTGGCACAGCATTGGCTCAGGGCCATCAAGAGAAGCATGAATCTCATACCACTGTTCCAAAAACTTCTGCAAAATGTTCCCCTGCCATCAGCACCTAGTATCTCAGGGATGCTGCTCTGAGACATCCTATCCTCAGCCCAGGTTGTAGGGCATGATTCATGCAGAAGTGAGCAGGTGACCTGGCCTGGCACCCCACCCCAAGATGAGCAGTATAGATTGCGTTCTACTGCTGAGGTCCCCAATGGCTGCAGGTGGGACGACCCAGAGCAAAGGAAATAGATTCAGGAGCCTGCCTAGTATGTCTGGCTAAAGCAGGTCATGCCAGCATGTGCTCTTACCTGCCTTCAGCCACCCCCCCAGCCAGGGGATGGGGTCCAGCCATTCTTATCCTTCAAGCTACCCACCTGTCCTCTCCTGTGCCCTCACCCAGCCCAGAGTTCAGGGGCAAAGGTTCTCACTCTGTAACCTCACCTCCCTGAGTCTAGTCTCCGTGGCTGTGAAATGAGGAGGCCAGGTCTTGAGGAAGGAAGCCTCCAGAATCTTGCTGTCCCAGTTAGCTTTAACTGTCAACTTGACACAGCCTAGAGTCATCTGAGAGGAAAACCTCAGTTGAGGAATTGCCTAGATCAAATTGCCCTGTGGGTATGTCTGTGGGAGGTCGTCCTAGCGTTTGATGCAGGAGGGCTCAGCCCACTGTGGGTGGTGCAAACCCTAGGCAGGTGGTCCTGGCTGTCTGAGACATCTAGTTAAGCCTGAGCCTGTGAGTGAGCGATCCAGAAAGCAGCATTCCTCCATGTTTCTGCTTCAAGTTTCTGCTTGAGCTCCTGACCTGACATCCCTCCGTGGTGGACTCTGACCTGGAAGTGTAAGCCAAATAAGCACTTTCCTCCCCAAGTTACTTCTGGTCAGAGTATTTTATCACAGCGGTGGAGATGAAACTAGTGCTTTCCCTTGGCACCTTATACACTATGAGCACTCACTCTAGAAAGTGGATGGTAGACCGGATTAGGTGGTGCAAACCTGTAATTCCAGCTACTTGGGAGGCTGAGGCAAGAGGATTGCAAGATCGAAGTGTGCCTGGACAATTTAGTAAGATCATGTCTCAAACAAACAAACAAAACCTTAAAGGGCTTGGGTACAACTCAATGGTAAATGCTCACCTAGCATGTGCAAGGTGCTGGATTCTATCCCCAGAACTCAAGAGAAAATGTGTCTTTATGACAGTGATAAAGGCCAGCCTTCAGAAAACTCTGTCATTGCCAGCCTCATCCCCGTTACACCCCTCCTGCCTGTCCCATGGAAGCGGCAGCAGACTTGAATCTGACCCCAAAAGGGCAAGGTCATTTCTTCCAGAGTCTGCTGCTACCCAGGCTGTGTGCCCAGGGGCTTCTATCTCAGCCTTTGGGGATCCTCACCCCACAGTGTGAGAGGGGTTGTGTGTGGCCTTATGCCCACATCACAGCCCAGAGCATGGGCTTGGCACAGTAGAGGATCCGCTGAAGCCTGCAGGGCTCACACCATGGCTGTTGGTTCCTCGGGCTTTGGTGGACCACATATGGAAGGTCCCTCTCCACCAGTGTAAATAGCTTGTGGGATGTATGGCCCCATACCCCAGTTCTGCCTACCACAGTCAGTTTGCCCCCCACATGCGGGAGCATTGGGCAGGGCAGGCCCGGGTGTGGGAAGAAGAACATGCTAGGGAGAGCAGAGACTGTTGGAATATGGTAGAACCCGGGGGTGTGGCCAGGATGAAGGAAGGGAGGACACAGGGTCTTCCCAGGAGCCTCATCATCCTGTAGATGCTCAGCCTGTCCCTGTGGGGACAAGGGAGAGTCCCATGCCCTCCCAAGTCACAGCTGCTCCCCAAGTTAAGATCCTGTGAATCTCACTGCAGGATATATTCGGCCCTCCCTCCTTGCAGGAGTCTCTACCCTGTAGGTGCCTTCCAGGTTCCAGGGACTCAGTTTCCCCACAGCCCTCTTGGCTTCAGGCTCAGGAACTCAGGAGACTTAAGTTAAGGCCAGACAGCATAGCCACCCACATCCCATCCCAGGCAGGAGCAGGGCTCAGAGAGGCCCAGTGGCCTTCAGGGCCACAAGCAGGCCAGGGCAGCAGCAGAGGCTCTGGGCTGACATCCCCTGGGCATCCTTCTTTGTTCTTTCTTACTTTCCTTGGGAGAAAAGGAGGTCCCTGTGCTTAATCCATGACCCTCAAGTGTCAACCCCTGTGAGGTACTGGAGCGTGGGGAGGAAGGGATGATGTCTATATTCAGGCCCTGGTCCTCCCATGGGCATCTTCGGTGACCAGGCTGCAGTGGGCCCGACAGGCAGTTCCATTTTGGAAGGTTTTCTTCAGGAAGGCGGCTGGAGTCCGGCCAGCAGGCCTTTTCCACCGCCATGGAAATTCCCAACAATGGAATCCTGACAAGCTCACAGGGCCCTTCTTCCGCCCACGTTGTTATGAAAAACACCTCGTTGGTGGCCTGGCAGGGGACAGAACAGCTGAGATCCCACAGTGAAACCTACAGAGAATTCCCTGTGAGCTGCTCCAGGGTAGATGGCTAATCAGACCCAGGGGTGTCGGGGGAGCCTGGCCTGCAAGCTGGTGCCTGGCAGGAAGAGAACCAGGGCAGCTGCGGGGTCTCACCTGCTGACAGTGCAGGGGCAGAATGGGCGCAGCCCAGCCAGCCTCACACCGACGCTGGAAAATATGTCGGTTAGTTGTCAAGGAAGTTAGGTGGATTGCAAGAGGGACTGGAGGGGGCAGGGCACACTAAGAAGAGCGCCTGAAGGGGGCGGGGAGGCATGCCAGACAGCTCCTCGGCCATCTGCCCTCCTCCTCTGAAAAATGTGGACCGCTACACCCACCACACCAGGAGCTCTGACATGAAGACTGTGGCTCAGCTGGCCTGGGTTCAGTCCCCAGGACTCCATCAAATAGGTGTGGTAGCATACACGTGCGCTCCCAGGAGTAGAAGCAGGAGGATAAGAAGTTTAAGGTCACCTGCAACTACATAGCTAGTTCAAGGCCAGCCTGGGCTACACAAGACCCAAGAAGGAAAAAAGGAAGGAGGAATGGAGGAAGAGAGAGGAGAAGGCATGTCGATGGCCACACATATTGTCACCCAAACATCACCTTTCCAAGGACACATGTGGGACAGAAGTCAAACAAGCTCAGGAGACAAACCTGAACCCCTCTCAGAACCCTAGATTTGCCCTACATGAGCTGCATCACCTTGAGTGAGGGAACTTACCTCTCTGGCCTCAGTTTCCTCATCCACAAAATGGCAAGAAGAATGATTGCTTGTCCCTTTATCAGACCCAGAGGGGCAGGGCTCCCAAGGCCAAGTATGTACAGCAGGCCCACAGGCAGTGACAGGGCTGGGACCACTAAGGGGTCTTTGGATAACAGACAGGTGCCTGTAGGACATGGGTGTGGCCACCACACTCAGGGTTCCAGCCCTGCCTGCCCTCTGCCATGCTCTCCCTCGCCTTCCACCTGACCCCCGACAAGCTGCCTTACATCAGTTCCCAGGTACCTGGGAGGGTGTGGTTAGCTGTGGACTGCTCCTGGCCCAGGGGTGACTGTGGGTAACAGGACAAGGTCTAGTGATGTGTGCAGAGATGGCAAGGACAGTGAGGCGTGGCCTGCAGAGCAGCTAGGATCTGGCCTGGGGTGTTGGGGAGCTGGTTCAGTCCTGGCCTTCCTGTGTAGCCAGACAAGCCTCATCTCCCTGTGAAACAGGGCGGTGATAGCGCCCCCTCCAGGCTGACTATGAGGACACTGAGGCTTAGGCTTGCCCACCTGGCCCGAGCCTTTCCTTTCCTTAGTCACCTACTTCCTGGGTATCAGGCACCTACGATGTGCCAGGCAGCAGTACACAGAGCAGCGTGTAAGGATCCACGTGCTGTTTGCCCAAGGCATTCCCACTTTTAACACAGAAAGCCCCACTTATCAAAAGCCCCTAGTCCCAAGCATACTTGGGCAGGGGACACCCTGGCATGCACTCTGCCCTCTTGGTGGGAGACAGACAAGTAGATGTGTCACATGTGCAGGGGCTACAGTTGTGCTAAAAACAAAACACCAGTCGGAGAGTAGAGGGAGAGACCTATTGTTCTCCATGGTGAGGCCAGGACAAACCTCTGCAGGGAGGCGACAGATGAACAGGGACCCCGTGAAGCAAGGGGAGGAGACACATGAATGTCTAGGCAGAGAAAACACCCACAAAGTGTGAATGTGGCAAGGCAGGCTGTGGTGAGGAGGGCTGGCCAACTGAGTCCTTGGGGCTCCCTTGAGAGGCGAGTGATGTCTATACCAGCTCCAGGCAACTGAAGGAGACTTATGTTGTAAGGGTTAACTTAGGGGAAAGTTCAGAGGGAAGCGGCTCCAGGCACAGCTGTATCCTGGCACTCAAATACGTCTTCCTGTCTCTCTGCTCTGCGTATCTGGGTTGTGCTCATTCTCAGAAACGTCCTGCCTCACAAGGTACAGCTCATACCTGTCAATAAGTAAGCACAGAGTTGGTCACTCTGTCCTGGATTGGCAGATGTGACAAACTAGAGTCTGTTGTGGCTGAGCAGGGATTGAGCAGGGAGGAAGATGACATGGTAGGAAGCCGGGTAGGGTCTGGGACTCCCAAAGCTCTGAAGACCCAGTGAGGGTGTTACACTTAGCTCTGCCTATGCCGGGACCACTGGAGGGCTTTGGAATGTTCTGTTTAGTTGCTTGTACTGGTTTTTTTTGTTTGTTTGTTTGTTGCAATACTGGAGGCTGAACCTGGGGTCTCATGCATGCTAGGCAAGCACTCTACCATCAAGCTGCATCTGTAGCCCTACTGGGAGGGTTAAGCAGGACCGTGACACCATTGGTTTACATCCTCTGGCTGCTGGGTGGAGAAAGGCAACAGGACTGAAAGGGCAGCGGGGGCATTGGGAGGAGCTGATCCAGCTGACCAGCAAGCATGCGTGGAGAAAGAGAGAAGAGACCCCATGTGCCAGGGACCTAAGGAAAATTCTGGCTGAACCTGGGTCCAGGCAGGATGCTAATGAGAACTCAGCAAGGTCTTAGGTAGGGGGAGCTGTACACCATGTACATGTTGGGAGCCCTGGAGGCCTGGGGGCCCTTTGTTGACTCTTGGTTAGTGGCAGGTTTGATCCTGAGCCTGAAGCCCTTCTGTGGGGAGCAGAGGTGGACAGCAGAGTAGAAGGTGTGTCTTGCTTCTTTTTTTCCTCTAGTCCTGGGTCCAGGGCAGGCCCTAATCCCTAAGAGCGGACTACTGGCTGGTCTCAGTGCTTTTCAGCATCCAGTCTGGTGTCACTAGGTGTCAACCACCAGAAGCAGCCAAAGGAGCTTCCTGTACCCTGGAGAGCGTCCTGTGGCACATGCCAGAGCCACCTGAAAGAGAAGACTTTGCCAGGGTCAAATCGTGCTGTAGATAGCAGCCCTACTGCAGGGCGATCAACCATGACCCACCAAGCTGGACTAAGCAGTTCCGCCCCATGCTGGGACCCATCTGGTTGCAGAGATGTAAGCAGATGAGATGGCTTAGTTTTCCACAGTTCCTGCTTCAGCTGAGAATTGAGCTTCAGACGTGGCTGGGTCTGGGTGCAGCTGAGTAAAAGATTCTGAGGCAGACATCTGTGGTGTCTCAAAGCTCGCTTTAGAAGAGGCTTGGGGCTCTGCGCTCTGTTCTGGGTGTATCTGGGCCCCAGTGTGGTAGGTAAGGAAGGGAGACTGAGACATGGGGCCGAGGGAGAGACTGGTGTTGAAGGGTCCACCTCTTCTCAGGATCATTTGCGCACTATCTTTTGGGGGCCAGTACTTTCACATACATCCTTTCTAATACCATAACTTTGGTGGTGTTACTCTGCTTTACAGAGGAGGAAACTGAGGCTGAGAAAGGGCCTGGATGATGTTTGTCAGATGGTTCCCAAATTGGAAGAAAGTCAAAGTCACCCCTCCTGCCCTCTGCCCCCAGAGGCCATGTGCTGAGCTGTGTACCTTCAGGGGACCTGAGTGTGCCTGCTGTAGAAAGATCTGTCTGACTCGGTGCAAATGTCTTTTCTCACAGCCCCGCGCCTCCCTTCTCTCTAGGATTAGTTACTGGGAACCCTCCACATGCTGTGCTAAGGCCCTAGAAGTGATGATCAAACAAGACACAGGCCTTGCTCTCAGTGGCCAGGCGTCACACAGCTGTACATAAACTCCAGCTGAGTACGTGTGACCATGGAACATGCAGTCAGCATGCCAGCAGAGGCCACTGGAGCGGGCGGGGCTAAGCCGAGAGCAACAGGACGAATAGGTGATAATGGGAAAGGAACAGCATTCCCATCAGAGGGACAGACAGAACAAAGGTCACAGAGAAGGAAGAAGCAGTGTGGCTGGGACCGAGGGGTGAGGGAAAAGGGTGCTGACGCACTAAGGAGCAGTGGTCCCTCGTAGCACTTTGGAATCCTGCTAAGGCATTGTCTTTAGCCTAAGAGCAAGATGAGCAGGCAAGGTTATGATGTGACCAGAGCTATGAGGAAGCCACTTAAGAACCAGGGGCTTCGAGATGGGACTTAGAGGAAACACGGTAAAGAGGCAGAGCCAAAGGGGGACTGAATGATGGCAGGGAGAGCGGCAAAGGCCACTCTTGGTGTCCAAGCAGTGACGTGGGAAGATGAAGCTCTGATGGTCACAGAGAGCCCTGGAGCTCAGGAGGGAGGATTGTGGTTACACTTGAGGTGAGCAGACCCACTACCTCACACTACACAGAGAATTAGACCAAGATAGAAGAAAGCATGGGTATGGGTCAGGACACTGGGTTTGCAGTGACTTCTTAGATACGACACCAAAGGCACAGATAACAAAAAAAAATTAGTTAAGTTGGACCTCATCAAAATTAAAAGGTTTTGTACAGAAAAAGATGCTCCCAGGCTGGACAGATGGCTCAGTGGTTAAGAGCACGGGCTGCTCTTCCAGAGGTCCTGAGCTCAATTCCCAGCACTCACATGATGGCTCACAACCATCTATAATGGGATTAGATGCCCTCTTCTGGCATGCAGGTGTACATGCAGACAGAGCACTCGTATAAATAAAATAAATGAATCTTAAAAATAAAAAATTAAAATAAATAAATTATTTTAAAAAAATATGTTCCCACAAAGTATAGAAGTAAAACCATAAGACAGGAGAACATGTCAGTAAGCCATGTGCCTGAGAAGGGATTAGTATCCACAATATATAAAGAACGACCTCTGCCCAATAATGAAAAGAAAAGCAAGGAGCTAAAAATAAACAAAGGACTTGAGCGGATGTTTCTGTAAAGAAGGCACAACAAAATGGTCAGTCACACAGGCGGAGACTCTCAACACACCAGTCCTCAGAGAGACACCACAGCTACTATGAGAAGTGTTGACGTGAGTGTGGGGAAATTCATACCCTGTGTACTGCTAGTGGGAGAGAAAATGGGACGGGGGCTGTGGAGAAAAGTGTGTCGGGTCCTCGAGACAGTAAGCACACAATCGCCACAGGCTCCGCAACTCCACCGTGGGGTGCACACACACACTGAAAGCACGGACTCGGACGGGTGTTTGTATGCTTCTTTATAGCATACAAGTTATTGGCAGTAGCTAAAGATGGCAACAGCCTGCACACGGGTGAGTGGACAAACCAGATGTTTAGAGTGGAATATCGCACAGCCTTAGGAAGGAGATCCTGACACATGCTACCATGTGGATGAACCCTGTGGACAACCCAACTAAAATAGTCATCCACAGAAGGACAAGGACCATACGGTTTCCTCATACGGGTTCCCAGAGTGGTCGAGTTCACAGCAACATGAAGAACACCACTGGTGTTGGGAGTGGGGATAGGAGGGTTCGTGTGGACAGAGGCAGAGATCCGTTTGCGGGGAATGCAAAGGTTCTGGAGTATCTGGGGACGGAGTCCCAGGGGCCTAGTACACGTGGAGTAGGCATGGTTATGCCCGCCAGTGATCCCAGTGCCGTGGAGGTAGAGGCAGGATGATTAAGAGTTTGGGTTCATAGGGAGTTCAAGGCCAGCCTGTCTCAAAATAAAAAACGAAAAGGCAATGGCAGAGGTGTGACGTTATGAATGTGCCTATCACCCCTGAGCAGAGCATTAAAAATAGTTAAAATGCCGGATTTATTCCATGTAAACTTAACCAGAGTAGAAAGGAAAATAGATGAAAGAGAAGCATCAACGGGCTCGGAGGCCTAACTAGAAAACTACGACTACAACCTTCTAGAAGAAAATGGCAGAATACTGTCACCCAGCCAGGAGGAAGAGACTATGCCTCAAAAAGAGAAAACACACCATAAACTGGAAACACAGGTACCTCGGACTTGGAAGCCGTTGAGTGTGTACTGAGGAGACATCCGGGTAGAGAGACCGGGGGATGCTGGGGAGTCTATGACCGCGTCATGGTCTGCGCTACAAGGCTGCACTTTGGGTGTTGAGTCGTTGCTTTTCATTGCTGTAACAAAATACCTGAGGAAATCACACCAAAGGGAGGAAGCTGTGTTCCGGCTCAGGGTCTCAGAGTGTTCAGTCCTCAGCACCCCGCTGTATCTGGGCCCTGGTGAGTTAGGACAGCAGAAGTGCTCACCTCACGGTGCTCAGGAGGCAGAGAGGGACATGAAGGACACAGGAGGAGGTACATCCAAGGCCACGCCCTCAGGATCCCACTCTGTTGATGGAGGTCCTCCTCCTGGGCCCACAGATGAGTCAGCAGGGAGGCCAATGGAGACTGCAGGCAGTGGAGAACCAGGGTTCCTCTTGTTGCTTCAGAAACCATGCCTGGCCCAGCTGCCCGGCTGTCACAGCCAATCACGGCTGATCACCATAGGTCTGGGGCAGCTGTGGAGACTCTATCCCCCGGATATTCTCATTACATGCTGGATTCTCTAGGTTACCAGTCTTGAACCCTGCTCCCCGACTGTCCCCAGCACCCCGTCCCCATCCCATGCCTTCCAGGGCTGCCAGACTCATTAGAAAGCAGGAAGTAGCTGTGTCCAGCTAGAGATTTCTTAGGAGCTCACAAGCTGCCCTGAGTTGCCCTGTTCGACATGGCAAGTGTTTATTAAATGCACCACCTGCCCCCTCTCTCCGAGGTCCTCCCCTACCTGCCCTCCTCCCTCCTAGTCCTCCCCTACCTGCCCTCCCAGGTCCTCCCCCAAATGCCCCCCTCCCCTCCAGGCCTCCCTGCTGGACAGCCTTCTGCCAGCCACTGCTGGTAGGGACATGGAACAGGCAACAGAACCTCAGGGGCCAGGGACAGGGGGCTTTGGGGTTTGCCCTAGGACAAGGTCCTCAACACCCTGCACTCTGTTTCCTGCATAATAAAGTCTCTTGCTTAAGCTCAGGGTGTGATGAAGGGGGGCAAGCTTGATTGCTGGGGTTTTTCCTCTCTTTTCCTTATTCCCTCCTCCCCATTGCTGTGGCAGGTGGGAGGCTCGGCAGCCTCTTCCCTCCTTACCACACCTGGTCCTCTTCATCACTTCCTACTCTTGACCTTCTTATGGGCAACCCGGGCTGGAACAGGAAGAATATCAGCCTATATAGGCAAAGCAGAGCTGATGTGTTTACCTAAGGATTTTAAACCTTGTTCTGTAGACAGTAGGGAGCTGTGGGAGGCTTCCGGGCAGGGGAGTCACCCCGTGGGAGCTGCCAACGTGGCGCGTGGCTCTTCGTCCTGTTCTTGACCTTCAAGGCCAAACCTCAGCCCGGAGCCTCCTCCCAGCTGCCCATGCTCTTTCCCGCAGTGATCTCACCCCGTCCCAGCCTGTAAGCCCTGGCCGGGACCTGCTGATGCCCACATTTCTGTCTACAGCCGGGGCTCTCTCCTGAGCTGCCCACTCGACATCTCTCTGGCTTTCTTCCAAGCCTCTCAGTGTTACCAAGTCCCAAACCAGACACTTGGTCTGGGTCACTGCAGCCTCCCCAACCATCCCCCACTCTTTCAGTTTCCTCCTCTCCAGCCCATCCTGCAGACACCACTTCCCGATGCTCCGTCCTCACCTCCTCCGCTGCCACCACCACAGCCCCACTTGCCTCTGTGACGCAGGAGTCTCCTCACTTCCTCTACTCTTGCTCACACTCCTGATAGAGGTGGCAGATCTTAAAAACACAATTTACTCTCCCACCAAGGAGTCTTCAGAGGTGTCCCTCTGGCTCGGGAGTGAACCCAGGCTCCAGACATAGCTCTGATGTCACCCGTGACCTGTTTGGCTCCTGTGGGTTATTAAAAGCAGCACTGCCCCTTCCCACCCCTGGCTTGCCCCTCCACCTGGGCACGCTGCCTGGCTTGTTGACATCCACTCTGCGGAACTGGTTCCTGCCCCTGTCAATAGTAACATCATCTTTCTTCAAAGCACTTTTGCAGTCTACCTGCCTCAAGAGACACGCACACAGTAGGTGCTCATTTAACCACCCTTGAGCAAATAAATCAATAACTAGAAGGAGCTAGAAGTAAATCAAAGGGAGAGAGAATAAGACCTGGAAGGATGGGGTAAACAGAGGAAAGTATCCACCACCAGAAAGAGTGTTTGGTTTTGATCTTAGGAGACCCTAGGGAGCCATAGAAAGCTCTTGAGCAGAGACACGGCCATGGCAGTGTTCAGGAAAGAAGAGGAAGCTATACGCCTGATGCCTATGAGTGGGCCCTGAAATCACATTGCCTTCAGTAGGGTCTTGGTTCAACAATTACCACCCTACAACCTCATCAGGGCCTCAGTTTCCTCCTTTGTAACACATGGGGCCCTGTAGTGCTCAGTGAAGCCGCATGTTGTGTTCTTGGGCTGTCCTCAGAGCTCAGCCAACACTACCACAGTCAACGTGAAGGATGAGGGGGAGCCTTAACCACCCTTGCCACTGGGAACTCACAGTTGATGAGAGGGGGATGGCAGATTGGCCCGGGCAGGGGCGTCCTGAACCAAGTACCCACAGTGCAGAAGGTACAACCCAGACAGAACTCGCTCTGAGACAGTTGGGAGAAGTTCCCTGAAGCAGGGACATCAGGGAGATGATTCCTTGAGAGAATGTCAACGTCAGCAACCACTGGCCTCAGATCAGGGAGGAGGGGTGCGTTCTGGCTGCACAGTTCCCAAAATAACCTAGATCTGAGGGCGGACAACCCAGCAAGCCACGGGACCGAGAGCTTCCCGATGGCTTCTGGTGACCTTGGAGCAATCCTTGCCCTGTTTCCCAAGAGGGCCAGGCAGAGGAAGAGTCCTGGGATGGAGCTGGCCCAGAGCCTGAGCAGTCAATACGGGAGGCAGTGTGCAGACCCTCTTTCCTACTGCCACTGCACTGAGCCTGTGGTGTTTTCCCTGCACCTGGCCAGCCAGGGCCTTGGCCAGCAGGGTCCCCCAGAGCATCTTTCTGCCTTGGTCTCTGAACCTCTAAGGCCTGCCTGTTTCCTGCCTCCCTTCCTCCTTCCTTCACTCAGCCTCTCAACTTCCATCTCAGCTCCCTCTTTCCTTCCCCTCCTTCCTCTCCTTTCCCTGTCTAGTAAGAAAATTCCTAGAAAACTCACACACATGTGTGCACACACTTATCATCACAGTCTAGCCAGTGGTTCTCAACCTCCCTAACGCTGCAACCCTTTAATGTAGCGCCTCACGTTGTGGTGACCCTCAACTATACAATTATTTTCCTTGCTACTTCATAACTATAATTCTGCTACTGTTATGAATCATAATGTGTCTGATATGCATGTGGTCTTAGGCAACCCCTGTGAAAGGGTCGTTAGACTCCCAAAGGGGTCATGACCCACTGGTTGGTCTAGCTGGTCTAGACCACTGGTCTGGATGAACCCTTTTTAAGACTAGAGCCCAAGTTCCCACCTCCCTGGGTCCCAACTGGGGCCAACTGAGTTCAGAGATGATGTCAGGGGTGCGGTGCTGGGTAGAAGGGTGTTTCTGAGCTTATGCCCCCAGGGGGCACCAAAGCTGGCATCGGGGCAGGTGGGCCCCATACAAGCAGGTCACCAGGCCGGTTCGACAGACTTGTAAATAACAGCTTCCACCCGTCCTGGCCCAAAGAGCAAACAGGCTCCTGTGAGGCTCGGGGTCCCTGCTCTCTACCACTCCAACCACCCCTCTGAGGTAGAAATAACAGCCTACAGAGTGACAAATAGCACCTCATTTGTGGGCTGACTACATGCCTTCTCTAGGGTGACCCATCTCACTTATAAAGCAATCCAGTAGCACACCTCAGCTTTGTGGTCCTCACTAACTTCCCAGGTCACCTCAGGCTTTTGCTCCCGGGCCATCCACACAGTGACCGCAGGACCACTGCCTAGTTCTGAGATGGGTGCGAGCATCCTCCAAGCAGGCTAGGCAGTTGCCATTGTGTCACACCCAGGAGCCAGCCTCTGGAAACTCAAGCTGGCTGAAGAGAGAGATGGCCTGCCTGGTTGCCTAGCAACTGAGGTGTGAGCCTGGGAGGCTCAGGTGTCAAGGTGCCTAGTGGTGGCAGCACCCTTTCTGGAGGCACAAGACTCAGTACAGGGACCCTTGCCTGAGCCAGCCTCAGAGGAATACCCTTCCCTGCCTCCCATGGCTGCCCAAGTCTGCTGTCGAGAGGTCCTTGCTTTATAGGTGGAACACGTGGCTGGGCTCAGAGAAACTTAAGCACCCTCTGGCTGCCAGCTGACACAGTGACTGTTACCACTACTCTCTTCCTGACCCCCTTTTGAAAGCCTGGTGCTAGCTCCCAGGGTCCCACACAAAACCAACCAAATCACCCTCATAGCTTTGGCTCCCCACAGGGTCTCTCTCATTCTTGTTCCTTCTACCAGCACCCACAGCTCTGTGCTCCACCCCAGTAGCCTTAGAAGGTCACTATTTTCTGCCTTGTTTTTCTCATCTGTGAAATGGGCCAGTAAGAAGGCTAACTTCATAGTGGTGGAGTGAATCAAAGGAGCCGAAGAGCCTGGGGCTTGACTTATACAAAATTGTCCCGTGGCTATTCCTTCCCAATAGTTTTACTAAGCTGCTAGAGCATATAAGCCCTGTGCTGAGCAGAGAAAGAACCACACTCAACCGTTTAAGAACAGTTAGATCCTGACTCAGGGCACAGGTTCCCTGTGGGAGGCCCCCTGCAAGAGTTCATCAGAAGGGTGGGTAGGAGCGTTGTCCCGGCATCAGCCTCTGTGGAGGGAACTGGGCACTGAAATGCCCGGTTCATCGGCCATTAAGCTTCCTTTATGATCCAGTATTTCTTGGCTCTCCTGAAGCTGTGTCACCCACAAAGAGACCCGAAGAGTGCTTCCAGTCTTCACATAGGCTTTGCTCTCTGCCCTGGGCTGGGTGGGGCCGCTGGGTGCTTCAGGCAGACAGAAATAGCCCGGCAGACAGATGGTAGTGGAGCGGGAGCTGGCAGCACAGAACGGGAGCGCCAGCAGCCAGCGCCATCTCCTTGCATGTCTCGCCCTCGGCGCCTCGAGGCCTCCAGGCCTTGCTCCGGTTCCCACACGATGTCTGGATGACCTTGTCAGGCATATCACTGTCCCCTTTGGACCCTCAGTCTTCTCATCTGTGCAGTGGCCACTTTTCTCCATGGTTACAGACCCAGGAGGTTAGAATGACTCCCTTCTAGTGACGGCCCGTATTTACAATGAGGTAACGGAGCAGCCATGGAACAGGGCCAGGCTGGTGGCCGAGCCTCCCCGGGGCCTGCCATTCGTCAGCAAATCCATACTGGGTGGCTGCCAGCCCTCCGGCCCAGGGCTGTTTCTAACAGCAGGTGATACAGCCAGGCTGGCAGCTCCCAGGATCCCTGCTTGACTTCTTGGAGCACAGTAAGGGATTGCCATCTGCTTACCGCCCCTCCTACCCAGCAGCAGGTCAGCCAGAGCCCCTCCCCTGTTCCCGCTCTAGGCCTGGCCTCATACCTGTGCACAGAGTCTTGGAAGAGAATCCTCTCGGGGTTCCTTAGAGTGCTGGAGCTGAGGCTCAGCCATGCATGCCTCCCCTCTGGTTGGGAGGAGAGAGGATGGCCTCCTCCCAGAACTCCATCTTGGACTTCACACGGCAGCTCTGTGTACCCCAAGTCCAAGTCCAGAAGTCCACTGTGCACCAGGGTGCAGGCTTGTTGATCTGGGTGCAGCCAGCTGTGTGACCTTGGCGGTCACTCTTCCTCAACGAACCGCAGTTTTTTCACCTTTAAAATGAAGAAAATCGGGGTATCTCTCTGGGACGTCTGTGTACATCCTGGAGACATGCGCAGAGAAAGGGGGCTACAGGGAGCAATCCTGGGGTTGACAACACCCGGCGGCTCCCAGTTACTCTTAGGCATTGTTCATCTGGCCAGCTCCTTGCCAGAAAGGTGACCCTCCTGACCTCTGTGTCGACCTCCATTTTGACCTACCCTGGGATCAGGGCTAGGTATACAGCATGTGCTCAGTGCTCAGTTAGCCTTTGTGTTAGGAAGTGAATGAGTCTGAGACTGACAGTTTCTTGGACCAAGACTTGAATTTTTGTGGGCGCTTTTCTGTGTGTCCACTTGGTGTGTGCCACCTGTGTCTGTCAAGTATGTGCAGGACACCTGGAGATGTATGAGCCTTTAGAGGCCACAAATGGCAAAGGCTGAAGTTCGATTGACTCTGTCTAGAGAGTGGAGTCAACATGATTTACTGAGGAAGGGTATGTCGAGTTGGGCTCTAGAGGGTGAATAGGAGTGTACCAGACTAAGAAGCAGAAGTGATAGATTAGCCTATGTTGACATAGTAGATGACCCACAGAGGATCTCGGAGTCGATTTTTATGGTTTTATTAAATGAGAAACTCTCCACACATGGATGTTTGAGCAGCCAGCAGATATAACTATGACTCTTTGGGGGTATACACATGCCCATCGGGACAAAGGGTAGCATGAGTGAGCCAGGGAGCTGATTTTTCTGTCAAAGTCCTAGTGGGGGTCAGTGTGGAACTATTGGGAGCCATCTAGCCTGACTTCCCATGGGAAGATGCAGAAACTGAGGCCCAAAGAGAGAGATGATGGAGCAGGGACAGCTAGCTGCAGGCCTCCCTGCCATGGTTTCAGGGACAGAGGTGTGTACTCCGTGCATGGCCACGAGCCTTGAGGTCGCACCTGCAGGTGTGGCTGTCGGCGGCACCCTCCACAGACTCCTGAATCCGTCTAGCCTCAATTTCCTCACCTGTGAGATAGAAATATCAAGTGAGTCCTTTGAAACTTCAAACTAAAAGCCACCGATGAGCATCAGATCAGCATCCGATCAGCTGTTGCAGGCATTTTGCTCATGATCAGTCTTAATGACAGATTTCCCTGGAAAGCAGTCACCCACTGGCATGACTAGGGCTCCAGGGTTGAAGGGTTCAGGACCACCCGTGGCAGTCACAGAAACAGTGGTGAGGTGGCAGCTGCAGAACAGCCTTCTTTTTTCCCAGAGCCTTTGCAAGTGGCCCCTGATCGCTGCCTACCTGCATCCCAACTTGAGGGGGGAGCAAAACCCCGCTCCAGACTAGGGAGGTTCTTTCATCTTTTCTGGTTTTATCATACCCCCTTACACACACACACACATGCACACATGTACTCACATGTATGCATACACATGTATGCATGCTTTCACACAGACATACATCCACATGAACACACATGCACATGTGTATGCATGCACATGCACACACACACATGCATGCCTGTGCACACACATGAACACAACACTCATATACACACACATATATATGCACACACATGCATGTCCACACACATATGTATACATGTACATGCACACACAAACACGTGGACACATGCACATATATGCACATAACACAGGGAACACTTATGAGCATGTTTGCAAATGCACATGCACACATATACATACAGAGCCCAGAGTCTTATACACTACCTGCCCATCTCAGAACCTACCCAACTCAGACAAACTCATGGACAACTATTTGACCCTGTCTGACACACACAGACACACATCGCTGTGCACACATGAACATCATGCGCACACACTTGCACTTCATCCTGCTCTGATACACAGATTCACTCTGTGCATGCGCACCTGCTTGCACAACTGCACGTTCTTCTGCCTGGAGCATTCAGATGCACCTGGGGAAGTGGTGGCGGTCTGGACAAGAATCCATAGGGATCCATAGGGACTAGATAACAATGCAGGTTAGAAAGGGAAACCCCACTTATCCCCGAGGACTCTGAAACTAGCATATTGGCACAGACTGCCATGGGCATGGGGTGAACACCTGCTGAGGGAGATATGTGGACCCAAGTGCTAACCCAGATGCCAGGGGAACCTAGCATCACGGGGACTTTCACCTCCAAGGTCTGCTCCCAACTCTAGATTCGAGTGAGCTTTGAGACTCAGGGTCACTTCTGAGTTTTGGGAGTGTGTGGACTCTGAGGGACTACAGTTCTGGGATTCCCCCAGGCAGGAAATGGGGTCAACTACTAGAGTTGCAGCTGAGCTTGTGAGCTGAGTACTCACTTTGTGCCTGGCCTGACCCTGGAGAGAGACCAAGATGGCCTTCTCTCACCAAGATGGCCTATACCTTACAATGTGGAGCTCACACTCAGAGGGACCCCAGCTTTGGGACTTGCATCTGAACCCCAGCACTGGGCCCCCAATCACATGCTAGGAGAGGCAGCCCTGAAGGCAGCATGGTCAGCCCAGGGAGGGACTGTGAAATATAGCGTGGCCAGGCTCAAGGAGCTGGGACCAGGCAAGAGCCCCAGACACGGAACGATGGAGAAGGGGACTTCCAGGCAAGGAGAATAGAGCGGAGAGGGGGTGCTTCAGGGTTTGAGGATTGAATCTGTAAGGGGACTCGAACTTTAGGCTGGTTCTTGACAAGGGTGAGGATAGTGCATTCTTTATGCCTGTCCAGCCAGGCTGGGTGGGGCTGGCACTCTGGGAGAACCATGCCTGGAATAAAGGTGGCGCGTCCTTGGAACACTGGGAAGTAGAAGGTGGCTGGTGATTCAGGAGGATGACACCACTGACAGCCCTTGGGCCTGTGTCCAGCTCTACCAACAGCTGCTCTGTGGCTCTGGGCCAGTACCTTCCGCTTCTTTTATAGAAATCTGTTACTCCAGGTCAACATGAGGCTATCAATGGGCTCACAACCCTACCTGGCAGGGAGGGGTAGGTGACCCAACTGTACCGTGGCTACACAGTAGAGGCGACAGAGAGGTCTGACATGCACTGAGCATGTCTGGCCACATGCACTGAGCAAAGACACTCCCATCCTTGTCACTTGCATGGGAAATGGTCCTTGCTTAAAGGATCCTCAGGGCGAGATGCCCCTGTGGAAGGAGAGGTTGTCTAGAAGAGCCATTAGTAGAAACTGTGGACCTTAAAGAGCAGTGATGTTCATGGGGTGGAAGGGCGGAGGACGCTGCGGGTGTGATCTCGGAGCTCCATGCGGGCCACTGGGATGAGGTTGCTTGAGGGTCACAGAGGGAGTCCAGAGGAGTCAGCCGTTCATGCCCACCCCTCCTGACTGACTTTTACCTCAGTCTTGGAGCCTGGGCATGAAGCCTGTGGCTCTGCATAGCTCTAACAAGGCTAGGGTCCTCTGGGCCCATGTTCCCCAGGAGGCTGCATTCACATCTGTCCCCTCACAGATGGCTGGTGAGAGCATCTAGCAGCCCCACCCCCACCCGGACCCCCTTCTGTCACAGACCTCGGCTGTGCCGGGGAGTGTGGTGCAGCATAGTTATTTTTAGAGGTGGTGCCATCTGTTCAACGTACCAAGCGGATTCTGCGTGTTTCCTCAATGGCCAGGACAGCCGTACCAAGTCAGGGGAGAGTTGCAGAGTGTGCTGGGCCCTTCCTCAGTTGCTTCTAGCTGGGATAGCTACTGACCAGCCTACCCAGCCTGTAGAGCATGTGATTCTGGGGGCCAGAGACTGGCACATGACACAGGGGACAGTTCTAGGGTGGAAGGCATCATGGCCCCACACTCCCTGCTGCCTGGACATCTCCTTGCAGATCCTGAGTGTCTCAGCTCTGACCTCCAGGATTGAGGTGACAGGGAAAGACTAGGGATAAAGACTGGGGTCAGGCTGTTTGTGTCCCTGCAGGACCTAACACTGGGTATGGTGAACATGTGAGTCCAACCCCATCGGGCCAGAAGGGCTGGGACACGCTTTTTCTTGACTCCCAGCTCTTCAGTGTGTCCCACCACCTGGGCAGCCATTATGTCACACTGCTGATTTGGAGCAGGGGCCTGGACAACAGTCTCCCTGAGTTCAGATCCCACCATAAGTGACCCCAGCCAGCTTTCTAGGTTGGCCAAGTCTCTGCTCTCTCATGTAGGAAGTCAGGTCCCAGTATCTACTGCACCATGGGGTTAGACCTGGGCTTGCAGATGCCATGCCTGCGTGCAGGGCACAGTGCCTGCCTGGATGAGAAAACACTAACCTGAGCTGTTTATGCCACAAAGAGCATAGGAATCCCAAAATAGTGAGAACTTTGGGGGTGCCTGAGAGCTGGGAGCCCTTCAAGAGGACGTAGCTCTGGGCAACCCCAGGAAGGCCACTGAGAAGCCTTCACCACAAGACTTCCAGTATGGATGTTCTCCATCAGTTAATGGCACAGCCAGCAATGGTGGAGTCCAGCCTGACTGGGGACTGTGTTCTGAGAGTGCTCACACTTGTAGGGGGTGGGGCGTGAGCTGGCAAATACCACCCCAGGGCTGTGGTGTTGATCAGTGAGCCTATGGGGGGTGACAGCAGGCAGGGGTGGGAGTTTTGAGTGGGGCAGGATGTAGAGAACTTTACAGACAAGTTTTGGTATTGGGGTTTGTCTTGGAGATAAAGTTGTAGTTAACAGAGATTCAGTGCCTAGATATTGTGGGAGAGGGGACATGTTCAGAGGTGGGAGGCAGGAGCATTAATTAGATCAGAAATGGCAGGTGATCCCATTAGACCAGAGCCCTGAGGGCTGGTGTGGAGCCAGCTGGACAGGATCCCTAAGGCCAGGCTCTGAAGAGGTGTCTTTATAACAGCCACCAGGGAGCTATTGAAGGCTTTGTGTGTGTGTGTGTGTGTGTGTGTGTGTGTGTGTGAGAGAGAGAGAGAGAGAGAGAGGGAGGGAGGTGAGTGTGGATGTGTATGGTATATATTTATAGTACATGTATGTATGTGTGTGTATGTGTTGTATGTGTGGTGTATGTATGTATGTGGTGTGTGTATGGGCATGTGGTATATGTGTGTGATGTATTTTGTCAAGTAGGATGTATGTGAGGTACATGTGTGTGGTATGGTGTGGTATATGTTTTAGTAGTGGTGTGTGTAGTATGTGTATGTGTGTGGGGTGGGGAATGTGTAGTGGTATGTGGTGTGTGTGGAGTTGAGTGTGGTGTGTATGTGTGATACATGTGTGGTGTGGGTGAGGTATGTAGCTCTGGTGTGTGGGTGTGGTGTGTGTGTATGATATATATGTATATATGTTATATGTGTACAGTATGTTGTGTGATTGTGTGTGGTGTGTGTATTGTGTGTGTGTGTGTGTGTGTGTGTGTGTGTGTGTGTATGCTATATGTATGTGGTATGGTGTGTGTGTATTATATGTGTGTTGTGGGAGGCTGGAGGTTGTGGTGGGGTGTAGGTTTGGTGCATCATACAGAAGCCAGAGCAGGAAGTAGAGTTTCTTCCTGTCTCTCTCCTTGTTGTCTTGAGGTAAGGTCTCAGACTGAACTAGAAGCTCAACTTTGGGCTGGGCAGTTACCCAGTGAGCTCCCAGAATCTTCCTGTCTCTGACCTGTAGTACTGCGGTTGCCCAGGTTTTCACATGGGGTCTAGGGATCTGCATTCAGCCCTTCATGTTTGTAGAGACAGCATCTTCCTTGCTGAGTCGTCTCCTCAGCCATGTGGGCACAGAGTTAAGTCTCAGATCTACTCTGGGCAATGCCACTTATCAGCTATATGTTCTTGAGGAAGCTGTTATTTTACATTTCTGAGCCTCACTTTTTTCATCTGCGAAAAAAACAAACAAGAAAAGCGTATCAAATATCCTTCTCTGTGTACTATTGCAGAATCAGACTTACAGAGTGCGATGTAGCTCCTGCCCCAGAGGGGCCTTTTGTACATGTTGTCCCCACCACCCTTGCTACAGCAGGGTGAAAGGAGGGGCAGGGGCAGGGACTAGGGGCTCTAAGGTGTGAATTGGTTGGACCAAAGCACAGAGCCTAAGAAAGGGAGAAGGGAGCTACCCAGGTCTGGGCACCTGATTGGCTGTAAAGGAGAGAAGTCTCATCAGGAAGTACTTTAGATTCCACAATGAGCACATGTATCACAGAAAGGTAAGTACATCTGAGCAAGTCTGAGGGCCCAAGGTATCACTATAGGGGATACTTGGCAGCCATAGGAAGGTCATAGGAAACACCTGTGTTGGGATTTCCCAGGGATGAAGAGGTTTTACAAGTGCCAAGTACAGGCCCATGCCAATCCCCCGAGAAGCCAGGGCATGTATGGTCAGAAATACACCTACGGGAGCAGGAAGAAGGAGGATGAAAAGGAATATCCATCACAGGCAAGGATATGGAGACTGGAAGTCCCTGGAGTTGGCTGCTTCCCACCATCTCCAAAAGCACCTGAAGACCTGACCTATCTGGAAGTGGCATTTAATGGATTAGAAATAGTCAACCAGGATAGTTCTGAGCCAGAACCTTCAGCAAGGAAGAGTCAAGTATGGGAGTCCAGACACTTATCCATCCATGCATGTGGGGCTGCACACCTCTGTTTTAATCAGTCCCCTGGGGATGCCAACACAAGCAGCTCTCAGTGAACTGTGTCTGGGCAGCTCTGTTCTGAGGATCTCAAGCTCAGATTGGAGATGCCATTATAGAATAAAGAAAATGACACCTTTACTATTGGGGAGAGAGCCCAGGTACCAACCACAATTACTATAGCTTCCTGGCCTTTGATGCCCTTTGTTAAAGGTATCGCAGAGATGGCTGACTCTCCTCCAAGGAGTCTGTGTGGAAATTACCTGGGCATAGGCATGGGAACAGTATGTATACAGGGACCCCTGGGCTGAAGCTTGAAAGAGAAAGAGCAGTGGCTGGCCTATGCTAAAAGACGCCACATGATCACTCTGACCCCTGCACTCCTGTGACCCAAGAGTCCTGTTTCTGTCTTTTCTATCCCCCACAGTCCCACAGACTTCTGCAAATTCTGGCTGCATTTTCTCTCTGCTTCTCTGGTTTAGATCCCAAAGGACTCATTGAACTATTTTAAAACAATCTCCCAACTTAGGCTTGTTCCTGACACCTCTCATAGCCCATGGAGAAAATAACTTTGTAAGTTTAGTGACAGGCTTCCCAAAACTTAACTAAGTATGGTTAGCTAGCTCAGTCCTGGTAGGAGCCAGGGCCCAGGACTGTGCACAGAGACAAAGAATGAACCACTGGTTGCTAGCACTTCTGGAGTTGGGGGCAAGTGACAGTGGTGTACTGATGAGTTCTCTGCACTTAAGTGGCACTGGGTGGCCTTTTACAGAGTGGAGTCTTTCTGCCTGGGTGTGTCCACTGCAACAGCCCCCATTTCCTGAGAAACACCCTTCAAGCATCACTGTTGAACAATGAGGAATAACCTCCCTGTGCCTATTCAAGAACTCACAAAAAGACTCAGTGCTTCTGGGCAATGGTAGCACACACCTTCAATCCCAACACTCAGGAGGCAGAGGCAGGTAGATCTCTGTGAGTTGGAGGCCAGCATAGTCTACAGAGTGAGCTCTAGGACAGCAAGAGTTAACAACAAAGAAACCCTGTCTCAAAAACAAAACAAAACAAAACAAAAAGACTCAGTGCCCTTCCCAGCATCTACACATTGCATCCTAGCTCCACAGACACCTTAGCTATGATCTTCTCAACCTCTAAGCCTGGCGGCCAGCATTGCTGTCCTGGAGAGCTCAGGGACATTTACTACACTTTGTCTTACCAGCACTAGAGCCTGCGGACAGCTCCCTGTCACGCCCTTCTGCAGTCCTACCCTCCCTCTGGATCAGCACCAGGACCATGAGGACAGCTCCGAGTGGAGTCTGTTGCCCTGGCTTCTTGGGGATGCTGGATTGGAGAAGTGAGCCTGTTTCAGCACCAGGACCATGTGGACAGCTCATATGCCAACATCTGGTCTGCTGCAGGGGGTGGCAGAGAGCTGATGTTACCAGGTTCCCTGACACCCAGTGCCTCCCAGCACCTCTTCCAGTCATCTATCAACACCTTCATCCCCAGAGGCTACTTCCTGGGCGCCAGCCTTCCACAGTCAGAGGTGACTGTGGATCCATCAGTCAGCTAGAGGCCTGTCTGTGATATGATTCTGTCCACCAAAGAGCAAGGAGCTGCTGGAGAGAATATGCCATGGCTGTTGAGATTACATGTCAAAGTCCTCAGCATGCAGGGGCCTCAGGCCCAAGAATATAGTCATTCTTCCTTTCAAGGCTACAAGCCTGTGAGGACAGAACAGAGAACTGGGGAGAACAGAGGGAGCAATGTGAGAAAGAGACGGAGTCACTGTGAGATCTCAGAGCTGGGAGCTCTGGGACTGCAGAGGACCTAACAAAGTTCCATGCTGTGTGGGGCGGGAAATGAATCTGAGAGGTGGCTGAGCCCTGTGGCTGGACTCAGGATAATGTCCAGATCACACAGACCATCCCAGGGGTGTCACTATCCTCAGCCCCCTCACCACACACCCCTGCAATCCAGAACAGACCCTCCCAGTACTCTGTGGTATTGAGCCCTTCTTGTGTCCACCTGCTAATGACTTGACTATTTTGGCTTGGTCAGGAAATTCATAGATTTCTTCAATGGGAAGGTCTTTGAACCTGAAGCAAACAAAGCAAGCACCCTGCATGGTGAGCACTGCTGTGCAGACCTCAGTGGGATGCTGTGGGCATCAGACAGCAGGTGAATTATAACCAGCACATGCATCTAATTGTAGGCTATTTCCCCTTCCTTCTGCCTGCAGCCAATCAGGACTTGGCCTGCAGCTGGAATAGTCCTTCTTGATGGAGCCCAGTAGCAACAAGATAGCCCAGGAAATTGTGTTTCTAAGAAACAAGTGTCTAGGGTCAGGAGAATCCTTAAGAGTGTTACTAAAAAGGCCCTTCAAGTTGAGTGTCTGTCTGACACATAACCTCACTTTGCAGAAGAGGAAACTGAAGCAGGAGGGAGGAGGCACTGTTTAAGGATATGCTTGTGGGGTATGGATAAACAAAGACTTGGGACCATAGTAAACTTGTTTCAGCGGTTTCAAATTCCAGCCTATGACCTTGACCATTGTCTCATCTTGGAGCCCCAACCTCCTTGCCTGGATTAGAAACAACATGAAATTAAAAACAACCATGAAGAGGACTTACTCTGTAGTTGCTGTTGACAATAGTGGTCGAGCGGCAGTTGTGACCCAGAGGATATGGTGCCCAGGCAAGGGATATTTTGCTTATATCCTTACAAACACTAAGCTAAAATTTGTGTGGGAATTTCCCAATTCACCCCCCCAGACCCTGACCTTCAGGTCATGTGAGGGCTGTGTAGCATGATGAGCAGATCCTGTACAGAGGAAGAAAGAGCTAAGAACTTCACTTCCTTCTCTATGAGCCCAGTGTCCTAACAGGGCCTGAGATGTGCCTTGTTGGGTATATGGTTAGGTAGATGATGGATGGATGGATGGATGGATGGGTGGCTGGATGGATGGATGGTTGGATGGATGGTTAGGTCATAGTTGGTAGATGGTGGGTGATCAGTGAATGGATGGTTAAGTAGTGGCAAGTGGTGACTAGATGAATATTTAGGTGGTGGTGGGTGGATGGATGGATGATAGCATGGGTGGGTGGGTGCATGGGTAGATTGATGGGTGGCCAGGTAGTGAGTGATGAATGAGTAGTTGGGTAGATGGCTGGAGGATGGGAGGATGGTGGGTAAATGGTAGATGGATGAATGATTGGGTGTATGGGTGATCAGGTGGGTAGGTAGGAAGGTATAATTGATGAATATTTAGATGGGTAGGCTGTGGATGGATAGATAGATGGTTAGTTAGGTGGGTGGATATATGGATGGATGGATGATTAGGTGGATGGGTGGGTAAATGGGTAGGTATGTAGGTGGCTGGTTAGATGGTAGATGGGTATATGGATGAATGAATAGGTAGGTGGGTAGGTAGATTGATAGTTAGGTGGTAAGTGGGTATATGGATGGATAATTAGGTGGATTGGTGGAACACTAGAAGATATTTAAGTGGGTGAGTTGGTATATGGTTAGGTGGGTGATAGATGGATGATTAGATGGGTAGGTGGGTATACTAACAGATGGTTAAGTGGGTGGGTGGGTAGTTAGGTGGATGAATGATAAGTAGGCAGATAGCTAGTTGAATTGATACATGGATATATGAATGTATATATGCATGCATAACCAGAGATGGATGCTTGTCCACACTCCCTACCATCTGGAGACTAGGACCATACATGTACTAGGCACTAGGGGAGACACCATGAAGAAGCCCCAGGTCCCTAACTTCCCACCCTGCTCCAGCTATCTGTGTCTGCAAGGCTCATAAGACTCTCTCTATATGAACTTTTTCCTTCCTTCCTCCCCCTCCACTCTTCTCTTTTCTTTTCTCCCCCTCTCTCTGTCCTCCCCCCCCTCACTTTCTTTCTTTCAAGTTTCTTTCTCTGGTTAACAGAATAGAAGTTGCCTAAAAATAGCAGTAACTGTGCTTCTGAGGTATTTCATTTTCAGTTCCTCTTTTGCTGTTCTCATTCCTCAGCTGTGAGGATACAGAGCTGAAGTTGTCAGCACCCACTTGACAAGCTCATGCATACATGCTCTGCAGGGCTCAAACATTCAGACAGGGGTAGCACAGATCTCTCTGGCTCAGGCATGTTCCCACACTCCCGCAGACATATCTAGGGGTCTGTGTTTCTCATCCTTTCGGGTCCCTCACACCAAGCACACGTTTGACACACTACGAGGACCTCCCCATCTCTCGCACCTGACTCAGATGTGCCCGGTGCCTTGTCCCACACGAACACACACAGCATAATGCACACCTGCTGATCCAGGCCCCATACTGTCCGCACACCCACACCCAAGCTCACCCAAGTCCATTAGCCTCTTCCCTTTTCAACACACATGTGCAAAGAAAATTGCCTCCTCCCAAAAGAGGTACAGAAAAACTCCCAATCCCTGCCTGTCGGGCTGAGCTTACTGCTTCTCTGCCCTCCCTGCCCAGCTCCCTGCACCACCAGAATGTGTAGCTAGAAGACAAAAAAAAATTATCCTGTCCCAAGGGAGAGAGAATGAGCTCATTTAGACCAAAGCAGAAGGAGCTGACTGGATGGTACCCAAGCAGGGATGAGGACTCTTCAATGGGCAGCAGATCCCACTTAGGGTTGTTTTAAATGCTGCACTCAGGAGACAGTCCAGTTTAGCCAGTTAGACGAAGAAAGTGAGTGAACTGACCATTTACCAAGTAACAAACACTTCCTTATGGCCAGGGGCTATGCCAAGTTCTGTCTCAGCTAAGCCTCACAAAACCTTGCAAGGCTGACTGGATGGTTTCCATCTGGGGGATGGGGAAACCAAGGCACAGAGAGAGTCCTGCCAGAGCCGTGTAAGCAGCAGAGCCAGACCTGGGTGGCTGGGGACCTCCACACTGGACTTGTGTCCCCATAATAGGTTTTGCTGCCAGGGATGATTCAAAGAAAGTGGTGACTTTAAAAATACATATTCAGGTGGCATTTAAATTCAGCACCTCTTAAAACAGAAGGGTTTGGCATCCAGGAGTTATTTTTAGCAGACAGTTCATTTGCAACCGTCCCAGCTACCAGGCAGCTCAGATCTGAAAAGCTGTTGGTTTGAGCTAGGGGTTGCTTTTTTTAAACCTTTCCTTTGAAATATAGATTCCCTTTTTGTTAAGTGATCTCATATATATGTGTATATATAATTTATAAATTCATATGTAATATATAAATTAACTCATGTACACGTGTATAAAATCTCCTTCCTCTGCTATGTCTCTCCTTGTGAAGACATTTACTGAAGCACCCTAACCTATTCTTGACTCACTGAAACCTAACAATCCTGACTCATTTAAATGCTAAGATGAAACCAAAATTCAGAAATCCAATGTTGTCACAGTGTTCTGACTTCTGAATGTCTTGGAGCTTCAGAGCCCGAAGGGACCCTGGAGAAGGCTAGTCCACTCTTTTTGCTTGTCATGTGGGAAACTGAGGCCCAGAGAAGAAAGGGGCTTGATCAAGGTCATATCACAGAAGCTGGGTCTTAAGGGAGGAAGGGCTCCCTGAGCTGCGTGGCCTGCTCCGCTCTTCAACCTACTGTTCTCCTTCCTTCCTCTATTATTTCACCATACTTACCCATCCATGCATGCACTCGCATATCCATCCTTCCTTCCTCTCTCCCTCCCTCTAATTTATCCACACGCTCAGCCATCCCTCTACCCACTTCACATCCATCTATCCATCCAGTATCCTTCCATCTACCTACCACCCATCCATGCACCTCCCAGATGGCAGCCTAGGGCTTCATTCATTCACTAAACTTTATGGAACTCGTGCGGACGCCAGCACCATGCTGGCTCCACAGGAGGCATGGCTCCTGTCCATGTGTGACTCTCCAGCCCTCATGCAAAGTAGGAGAGGGTTCTCTAGGCCTGAGCAAGAAAGTGTGATTTGTGTGCCAAGCCAGGGGCACAGATTTAGGCTAGATGGCCAGAGGCACTTTTGAGAAAAGCACTCTGAAGCCAAGAAGGACTGCAGCAGCCGCTCCGAAGGTCAGGGCCTGGGTAGAAACAAGTACTGCAAACAGGGCTTCTGTGGAGCTCCTGAGACCCGGCGGCTGATAGAGGTGACACGCGCTTCTGAGTTTTCATCTCCTTCTGTCTGCCTGAGGTCACTGGGGTTCTACCGAGGGCTTCTGTAGCTGCGAACAACAGACAGCTATATATTCCTATTTCATTCTGGGACAGCTTCCTATTTGCACCAACAGGACGGTGTCACCCGCTCAAGGTGTCTGCAGCACCCAAGACTCTCCATGGTGGCAAGCACATCAAGTCAGGGAGGTCATGATTTTCATTGCCTCCCTGACTGTCAGTTGTTGGATATTCATTGCCTGAATAGGTCCAAATAGGTCCCCAATAGGTCCAATTTGGTCCAAATAGGGACCAAATAGGTCCCCACAGTACTGCCATGGAGCAGAGAGGTGAGGTGAGTAGGAAGGCAGATGTGTGGGCAGTGGACTGATAGATAGATAGATGGGTAGAAGGAAGATAGGGAAAGGGGGAGGGAAGGGGAGAGAGAAAGGAGGGAAGGAGGGGAAGGAGGATCTTGAACGGATGGATGGATGGATGGATGGGCGGATGGGCGGATGGGTGGATGAACTATGGGTAGGTTGGATGGTGTACAAGTGGACAGGTATATGGATATATATGAGAATGAATGGAGTGATAGTGAGTGGAAAGATGGTGGATAGAAGGGTGTGCAGGTGGGTGGATGGGTGAGCAGATGGATACATGGGAGACGGATAGGTAGGTGGATACAGGAGAGAAAGTAAGATAGATGGTGAGTGGGAAGATGGGTGAGTGATTAGGTGGATAGGGTTGAAAATCAGTTCATCTTAACCCATAGTCCTTAATATCAGTAGCAGCCCATTAACTCTGTTTTCTATTGTGATCACGGAGATAATTGCTGCTAACGCTCCTCCTGGCTTGTGCTGTCACAGAAGTAATTATCGGTGCCTGTAAGCCATGCCACAGGTATCAAGGGATGGGGAGAAAACAGCGCCTTAGGTTTAAAAGCCCCTTGTGGTTTGCAAGGCACTTTACTGCCCATATGGTGCTTGATTTAGGCCTTATGAGAACTTCTCAAGGGAGCGTCACAAGGCAAGGCTCTGGAGCTCCCAGGATAAGTGAGCCTCTGTACCCATGCTGCCAGGGCTCAAATTCCAGGTCCATTGCTGCCAGCCACACGAGCCTGAGTAGTTTAGTCACTTCCTCCGTCTCCGTCCCACATACGTTCTGTGGTGATGTCTATGTTGCCTTTGTCTTAAGTGGTTGTGCTAATGAATAATCACTTCCTGGTGCTTTCTGTACACTGGACTTGGTCCTTAGTATGTCACAATCAATAACTAATTGAGGCAGAGGAGTGCCTGTGAGATAGGTGCTCTTATGTCCCCACCTCTTTTGCAAGATGATGAAACTAAAGTTAGTTTGCTTTCCATTCTGCTGGGAGGTGAAAAAGCCAAAACCTGAGCCAATGCATGGAAGCTTCCAGTGCCACTGCTCTTTAGACTTCATGTTATCTCTGAGTTGTCGTCCCTGAAACATACTAAGGTACCTCGCACCTCGTAAATGCTCAATAAATGCCTTTCCATGTGGCAATGGTGTGGTATCATATGCAAGTCACAGAAGAGCTCAGGCCCATGGTGCTCTTTCTACCACTAAGCATCAGGCAGGTCAGAGGTCACAAAGATGCACCTGCCTCTGCCTCTGCCTTCTCCTACCCACACTGTTGCCTGGATACTGAGGAGTGAGGTTGCAAATAAAGTCTATGTGCCATCAGGTCACCTCTTAACCTTGAGAAAGCAAAGCCTGCTCTAGAAAGTTTCTAATCAGATCCTCCCTCCAGCAAGAGATCCACCTACCCTGAGCTCAGACCTACCTTATATCTCCAGACACCAAGGGTTCAAGGTTCTCCACTTCATTTGATCTTCATCTTGCTCTTCATCTGATCTTCAAGTTGCTCTGACTTATTCCATCATCATCTTCTTGGGCTGTTTGTTTATTTTTTTCCTCCTGTTTTCTTGGATAAGACACAGTCTGCAGTAGGAAGTGTGCTCAGCACACAAGCCTCTTTGTCCTCTCTGTGTGGGGACCAGGCCTCTTCCAACCCCTTGTTCTCTGAGAGAGCTCCCCACACCTCTTACAGCTGGTGTGTACTGGGTATGGGATCCTGCTGAGAACCCTCTTGTCTCTTTTAATAATAATAGAAAGAATAGTAAACCAGAGTCTCTGTTTCCAGCACTTCCCAAATAGGCTCAACACCCTAGAACAGGCTCCAGCCAGCCCCTTCCTATGGGGTAGTGGGCCATAGTCCAAAACTTTAAAATTCCCTAACATCCTCGCTGCTTGGAGAAATTTTTTTCAGTCCCATGAGCTCAATCATTTTGTCAGTAAAATGGGCTTAATTATAATGTCTACCCCGTGGGGTTGTGAAGACCCAATGGGAAGCTAGGCATGGTAGGACATGCCTGTATTCCCAGCATCTGGGAGATAGAGACTGAAGGATCGGGAGTTCAAGGTCATTGGAAGGCAGCCTACAAGAGACACTGTCTCAAAAGAAAAAGAACCTCAGTGAGACATTGCTTCCCTCTAATTCCATTTATTTATCCATATTTATGGGATGAATACTAACATACCATTCTAGCCAGAACAATACATGAAATACACCTGCCTGAATCCTTGGAACTTGTCTTCTAGCAGATGATACTGTATGGTGTGTGTGTGTGTGTGTGTGTGTGTGTGTGTTGCTGGGGATGGATCCCAGCATGTGAGGTAAGCACTGTACTGCTGACCTGCACACATGGCCCTCATATGTGATCTTATATGTGAGACCTCTTAGCATAGCATCTGATGGATGATACTTGTTTAAGAAGTGGAAGAGAGAGGCCTTGTGTGGTGGTGCCTACATGTAACCCCAGCACTTAGGAGGTGAAGGATCCGAGTTCAAGGTCAAGGTCATCCTAGGCTACAAAGCAAGTCTGAGGCTACTCTATCTCAAGCAAAAACAAGGAAGTAGGGATTGTTGTTTCTATTCATGTATAGAGTTGGCCTTCGCCTCACCTGCTCCTGCTGTGAGTCAGACCTCTTGAGTTCTGGGGTCAGTACTGTTGCAGGGCTTCTTCTGAATTGGAGGGAAGCTCCTGGGCACACATTGTATCTGTGGTGCCCAGGTCTCCTCTTGGGGCATCCTGATCACACCATGTTCTGCTCCATAGGGTACCTGTGAGTCCTGATGCACATAAGCCATGGTGTGCTTCCAATCCTTGTAAGCGGAGGTGCCTCCTGGAGGGTGCCACAGGTTGCCTCCACCAGGATGCACTAGCTCTGACATGGCTTTCCTACACAGTCCACCCAAGGAACGAGGCGGGATGATATCACCCCCTCTGGCCTCATCCACCCTCTTGCTCTCTGTGGCTCTGGACAAGCTCCCTTCCTTCTCAGGTTCCCCCCTGAGAAGATGAAACACACCAACCTGATACCATTGCCTCTAAAATGTGTGGAAGAGGCCAGTGGAGGGGAAAGGTCAGACAGGTGGAGAGTGGACTGATGCCTTTCTTCCTCTTTCATCCCCTGCTCCTCACTGCCCACTCAGGATGGCCAGCTGGCTGTGGCTGATGGGAGGGGCTAATCCCTGTGCCAGGCTCAACTGAGCTCAGCAGGGGCCCTTTGTCACCCAACGCTTGCCAGGGCCTCTGCTGCTGGTGTTGGGTGTCCTGGCGGATTGGATTCTCTTCTTGGCAGCCCATAGCTACTGCACTCCTACATGGGTGACTTGGACAGCAGGGAGAAGTGACTCCCTCCTTCTTGCTTCCAGAGGGACCCTGTGGGCTGCCATCTGCTGTCCTTGGTGCTGACCGGTGGGGGCAACAGGTGAGGGCTCCATAGACTCTTGCTGGGAACCAGAGCTCGGGGTTCCAGGACAGCCTCATAAATATATATGGTGGATCCTCTGGCACCAGCCTGAGGGCCTCAAGGACTGTTATAGGGGCTGTGGGTAGTGATGGGGCCTTTGAGAGGGTGTCTTGTAGGGGAATGCCAGGGACTCTTGGGGAGAGAATTGTGTCCCAGACTTTGTGGACAGTGTGTATAGACACATCGGGGCAGTCAGAGAAGGGAAACGGGGCCTGCTGCGTGTCTATAAGGGGGCGTTCGGTTATATGCTTAGAGATGCAACCATGTGACTGAGTGCGTGGAGGGTGTTTCCGTCAGGGTGACATTCGATGGACCCCTGTGATGTTATGTGGCGGTGGACTAGGAACAAAGAGACAAGTTGGCATGTTGCGTGGCATCTGGGCTGTGTTTGACGAGAGGGCATTTGTACCCCAGGGTATGTGTGGGAAGTCAGTGTGTCATGTGGGGTTAAGGTGTGTCCTGAAGCGTTCCCAGTCTTAGGACTGGAATAGCATGATAGCCATCAGTAGGTGGTGTGCAGGTGTGGAGAGGAGGTGTTGAGCCAGATATGTGTGGTATAGTACATGAGCATGTAGTCAATAATTCCTGAGGATGGCTCGTGTGTCGGCACCTGTTCCTTGACCCTCCTAAACACCTGTCCCATGGGACCTCAATGTCTGACCTCATTACCCACTCTGTGATTGTCTCCACAGGAGCTGTCCCGACCATGTAGATGCCAGCCCCAGGGAGCAGCATGGGCCCCACTGAATGGAGACTCCTGGGTCAGCAGCCCTGAGCCTCTTTGGCCCCTGGACTTCACCCCACTCCTGGGGACACCCCTCAGAGCTCGCCAGTGCTGTTGCCTGCCCACCTCAGCCATCACCTCCTCCTGGGACTCAGAGTTGGCCGCCTCGAGCGACTACCCTCTGGTGAGGGTATACTGAGGACAGCCACACACAGCCATCACCTAGAAGTCCCTTTCCAGTGCTGACCCTCAGGCCCAGCCTGAGCAGAGACTTCAGCAAACATGGGTGATATGACCAACAGCGACTTTTACTCCAAAAACCAAAGAAATGAGTCGAGCCATGGGGGCGAGTTCGGGTGCACCATGGAGGAGCTGCGCTCCCTTATGGAGCTGCGGGGCACCGAGGCTGTGGTCAAGATCAAGGAGACATACGGGGACACCGAAGCCATCTGCCGGCGCCTCAAAACCTCGCCTGTTGAAGGTAGGTGTGGGAGGCTTGAACCTGGGCTGCTATGGAGTTGGCTACAGGGCCTGTGTCCATGAAATCTAACAGAGGGGATGTCTCCAAAGTGGATTGAAGCACTAGTGCCTTCAGATTCTAGCAGTGTTCTAGCAAGGAGGTTGAATTTCATCGCAGGTCATGTCTGACCCACACCACTTGCAGAGAAAATGGCAGTGACAGTTGGGTGAGGACTGTACCCTGGAAAGAAGGTGGCAAGACAGCCTGAAGGGGTGGTCACCACCAACTCCATGAGAACCAAGAGGCACATGGCTGTGTAGCAGAGCAGTAGGATGACTGGAGAGGACTCCAGATGGAGCCACGTCTGCTTGTCTGTGTCCAGACACAGCATGCGTTCCACACTGTGGTTGTAGCTCAAAGTCCAACCTCCAGCCCATATCTGTCCACCAAGCCCGAGCCTCAGTGCCCTCCTGCTAGCTGGGCTTGGGTATTGGCAGACAGGCAGCCAATTCTGGTCATCACAGCATATCCCAACTCCAGGTTGCAGTGGCACTTGTGTCTCAAATCCAGGCTCTGGATAAAGATCACTGGGCCTCTGGAGGAATGAGCCAGAGAGCCAATTACAGGCCATGAAGGACAAGATGATGGATGTCCTTGTAGGTTCTGCCCTGGGGAATAGGGGTGGGGCTGTCCTACAACTTCACAAAGTGAACGGGACTGGGGGTTCCAGTGAGAAGCATGCAGTGGCTGCCTTTCCAGAGGCAACCAGAGATGGGACATTTTCCAAGAGACAGAGTAGAGAGAACCCAGCCCTGCTGGGCTCCATTCCTACTCTATCTGCTGCTAGTTACCCACTGCGGCCATGTGGGAAGCTTTCCCTACACAAAGCCAGAGGCACAAGCATGGTGGCTCTGCCCAGATTCTCCGTGGCCTGTCATCTAGAACAATAGTTGCCCTGAGCCTTAGCCTCTTCCTCTGGAATATGAAGCCAGTGCTTCCTGCACAGAGATTAGTGCAGACTTGGGCATGCAGTGGGCACTCCATAAGTGGCAAATGTGATTTTTCTATGGATAGCAGTTACTCCATCAAGTAAAGATTGTAGTCTGGGATACAGGTGGCAACTAGGTTTGGAGAAACCTGTCTCCACGACCTGTGTTCATAACTGGACAGTACTAGACAACATCCTTGGGCCATTGGTGTTGAAGCTGCTTTGTTGAAGCTTATGGGGCCCTTGGGACCCAGCCAAGTAGGCTGGTGGTCACATATTAGTACCCTACCATTCCCCAGTATCTACTGGGTATCTGTCTTCCCTCTTAGGCCAAATGGAGAGGCTAAGGAAGGCTGGTTCTTCCTGTTCTGTCCACCCTCACTGATGCCTTGCCCGTCAGCTGAGCCAGAAACATGATTTGATGGGGAGAGGGGGCATAAAGGGAGCATCTATTCTGACTCTGGACTTGAAAACAACCATGTGGGCCCTAAGAAGGGTGGGGACTCTCGGGGATCTTGCATCCCACCTCCATTTTCCTACCAGTCAATTTCTGGCACAGTGGACCATGCTCACCTGCCCTCTAGCTAGTCCTCGGCCTATCAGGAAGCAGAGGTGCCTGAGTGGCCTTTGCCTTGGGGGACCAGGGTGTTGCTTTAAATGTCACTGGGTCCTAGTTCCATAGAGAAACTGATGGAGGCTGTGACCCTCTCCCCGGGCAAAGAGCTGACTGTATAAAGCCGAGGTGGCTCACTGCTTTGGGGTCTCCAACAGGTGGGAATTCCATATTAACAACCCTACTGCCACTAGTCAAGTCCTCTGAACTCCAGGGCACGGGTCATGCATGACCAAACCCTGGCATGAAACAACCATTTCTAGTCACCTGCTCTGTATTGCTGTGGGGGAAGTGAGTGTGAGCCTGAGGATAGGGATCCCGTCTCCTTTCTCTGTGCACTCGGTACCCAGCCTGGTGCCTGCTACCAAAGAACGCTGAACAGCTGCCCCGCGATACCCTAAGATGCATCAACTGAGTCCCCAGCCCGCAGGGAGCCCTCTCAACAGCTGAGCGCCATCCACACAGCAGATAACTGAGTGAGTACAGAGGTAGCGGATGGTTCCCAGGAGCAGTGAGGCAGGTAGACAGGGTGGATCTGGAGGGCTTCCTGGAGGAGATGTTTGGGCTTGATTGTGGAAAGAGACACGTACATGAGTAGCGTGGCACAGAGCGCGGCTGCTTGCAGCAGGTTCTCAGTGTAGATAAGAGACTGTTTTCTTTTCCTCTGTCTGTTGCTCAGCCAGTCCTGCGCCTCTGGGCCTTTGCCCAGTCCTCTCTGAGCCTTGGTTTGATTCTCTGGACCTGAGGTCTCTAAGAAAGCTCTGAGGAGGGAAACCCTCCATTGGATTAACCAATCCTGCTGCATTGGTTTCTAGAAAGTTCTTCCAGAACGGCAGGAGGGATGGCAATATGGGATAGGGTAAAGGAGCAGTCTGCTGTGAATATCCAGATGTGGAGGATCTGGGTTCAAATCTCAGCTCTGCCACTCTCTGGCTGTGGGACTCTGGGCATGTGATTCAACCTTTCTGTGCCTGTTTGCTTGTCTCTATGGTGTAGCTAATGATAGCAGCGACCTTCTAGGTTTGTGGTGAGGACAATGTGAATCAGCTCGGAGGGCAGACAGTCCCAAGACAGGGCATCGCCATTTCCCATGGACACACTTGTTGTGCGCTCTGGATGGTACTAACCAAGCACCCAGTGTCCGGATACCAAGCAGGGTTGGCTTTTGTTGTTCTTGGCATGGAAGAAGCAGTCATATTCTCCAGGGTGACGTGTGCTTCTTTTGATTCATAGCTGGTGTTCTACAGTGCCCCATGCACATGTTCCTGAAAGCAATTAGCCCACTCTGCAGAATAGAGGCATGTGGCGGTCACTGCTACCACTCAGATGAGTGCAGGATCACACCCGGGGGCACCCCGGTGGGCCAGGCCTAAGCATGGCTGGGCCCCCATAACACGTTACTCCTGCTCTAACTCCTGGTGTATTTGACCTTGTGATTTAAAGAAGTGCTTAGCCCCGAGCCCCGGCCTCTAATTCAGAAGCCATGTGGTGTGGGCTGCCCCTGCTCCAGATGGAGACTCACGCTGGCAGCTGGCTGCTCTGACACATCTCGCCATTCATATGCTACAGAGATCAGAGAGCCGGTGCAGGAAACTGTTCCAGCCCTGCCTACAGCAGTCTCCATCTCATCCTGCTCAATTTTCAGAAAGCCCTCTGAGTGATAGGTGGGGTCTGAGGCCTCCAGCAGAGGACTGCCTGTAGCAGCACTTACTGCACCAAAGCGCACGGGCTCAGCTCCTATGGCCAGCAGAACCGGGTTGTCTACCCAGAGGCCTGACTCTGGAGACACCCCATGAGGCCAGTGTACCCTCTGCCCCTCTGCACTCAGGTCCTTTCCATGCCCACTGCTGAGCAAAGTCCTTCCCTGTTCACCTGATAAGCCCACTCCTTCCACACTCTTCCAGCCTGAGGTGGTAGAGTTTCCACATTGCATGGCTTTCTCTTCAACGGACCCTAGGAGAGTGAAATGAGACTTCTCGGGCCTCTGATGCCTTATCTGTGCATAGGGGTCACAGCAGCACCTGCTGGCCATTTGATTCCATAAGCCATCTGAGGTAATAAAGGTAATAAAGGTCACCTTTGCTGTCATCCTACTGAGTGCTTTTTAAAAGCAATGCACAGATGGTACCCGCCTTTAATTCCAGGGCTCAGGAGGCAGATCTCTGTGAGTTCCAGGCCAGCCTGGTCCTCAGAGTGAGTTCCAGGACAGCCAGAGCTACAACAGAGAAACCCTGTCTCAAAAATAATTAATAAAAAAACTAACTAGATAAATAAATAAATAAATAAATAAATAAATAAATAAATAAATGGCTGCAGTGCTCATGGTGCTGGCCCTGTGAAGCAGTTAGGGAAGCAGATAAGACGGTCCTCAAGGAAGAGCGTATGTGTGTTTTGAAGAGATGGAAAAGTGGGTGGGGGTCCCAGTGTTGGGGTCCAGACCTGGAGTAGGGGTTTGCATTGTTTCCTAGGGCATCCCCACATCTGGTACAGTGCATAGGGGCTTAGGCAATATCCACAGAGAGAAGGGAGAAGTGAGCTTGCCCCAGTGTCCCTCCCCACAAGGGATGGGACTCGGACCTGGGGAGAGGACTTGGAGCAAGCACCCCGTGTCACCCATGAGACAGGTGTTCCCCATACCTAGCATGGCTCTGAACTACATGAGGCTCTGCTTCCTTCCCTGGCCCCACAGGAAAGGTGCCTGGGACAGGTCCATGTCGGGTGTTCAGCTCTGAGTGTCTCTCGGTGTGGAGAATGAGGGAGACAAAGGGGCCAGGACAGCACTGGGAACATGACACCACGCTGGCATTGTAAAGGGGAGCCTGTGGTTAATTTTATATGACTCCCAAGCCAGCCTACACCATGGGGCAAAGTACAAAGGATGGGGAACATTTCATGGGACATGGGGTGTGCCTTGTGCATAGGAACTGTGACAGAAAACAGCTGTTGTGTTTTAGAACCAGAACCATTGATGGGTTTATCACAGCCTAGAGGACTGGAGAGGGCAGAGTGGATTCTTCTGAATTTCTGTTCTCCTTTGCTGTGTCTCCCTGGGATACTGATCCCCAAGGGGTCAGCTGGGGAACCAACGCAGCCAGAGATGTAGCAGTATCTCAGGAAAGGTGAGACAGGGGCTGCTGGGATGCAGATTCTACATGGGGACGCCCCCACAGACTGGAGACAGCTAACAAGGCCTTCCTGCTCCCTGGAGGGCTTTCTAGAAGGGATCTTGATCCTTTATAGGGCTGTTAACATGGTAAGGTGTGAGGCTCAGAAGAGAAGGACCCACACAGGCATTCCTAAGGCTGAGAAACTCCGCCACCTTCTCACACATGAATGCAGGGCAGGAGTAAAAGACCAGAAAGCAGAGGTCAGTCCCACCTCAGCCTTCCTGCTAAGGATGCTTGAGACCTTTGCAGATTTGGTTTTCTTCTGTGAAATGATGTCTGGGTCTCCTTCCCTCTGCCTCTGGGAGACAGTAGCTCAAAACAGCTTTAGAAATATTCTTTAAAAATCATCTTCTGAGCTGAGCAGTGATGGATGGCACACGCCTTTAATCCCAGCACTCAAGAGGCAGAGGCAGATGGATCTCTGTGAGTTGGAGGCCAGCCTGGTCTACAGAGTGAGTTCCAGGACAGCAGGGTCACAGCAGAGACACCCTGTCTTGATCATATACATACCATCTTCTGGGTCTGGGGGTACGGCTCAGTTGGTAAAGTGCTGCGTGACTTTCACAAGCCCCACGTTCCATCCCCGCCCCACATACACTAGGTATGGTGGTCTATACCCATAATCCTCCAGTTGGTAGGTGGAGACAGGAGAATCAGAAGTTCAAAGTCATCCTTGGCTTCATAACAAGTCCAAGGCCAGCCTGGGCTACATGAGACGACATCTCAGTGAAAAAGAAATAGAGCTCCTTGTAGGATTGACTGAGTTGCTATTGCCTGGTGATCATCTCACATAGACTTTGGCCATATGAGGGACTTTCTGTCTGTACACAGACATGTCAGCCGCAGGTGTGGCTGGCTAGAGGGCATCCAGTGCTGTCTGGATGGCTGTCCATCCCTCCTGCTCTGCGTAACTTCTGCTGCCCTTGTGTTGGCTTCACACAGGCGGGCACTGGGGACCCTGGAAGACTAAGGCTGAGGCCTTACCAGTAGATCCCAGAAGGTAGATTCATCTCTTTAGATCCCAGAAGAGATTCTCACTGGGCCCCCTGTAAGTCACATGACCACTCTCAACTCAATCAAGCCTGTCTCTCCAAGACCAGTAGAGGTTCAAAAATGGAGACAGAACCACAGGGCCCCAGGCCTGCTGCACACATGACTCGGGGAGGAAGCAGACACTGTGCTCCTGAGGAGTGCTCAGCCTGCATGGAAAGAAGAGATGGAGGAGACAGCAGAGGAACGTGGAAGGTTCCAGAACTCCAGTTACACCCCAACTCCTGTCACCAGCCCCTCTCAGCCCCTTAACAATCACTCCTGGAGAACCAGGGAAACACAGGCAGCATGTTCCGCCTGTGACAAGTGTCACAGCAGTGAGGAGACTGGCTGGCGTCACGGCCAAGTCTTGGTTTCTCTTCCTGTCTGGCTATGGGTCATCAGACCAGTAGTCTACCCCTCCGGGCCTCAGTTTCCTCGTCTGTAACATGGTATGAAGACTGCATGGCTTTCGTGGCATTGCTGTGAGAAGTAAGGAAATTCACACAAAGAGATTTGAGCCTGGCACCTGGTGGCTGTGACCACAGCAGTAGCTGTGTGACCTCCATGTGACTTTAGGGGACATTTGGGGCTTGAATTAGTGGTAAGGAACTAGCACCCAGCCCTTGCAGATCAGTGAACTTGCACAACACACAGAAATCTATGGGTTAAAAAAAATAGCCTCCTATTTTCCTTGGCGTGCATACACACCCTCCCTGAGACACCCCCGCCACGGAGAAAAGTCCTTTAAAAGCAGGTTGATCCGGACGCCTGTGAGTCAGTGGAGCTACGCTCCAGAGCGGCGCCCACACAGCATCTGAATCATCAATAGAATAAAGCCAGGAGCCCATCGGTGCATGATGATTGTCCCGCGAGCACAGTTCTGCAGGCTGGGGCGACAGGGGACAGCAGGGAGCAGTTCAAGGAAGGGCCACCCTGCAGCTGGCCAGTAAGGCTCCTGGTGATGTCAGCAGGATGAGGTGGCCCTGGCAGCCATTCAGCAGAGCTCTGCACAGCCAGGCATGCAGAGAGGTCACAGAGGGGGTGTTTGCAGGAGGGGGTCCTTGCTTTAGGGGTACCCACTGTGTGAGGATGCTGCAGCTGAAAGCTGCTGGGTGGCTGTCATTGACTGTGGGCTGACTATGGGCTGATGTGTCCAGGTCAAATGCTTTCAGCACAGGCTCTTAGCAGCCTCAACAGAAAATGCAAGTGTGGAGAAAGACGGTCACCTGGTTCTCATAACAAAGCCATCATTGATTTACAGATCAAATATGCACTAAACAGTAAGAACCTACTATGTGATCAAAAAGGAGGAGGAATGAGAACACTGGCTTTGAGTCCTGGCTCTCTCATGGAGGCCCTTGAGGCAGTCACTCCCTCTCTTTGCGCCTTATTAGATGTTGCATGTCTACTACATGCGGGCTTGGACCATACCTCCTCTTCCTTAAAGAGATCTGAGATAGCTTCCACATGTTCCCTAGGGAACAGTGTTTGTGTCACATGACTGCACCTAGGATGCTAAGGACCAGGCAGCCTTTTCTGGTTCACCTATTTCTGGTCCAAGTTCAGGGTAATCTGACAAGAGACTAGTATAAGAGTTCATAAGTGGGCTGGGAGCCACAAGCAGCCAGGGCTTCCAGCCAGCCAGTGGGGAGGATGCAGGAGAGGCAAAACATCCCAGACATCCTTTCCCCCAACCTCTTAAAGATCCCAAAGGGAATCACTATGCTTGCACCATCACCCTCTGGTCTCAGAGCAATTCTTTTTACAGCGGGGAACTAGTCACAGCTGTGACACCACAGACTGGTTAGAGCAGGTTTGCCTGCAGTGTACCATGGCTTCATGTCCTGGTGTCTTCCCATCAGTCTTGGGAACCAGGAACTGTGTCCATCCCAGCTGACACAGGAGGAAACTGAGGCCCAGAGCTTCTCCGTTGACATGTATCTCCGATGCTACCTGGCTTCTGTCTGTGCCAGACAGCAGTGACTTCGATGAGAGGGAACGTGCTGGACTTTCAAGGAGCACTGGTCCTCCTTAGGAAGGTCAAAACTGGGAGAGGCTTCCTTTGAGCAGGGCTCAAAGGACAGGGAGGCATTGAATGCCCAGCTGTAGAAAGGTCTCAGTGGGGAACAAGAATGAAGACACTGGAGTGAGACCAGGGTGAGTGTGAGACATAAACCATTCCTGGGGGAGCCTTCAAAGAGCAGGAGTCTCCACCCACAGGTTGTAGATGGTTTTGTAGAGTGTGGGTTTAATTAATGTTATGGTGAACCTCAATTGTCAAGTTGATAAGATCCAGAAGCACCAAGGAGACAGACATCTGGGCATGCCTATGGGGGTTATCTTATTTATTAACTGATGTGGGAATGCCTGCCCACTGTAGGCAGCACCATTCCCTGGGCTGGGATCCTGGACTATATAAAAAGGAGAAAGTGAGATGAGCACAGGCTTTCATTGCTCTCTGCTTCTTGACCTTGGATGCAATGTGACCAATTCTTCCTACTGTGACACCCCCTTTCCCCACATGATGGTCTGCATCCTCCTCAAATCATCAGCCAAAACAAGCTCTTCCTGTCTTAAATGCCTTTTGTCAGGCAATTTTATCACAGCAAAGAAAAAAGCAACTAATGCAGTTGGTTTGCTTGTGCTGTGTGTTCAGACCATCACCTGCAGTGATACTACTTTGGTCTGCCCTGTCGGTGTGAGCATGACGAGGACCTCAGGGTCCCTCAGGGTGGAGTCTTCAGCAAGCTCGTCTGCAGGGGGCTAGATGAGCCAAAGAAATGGAAATGCAGGAAAGTGGTTCTCATACCAGGATCCCTGGTGCTCCAGGGTTCCATGGACATACCCAGAAAACAGAAGGATACCAAGTGGCTAGGACTCTGGGCTTCCCACACCACTGCAGACCCAAGCCCCATGTGTCCCATTCTGTTTTGTGTGGTGATATCTGTTGAGTGACGTCTTATAAAATGTATTGTTAATAGTTCTGGGTGTTAAAAGTCAAGGTCAGGGACACATCTGCTGAGGCTTAGTGTTCCAGGATGGATGGCAGAAGGAATGTGAGCCAGAGAGAGGGACAGAATGAGGACAAAGGGGTTTCAGCCCATACTTTCCTCAGAATTCTCCAACACTGACCACCCCACACCCATGGTTACTAACCCTGCCCCACTGCAACTAACCACAACCACAATGGCACAATGTCATGAGGACAGAGCTCACATGACCTAGTAACCTTCCAAAAGTCACTGTCACATGGAATGCTGGGTTTCCAACACAGGCCACGTTGAGAGTTCAAACCAGAGCATGATCTAACAGGCTGGGCTTTGTAGTAAGCTGGCACCCTGGCAAGAGTGCCTTGGCTCCTGAGAGTCCAAGAGCCAGACCTCCAATTTTCAATTACTTTCCCTCCCTGGGCCTTGGTTTCCCCATCTGTCAAATGGGCAAAAGGATGAGATATATTGCTTAGTGTTTGAACCAACTCTAACATTAGTGGGCTTCAGCTCTAAGACCAGCCTGGGTCCCATGGGGCCAGGTGTGGCTCAGGACAACCGAAACTGCCTCTCTCTGCTGCCGCCTGTCACCTGAGAAGCCGAGACAGGGCAGATGAGTTACCCACACAGGCCCTCACCTCTACGTGGATACCTTACCCCATCTGGTGCCATCCTGGCCCCTGCCATGGTTCAGACAGTTATTTATAGCCCATGGAAATGAGCACTCCAGGCTTGTGGCTCCCCGGTACGCAGATGACAGCATTACCTCTGTCTCAGAGAGAACGCCCCACAAACCCGTCAGGTCTACCCAGGTAGCCCCGTAAGTTTGGGGTAGAAGATGAGCACAAGACCTGGCCCTTCTGTGAGACAGCAATGGGCAATGCCTCATAGGGTTAAGAGGCAAGAGCTGGCATTTCTGGCCGGAGGACCCGGGAGGACTGTGTGGATGAGGCAGTGTCTGAACAAGACTGGTTGAAATGTAAACAGTTGCAATGGAGAAAGGTGGTCCAGTACGGACTGAGTCACGGAGATGAAGAAGAAAGGAACGAAGAATGGGTTTGGCTGAGGCTTGGGGCAGGAATTGGAACGAGATGTTGTAGTCATTCAAAGTAAGCCAAGTGGGGTGTTTCACGTTCCCTTCTGAGAGCCTGATAAATCTCCCTGTCTCACTGAGTCCTCACAGTGACCCCATAAAATTTAGTGCAAACATCGCATTTTTATAAACCAAGAAACAGGGGCACAAGAAAGTTAAAAATTGCCTGCCTAGGGTCACACAGCTAATGTGCAGAGAGGGATGGAGATTCAAGATAGGCTGGCAACTCCAGAGCCCATGCTGAAAACCAGTCCAAAGAGGGGCGAGATGGCTCAGCAGGTAAAGCCGCTTGCTGCCAAGCCTGATGATCTGAGTTCAATCCCCAGGACCCAAATGGTGGAAGAGAGACTGACTGCCACAAGTTGTCCTCTGATCTCCATGCACATGCTGCAGCATACATACATTCACACGCACACATATGTCCGTGCACACACACAATAAGTAAAATATACTTAAAATGTTTTAATAAGAATATGAAGAGATATGGATGTTGAAACAAAGTTTGTGCTGAAAAGAGCCAGAAGAGGTCTCAAACTCACGGGGCATATGGTAGAAATCCAGGTGAGAGCCTGCATGCCGCTGGGGTCTCAGTTCTTCCCTGTGCGATGTTAGGAGCAGGGGTGGCAGGTGAGTCTTAAATGCCAACATGAGGGTATCAAGGTACCCCCATAACTATTTGGAACATTCTGGAAAATGATTGTTATAGAGCACATAAAACCCAAAAGATGAGCCTTGCAAAAGAGCATTTTTACACAGGGGGAGAGGCTAGGGGCTGGGGAGATAGCTCAGTTGATGAAGTGCTTGGCACACAAACCCAAGGACCTGAATTTGGATCCCTCCCTCACCCCCGCACATGCTTACAAAGCTGGGTGTAAGCAGGACAGTTGTAATGGAAGCATCAGAAAGGTGGGGTTGGGAGGGTCCCTGTGGCTTGCTGGTGGGCTGGGCCAGTTGAATCAGTGAAAGACCCTGCCTCAAACAAAAGGTGGAAAGTGAGAGAGGAAGACAAACATCAACCTCTGGCTTCACACACACACACACACACACACGCACACACACACACACAGATACACACAGGGGTGGGTGCCTTGTGCATTCCAACAAAGGCAATGGCTCCATGCAAACAGGTGCAAGAGGAATGCGCCTGGTTTGGGGATAGCAGGGTGTTCTTTCTTCTCTTGGCCATGTCATTCCAAGAGTACTGTCAGCTATGGTTGCAGATTGTGAACCACAGAAGGGACCTAGTGGCATAAAGGGGAGAGTGGCTGTGGGCTCTTGGGAAAAGGAACAAACTGGGAACCCTAGCCGAATGTTCCAGAAGGTTTGAAGCTGAGTAGTGTGTTGCTCCGTGGCAGGTCTGGCAGAGCAACTGTCTTTTGGAGAGCTCGGGGGTAGGAACAATCAACTCCTCAAATCACTGTGGATTTGAGAAGAGCTGTTTCAGAAAGCATGTAGCACCTGGCTCTACACAGCAGGAGTCTCCTTTGCGGTGCCAGTCACCTAAAACTGTCATTGCTTTACTGTGGAAAGAGGCAGGCAGCATTGTGCCCTCACCACGCAGACTTCCCCAGGAGAGAGACCTAGGGAAGCACCCTCAAAGAAGCAGGAGGTGATGAACTTTGGAGTTCTGATGCCTTTTTTAAAAAATTTTTTTAATGGGTGTTTTCCCTGCGAGTATGTCTGTGCTCAGTGTATGCGCAGTTCCTGTGGAGGCCAGAAGAGGGCACCAGATTCCCTGGAATTGACATTTCAGACAGTTCTAAGTCACCCTGTAAGTGCTGGGAATCAAACCCAGGTCCTCTGGAAGGGCAGCCAGTGCTCTTGACCACTGAACCATCTCTCCAGCCTCTTGATTGCCTTTTAAAAGGCAATTTATACAGTTAATTAGTCTATATCACAGAATTCTAGACAGTTTAACAAGCAGGTGTGAGCCATTCTAGCCAGGAAAGAGTGTCTCCTCCTCTAGAATATGATTGGCTGCGTTTATCCACATGCTCACCTTCAGCCAGGAAGGTGGTGTATCTTGACTGACACCTCTCAAAACTCTTCCCGGTGAGGGAGTCCTATGTCCTGAAGGAAGGAACTTCATACATGTCAAACCCAGAGTGTGTTTTGTCTGCTTCCCGATCATTTCTTTAATATGTATTTTTTTTAATTATATTTTTCTTTCCCCTATTTTTTCCTTTCACCTTTACTTCCATTCCCTTCCATTCCCACTTTCCCTTCCATCCTTCTCTTTCTCCTCTCCTTCCTTTCTCTCCTGCCCCCATTGCCCCTCCCCTATCTCTCTTTTCTCTCTAACTCACAATTGCACAAACTCTGGGGAATTTTTAAAGGATCCAGGTGTAACCTTGAAAAGGACAGGTGGAAGGACCAGTCCGAGAGGTACAGGGGCTCTGAGTAGCCATGCTGGGCCCCACCCGGCTCTCATCTTCTCCAGGTACAGAAATAACTGAGCTAACCCCGCTCCCCCAACACCTGCCCCTGTCTGGATGTCTTCTCTTGAAGAAAAGACACCTAAAGGTGACAAGCATCCCAGAGCAGACCCGGTGAGGGTAGGTCAGGTGAAGGGGACATTTGTGCTCCGGCTTTGGTCCTCTCTGACACAGGCAGGTGGCCATGCTGGGCCTGGCTCATCATACCATACCAAGAGCCCACTGGTATGCAAAGGTGAAGAGTACCTTCAAGCCTCTGCTGCCCCCTTACTTGAGACCATGTGGTGGACAGGAGACAGTCAGAGGACCTGAATAGAGAGGGAGAGGACATTGCCATCCTCCAGGAGCAACCAAGTAGATGCTGGACCTCTTAGCAGTAGCTCATACCTGTAGGAGGGAGACATCACCATTTACCCCATTTTGTGGATGAGGAAACTGAGGCACAAACAGAAAGATCGGCTGTCTTGCTCAAGTCACATGGTTGCAGGAAGAAAACCTAGGCCTGGATAAGTGAGACCCTATGGTCTTGAGCATCTGTCATGGGAGATGAGGGGGCATCCACGGGACCCTGCCTGCTTGGAAGTATGAGAGGCTAGCTCAGCAACCTGAGACCTTTCACTTTCTCCTAAACACACTGGTGCTTGGGGGCCCAGGTAGGTGGGGCTGGCGGATATGTGACCTGCCAATGAGACTGAGGTGTCATTTTCCCTGCACCACACCCAATGTGCTGGATGCCTAAAAGAGCCACCCATGATAGGGTGCATGTGACTGTTTGCAGGTCCCTGTGTCTACTACTTGGATGTGCCAGTCACTCTATGTACATGGTCTTTGTACATCACAGAGGTTCAGGAAAATAAGCTCTTTAACCTCCCTATTCGACAGAAAAGAAATGGAGACTCCAGGAGAGACTGGCCCAGGGCCAGTAGGTAATTCTGGGCTTTTCCTTGGGTGTCCTGCCCTTGCTAGTCCTCTGGTTTTTCCTCACCACCCTCCTTGCTAGAGGCACCTGGAGAATGCACAGTGGCCAGAAGAGAGGCCTTTCAATGCTAGAAGCAAGAGGTGCCTGATACTATGACCTGTGCCTGGGGAAGAGGCCTGGGGGAATGCACTGAGGCAGAAAAGAAATGTCCCTGCAAAGGTATGCTACTGAGCAGCATGCATGACTTTAATGTTCCTGAACTTTCTCTCAACTCACAAGGCCTGACTGTCTCCCTTCCCCTGGAACGGGGCAGCTCTACCCTATCCCTGCTAGGGGAAGCTCTATCCCTTTGACCCCACTAACCTTCAAGTTCTGGGGAAGATCACCAAGCCAGAGCTGACCTGAGCTTGCAGAGGTGTACCTAAGCTGCCCCTCATTAGCCTTGGGTCACAGAGGGAGGCTGAGTGAGATCTGGGTTTGGCTCTGGTAGGACACAGAAGGCTTCCTCTGGAAGCAGGAGGCAGGAACTCTAATTACTCAAAGGACTGAGCAAGGGGGTGGTTTGGAAGGTGTGGGGCCAGGCTGCAAATCTGTCTCTCTCATGTTCCTCCTCTGGGTCTGATGGCTGTTTGATCCCAAACTTCCAGCCACTGTACTGCTCCCCACCCAGGCAGGCTTGGCCAAAGCGTGCTAGCAAGCACTATGGGAGCAGCCAGGCTTCAGGTTGCTAATGAAGAACATGCAGCTAGGTGGGGCCTGACAGAGGCCTCACCTGGGTGGGACAGGACCGCTTGGGGAAGGAAGGACGTGCCCTTTACTGCAGCAGCTGCTGTCTGTATTCTCAGAATCTTACAGGTGGGGAGACCAAGGCACTGTGTGCCAAGTCACACCTAACAAGTGGCAGAAGTCAACCTGCTTGCTCCAGCTCTGTTCCCTCTGCCCTCAGGTTGGGTCCAGCTCTCCGGTTCATATGGCTCTTCAAGGCCTCTGGGAAAACATGCCACCCAGTCCTGAAGCTCTGTCCCTGAACTTGCCAGGCGTGGTGACCTTCTGTTAACATGCTTTCCAGTCGTGGGTGGTTATTAACTATGATTAATGTCTGAAAAAGAAATGCCTCTAGTACACAATGGACCAATCAGCATAAGGTTTAGGGCATGGGCCTGGCTCCTGTGTGGGAAGAAACAAGCTCAAGATGTAACCAAGGGAGCTGAGGCCCATGGACACCTATTAAGCTCCAGGTATTCAGAAACTGGCTCTGCTGCCAGAGGTAATGCCCTGGCTAAGTGTATGCATATCTACCAATGAGTTTTAGTTCCCCCCAAACCTCTTATACCTCATCCATGCATTTCTTGAGCACCTATTGTGTGCTAAGCACAGCTCCAGGCCCAGAGATATAAACAGCAATTAATAAAACCATCAATGTGCCTGTGTTAGAGGGACTTGCATGTGAACACGGTTGGCAGGAAAAGACCAAGGGACAGAGCAGTGTAGGAGCTTGCCTGGGTTCTGGAGGTTCTAGGAGCTGTGAGCAAGAAGCTGCCATGGGGAATCAGCAGATCGGGACATCTGAGCACCAGGACAGGGAGGCAGTGGGCGCTGGAGGATAGACAGGGAGGGTGGGCAAAGGCTAAGAGGTAGGATCCAGGCCCTAGGATAGACCGGAGGGCAGTGGATGGGAAGTGGAGGCCATGGAAGGAAGTAGAGGCTGTCCTCTAAAGTGTGTAACATTGTGGATGGGGGATGGACTGCTCAGTTTTGGTTAATTTTGGCCAAAAGCCTCTAAAGTGAGTTCTAAACCCTCAGTCTCACAGGGAAGGAACAGCTGAAGCCTCAGGGGAGAAGTAACTTGCCCACTGAGGATGCAACAAGACCACTATTTTACCACAGACCTGAGCTACTCACATACGGCAAACACACCTACCCACTATTGTCTGCTCAACTTGAGAATGCTCATGGCTCTAGGTTTCTAGCATCACGCTCCTTACCTGAGTGTCTTGGTGCTCTGTTCTGTCACTTTGTCTTCCTGGCTGGGCCTCAGGCTGAACAGAACTCAGTGGAATGTGATTTGAGGGTTCGTTCAGAACATCGTGTCTCCCATACATCTGCAAGTAGCTACATTCTTGGTTGCTAGGCAGCCAGGTGCAACTCAGCGCAGAGGGCTGGGGATGGGAGATGACTCATCCTAGGAACCCACCCTTCTTTGCCTATGTGCCTCAAGATGCAGCCCCTCCCAGACAGGCATGGGAAACCCCAGGGCAAATGGATGCAAGCAGAAAAGGCAAACAGTTCAAAGCAAACAGAACAGCTTCCACCCCAAGGGAAAACTGAGCCAAGGGTCTCCTTTAGAAGTAGTAGAAAGATCTCTTCATGGCCATCATGGTGGCTCATGGCTTTTGTCAGGCACCACACACTGTTCCCAGCAGGTTCAGAGATGTGATGGGTGCGTCTCTGTCTCACAATAGCCCTGTGGAAGCGAGGAAACTGAGAGAGATGCCCAGTGGTTCTGCTCACTGGCATGGGACCCCTGACCACAATGAGCACAGTCTCAATTTGGTGGGTGATTGAGTAAGGAGGGAGGAGGGAGGGAGTGCAGGGGCGAGTGGTCACATGGGAGACACTACCCTGCAAGGACATTCTGCACACTCTTTGTTGGTGCCCAACACTTTACACACCAGGAAACCAATGGCCACACTATTATAACTTGTTGAAGGCCATACAGCTAGGAGATGGCAGAGCCCGGGTTCTAACTCAGGCCTCCCCAGAGCCTGTAGTAGTGGTGCCAAGGAGCAAGCAGGGTTTGAAGCCTTCTGAGTTGCCTTTCAGTGGCATGGGCGATCCGGGGATGTGACTCGGTTGGGGGAGTACTTGCCCGGCATACACAAAGCCAACTGAGTTCAGTCCCCAGTACCAGATAACCAGAATGTGAGGGTGCACACTTGTGATCCCAGCACTTGGAAGGTGGAGGCAAGAGGATCAGAAGTTCAAAGTTATCCTCAGCTATTTATCAAGTTCAAGGCTAGCCTGGGCTACAGGAGCCCCTGTCTTAAGAAAAACAAAATGAAATGACAAAGGCAGTGGTGTATTGCTTTGAACAATCCAGGTTGTCCATCCAGGTGCATCAGTGATTTACCTTAGTGACTTACTCTACCAATATCTCTCTCTCTTATCTCATTCTCATTCTCTCTCTCTCTCTCTCTCTCTCTCTCTCTCTCTCTCTCATTTTTGAAGTAGAGTCCTGCTATTTAGTCCCTGAACTCACTATTTAGCCCAGGCTGGCCTAAACTCACTTGGTAGTCCTCCTGCCTCAGCCTGCCAAGTGCTGGGATTCGCAGGACTGAGTCAGCACGCCCATCTGCTGTCCCCTGTCTTCTGTGCCCCGTTTTTTTGCAGCCTCTCTCATGAATTTTATCCAGCCAGAAAAACTTAAATTTGTGTTCATGGGTAGGGAGCATGGTGCCAGGGATTAGAGCCTGGTTTTAAATCCAGGCAGACCCAGGTTGGTGTCTTTACAGCTCCGTGCCTCAGTTTCCCCATCTACAAAACAGTTCACAAGATAAGGTCACAAGGAGGCCATGAGCAGTAAATGGTGCAGTGTTCGCACAGGGTAAATGACAGGACACTGTAACCGCTGCCTCAACGTGTTCCGGGGACACTAACCGCTGCCGCAGCGTGGGCCGGGGACACTAACCGCTGCCGCAGCGAGGGCCGGGGACACTGTAACCGCTGCTGCAGTGAGGGCCGGGGACACTGTAACTGCTGCTGCAGCGAGGGCCGGGGACACTGTAACCGCTGCCGCAGCGTGGGCCGGGGACACTGTAACCGCTGCCGCAGCGTGGGCCGGGGACGCAGTGTGGGCCGGGGACACTGTAACCGCTGCCGCAGTGTGGGTCGAAGTGCGGCCTTGGGCTGACTCCCCAGGTTTCCCCATGAGCTCTGCAGACCTGAGAGGCCCCTCAGGAGACTGGGGACAGATGCAGCTTCTACACACCCTCCATGGGGACTCAGCTGGCCATACTGAGTTGCCTTCACACCTGGCCCCCTGCATCTCCCACCCATCTCCCTAGAGCCCCCAGAATTCTTTCATTGTGAGAGAGCATCCATTTCTACAGCAAGCCTCCATTTGTGAGAACAAGAGGGACCCAGTATCCACAAGGATCACAAGACATCCAAGGAGGGCTCAGGCTGCCAACGAGCATCTGCGTAGCAATCCTGACCCCGGTCTCCATGGCCCTGGGGTGTGCCTGGAGGCTCTCCTACCCTTCTTGTCAGCAAGAACACAAAGCCACTGAGAGTGAGCTTGGGCACTGAGGGGACCCTGAGTACCCCCCAAATCTTCAGTTCCTTTCACCATGACACCTCTCTTGAAGAAGAGGTCACTCTGGAGTCAAGTATTGCCCCTTCACCTGTAGTCCTCCAAGGCACGTGTGTCTAGGAAAGGCCATGTGCTTTCTAAGCATCTACTGTGGTTCAGAACACAATGCACCACACTGTCCCTGCCCTCGTGGAGCTGACAGTTGGCAAGGGAACCAATAAGAAAAGCCCTTGTGTCGCTAATGACTTAAATGGGAGGGTTCTTGGGGGCTAGGAGATCTGGAGCCCACCCTCGCCAAGAGAGATTTGGCTAAAGAGGGAGGCATTCCCAGCAGAGAAAGTATCATATGCAAAGGCCCTGGGGCAGGAAGAACTGTGTTGAAGCCTCAGTAAGGAGGCTGGTGTCACTGGAGCACAGTGGTGAAGAGAGCGCAGTAACAGCAGAGGGCGGCAGGCACCAGGGATTGGGTCTTAGTAAGGCTTGTGACTTTTAGCTGTATGTGGTGGGAGCCACTAGAGCATGGCTCTCAACCTTCCTGATGCTGCGACCCTTCAATAAGTTCCTCATGTTGTAGTGACTCCCAACCATACGATGACTTTCCTTGCTACTTCATAGCTGTAATTTTGTTACTGTTATGAATTGTAATGTAAATATATGGTATGCAAATTGTCTTAGGTGACCCCTGTGAAAGGGTCATTTAGCCTCCAAAGGGTCTCAACCCACAGGTTGAGAACCACTACACTAGCGTGTTGTAGACAAGCACTTTACACTCTGAAAATGCAGGCTGAGTGCAGGAGCGGAGAGACCAGTTTTGGAAGCTATCCAGGCCAGCAGTGATGGTGACCTGCCTGATGATGGGAATCAGGCAGCAATAGTCAGGCCAGAGATGAGTTCTTCTTTGGATTGAGTTTTGCTGGGTGTGTACAGCAGGGTTAAGAGGCTGAAGAGAGCCTGGTATATCCTGGTGTAATGGTAGTACACACCCTTAATCCCAGCACTCTGGAGACAGAAGCAGGCAGATCTCTGAAATTCAAGGTCAGCCTGGTCTACATAGTGAGACCCTGTCTCCCACCCCTAAAAAAAAGAGATTGGAATGGACCCAAAGGGGAGCTGTAGACAAGATACAAAGGGGAAGGAGAGAGGACATGGCCATCTGTTGAGCACCTACTGTGTGTCTAGCTTGCCATGCCCTGTTCTCATCTCCGTGATCTAGTCACCATCCCATCCACGACACAGAGGGGCTGAAATGATCCAGTCAGGACACACAGGTCACCAATACAGATAAGATATTAGCCAGGATTATTTCTCTCCTGGTCCATTCCATCTAAAAGTTACATTAGGGGGAAAAAAATCTTCATTTTTTTCAGTGTTGATTTAAACAATAAATTAAACTTTGAGTTTTTCAGATAAAACACATTCTCCTGGTTAAAACCCACACATTCCAGTCAGAGCTGACCACCGCAGCCAACCCCACTGCCTCTCCAGAGTGAGTGCCACCTTCACGAGTTTGGGTCAGACCCTTGTGCACCTCTCGCCGCGGACTTGCATGTGTGCGCATCCATAGACGGGCAGCGTCTCCTGTGTTACACAGAGAGAGTTGAACCACTTCTGTTCTTCTCTCGTTTTCACTCAGCGGTTTTCCTCGGAGAAACTTCTAAGCTAGTGAGCATAAACCGAGCTCGGTTTTTAAGAACTGCCTTGTAGTATATTGTGGGCTAGATGCACTACAGCTTATTTAGCCCACTCAGTTTCCAAAGACAGAAACTCATTTTTCTATAAATGTAGCTTTTAAAGGGCTTGTAGGGTTCTTTTTTTCTCTCAAGATATAAGGCTTTTATTTATGCTAATGGAAGAACCCACATCACACTGACAGCACAAATATTTAGCAACACCCAGCCTGATGACTAAGTTTTCCAAATCCCCTTCAGGTGCCTTGGAGCTAGCTCTTGTCCATAGCCAAGACTCTGTGTGGCACACGAGGCTGTCTCCAGAGCAGCAGGAGAGAGGCAGAGTTCTTGCCTTTGACTTGGGCACTGGGTCCTGACACAGCAGCTAGCAAGCATAGAAAGCGCAGTCCTGGAACCTCCGTGATCCCAGCTTTAGCTACATGTCATGGCTGTCCAGATTCTAGAAACCCATCGTGGACCTAAAACGTACCATATTTCACACTTTCTTCTTTCCCTTACGTAGAACTAGGTTGTCCCCAGTCCCCACTTTTAGGGAATGGAGGCTCAGGGAGAGGCACCCACCTGCATACTGTCCACTGTGCAGGGCGCCCCCTCCTGGAGCAGTGAGGAAGTGTGGCTTGCTGTGTTTTTGTGTTCAAGCATCCTACTCATGGAAGAAGGTCATATGGGCAGTGAATGTGGCTTTGGAGGCCTCTGTTTTTCCAAAAGTCAATGACAAGCCACCAGGATACTGGCTGAAAAAGTGCCTTTTATGAGGCTGACAGAGTACAGAATGGCCACGATTTGTGTATGCACAACAAAGCTTAGTTTGAGGCAGATGAGCGCCCCTTTGGTCACACCCCTTACATCTCCACAGCATGCGGAGGGCGAGGGTAGAAGAAAGGGGCCCTGCCCTCTTCTGAAGCCAAATCACTCTGATTAAAGGCCAAGTCACTTCCGTGCTTTGGTACCTCGATTTCCCCACTGAGTGACTATGGAACCATGCTGCCCTGACAACATGGATCCAAGAGAGATCTGGGAGAGCTTTGGGGACAGACTGTGGATCAGGGTGACTTGTATTTCAGGTGAACAGAAAGCAATTAACTCACTGGTCATATGTCCCAAATATCATACAGGACGTCACTCACACTAGAGATCTTGTTTACTGTTTACCCTAAATGCCGCTGTTTTGTCTGGGAACTCATATTCAGGGGTCTATCTCTTCCTTGGCACAAATAATTGATATTTTTACAGCATCTAGAGATTCCCAACAGCCTCACATGCCCCCTACCCATCAGCCTTCTTCCCTGCCCACACAGAACAGTCTTGAGCCATGAACTGAGACACCCGCCATGGAAGCTCTGTCAGAGAAGAGGGGCACTAACTCAGCTTGACTCAGGTCGGGGACAGTAGGGAGTCTGAACCAGCCGACCCATTGTTTGCATCTGGGTCAGGTTAGAGTCTATGTTCCCCACCATGTCCCTGCATGTGTGGGTCCTGAGTGAAGCCACTCAGTGCTATGACCATGCATGTATGTAGTGAACACTGAGTCCACGAATGTGTGTGTGTGTGTGTGTGTGTGTGTGTGTGTGTACATCAGGTCTGCACACCAGCACATAACCAGTAAACATGCCTACTGCCCTGTAAGCATTCATCATCACTAGAGACTCTGGTACCCCACGTAGGACTGCCAAGTATCAAGAGATGCCTCCCGCTTCTCCCCAGCCCATCAAGAACCAGGATGTGGTCATAGGCTATACATGTACCTGGAATGCACGCTGAATAGCCGCTAGCCCTGCTACCTACGGTGGCCTTGACAGACCCGGGCCACAGTGGAGGCCCAAATGTTTGTTTGCAGGTTTCCCACAGAAGCCAAGCCAAGCTCACATGGTTTCCAGGAAGAAAATCTGCTGTGTCCAGGTGTCTCTGAGCAGTCTAGGCACCCACATCCCCGTCTCTGATCCCTAAAGAGATGGGAGAGGGTGGAAGGTTTCTTACAGCCTCCCTCAGGAGCTGTGTGTCAGTGTCCAGAAGGTGGTAGCAGCAAGTCAGGTCTCAATCAGGGTTTGACACCCAAGGCCAAAGTCTGGTTCAGGGGCTAGCCTGAGCAATATGTGTGAGTGGAGGCAGGCGTGGGTGATGTGGGTTGTCAGGGAACTGTGAGAAGCCTGGGTTGTTTTTGCAGTGTAGATCAAGAAAGACTCTCAGGAGGAGGTGGCAAACTCCCACCAGGGTCTCTGGAGACTAAATGTGGCAGTCATCAGGGGGAAGAGGACAGGAGAGGGAGTACTGGGTGGGCTCCTATGAGCCAAGTCTGAGAGAGCAACGCCAGGTTTGTGCGGGGCCTGTGGCCTGGTGGAGAGGGCTGTAAATGTGACACCTTGAGGCAGAAGGAGATTTGGGAACAACCTGAGAGGCCACTGAAGCCCAGGAGCAGGATGGTTGTGAGGTGCTTGGGAACACGTTCAGAGTGGAATGTGAGGGTGAGTTCTGGGCTGCTTCCTGCTCTCGCCTACTCGTCCTGGCCCCTTGCTCTCCCCCTCAACCAGAGTTCTAGCTTCCTCCTCCGGGCTTCCTCAGCCACATGTCTGGGTCAAGTTCTCAGCCTGGTGCACTTTCTGCATCTCCCATGGTCTGGAGGCTGTGAACCTGGCAGCTGCTTGGAAACTCCAAGAAGTCAGACAGGTTCCATGGAAGCTGGAAACCCCTCAGAAGCAAGCACAAAGCTGACTCCTTGGGTCTAGGCACTGGCACCCACCACCGTGTGATCTGACCAGTTGCTGTCCTCAGCAGGCTAGCCAGCAACTCAAGGCCTAAAGTTGCCACGGCCCCAGGGATCCTGGGCCCAAGGTCACCCAGCAACTGTTTTCCTTGTGCTCTGCCTTTGCACGTCAGCAGCTCTACACAGAGCCTGTACTGCCCTCTCTTGAGGAAGCTGGTAACCACACAGGGGGCAACCCACTCAGCAACCTATGTAGCAGGTCCAGGTAGCACCATCTTGCATTTCCCACAGTTCCTGGGAGAGGCTTCTGGTCTAAGGACCACCATACCTCGGCAGCACAGCAGGATCCCCAGGGATTTCTTGCTACCTCAAGACATGGCCCTACCCAGTTCAGTCAGAAAGTACCGTTAGGGCGCAGGCATAAATACACTTTAAATGTCCCAGTGACTGCAGTGTGAGGCCATGCCGGGGCCCTGCACCTTGCAGGTAGCTCACGATGACAGCTGACAGCTGACAGCCATTGGGTCCTTTGCCAATCTGAGCAGAGGAAAGGCAGGTGCTTATTGCCATTCAAATGTCTGGCTTAAGGAAAATGAGGCCCAGAGAGGGGAGGCCACCTGCTCAAGGATACAGAGCCTGGAAGAAGCATCTTGTCCCATTTCACTATTTCAGCCAATTTCCACAAGTCCCCAGTAGTGGTCTTCTGGGAGCCAACCATTGGGCCAGCCTCTGGCAATGGCTAGAGCCCCTGGAGTCCCCCCACAGCCCCACCACAGGGCTGTAAATGCCCACCCTGCACATTAGCCCAGCTGCTAGTCTGTTATTGCTGAAGCTCCTCCAAGACACAGCAGAGTCCTGGCCCGGCCACACCCTTGAGCACGTGTGCAGGCACCCACAGTCCCCTGCCCACACTCGGTCCCCCGGCTGCCATCTGAAGTCTCTAGGACACTGTCTAGTTTGAACCACTGTCGTTCTATTGAATTCAGGTAGCAGGGCCCTGAAGCCACCTGCGTGGTTCCAATGCCCTAGACACCTGGGAGCTGTGGGCCCAGGCTGCTGTGGACCCATCATCAGGTGCAGGCACTGTGGGCCCTATGTAGAAGCTTGTTCAGCCTATCCCTGACCACATCAAGGTGGGAAGGGCAGGGTGAATGCAGGGCTAGTCTCACTGGCCCTCCCCACAGCTGCACCCCATACCTCATTGTGCAGGTCTTTTACAACGTGGTCCAGGAACTTCAATATGTACGAAGAGCTATCAGAGCCTTGGTTCCCAGAGATCCTCAAACAGTAGTCCAAGGCCCCCCAGAGAGGGTGTACAATCTACTCAGGGTCACACAGCAAGGAAAGATAGGTCCTAGTCAAGTCTCCTGACCCAGATAGAGGAGTGTGGATATACTGGTGAGGTTCTGACACCGAAGACGGGTACACACGGACAGACGTATCCAGGGCCCGGGCTGGGGCGTGGGGCCGCGGGCAGAGCATTTTCACAGCACGCACAGGCACTGGGTTTCATCTCCAACATAGCAAGAAAAAAGTGTCCAACATTCTGGGCACAGGACAGCAGTAGGGGTGGCAACAGTGGGGATGTGGTAGTCAGTGGCCATGGTGAGGGTGTGGTTGACTGTGGTAGCCAGTGGTGGTGGTGGTGGTGGTGTGGCAGTTTGTAGCTCCCAGTTGCTTGTGTCACATGGCCTTAGGCAGTTCACATTGGCAGCTGGGGGCTGAATCCAGCCCTCAGGTATATTGAATTTGGCCTCCGAAACATCTCCAACAAAGAGATCTTATATCAAATGCTATCCTGTCTTCATAAAAACTTGGAAGATCTCTCCACCGAGACTCACACCCTCTCTTCAGAGGGGCAAAATGCCTTTGCCTTGGCCTCCACCACTCCTCCTTGTCTCCCTCCTGACTCCAACACCCACCGCCAAAGTCATCAGCCATGAGAATCTTAGGGTCTGGCTTATGGGTCCCCAGCATGACAGAACCCCGGAGCTGTGACCTGACACCCCCCAAGAACTGACTCTTACGTTGTCTACTCTTCGTCCTATAGATGCCAGATCGCTGGACCCACAGAGCTTCAGAAGGACCTGAGACTCGAGGCCCTGGCTGACCCTAACCCTTACCACACTCGCCCAATTTCTTTACTCACACGCCAAATTGCAAGAAGGCACATGTGAGAACGGTTCCTCAACACAGCCGCTCAGGAACCCCTAGGATCCTCTGGGTCCCCATCTTAGTGTCTAGATAGGAAAACAGGAACTCAGCAAAGGGCCAAAGCCTGACAGATTGCTCAGCACGGGCCACTGGAGCTTCATCCTCAGAGATCCCGTTCTCAATAACACCTTCTTCCTAGAAGAGAGCCGGAAACCCAGCCACACTTGGTGCACACAAATACGGAGAGCACCTCCCTCCAGGGAGTCGAGAAAACTGGAGGTTTGGGTTAAAAGAACAAAGCCCAGGGGTTCTGAGATGCAGGACTACACCCAGAGAGGAAGCCACAGAGCCTCTGCAACTCCCAGGGTCACACTAGGCTGGGCTTGTTTTCTCTCTGTGTGTGGACATCCCAAATGGGAAGCCCAGCATAGAACAATGGGGACAATGCTTCCACATGCTGAGCACAGAGCTCATGGGGCCTCAAGGAAGCTCCCTTCCCCATCCTTCATAAAGTAAACAGCCCAGCCAACCCTGACTCCTCATCCTTGCTATGCAGATGAGAGCTGGGCTGCCCAGGGTCTTCTCACCCTTGGGTGTTGAGTAAGCAATGCTCCCTCCGCATCTTGTTGGTGGTCTCACTGTGGCCTGCCTCCCTCATTCTCCTGAAGTCCAGGCCTAGATTGCAGGCCTCTGAGTGCTTACAGCCATGAGCCACAGACACGTTGCCTACACACCACTCTCCAGGTTCCTAAAAGGCTCCAAATATATGGGCTGAAATGTGTGGGTAATCCCACAGAGGACTAAGACATAACCCAAAAGCCAGGTTATATTATCTCCTAAGGTCTTGCCACCAAGCCTAATGACATGAGTTCAGTCCCCAGAACCCACCTGGTGGAAGGAAAGAACCAACTATATACAAAGTTGTCCTCTGACCCTCCACATATGTGCTTACACGCTAAACAAACACACCGAGCCAATAGATCACTATATATATCTGAATCCTCAGTCCCCATCGCAGCATGCCTCAGCTTTTGCCTTCCCAGGAAAAGGCTAGAGGGCTGAGAGTTTTTGGAAGGTGCACTCATCCCTGACCTCACCACCATAGCTGTTCAGACATCTGAGCCTGGAGGGCCTAACCGCTCGTGCTTTGATCTCAGTGCACTCACTTGTGACCTCAGGCCTCCTGGGCCAGCCCTGAGCGGGAGGCTGAATGAGAGAGGACCCGTCCCACAAAGTGTAACCCAATCACAGGCAGGGCTGGGTCAGCTATAAGGTGCCTGCTTCCGGATGCTGTGAGATGCGGCCCTAAGCACAGGCTCAAGGAGTCTACCCTTGGCTTAGAACGAGCACAGGCCAGATCCTGACAGGATGGCTCAGTAAAGGTGTTTGCTGGGCTATCCTGAGTCTCAGAACTGATCCCTAAACACATGCTCTGGCTCATATGTGCCCCCACCCACATCACACACATACATATACACACACAAGAATAATAATAAATTCATAAAAAGCTCGGGCCAGGATAGAAAAAGACCCTGCTGTGGCCCAAGCATCTGTCACACACCTTTTTCCCTACTGGGTCTCATCACACCAATGTCTGCACCCTCACCAAGGGGCTCGTAGTCCTTAGTCATCCTTGATTTAGTGCAGATGAGTTCTGGAGGAACAGACACACAGAAGGAGACAATGTGGAGGGCTCAGCATGGCCATTAGGGGGAGTCAGAGGCCAGCCAGGGTCATGGCCTGGATGGGCTGGGATGGAGGCAGAGTGTGAAAGAGACCTCAGCTGTAGCCTAGAAGTCCGATGAGAGGTGATACAGCAGGATGGGACAGGTGACTTCAATCTGAAAACAATGAGACACTGGTGTCACAAGGTCAGAGGTCAAGTGCATGAGGCTAGGGAGTTGTCTAGGCAGACACAAAGAGCTGGTGGGTTGTCAGTGGACCCCACTGCTCCAACAGGTGCATGACAAGGGCTGCCCTGGCTGTCCTCACTGCCCTGCTCCAGGAGCCACAGTTGCAACCCCCTGAGCACTGTGGCCCTCCAGCTGGATCTCACAGTAACGCACACGTGTGTGCACCCGGAGGTCGGCTCCCAGCTGCTGCAGGGTTGCACACTGCACAGGTGCATAAGAAATGCTTTCTGACATCAGAACAATACACAACCCTGTGAGCTAGGGACCATCACCTTAGCAGGAGAAACTGAGGGTCAGACTGGATTCAAAGCCCAGAGGAGTCTGCTTATGAAAACTCAGAATCAGGGAAGGTACGGCTCCATAGTCACCTCCATGCTCACTGGAGCAGACTAGCCCAAGCAAGGATGCCTTGAGCCAGGAATGGTTTCTCTCACAGCTGATGCCCCAAGTCTAAAGCCAGGGTGTTGGCCAGACTCTGCCCTAGACCCATCAGGAGAGGCCATTCCCAGCTTCTTCAGCTCGAAGTGGCTCTATGCAGACCTGGTTTGTAGCTGAGTCACTCCCATCTCTGTCCCTCCTCTAACACAGCTGTCTACCTGCCTGGGCCAGTGTCACCCATAAGGTCCCTTATCTCAAGACAGAGGGATACCTGGATAATCCAGGATGTTCTGGCCTTAATCACATCTCCAGAGAGCGTTTTCCTGAGACAGGTCACTGACCCAGGTCCTGGGACTTATGCTTGGACATTCACAGATTCCCTAGCTCTCAATGGCCTTGCTAAGAACTTTTCAGCCTTATGTCTTGGTGACAGCATACCCATCCAGCCATCCTGGTGGTCACCTTCAGTCCATACTCAATAAATTACATCAGATGTTCAGCACCTTAGTATAAAGGGGGCTTTGTGTGGTATGATGCTTCCGAGCTGTAGAGGGCTGGACTGGGCTGGGCTGAGCTATAATGTCCAGAATCAGGTTTATGGGGTGTTCTTTGGCATGCGTATTTATGGGGATGGAATGCCACTGTGAGAATAGAAGCATTCATGTTCCTAGGTTCCTCCATTCATTTAGCAGGGCACTCTCTGGCCATGAGTCCCTTGGGACACTGGGCTCCTAGGCCAAATGCCTGGGAGTTTCCTGCCATGTTTGTCCACTCCCTCCTCAGCTCCCAGTGACAAGTGTGCATCTCTCCTGGCCCCAGCCCAACTCATCTGCCCTCTGTCCGCAGGTTTGCCGGGCACCGCTCCAGACCTGGAAAAGAGGAAACAGATTTTCGGGCAAAACTTCATACCTCCAAAGAAGCCAAAAACCTTCCTGCAGCTGGTGTGGGAAGCGCTGCAGGATGTGACACTCATCATCCTGGAGATCGCAGCCATCATCTCCCTGGGACTGTCCTTCTACCACCCACCCGGAGAAAGCAACGAAGGTAGGGCGCCGGGGCACCGCCTAGCACACAGCATGTGGAAGGGTGCGTGTATGTACAGCGCCCACAGCACTAAATATCCGACTACATGATTTATAAAAAACATGTCTCCTGTTCTGGAGACTCCCAAGCCCAACGGCAAGGTGGTATGTCTGGTGAGGGACTTGGGCTTCACTACAGCCTGGTAAGCCTGGGTGTTCATGCTGGCTTGGCTATTTCCTTGCCGTGGGATGGACCCCACCCTATGACTTCATCTAATCCATGTTACCTCACCAAGGCCCCATCCCCAAAGACCACCCACTCTGGAGCCTGGGTACTAAATGTCCAGCACGGACCACAGCGGCCACCCGGGAGAGAGGCCTCAGGCTTGGCGGTGGAGCATGCTACAGCGTGCTGCCAGGCTCCTTCCAAGGCCCATTCTTTCTATTGCCTAACTGAGAGAGCAGGAGTCAATCCTCTTTCCACCGTGTGGTTCTGGGGATCAAATTCAGGTCATCAAGCTTAGCAGTAAGCACTCTACCCACCGAGCCATCTAACTGGCCCTGTTTTGTTTTGTTTTGTATTTTCATATAATCTCTTCTCATAGAGGAAAGGAGAGAAGGCAAATAAAAAAGTCAGGCAGAAAATGGTGGAAGCAAACAAAGCAGACTTAATCACTACTGTGACTCAGATTTAAGTTTGACTTGAGCTTCCTAGCAGCCAGGGCAGAAAGGGAAGATGATTTTCATGGATCGAGTTATCAACAAGAAGGAAAGTGAGTTTTTCTGACAGTGGATCCTGGGACAGACATTCCCACAAGATCGTAAGAGGGTTGCGCTGAGGACAGCCTTCCCTGTGGTTTCGGCAAGGCTCCGAGAGGTAAGACTGACAGGTGGCCCACAGTTGCACTATCCACCCCAGCTGGGAGCTGTTGTGGCAGAAGTCCATCGCCTCCCCTTTCCACACAGTAACGCTGTAGACAGATACTATTTGTTGTTTGTTTGTTTGCTTATCGTTTGTTTTGGAGACTGTAATTTAATTACACTTCTTTCCTTTTCCAACACCCAAACCCTCTCACATCCCCCTCCCTGCTCTCCTTCAAGTTCTCAGCCTCTTTTCTCATCAATTGTTATTGCATGCGTATGTGCATTTGTATACACATATATATTCCTAAATATAACCTGTCAAGTCCATACAATGTTAATTGTATGCATATTTTCAGGGATGACCATTTGGCACTAGACAACCAATTGGTGTGTTCTTCCCTGGGGAGGGGGTCCCCTCTCCTGTTCCCAGCTTTCCTCCGTTGCCTCCAGTTCTTTGTGCAAGGCTGAGGCCTCATGGGCTTTTCCCCATGCAGTTTGGCATGTTTGTTGGTGTCTGCCTTGTTCAGCTCACATTTGGGCGGTCATGTTGGTGAGACTTTACGGGTGTAGCTTCTGATGTTTCTTAGAGACATCATCTCACCACAAAGTCCTTGATCCTCCAGTTCTTACAGTCTGCGCCCCCTCCCCTTGCTAAATGTTCCCTGACCTTAGATGTGGGAATGTTTTGTAGGTGACCCACTGGGATTGGGCTCCACAGCTCTGCATTGTGATTGGCTGTGGTTTTCCGTGTTGCAAAGAGAAGTTATACTTGATGAGGGGTAAAAACTACACTTGGCAGGCTAGACCCTGGAGGAGTTAGATGCTATTCTTATGAGCCCCTGAGCCTGTGGAAGACGTGCCAAGGTCACCCACCAAGGGGCTGAAACTCTGTGGCTCTGACAAAAACATCCAGCTCCACAGAGAGGGCTGGGGATGAGTCACTGCATCAGTGGCCTCCCATCGCCCTGCGGAGCAGGGTGAGGTAAGGGCAGCGGGCAGAGGCCAAGGTCGGACATGACAGAGCTCCTGGGGTATGCCAAAAGAGACCCCACAGCTCCAGACATATGGCCGCTGCCGTGGACATCTCTGGGGTACACAAACCCAGGACCCATAGCTCATGGCTTGGTGACTGGAGTGTAGCCCAACTTGGCCTGGCTCTGACACTGCCACACCTCACCACCCCTGGTCTAGACACACTTTGGGTGGAAGGCAGCTGCCTACACTGTGTCCCACTAGCAAAGCAGGGGACGGGAGGGAAGGAGGGAAGACTGGTCCCTCACAGCCTAGTCCCCAGGAAGGGGTGGATCACTTTCCACCAGTTTCCGAAGCATCCTGTACATAGCCCCACATGGGAATCCACCTGCCACACCATTCGCCTGCCTTATCCTAAGCACCCAATAGCCAGTGTCTCAGTTGGCAGAGTTCTTATGCTGCCTGGCATGCAGTCTGCATTCCACTGGGCAAGTGAAGGTACTGGGCGGGGTGGGGAGGACTGTTGCATAGAATTCTCCTCACACATGGGCTACAGCCCCAAACCAGGCCTTAGGCTGCCCTTAGTGGGGACAAGTCGGTGTCACACCTAGGCCCATGTCACAGCCAGGTGTCGGGCAAGTAAAGGACCCTAAGGGACATGGGCTCAAATCCAGCTGTATCAAATCCTGCCACAGGATGGACTCCTGCAGCCTTGCCTTCTGATCTGCAAAAGAGACACAAATCCAGGGACACAGGGCAGCAGGGTCCAAGGAAGGGTCTATGGAGCACTCAGGAAAGAGAAAGAGTACTGACACTTAACCAGTACCTAGCATGCACTAGGTGCTTGTTGAGAGCTCAGAGAGGCTGAGTCACTTACCTAAGGTTGCATAGCAAGGCCTGGACTTTGAATCCAGGTCTTTCCAAGTCCAGAATCTCAGAATGATTCAATGACTTGACTCTAAGTGTTCCAATACTCCAGTGAAGGCCCCATGGAGACTCAGGAAGCACAAAAGGAGAGACGGCAATCTCCTTTACAGAGCATGTGACAAGAAGCGGGGACAACCTCAGTCCTACAAAATGAAGTATCAGGCTCTGGATTCAAGTCCTTCCTCCCCTCCCTTGTGTCTCAGAGTGTATACAGTCATCCTCTGAATCCTGCTGGAACCTTCTGTGAATAGTGTGGGTATTATTTACAACCTTCTGTATATATCGTCTCTGGGTTTCTGAAGATACCCAGCGTGACCGCTGTGTGAACAGCTGTTAGACCATGTTACTTAGGGACTAATGACAAGAGAGCCCTGGGCATGCTCAGTGCAGATGCAGTGTCTTGACTCTGATCATTTCCCATCTGTGCTAGGCCAGAGGCTGAACTCCAGGATACTGAGGGCTGACAGCACCAGGATTCCATCTCTGAGGTTCCTGTTCTCCCCATCCTTGGAGTTGGGGGCTGTATCTCTGTGGTGTCGTTCACAGTAACACAGGATCACAGCCCCTTAGTTCCCTCTTCTCAGGTGACTAAATTCCAGCTGGTTCCTGCTCTGTGCCATGGGCTCCAGGGTTGAGCACATGGGACCTCATGATGGGCACTTCCCAAGGAGGGCCCCCTTTGCCCTGTGGCCAGATGAGGAGGCCGCCTGCAATCACCCCATTTTACTGATGAGAAAATTGAGGCAACTGTGGTGAAATGGCTAGATAAGAATCTACAGCTGGGATTCAAACTCAGGCTGGCCCAGGGGTAGTTCTCAGTGGTACCACTGTAACAGCTGTTACCACCAAACACTGGTCTGGTTAAACAGTTTTAAGTTACTGAGATGATTCAGAATTTTCCAAGGAGTAAAACAACCTTAAAAGCCCTTCAGGAGTTTACTGACCCTCAGGGAGTACTGCTTCATCCTGAGACCTGAAATCTTGTAGCAGCTCATGTTGCTTGGCCATGGTGACCCCTTCCCATGCATTCACTAGCCTTCTTGTCTTGTTGCTTCTGACCCCTGGGTTTCTAGAAGATTCTGTTGAGATTTCTTGAAACTGCCGTTCTCTATTCCTTGGAATCAGATTGGATTCCCAGATGGTCAGATGAGTCTTTGCTACCTGCCATGGGATTAGAGGCTCGGAGCAGGACAGGTCTGGACTCAGATTCCAATCTGGTATTCAAATTCTAGATCTGCAGTATGACTCCAGCTGAGTCACTGCCCATCTCTGAGCCTCTTCCCTTTCTTTGCCAGATGCCATCTTTGGAAGATGCAGATGGATACTTGAGGCTTGCCCAATGCCCTGTCAGCCTAGCCCCTATGCCCTTCTGAGTTGACCAAAGTCAGACACTGCCCCTAGAATACAAACCATGAAGAGGGCACTTAGCTCACCCACAGGCTGTGGCCTGTGGTCTGTGTCACTCAGAGCCTCTGATTCTATATTCAGAAATGTCAGATACCTCTTGCTCTAGGGACTCCAGTGGAGAGCAGGGACAGAGGTTGGGGAGCCAGAGCCTCTGCACACCCTGGCATTGCAGACTTTTGATCTGAACCCCCATGTTGGGCATATTGGTATTTTTCTTTTTCTCATTACCCCATGAGCCTGCCCAACCTTGAAAGTTTGAGGCCATACTGGGGGCTCAGTAGTGCCAAGTGTGGGGTGCAGGGTCCCTGTGGCCTGAATTGGGAGAAGCTGCTTCATGCTCGGTATGGCCAGGATTTTCCACTCTCCTGTCTGCGGGTCCCAGGAGGTGTTGTCAGTGATGCACCTTCCCGACTCCCATGGTATTGCATAAAGGCAGGCATGGTGCAATCCCAGCATTCCACGATCATCTCAGCTACATAGCCAGTTTGAGGCCAGCCTGGGCTACACAAAAATCCTGTCTCATGAGAAAACTAAAGCTCAGAAAAAGAGTCATTCAGTAGAGGTCTCACAACCAGGACAAAGGCAGGTGGTTCAGATGGTGAGTTTGAACTCACTCTGCCTAGAGTGGCATTCTCGATTTCCGCCCACCCTTCCTAGCTTGTGAAGTTAGTAGACCCCTCTGAGAAGCCATAGTGTCCCCATCTGCAGAAGACACACAGCAAGCACCCTGTAAAGTGACCAGGATTCGTCCTTTGCCCAGAGCATGGCACACAGAGGCATATGTTGCCATCATCTGATTATCAGTGATTATTACTTGGCATAGCTGGGCTATGTGGCAGTTCTCATCTGGTGGCCTGGGACCCACTGCTTCCTTGTCTCTCTACAGGATGTGCCACGGCCCAGGGAGGGGCAGAGGATGAAGGTGAGGCAGAAGCAGGCTGGATTGAGGGGGCTGCCATCCTGCTGTCAGTCATCTGTGTGGTCCTGGTCACAGCCTTCAATGATTGGAGTAAAGAAAAGCAGTTCCGGGGTCTGCAGAGCCGCATTGAACAGGAGCAGAAGTTCACTGTAGTCCGGGCCGGCCAGGTGGTCCAGATCCCTGTGGCTGAGATCGTGGTCGGGGACATCGCCCAGATCAAATATGGTAAGTGATTCTAGAGACAGTCTGGGCAGAGGTGGGACAAAATAGACATACAAAGAGCCTAACCTGGGGGATGGGATGGGGTCTTTAAAAGCTGATGTTGTAGCAGGATGTATTCTGAAGCCCTAAGGGTCCCAGAGGAGACAGGCTTCCCATATCCAGTTAAATCAGAAACGTCAGGCTCATAGCATGCATGCCACTGCACTCCAGCTCTCACCTGTAGCAGACATGACTAATCAATCACTGCTCATGGCCTGAATACAACCACAGAAGGCTTTTCAGCATAACATCTCTAATACTTAGAGTGAGTTTCTCAGAAAAAAAAATCATTTCTCATCCCTGAATTGACTTCAGATAGATCTTTCCAGGCTAGTGGAAGTTAGCAAGAGTAGAAGCAGGAGGATGAGTATCTTAGGCCTTATTTCTATTGAACGAGTAGGTAGGTTGGCTCCAAAGGGGGTTTGGAAAAGATATGTCCTATGTCAGTAGAGGCAGGTGGGGGAGATTGGGGTGGCCCTCCTCACTCAGCCCTAGTAGCTCACTTGATTGGGGTGTCCTTAGTCCATCCAAAAATCACTTGGTCTTTCATGAAAGACCTTCTCCAAAGACTACAGGGAAATGAGCCACAGAGCACACTGGGCCCAGGGTCACGTCAGGTCAAAGAATATACATTATGAAGGACATGCCTGCATGACACAAGGCCAGGGTGGCTCTGTGTCAAACCCCAAGGATGTCACTTTAGCTGCCCACTGGCCTGCAGGTACTACTTTGGTTCTGCATGCTAGGGCTTAGTAGGCACCTCTGGGTGCCCCAGCTTCTCTGGCCACCTGACTCCTGACCCCCTGCCCTCTTCCTACCAGGTGACCTCCTTCCTGCCGATGGCCTCTTCATCCAGGGCAATGACCTCAAGATTGATGAAAGCTCACTCACAGGGGAGTCTGACCAGGTGCGCAAGTCTGTGGATAAGGACCCCATGCTGCTGTCAGGTAAGCTGCAGCCCACCGTGCCCTGTGGCCAGTTGTCACGAGACAAGAGGAGGCTAGTGTGGTCCCTGGCTCTGGGGTCACTGGCAGAATCACCACCCCCCTATGAGCACAGCACCCCTCTCCCAAGCAAGCTCACATTATGCCCGCCATGCACTGAGCCGTGGCCACACTTGGCACTGCTTCAGCAAGCATCACAAAATGTCCTCCCCCTGCAACATAGGGTCTAGTGGCTTGGTTTCCTGCAAAGCGACTGTCTTTCTGGATACCCACTATGTACCAGGCCCTGTGACGGAGGCCATGGGAGGGAGCCAGCCTTGCCACTCCTAAGGAAGAATTCACAGGGCAGGAAGGGAAGCCACTGCAAAAGCCCAGAGGCAGGACCACACTGGAGGAGCAAGAGATGGCGGGAGGTAGATGCTTGGATTCTGGACTGTCGTCAGGAATCAGAACATTATTCTGAGTGAAATGGATTCCCTGGATGGGGTTGCAGAGTGACACTGGCATTTCTTTTTAAGTTTTTCTGACTGCCACAGGGGCAAGAGACGGGCTGGGGAGGCTGTTCAGGGAAAGCACCTCAGTGAAACCCATCCCTGCAGAGATTCCAGGAGGCCTCATTGTCTGGCATGCTGTTCCAGTCTCCAGCCCAAACAGGTTTGGGAGAATAGCATCCCCCAACACCTACCCCTCCAGTAGAGGTACAAAATGTCAGGTGAAAGACAAGAAGGGAGCAGAGAGGCCAGAGAGGTCATATTGAGCTGGGGCTTAGGGGTAAGTAGGAGCTAACTTGGTCCACTTTCCTGAAAGTGAGTGGGATGCTCTGGCAATACAAAAGGAAGATCATGAGTCTTTCAGATAATGAGAAGGCCAAAGTATTAATTTATCTAGAATTTATTCACCGCTTGTTCTTAGTCAGAGTTACTATTGCTGTGATTAAACACCATGACCAAAATCAACCTGAGGACAGAAGAGTTTATTTTACTCACGGTTCCACATAGCAGCTCATCAACAAAACCAGTTAGGAACTCAAACAGAACAGGAACCTTGAGACAGGAGCTGATGCAGAGGCCATAGAGGCGTACTGCTTATTGGATTGCTCCCAGTAGCTTGCTCAGCCTGCTTCCATATAGAGAAGTCAGGAACACCAGCCCAGGGGTGGCACCATGCACAATGGGCTGGGCAGGCTGGGCCCTCCCCCATCAATCACTAATTAAGAAAATGCCCTACAGCAGTGGTTCTCTACCTTCCTAATGCTGCAACCTTTTAATACAGTTCCTCATATTACGGTGACCCCCAACCATAAAATTATTTTCATCGCTACTTTTTCATGACTGTAATTTTGCCACTGTTATGAGTGATAATGATATGCAGATGGTCTTTGGTGACCCCTGTGAAAGGGTCATTTGACCACCACACAATGTGTTACAACTCACACATTTAGAACCACTGTCCTACAGGCTTGCCTACAGTCCAATCTTATGAAGGCATTTTCTCAGTTAGAACTCAGTTGGAATGCCTGGTCGAGTTGACATAAGCTTAGCCAGCACACCCCTATATCTATGAACACCTATTATATGACAGTGGCTAATGGAACAGACAAGGTCTGTGCTATGCTGGAATCCAGAATCTGGTGAGGGTGGCAGTCAAGGAAGGAACACAAACAGTAAGCAAATAGTAAGGTGATCTCTGAGACAGTAAATCCATCAAAGTCACAAGATTGCAATGTGAGGGGCCCTGAGGCCGATTCTCAGCAGAGAAACAGCAAGTACAAAGACCTAGGGTCTGAGTGAGGGATCAAGGGAGGTCTTGAGTGCCATCTGGGAACACAGGGCCATGTAAGAGATCAGGAGATAGTCCCAGCCCCATTGACCCTGGTTCTGGCCTCTGAGCTGCAGGAGTTGGCAGGCAGGTAGCCATCCTTAGGGAAAGTGTGTAGTGGTTTCTATGGGAGCCAGAGCCTGAGTAGATGGGGACATCCAGACAGCATGGAGGAAGGCTGGGAAGGAGAATGCTAGCAGGAGTCTGGTGGAGACAGTATTCAGAGTCACTGGCTAACTGTTACAAGCCAACCAGGGAGGACTCCAGGGCAGAGAGGGATTTAGAACCACAGAGATACTTAGGAAGCTGGCTGGCTGATTTAGGGTGAATCACAGGATCTTAGGCCCTTCACAGGGCAGGAGGCCCAGAGGGAAACAGGTGCTGGAAATGAAACCAAGCTGAAGTGGAAGCCAGGAGGCTGTTCCCAGGAGAGGAGTCATGCGGAGGAGTTTGGGGAGCACAGCTAGGGGTTCTATGGCTCCTATCCGGTCCCTCTCTCAAGGAGAAGGGAAGAGCTGGGGACCTCTCAGGAGCCAGAAGTTCTAGAAGCGAGAAGAGAATGGAGTCCCAAGGTCCTTGGAGCCTTGGGGAACACCTCAGATGGGCTAAGATGGAGCTGGGGACAGTGAGGACTTCTAGGTCTTACCAGGAGTCAAGTAGGTCCTTGAAGCCTGGGCTGGTGGTCACGTCGGGAGCAGGTGGCACGTGAGGACCATGACAAGCAGGGGAGATCTGCAGAAGCCGCTCCAGGTCCCCAAAGCATGTAGAACCAGAGAAGTAGATTTCTTCTGCCCTCCAGATATCAAGGCCCAGGGCACATCCTGGAGGGCAAGATGCAGGAGGATGTCTAGACCAGAGATTTCCATGGGACGTGCTGATCTTGGATGTGTGCTGTCTGGTATAGAGTTCTAGAAAACATGTCTCTTAGCTGGAAAGTGCCTACTCATAGGGAAGGTAGGAAAGGGGTAGTTGGAGTTTAGGTCCACAAAGACAGCCCCAGGTACATGATAAACTAACTAGGTAGGTGAGGAAGAAGCCGGCCACACACAGAAGCCCAGCTGGGTGGCCCAAGGAGGGGTGGCAGAGCATGGGCAGGTGTGGTCAGCGGTAGGGGACAGAACAAGTTCAAAGAGAGTATAAGCCCGTTCCCATCATCAGCTGAATGGTCGGAGTGGCTTGAGAGGGCATTGCATCTGATGCTCTCTCAACCCTGAGCGTCACAGTTTCACCCACTACCCCCTGGACCTCACAACAGACCCACGGGATTTGCTCCCTCCAGTCTCTGAAGACAGACAGGCTCTCCTTTCAACATCCACCGTGCTTCCTCTTTTCCTGTTTCACTGCTGCCATCTGCACAGGACCCACCAGTGCCCTCCACAGCCACCTCGTTTCACACTGGGTACCTCTTTGCAGTGTTGATGGAATTCTGTACTGTGAAAATCATCAAAAGTAAAGAATTGATGATGCACCCACCAGACCAAATCTAACTGGTGTCTCATTGAGGGGCAGACACTGCTGTCACAGACAGACTTCTGAACCAGTTCTCCAGCCAGTCAAGTCCAGATGGGGAGCTCTGAGCCAGAGGCCACTGCCGACAGAAGGTTGTGCCCAGCTTTAGCCCTGAGCCCTGCAGAGTGAGGAGGGAGAAGCTGTGGGAAATGTAGGAAGAGCAGGCAGCAGGGATGAATAGGACCTGCGCTCTGGAACGCACTTGATGTGTGGCCCCAGACACGCTGCTGCCTCCTCTGAGCCTCAGTTTACCCGTGAGGCTCATGGAGTGTCAGTGGTGACACAAAGGGGAAGCCACTGGCACAGGGTCAGTAGAACATCCTGAGCGCCCTGTGGATGTCCTTCCTTGTCTGGTGGAGGCCGAGTTCTAATCCTCCTTGGCTCGGACCCCAGGCGATCTCCTCATCTTCCCTGAACCTCTGTCTGTTCATGTGTAAAATAGGTTGGTTGTCCCAGTTCATAGGAGTGTGTAGGAGCAAGAGCTTCATCTCAAATCCCCTTTCCTCCTCTCAAGGCTGTCCCTTCTCACCCCAGTTCCTCAGGGTGGAGCTGCTTGAATTGCAACCATTACTAGATGCCTTGAACTCTCTACCCCTGCCAGGTGGCTTCCTGGCCTTCCAGTCTACTGACTCTCCAGGAACTCAGAGGCACTAGTTTCTAGTTACCCATGGATCTCCCCCAGATCCCAGAGCTTCAGAACACCTTGTTGGCATGTGACACATCTGATATCAGAGAAAGCAAAGAAAGGTCAAGTTCTAGTCGGTTGTCCCAGCCGTTCTCAGCTGTGGTCCTAGAAGGACCCTCAGAACCTTGGACTCATGTCCATGTCCGGGGCTGGGGCTAATAGTCTGCTGTGAGGACCTTAGGCCTGCTCTCACTCTCAAGCAGAGCAAAGGTGAGGAGAAATATAGAATGTGAGTTCTGGCTTAGCATTTACCAAACCCTGAGTTCATCCCCAGCACCAAAGGGAAAAATCTAGAAAGGTCTCGTATTCAGAAGCAGCAGACCAGGTTATAGGCATTTACACACCGGTTTCCCAGGATGGATGGATGGGCAAACACCAAACTGTGACACATCAGAATGGGCAGAGGGAAGAGCTGAGAAATCTCAGAATCCTAGGTCTGTGGCCACAGTGGTCCTGGACAAAGAGCAAGGCTGCAGTTGTTCTGTTGTCAACTGGAGAAGCACCGGCCACAGTGCTCACCAGCAACCCCACCCCCTACCACCCAGCAACAGCTGGAAATCTGGGCTTTTACAGACCAAACCATCTTCCAGTGTTTACACACTAGACAGAAATTCCAGTATTTCACAAGTCCCTGAGAGGCGTGTGACATTTGATAGATCCCACAGTATGAACACTGACCTGGGTCAGTTTGTTTAACCTTAAGATAATCTTCAAACTTCTGGAAAGGCTTCACATGCCTCGGGGTCAACAGTCAAGTGCCAGAGGTCAGAAGACCAGGAACGCAAGAAGGCTGGGATCTGATCTGGGTGTTCTAATTGCATCACTTGGGCCTCAGGGAGCTAGCCACACCCTTGGTAGGAGTCAGAGTGACATTGGAGGATAGGGGCTGTGTCCCCCAAAGCCCCTGCTTCTATCCGGTGGTAGGCCTGGGGAGCCCCTGGGGGTTCCCGGATCTAGCAGGCTCTTTGTCCTGTCCCCTTCTCTGCCCCCTATCTGTCTTCACAGGTTACAGGAGCTGATAGCCCCCGGTAGTGATGGGAATGATTAGATTAGGAGATCTGAGGCCCGCTTATCTTGGGTGGAAATTGGCCTCCTCATCTTTTTCCATCCCTCCTCTGTTAGGCAGATGGAAAACAGCCTTCCTGTGGTCTCCAGACCTGAGGACCAGCACAGTCATCTCCCTGCCAGCCTCCTCTCACCTGGATCTTAGGGCTAGCTATTGGGGCCTTTCTCCAGGGGTGAAGTAGCCTGTGTCAAGATCTTTAGGCTGTAAAGACAGAGAGTTTAAAACCTGGCACTGCTCTTCACTTTGGTGGAGCACGGGGCATCCTATCTCACCCTTCCAGCCTCAGTTTCCCCTGGTGTGAAGGCCAGGATTACTGCTTGTATGGTGGGGGTGCAGCATGGTGCCAGCACACAGTATGTGTTCCAAAGCTTTCCTTGGTTCCCTCTTCTTTCTCACGAGACAATCAATTCCCCTCCTCCTGGCACAGAAGCAGAGTTGGCGCCCAGAACACTGTAGGTGCTGGGTCAGCTTAACATTGCCGGGCAGTCTCAGAGAGCACACTCAGTGTGCCAGCACTGACTGAGTGCACAGGGCAGAGGTCACCCTGCACTTTCCTGTGGATAGACTGGTTGGTGAACATGGCTGCTGTCAGCTTCCCAGGCAGCCACTGTCAGATTCAATGTCAGGCTCCCTTCACCTCCAGAGACTTCCCATATTCCCCAGTGAAAGCTCAGCTTGATCTCATGTGACTCCAACTTCTCCGCTACCCCCTGGCTGCCCCACTCTACTTTCTGTCTTTGAATTCAGAAGCTTGTGGAACTTGCGACTGGCATGTTCCAGTTAGCATAGTGTCTCAGCATGTGTCAGCATGCCATCCTGAAGGCTGACAGTCCAGTGTGCAAGAAAGGTAGAGAAAGCCCCTTTTCCTGCCTTTGCTTTGTCTCATTGTTTCTTAAGACAGGGTCTCATGTAGCCCAGACTACCTTCAAACTCACTGTGTAGCTAAGGCTGACCTCCAAATGAGAATGACCTTGACCTCCTGATCCTCCTGCCTCTTCTACCTCCCAAGAACAGGGATAACAAATGTGTGTTGCCACACCAGGTCTCTACTTTTGCATCTTTCTTGCTCACCCACAAGTTCTCCATAGTGTCTAGGACAGCCACTCTCTGAACCTGCACATCAGAAGCTTACCTTCCAAAAAAACAAGACTTGTTAGAAAGGTGGCTCTTGCAAGGATGCAGGTTCCATTCCCAGCACCCACAAAGTGGCTCACAACCTTCTATAACTCGGGTTGGGGGGGGCAGTCCGATGCTGTCTTCTGGCCCCTTTGGGTACTACATACGTGTGGTACAGAAACGCTCAGGCAAAAATATGTATACACATAAAACAAAAATAAATAAATCTTTAAAAATAACAAAGATCAGTAAATGTAGAACCTCTTCACTCAACAATTGCCCTAGAATTGTCTAGAATTGTCTAGAAGGAATTCTGTGGCTTACTAGAACTCATTTAAGAGTCTAAGAAATGAGCCAAATGTAGTAGGTAACAAAGGCCTGCAATCACAGCTACTGGGGTGGCTGAGGCAGGAGGATCACAGTTCAAGACCTGCCTGGACTAGAGTGAGTTCAAGGCAAACTTGGGTAACTTAGTGAAATGGTGTCTTAAAATTCAAAAATGCAAAAAAGCTAAGATGTAGCTCAGCTGGTAGAATGCTCACCTGGCATGCACAGAGCTCTGGGTTCCATCCCTAGCACCACATAAACTAGGCATGGTGGGGTATGTCTGTAATCCCAGCATTTGGAAGGCAGACGTATGGGGTCAATAGTTTAAGATCACCTTCAGTGACACAGCCTGGGATACATGAAAACCTGTTCTCAAAAATGACTGGGAAAGGCCCTCTGAGGTGGGGCACTAGCCTTGAATGCTCCAGGCCTGGATTTAATTCCTAGTGCTTCAAATAATAGACATAACACCAACAATAATGGTAACAGTAAATTTCTAGAAAAAGGGCCCGAAGTTTTCTTGCAGCATAGATGCCCCAGGGAGTCTGTATACCCACTTCCTCCGAATAAAAATTAGATCATAAAATCTAATGCATAAGATGACTTACAGAAACTAGTTATGTTTAAATAAAGTGGTTTAAGGTGTATAGCACAGTAATATCTATGTTTCTAGGTTAGCACACAAAACAAGATCCAGTAGGAAGATAAATTACTGGCCCACTGTTAGAGATTTGATAGTCAGTATCCACCACAGCTGTAAATCATATGGAAAAAAAACTGGAGTCTTTATAATGTATCTACACCTGTGTGTGATGTTATTGGTAGTGGACTCCAATTGTTATGTACATTCATAATGGGGAAATCACTGAATTTCACCTTGAGGTTTGTGAAAACATATATATGAGGTTTTCTCATCTCAGTTCACAGACTCCTGAATCCTCCACTAGGAGGGAAGATGAGCCAGTTCTCAGCAATCCTTTCTGGGCCTTAGTTGCCATTTCTTCCTGGTTGCAGAATGAGGCCTGATCCTAATTACTATCCATAAGAAAAGAGTGTTTCTTTCTTGACCTCTAATGGTGGGAGAAGAAGTAGGAGATAGAGACAAGCAGGCAGTGATCCTCTGGGCCAGGATAGGAGATGCTGGGCCTTGATCTTCTGTGGAACAGAGAACTGAGAAGCAATATCAATCTTATGCTACTGTCCCAAGCCTAACTAATCCCCACCATGCCATGACATGGCCCCTAACTGAAGGTGTCACCCCATGATTTCAGTGGGCAAGGTACTAGAAGCTGATGGACACCTGTTCCTTCTGTTCATTTTGGGGAGAATGTTTGACCATGTGATAGTAACAGGGCTTATACCTTCCCAGGTACCCATGTGATGGAGGGCTCAGGACGGATGGTGGTGACTGCTGTGGGTGTGAACTCTCAGACTGGCATCATATTTACCCTGCTGGGGGCTGGTGGTGAAGAAGAAGAGAAGAAAGACAAAAAAGGTAAGCCTCCCACTTGCATACACATTGAAAACCAGGAACGGAGCTTTTAAGGCCACATTTTGTGTTTATCTGTTTACTCTGCATTATAGGGTACCTGCTACACCATGCCCTGTGCCAACAGCTGCCTCCTTTGTCCTCAGGGCCTGCTGGAGTTGGGTGGGATATGTCTGTTCCATCTGCCCCAGTCTCTGTCTTGTCCAGTCATGTCACAGGCTAGGCTCAGGATGTTGGACATGTCATTCAATCTCCAGGTTCCAGCAGTAGAGGCAGTCAACAGGAACTGGATCCCCTTCACCTCAGTATTGAGTAGAAGTCCTCACCCAGAAATGTTCCTTCTGATATTGTCAATTCTACCAGCAAAGCTGTAAATCCATCCAGCATAGACCAGTGCCAGGCATCGCCAGACTCTTAGGAAGGTGGTTGAAATCCAGTCCCATGCTTATTGTTCTGATTCTCCAGGAGCTGACATATTGTCCAAGTCCTGGTTTTACTTCCTCTTTCAAAGTAAGATTCCTTATCACCTGATGTCCTTCAGTACAGTGAGTAGCAGTCTGTCATACAAATACAGTTCAGAACAGAGGAGAAATTCTCTGAGCCCAAAGCCCAGAACAGCCAGCCCCTTACCTGGTATCCACATTCAGTCTCAGGCACAGTCCCTTCAGACTGTCAGTCCTTTGTCTCCTTTCCTAAGCTCTAGGGTATCACCTCCAACACTCAGACCTTTGGGAGCTTAGGGAAGGTTGATAAGAGGGCAGATGGCCCTCCCCAAGTTCAGACAGGGATGCTACCCACTCAGAGGCCACTGGAACTCAAAACCTGCATCAGGGCTAAGGGCATCTGGTACTTGAGGGAAGAACTACTTCCCTGTGTGCCCCCTAAGGTCACAGCTATCCCTTCAACACCCAGCATGAACAGTGAAGCTGAGCTGTTACCTGGGAAATCAAGAGACTGCAGAGAGCAAAGTGGAACTGAGTTCAAAATGGTGCAAAGTCCTGGCTGAGAGTCCCAGCAGGTATTGGGACAAGGTCCCATGTATGAAGGTAATCAGGGTGAATAGACTGAGTGTAGACAGTAGGGCAGATCTAAGAAGCTGGTAGAATATAGTAGTTTATATCTGTGTTCAATCTCTGTGATACCTTGCTGGGGGACAAATATGCAGAAGCTCCTGCAAGCCAGCCCTGCATCTGACAACGCCATGAGGAAGACAGGCCTCGGTGGCCCTTTCCCCTTAGGTATCATTCAGGGACTTTTTCTGAATCTGAGCCAGCATACAGAAAAGCAGAAGGCTGAGTTCTGTGTAGGGGGTCAAGGTGAATATGAAGGGCATGTGGCAAAAGAGCCATAACTGGACCCCTTGGTCTTCCCATACCATCATGTCAGCCTGAGACACAGCTCAGAGTCCAGGATGGTCTCATGTGCAGGGGTGTGTTCGTGCATGAGTGCATGTGTGTGTGCTTCTGTGTGTGTGTGTATGTGCCTGTGTGTGTGCCTCTGTGTGTGCGTGCATGCCTGTGTGTGTGCCTCTGTGTGTGTGTGTGCCTCTGTGTGTGTGTGTGCCTCTGTGTGTGCCTGTGTGTGTGCCTCTGTGTGTGTGTGCATGCCTGTGTGTGTGCCTCTGTGTGTGTGTGTGCCTCTGTGTGTGTGTGTGTGCCTCTGTGTGTGCCTGTGTGTGTGCCTCTGTGTGTGTGTGCATGCCTGTGTGTGTGCCTCTGTGTGTGTATGTGTCTCTCTATGTGTGTGTGTATGTCTCTGTGTATATGTACCTGTGTGTGTGTGCCTATGTGTGTGCATCTGTGTGTGTGTGTGTCTCTCTCTCTGTGTGTGTGTGTCTCTCTGTGTGTGTGTATGTCTCTGTGTGTATGTGCCTGTGTGTGTGCCTCTCTGTGTGTGTGTGTGTGTGTGTGTGTGTGTGTATGTGTGTGTGGTCAAGTGTGGTGTACAAATGAGGCTGTATGTGCTTCTCCTTCATTAACATGTCTCAAAAATCATCACACAGGTGTGAAGAAGGGGGATGGCCTTCAGCTGCCAGGTACAGTAAGACCACCCTCAGGGAGGACGGGCTTTTAGAAGTAGATGAGCTATGGGCCCCTAGGTCAGCAGCACATAGTTGGAGAAGACCCCATGCCTGCTAGAGGTTATCCCTCTCTAGACATTCCTCAGTAATCCCCTGCCAGCTCAGCATTCCAAGGAAAAACTCACTCTGCCCCCTTGTCCTTATGTCCAAGGCCAAATGGCTCCTCCGTTGAAGCCCTGCCCACTAGCATGCACTACCTCTCTTGTCATCACACCACCCCTGCTCCCACCCACGACTAGCACCCCTACTGAGCTGTCTCAGCTCCTGTCTCCAAGCACATAGTGTGTCCATCATTCATCAGGGTCCCTTTCTCCTGCTTCCCACATAACTGTATCCCCACCCCAAGAAAGAACCCCATGGGTGAACTTGGCAGGCCCATGCCATTGTTAACTTCTAAGTTAAAATCCCCCTGGTATAAAAGAGATATCTAGAAGTCCCTCTCTGGTAAGATATCTCACACTGGCGTTACTGTATGACCTTCAGTGAGCTGGTAAGGAGAAGAGAAGGTAGTGGTAGACAGTGGCCTGATCCTAAGTCACCACCATTGACAGCAGTTCTTCAGGGACAGGACAGTGGTGGTCACAGGAAAGCCCCTTAAAAATGTCTAGGCCACAAGCACCACTCCCTGAGCATTTTGAATTGACTCCTGGCGATGGGTCCCTGGATGGGACTTTCTCTGACCAGCTGACACAACACAGTCCAGATGTCACCAAAGAAGTGTCATCCCAGATGGCTGTGTGGCCCACACATTTAATCCCAGCACTTGGGAGGCAGAAGCAGGTAGATCTCTGTGAGTTCAAGGCCAGCCTGGTCTACAGAGTGAGCTCCAGGCCAGCTAGTGGCTGCACAGTCTCAAAAATAAATACATAGACAGACAGACAAAGTGCCATCTCACCTGAGCACCTGACCATACTCCATGTTGTCCTTCACAGAGCTCTGTGTCTGAGTCTTAGTCCCCACCCCTCCCCTGTGACATCTCCATAGGAACATCTCATCCCCCTCCCCAATTTGAGTTCCTCACTTTCCAGCAGAGATTTTTTTTTTTAAGATTAAGCCGTGTGATTGTCCCCCAGTAGGTTCATGTCTCTGTCGTCGCCTTCTCCATTGTGACATTGCATTTTCCATCCCTCCCACCCCCACAGCGGCCGACGGTGCGGCACCTGCAAACGCTGCAGGTAGCGCAAATGCCAGCCTAGTCAATGGTACGTCTCCACGGAGCTCTCGGGCTGGGTTGCTGGGTGTCTTCTTCTCCACCCCCTTCTCGAGGCTTTCCCCCATCCTGGGTTCCACAGATCTCTGATGTGCATGGCCACCCCAGAACACTCTCCCTCTCATAAGGGGCAAATACTTAAAAGCAGAGCCACGACCCAAGAAGTCGATTCCACATGCCCTTGCCTACGGATCTGGGCCCCTGGGAAGCAGCATGTCACCTGGTAGAGCCCACCTCCAAGCACAGTTGTGGCTCTGTTTGGGGGAAGGTGGCCTGAGGTCAGGAACTAAACAGAAGTCCTCATCTGGGTCCCTAGCAAAGGATCCAAGCCTCCCCTAAAACTCCCCAGAGGTGGCAACTCAGGCTGGAGTTCAGCCCTCTCACCCCACCTGCAGCATGGCTGAGCCACAGGTAGACATTTCTTCCCCAGCCTTTCTCTTCTCTCTTGCCAAGCCAGTGGGTATCAAGGCTTGTGGGACTTGGGCCTGGTCTGTCCCTCTGGTGTGGATGGGTGTGTCTGCTGTGCCTGAACTGGAGCATCTATGGGTCTCTGCACTCCCACCTCCCCTGGGGTGGCTGTGTTCCTGGGTCTTCATCATCTCACATACAGGCATGGAGGATTGTGACCATCTCTTCTGGGGACCCCCTCTGTCCATCACCTTCAGATACCACCCTTGTCCCCATTAGGTCCCATGGTAGCCACCCAGGCCACACCTGCATGCTCAGGGGTGTTAGAGTTTGGCTATAAAGATACTGCCAGGAAGCCAAGACAAGGGATGGAAGCATTGCTGAGTGCCAGACATGTTTCTTATCTATTCTGTGGTTCACTCCTCACCCCTCCTGCAGAATGTGGAGAGCCTGTCACACCCTGTCCTCCCACCCTACACCCTACACCTCTAGCCAACCTACCTGCCTTCAAAGCAACCAACAGACTCCCCTGGAAGATGTCAGGGGCTGCACAAGGCACCTCTGGGAGCAATTGCTAATTCTAGTGTGGGTCTATTTCAAGCCCAGGAGGAGGAAGGAAGACAGCTGGGGCTGTGGGTGGTGTCAAGCAACAGGGAGGGGTGGCTGGGGGGGTGACAGAAAGAGCCAGCATAGGCACACCCACAGCTAAGGGAGAAGGGACAGGAACCGCTTCCCTAGGAGACAAGCATACAGGCATCATCCACAATGGTCAGTCCCAGAGGAGACCTGCAGGCTGCAGCCAGAACCCACAGGGAAGGCAAGGTGCTTTAGTTTCTAGACTGACGCTGTTACTAGCATTTCATCTTCTCTGTCTCTTTCATCCTTGTGAAGTCCCTGTGACACAGGTTTCCTTGTCCAACTATGAAAGATGAAGAGACTGAGACTCAGGAAATCAAGACACTAGCCCAACCCCAGTGTGGTGGCCCACACTTTTAATCCCAGCACTCAGAAGGCAGAGGCAGGAGGATCTCTGTGATCCCAAGGACAGCCTGGTCTACTGAGTGAGTTCCAGGATAGCCAGAGCTACATAGAAAGACCCCCATCTCAAACAAAACAACAAAAAAATAGCACTGGCTTCTCACCCACATGGTTGCTCATAACAGCCTGTAGCCCCGGTTCCGAAGGATTCTATTCCCTCTTCTGACCTCCACGGGCACCAGGTACACATGTGGTATGCAGACAAAACACTCATACATATAAAATACAATTTAAAAAATAATAAGGAAGTAGCAGAATGGGAATGTAAATCCAGAACACAGACCTGCCTGGCTCTGAGGTGTTTCTCCCTCCAGTCCATCCAAGATTCCACAACGAAGCGTGTCTTAAAGGTTTTCTAAGGAAATGAAGAAATCTTCCCCCAGGAAGATGACACTCTAGTCAAAGACATTTGAGGGCCAGATGTGGTGGCATGAACCTATAATCCCAGCACTCAGAGGAGACCAGGCAGGGAGTCATGGATTTGAGGCCAGCAGGCTGCAGCACGAGGCCCTGTGTGAAAGGGCTCAAGGGCTGGGGACCTAGCTCAGCAGTAGAGCACTTGTTTAGCATCGGGAAGGAAGGGTCTGTGGTATTCTCTGGAACTGTGCTCTGAAGACGTAATCAAAGGACCCCGAGCCTAGGCATCACCTGGGAAGCCGCCAGACCCCGCTCCAGGCCGATAAATGAGAATGTGAAGTGTAGCACTGTTCAGACTCCAGAAGCGTGCACAGAGCAGGTGGCTGAGCCTGAGCAAAGAGAGGGAACCCACTATAACTCACCTCCTTTCTCTGAGCCAAACCTTGGTGATACAGGCAAGAAAAAAAATTAGTGGCAGTGGTTCCCTAACTGTGACGCCCCCCCAATTCCACATCTGAAAGGTGGGGTGTCCACTCGATCCTGGAGCATCGCATCACTGTTTTTATTTCATTATTTCCTTTTACACTCGCGCACATCTCGCGGCCCATCAGGACAGATGATGATGCATCCCCATGACTTCCTCTTTGACACAATAGGCAGATGTGTTTCCTACGCATCCCTTTGGTGGCTGTGAGCCCATTTCACAGAGACGGGAAGAGAAGTGACCTTGCCAGGGTCTCTCAGCCTGTAACCTGTCCCCAACAAAGCTTGTGTATTATCATCTGTCCAGGAATTTTCCAGATTCAAGATGGGTCCGTATAGAATATATTCAGAGCAGAGCCTCTGAGACCCACTCACCCGCTATCCTGGGTCCCTTCTCTCATCGTCGGGCCCATCTTCCAGGTCCCGCATGGCACAGGGCTGGCTGCTACAATACAATGCAGGGCCAGGTGGGCACCAGTTTAATAAGAGCCTCAAATAAGTCCCTTGCCTCTGACAAACCAGGCCATCTGCAGCGGAGCACTCCCAGATACGGCTCCCTTACTCCAGAATGTGCACTGTGATTATTTGTCTAGCCAAGTGATCACTATGGCAATAAAAGAGAGAATTGCTAGCTGGGTTTAATGGGTACACACAGCAGCTAGGACATCTGATAATACGAGGCAAAGCAACCCCTTCCAGCACTCCAAAGGTGCTTCTGGAAGCCTAGTCCTTTGGCGCCCCTTAGCCTAGCTAGTGAAATTATTCTAAGAAACAAAAAATAATCGTTGCCCATTATTCTTTTCTCTTTAAAAACAAGTTTTCTCTCATATTGTTTTTAATCCAAAAGAAAGCATTTTAGGACAAGAAGGGTCTTTACCCTCAAACCCTAAGGTGCACTGGCCCTCTGCTGGGAGTTACGATGGCGGTGATTAGTAAGCTGGGATCTGGCCAAACCACTTGTCTGTCTGAGTCACCCATCAGGCATCCACAGTGATGTTAGCAAGCTAATGGCGAAGCTACAGGGTTATTGTAGGGGTATTCTGTGAACACAGGCTGCCTCTGGACATCCCTCAGTCTCAGTTTTCTCATCTGTAAAATGACAGGGGTGACAGTCCCTCCCATCTGACCTTACAGGGCCTGACAAGAAATGACGCTTGCAGAAATGTCTTCCATCAGCTGAAGGCTAGACCCTGGAAGTGGTTGTTCTGAGTGTAAACCCCCAGGTGTTCTCAGGGATTGGATAGGTGTCCCACTGTGCCCAGGTGGAAACTGGCTGAGAGAGGCAAAGCCACATAGCTGGTCCATGTTGAGACAAGGTTCTCAGGAACCCCTCACAGAGCCACCACAAGCCCTGGGCTGAGAGGAGTCCTGGCAGAGGGAACAGCGGAATGGAAACATTCACACTCCAAGACAAGCTCGATGCCTAGGCAGCCACCTCCTTCTCAGATCCTAGTTTCTCCTCTAGAGATGGAAGTCCAACATGAGCACTGGTCTCAGGAGACAGTAACAAGCACTAGATGAAAGCACTGTGGCTCCAGAGCCCCGTGACCTTGGCAGCAGATGCCATGGGTAGACAGCCTCTCCCACTCCTCCTGAGAGTGGCACAGCTGAAAGCCCGTGTCTCAGGCAAGAATCAGCAGCCTCCAAACCTATCCACAATGTCCCAGGCTGGGGCAGGGTCCCCAGGCAGTACTAATGGCAGGTAGAAAGCCCCACATCCAGCCTTTCCCCCACACCAGGCAGCATAAAGCCCTGGCATGGATGGTAGCACCCAGTGTAGCCAATGGCTCGTTAGCCTGTCTATGAAGCTGGAGCTACTGCTTACAGCCTCTTCTCCAGGGGCCAGTGGCTTCCTCCCAGGACCAGGACATTTCCCACAGACCTTCATTTGCTCTCCCTCTACCCTATACACACTGCAGGACTTTGTACAGGGGTGTCCTTGGTAACTTAACGTCACATCCTTCAGAGAGATAAGAATTGTTTACCCCTCCCAGCCCAAAACAAGGAACATGTTGATCTCCATTGCTTTCCATTCTAGAAGACTGATCATTTAATCATTGTTATTTCTCTCTCTCTCTCTCTCTCTCTCTCTCTCTCTCTCTCTCTCTCTCTCTCTCTTTCTCTCTTTCTCTCTCTCTATATATATATATACATATATACATATATATAACCTTTGGGGGAAAATAAAAGCAATATAGCTAAAGGATGAAGCAGGATTGTGAGTTTTAGGCCAGCCTAAGACACTTAGCAAGACCTTGTCTCAAAAATAAAACATAAAAGGGCTGGGGGTGTAGTGCAGTGGTAGAGTACCTGCCTAGTATGCACAAGGCCTTAGGTTCAAATCCTCAGTACTGCAAAGGGAAGGGAGGGAGAAAAGAAGGAAGGGAGGGAAGGAGGAAGGAAAGATTCAAAAGTTTCTCTTTTCTTCCTTTCAGCCTTAAGTGTCATGCCAGACTCAGTTTGGGGGACTGGGAGCCCTCCTACTTCCTTTTCAGACTCTGGTCCCTTTTACTTTCCAATTCATTCTTTTTTATCTATAAAGCATTCAAGGTCAAGTTTATTCCAACAGAACCACCCCCCACCCCCATCCGGCCCCTAAGAGAATCAAGAGCCTTCCGGCCCCACTGCCTCCATGGCTAACACGACACCCAGCCTGGCCTCCATTCTAGAGCCCTTCAGCATCCCTGAGCAGCGGCCCTCCCTGTCTGTGACATGAGTGTCTGTGGCATGTCGCGCCCTCGTGATGACCTGTGCTGCCTGTTGTTTGTTGACATTCTCTGTTGTGTAGGTAAAATGCAGGATGGCAGTGCCGACAGCAGCCAGAGCAAAGGTAACTGCAGCCACGGGGCTCCAGCCACACAGGGATAGGGACTCACTGGGGCCAGAGGCAGACGTACCCACACCTGTGGGGAGCTCTGGCCTCTTTGGGGGTGCAGTTGTGATTCTCATAACACTGGGTGAGATAAAGAGGTTCATAGTGAAGTAAGGGGTTGCACCAGAGTCAGGATCTCCCAAGTCCCACCAGCTCGGCTCTGAAAGTTGGCTCTTAGAGATTCTTACAGGTGAAGGATTGGCCAGGCCTCTGCCCAAAAGAGCCACAGGTCCTTGTGTCCATCCCACACTGAAGAGGATCCCTTGACTGGAAATGGGGCCTTGGCACTCGTGCCTGGGACACCTTACTTTCTTTTGAAAGCCATGCTTTGTGCCTTCCCCATTGCTAGCTCCCTAGCATCCCAACAACTGGGCCTCAAGAACACCCAAGGGGACCCCCTTCTCTTTCTATGTGATTGTGAGAAGGCCAAGGGCCCACTTACAGAGGGGCCTATAAGCTACGTCCAGCCCTGTCCTGCTGGGAATCCAGGGTAGAGTCCTGTCCTGTGAAGTCCCAAGTGTGTCTCCAATTCCAAGTCCCAGGTGCTACTGGGACCCAGAGACCACAGCTGGAAGGGGCAGGTCCCATCCTAGGTTTCTTTGCCAGCCATGCAAGGCCCAGGTGGGGCAATCAGCTTCTCTACTGGGCAGGCAGGGTGGGTGCTAAGCGTCCCCGCCTGTAGGCTGACCTGCCTGTGTGTGTCTATGTGCACATGCATGCTCTGCCCCTACAGCCAAGCAGCAGGATGGGGCAGCTGCTATGGAGATGCAGCCCCTGAAGAGCGCAGAGGGCGGCGATGCAGATGACAAGAAGAAAGCCAACATGCACAAGAAGGAGAAGTCGGTGCTTCAGGGCAAGCTCACCAAGCTGGCTGTGCAGATCGGCAAGGCAGGTGAGTTCACCGAGGGGACCTCCCTGCCAAGCCCTGCCCTACTCTGCCCTCTTTCACCGCACCTGTGAAAGAAGAACCTTGATTCCAGTGGTCCCTCAAGGCCTGCCCTGCTCTAGATATGAGAAGCCCCACTCTGCAGACAGTCAGACGCCCACAGCCCAGACTCTGAGGATTTGGGCTGGCAGCTTCCCCGCCTGCTCCTCTGCAAACGGGGATAATTCTTGTCACAGTGGGCAGATTGCTTTGAGAATTAAAGGTGTAGACGGGGGACCCAGCTTGTGGCTTCTTAGAAGCAGACAGACCCTGTAGGACCTAGACAACAAAGATTTTATCCTGAGGATGGTGGGAACTATGGCAGAGGTAACAGCAAGGGAGAGCCAGAATGGATTTGGACTCTGAAGACCACCCTAGCTAGCTATAGTGCAGAAGGAGGGCTGAAGGGGCTTACTGCAGAGTCAGGCGTCCATGCAGAAGGATGTGTCTGAGCCCCCAGTGAGCAACTCAGCCTTCCAACTGAGCTGTCAGCTGCAGGTGATAGCCCTGGCTGTCTCCTGGCCCTGGAAGCAAGCCCAGCTGTGAGGTGAGCCCCAGCCCTCCAGCACAACCTGGACCTCCCCTTACACTGAGGATGTACGAATGGCAAGGCCTCCCACCTGGCTACCGAGGCCTCCATGTCTGTCTCCATTTCTAATTATAGTCAGCGCAGCAGGGGACAGCTGCAAATTATAGGCTCGGAGGTCTATATTTAAACCTGGTGACAGCTCTCTCGGCTGCTGGGAGCTTGGCTTCCCGCCCCTGAGGCTGTCAGGCAGGGATGGAGCCAGGCTCTGATGCTCCGCAGCTGGAGCTGGGGTAGGGAGGTAGGGGCCCAGGGATTTCCTCCCTCGCTGCCATTGCTGTCACAGGCAGGTGACTCCACAGTAGCGTGCGGACCTAAGGAACTGAGAAACTAAATGATGACAACCCCTCGGCCTCTGAAGACTCAATCCCCATTCCACTCCACCCTGCCAGGGATAAAATTCAGTCAGGCATCCTGGACTCCCTGCTTCCCACCGCCTCCCTCTGGGGTGAACCCCTGATAGCCAGGGATCTATGGATGGGCACTCCTAGCTGATAAACAAGACATGCATGTCAGGGAGAGTGGAAAGCTGGAGAATCTTGAGATTTGTGGGGAATTCCTGGTTACTGCTTCACCCCAGGGACTCCTAGACCACAAGCAACCTGAAGGGGCACACCCACCATGCAGAGCTGCCTGGGCCTCAAGACCCAGACATCAGCCAGCGGATTATGGGCATCTGTTTGCAGTGGTTGCACCCTCAGGCCCTTACTGTCACCTCTCCTCCATCAGAAACAGCAGGTGGGCATAGCCCACAGCACCTGTGTGGGCACCCACAGCAGGTCAGGGATAGGCACACTGACCTGCCAGGTGGGACCCCAAACACCGAGTGTATCTCTTCAGCTGCAGCGTCATCCTAGCCTGTGGCCATCAGCCACAGCTTGTCATCTCCCCCTACCTGAACCTCATTCCCTCATCCAAACAATGGTCATCTGTTCCCTCTATATCTGGGACACTCTCCAAAACCACCACAAATTCCTGATGTCTTCTCCAACACCATCTCTCCCGAGACACCATCCCGGACATACTAGCTGCAGCAGCCACTCTGTAGCACCCAGCCCGCTTCACCACATCTTTCTGGCATTTGTCTTCACAGCATCAATCCATATCTGTAATGATCTTACTATAGCCAAGCATAGTGGCGCACACACACACACACACACACACACACACACTCACACCTGTGACCTCAACATTCTTGCTGTGTATTTACCTACTAGTTTCTTAGCTATGTCTGCCTAGACATGGTGGAGAGGGTCTGTCTTTGTTACCGCCAGATCTCTCTCCTAGATGAGGAAACACCATGCACCTGGCATATCGCAGGTGTTCAAAGGTGTTTGTTGAGTGAATGAGTAATAGGTTCTAACCTTACTCCATTATTCTGTGACAACTGTGTACAGGGGGCTCTCGGTGTACCCATGTGCTCCCTAGCCATGTTTATAGTGTGACTGAGTGTCACATGGGCAGGCCCCTAGGCACTTTACCTGCATTTCCACATGAGCTTTACAAAACCCCAGGAAGGAAATCTGCCTCCCAGAAGAGGAAACTGAGGCTCCCTAAGGATCAAGGACTTTTCCAGGCCTCAAAGCAAGGAAGTACAGTTAGGAAACGATCTGAGGTCTGCCCAAGAGGCCTCCAGCAAGGGGTTTAGTGCACATCTCACCCCCCTCACCCCCCTTGAAGCCCTCTGAGCAGGTGTCCCTATGTCCCAGGCCTGGTGATGTCAGCCATCACGGTAATCATCCTGGTGCTCTACTTCACCGTGGACACCTTCGTGGTCAACAAGAAGCCATGGCTGACGGAGTGCACACCTGTCTACGTACAGTACTTTGTCAAGTTCTTCATTATTGGTGTGACGGTGCTGGTAGTCGCCGTGCCGGAGGGCCTTCCTCTGGCTGTCACCATCTCCCTGGCCTATTCTGTGAAGGTAAGAGAGGAGAAGAGCAGCACTGGGCAACTGAGGCGGTCCCAGCCAGGGTCCTGCCAGGGAACCAGGGAGGGCATGGTGCTAGAATTTGAAGATCAGCTAAGGAGTATATGGCTGCCACAAGGACTTGGAGAGAGTATGTAGGCGGGTCCCCCAAACTCAGACACCTTCAGAAGCATAATGTGAACCAAGAGTTAGGCCCTAGTCACAGAAGTCCTTGTCTCTGAGCCCAGCCAACCATGGCTTTATAGGGATACAACCTGTGCTGGCCAGACCTTCAGGATTTTTCTCAAAAAAAAAAAAAAGCCAAAAAATCTATACTTAATATAAGCTGTCCAGATTTGTATGGACAGTCAACTTAGACTTACAAAATAAAGTGGGACTGGGGCGTGGATCAGTGATAGATCACTTAATTGGCAAGCTCAAGGCCACAGCATGGCAAACTGTCAAATGCAGACATCATTGTGCAAGCCAGAACAGGACCCTATCCCACCAGACCCAGCCATGCCCTAAGGTGTGAAAGAGATGAGCAGACCCACACAGAAAGCCCCTTGGTGTGGAAGTTTATTTTTAGTTATATATAAAATAATTGTTGTGTGCACTGTTGAGAAAGGAGCTTCTAGGTCTTGGCATTTTGTATTGTCTACAGGTGCTAGATTTATGTGGGGAATGTTTGATTCCTCATGATCTGCACATGCTATCAATAGAACACCTGAGGAGTTCTGCATCAATAAAAACACCTGAGCTGAGACAGTCAGGGTTCCACTGTCCAGTATGGCACCTGCCATGATGGTAGTTCCCTCTGCTGATGTCTGGAAGGGTTTGCACCTATTAATATGCCTCTGTGTTGTCTTTGATGAGCCACCAGAGTAGATATACAACTTCAGCTCCTACCCCTCAGACAGGGGATGCTGAAAACACCAGAGCGTTTACAAGCAGTTAAGTGATATACCACCTGGCCAAGTGGGAATCTAAGGCCTTCCCTAATCACCCATGTACCTGCTAAAGCAATCAGAGAGCCCACATCCTACAAACCTGGCCCATAGTGCCACTACCAGATTGTCCTATATGCTCATGTTCTTTCTTTTCCCTTGGGATTTTCCCCATCTTGTTGGGGAGGGACATGGACTCCTGTTTCTCAGGGTCCCAGCACCAAGATGTCGCTGAGAAGACTTTCCCTCTGAGACACTGGCAGCTCAGCCAGAGAGCAAGGTGAGCGTCAGTTTCCAAGCCGGAATTTGGACTGCGCTCTGCGATGTAATTTCATATGGAGAGCGATCTCCCTGCAAGTGCCAGCAAGTGGCAGTTCTGTGTAAGGGATACAGCCCTTCTCAAAGAAACCCCCTCCCGCAAACCAAAGTCCAAACAGGTCACAACTCAGTGCTCCTCAAGGCCTCAGGACCTGGCAAGAGTAACTCTCGCATGACCATGCCATACCACTGAGCTCAGCTCTGTGAAGTTTGGCAGAACTGGTTTGGGGACATCGTGAGAGCTGGTTTTAGGCCTAAGCATCTTCTGCAGTTTTGGCTCCCTCAGGTCATGTGACTGGCAAAGCCACATGATAAACAGTAAGGCTAATACTTCCTCTTTGAGCTTGCCCTGGAGGCCACCATCAAGAAAAGCACAGTGGTCAGCACTTGGTTCAGCTCCTCTCAACAGAAACACAAAGCAATCCAAGCATGTCATTTTAAATATCCTTTTTAACTTTTAAAATTTAAATGTCATAAAAACTGTCTTTTTAAAAATAGGTCTGGGAAGATGTCTCCGTGTGTGAAGTGCTTGCTGTGCAAGTGTGAAAAGCTAAGGTCATATCCCAGCACATACATAGAAAACAGGCCTGATAACATGAACCTGTGACCCCAGCACTGGGGAGCCATATCCTGGAGGGAAATGCTGGCCGGCTGATCTGACAATGGCAACTCCAGGTTCAGGGAGGAACCTTGTCTCAAAAAACAAGTCAGAAAAGACACCCAATGTCAATCTCTAGCCTCCACATGTAGCTGCGTGGAGAAGTACACCCATACATCTGCAGGGAGGGCATAGAATGTGACTGAGGGTGTAGCTCAGTGACAGAGCACTTGCCTAGCATGCCTGTGGCTCTGGGTTTGATCTCCAGCACCACATAAACCAGGCACAGTAAGGCACACCTATGATCCCAACACTTGTGAAGTGGAGCAGGAAGATTAGAAATTCAAGGTCATCCTTGCCTACAAAGCAACTTCAGGGTCAGTCTGAAATACGTGAGACCCTGTCTAAAGGAAAAAAAATAGGTAACATCAATCTTACTAATACAAATATGTCCAAACCTATGTTCACACTGTCAACAATCCAACATGTAATCCACGTAGAGATGTTTCCCTTGTATCTGTTTTCATAATGTCTTTAAACTCTGGTGTGTTTTATACACTTGGGTGACATTTCAAGTGTCTACCATCTCCTGGCAGCTGCCACGTTGGACAGTCCTGATGAGAAATTTTTTTGTGTGCTTTGTTTTGGGTTCTGTTTTATTGTTTTTGTTGTTTTTGTTTTGTCACAGATGTTCTCTGTGCACCTTGGCTGGCCTTGAACTTACAGCAATCCTCTCTCTGCCTCTATCTCACAAGTGCTGGAATGTGCCACCACACTTGACTTCCAGCAGGAGATTCTTAAAGCAAAGAGCTAAGGCTCCTCCAGTGACAACAGGCAGCCTGGAGTGTGATCCAGGTGATCTATAGACCTGAAGAAGCCAATGGGATTCTGCAATGCTACCACCTAGTGATAATGACAGCATTGTTTTCATATTTTCTCAGATATTTTCCTGTGTCTGTGAGCACATGTAAGTCCTAAATGTATCTACTTAGGGTGAAATTGAGTCTCTCACCAGGGCCCAGGAAAGCATTTGAGAAATTCATAAGCAAATGAGGAGCAGTTACTTATATTAAGTTAGGAATAATTAGGGGTAATCCAGCCTTAATTTTTAAAAATATTTTCACTGTGTGAAATTTTAATCCCAGCACTCAGGAGGCAGAGGCAGGCAGATCTCTGTGAATTCAAGCCAGCCTGGTCTACAGAATGAGTTCCAGGACAGCCAGAGTTACAACAGAGAAACTCTGTCTCAGAAAAAAAAAACAATTCTACTTTTTTCCATAAAGAATATAGACGAGGAGGCTGGAGGGATGACTCAGAGGTTAAGAGCACTTGTTGCTCTTCCAGAGGACCCTGGCTGAGTCCCCAGCCCCCACATGATAATTTACAATCATCTATAACTCCAGTCCCAGGGGTTCTGATGCCCATCTCTGGTCTCTATAAGTGTCAGGCACATACGTGGTACACATACATATGTACAGGCAGAACGCTAACACACATAAACTGAATAAATCTTTTAAAAAATGCTTTTTTAAGAATGTAGATGGAGCTGGGTGTGGTTGAGCACACCTGCAATCCTAGCACTTGGAAGGTGGAGATGGGAAAGTTACGAGTTCAAGGTCATCCTTGACTGGATTACGGGTTCTGGGCTAGTCTGTGCTACATGAAACCTTGTTCCTAAAACAGAATGTGAGTGACTTCTGAGGTGAACATTAACAAATTTAAATGATCCAAATGGGATCCAAATGGCTCAGCAGTTAGGAGTGCTAGCTACTCTTCCAGAGGACCTGGGTTCGATTCCCAGCATCCACATGGCAGCTCACAACTGTCTGTAACTCTAGCTCCCAGGGATCCAACACCTTCACACAGACATATGTGCAGGCAAAACACCAATGCATGTAAAAAAAAATGTTTTAGAAAAAAGTTTAAATGTTCCAAATGATTAATAAAAAGGAGGAGGAGTTCCACACGTGGAGCTAAAGAAGCTCGGAGATCATTTGCATGTACAGAAGATCAAGGGGAGACTGAGACCTGGGAAACCCCCTCCCCTCATGGTTTCTCTCTCGCTTACCCATTCTCTAGAAAATGATGAAGGACAACAACTTGGTACGCCACCTAGATGCCTGTGAGACCATGGGCAATGCCACGGCCATCTGCTCAGACAAGACAGGCACACTGACCACCAACCGCATGACCGTGGTACAGGTCTACGTCGGCGATGTCCACTACAAGGAGATCCCCGATCCCAGCTCCATCAATGCCAAGACCATGGAGCTGCTGGTCAACGCCATTGCCATCAACAGCGCCTACACCACCAAGATCCTGGTAAGCGGGCACAGGGGTACCTTCTACAGTAAAGCACCTGGTTCAGTTACTGATTCCGAGAGACTCACAAACAGGCCGCTCAGCTCTTAGCTTTCTGCTAACATGGTTGTAATGTTTGTGAAACCAAAATTATCATTATTAGTTATTATTGGTGGTTGCTGTGATTTAGATACTTATTGTTAAATCCTGACAATAAGCCCCCCCAAACACACACACACACACACACACACACACACTTTAGAAATAAATACCTGTTTTTGAGACAGGGTTTCACTGTGTAGCCCTGGCCTAGGACTCAGAGATCTGCCTGCCTCTGCGTCCTGAGTGCTAGGATTAAAGGCATGCACCACCATATCCAGCCATAATTGGTTGTGGTTAGCTTTTGCCACGTATCAAACTACTCCAAGTCAGAGCTCAGAACAGCTGTATACAATAGGCATTCTGTACGAACAGACGCCAGGCTCCCTCCGATTCTATCAATGCTGGCTAAGAAATACGCAGGAGAGGACTGGGTACAGGTGAAGCGACTGCCTTGCAAACACATGTGTTCAATACTCAGACTCACTTTTAAAAGCCAGGTATATGGGCTAGTGAGGTGGCTCACTGAGTTAAAGGAGCTTGCCGCCAAGCCCAACCACCAGTGTTCAATTCGAAGGATTCATACGGTAAAAGGAGAGAACTGACTCCCCAAGTTATCCTCTGACCTCCAAATGCGGGTTACAACATACTTGAGCTAGGTGTGGGCAAGCACACTTATAATCCCAGCACTGGAGAGGTGGAGATAGGTGGATCCCCGGGTGTAGTAAATGAATCTCACCCACGCGCATATCCCAGGTCACAGCTTTCCTTGCATGTCAGAGCAGCCATAGCTGCGCTCAGTGGGCAGCCCCCAGGCAGAAAGCTGTGTGGGAATGCAGCTTGGGCGGTAGGGTCCTTCAGCGAGTATCCATCTGTCTTTGGTCAGGAGCTCTGTGAGCCAGCTAGTACAGGAACTCAGGAGACAGGCCGTCCAAGGGGGAATCTCTCTTTATTGCAGAGGTTAGGGTACAATTATGGGGTGTGGGCAGAGGGTGGGTCCTTGATCCCAAGAATCGGACCCATTCCTTAAAACAAGGATACTGGTGTAGCGTCATCTGAATGTCCCTAAGTGTCAAGGTCCTGCAGGGCACCTTATCAGTAAATGAGCTCATCCCTATGCTTCCAGCTACAGCACAGATAAGCACCAACCAAGCCATATTCCTTTGCTTCTGTGATTCAGACAACATTTAATATCTAGCTGGGTTCTGGCCAGGACTAAGTCAAGGAGCAACCGAACTCCTACCGCTCTCAGGATGAGAATATCCAGGGTTCCAGGCCGGCTCCGACTCACTCTTAGCTCTGGGACAGTCCCACAGCTGGGGGTTCAGTGGCCAGCCAGTCTAGCCTATTTATCAAGCTGCAGGTCAGTACGAGATGCCATCTCAAAAAGCATACTGGAGGGCTCTTGAGGAACCCCTCAAATGAGCCCTGCCCTCTTTTGCTCCCCTCTTCTCCTCCCGGGGAAGCCTGCTGTAACCTTTGCATCAGCGCGGGTCTGTAGGAGCCACCAGAAGTGCTGGACCATTGGGGAGTCTGTGAGTCAGCAGCGGTGGGCCAGGGCTGGAGAGGGAAGGAGGAGACTGCTTCTGTTCCTTCCAGCAGCTGCACAGCCGTCCCTGCCACCCTGGGGCTACAGACTAAGGGAAGCAAAGTGACAAAGGGGGAAAGTAGGTCGGAGACCATGTGTGATAGAGCACTGGGGGGGTGGGGATGCCAAAAATGACAACACTGTTATCTTCTTTCCCCCAGTTCGGAAGCAGAGGAGATCAGTGATGCTTTATTCTGTTCCTTGAGCTTTCCGAAAATAACCAAGACACTGTAAATGATTTTGTCCTACAGATTTGGCAGAGAGAAACAGGCAGTTCCCAGAGCAGAGTGGCGGGCGTGTGTAGAGGAAATATTAATATCTACGGCGGGTTTCAATTAAGAGCCAAGACAACCTTCTGAGTTGGAAAACCTGGACAGCTAGGGCAGAGAAGGTCTCACCTCACATGGCTGACTGACTGACCTCAGCCTTTCATGGCTCTGACCTGCTTCTTGTGGCTCTGATTCGGAGCACATGGGGTCTAGGTATTTTATAGAAGGGAAGCACTGCCCACTGATACACAGGCCTTAATGCTTAATGAATAGAACTTCCACAGTACACCAACCCCCAACTTCACCTGGTTGACATGATGCCATCTTATAAGCCAGTCAAGTCCCCAGGCAAGGTCTGGCCTTGTGCTTCCCTGACCAGTGCTTAGGCTGAGGGAGGGCTCCATGAAGTTCCTCCATTAGCATTAATACAATCATCAGATGTTTTCAACACAAATATCTCAATGGGTGGAGTCAACATTAGAAGACAAATTCTCCATTCAAGGGCCATTGTGTAGACAATTCCTGGTGCTCCAAAATAGCACCTTTTTTTTTTCTGCATTCCAGAATCCACACCTAGGAAGCTGGTTCCAACAGCTAAGGAAGGTGACCTTCTGGCAGTGGCTGGGGCTGCTGGATATTGCAGCTGCTCACAATTCTTATTACTACACAGCAGTGCATGTAGCTTTATACTTGAGAATAAGTTCAAATATATCACAACAGGGATGGCCACATAGGCACAGCCCCATGGGGGTAGGCTTGGATTGAGATGCCTGTGAGTCAGTTACAGTCAGAGGGAATTCTTGGGGATGCCTCTGGCTTCACAGTGGTGAGTTTCCATGGAGCTATGTGCTTCAGAGGCTGGTAGGAAACTCTGGTGGTGTCTTCAGATAGGGTGCACTGAAGCTGTGTCTAGATAGCATCAAGGTCAGAGGTAAATCAGTCTGCCCAGGGTGGAGGTGCAGCTGCTGAGGGTGGGGGGAACCATGTTAACTATCGTTCAGGTCAGAGCCTAGGCACTACGAGCCTCCTTACAAGCCAGGTTTGGCCACTCATCCGTAGTAGATCGATTAAAGACAAAATTAATAGAAGAAAGAAGGAAAGGGAAGGTTTATTCAATGTGGCCACATTGGGAAGAGGATCAAAAAGGTCTAGAGACCCATTCCTACCCCCAAGTTCTGACACGAGGTTTGTTAAATAAAAGGCAAGGGGTATATATAACTAAACAGCCCCTGTCAGGGCATCATCCCAGCCTTCGCTGACCCGTCATTGTCCAGGCTCCAGTCTCTCCTGCAAGATGGTCTGGCAAGTCAGAACTGTGTGAGATCTCCTTCAGGAGACTAGCTCCCCCTCTGGCTAGCACCAGACTTCAGCCTTTTTCCTTCTCACAGTCTAAGATTCCTGGGGAAATTTCCAATTTCTTGGCATCTATTGTTTCAGTGTCTGATAAGCCAAAAGGTGGGGCACACGTGTCCCTTTAGAATATCTTCATTCCTGCCAGGACCAGGACCTGGGGTACTAGATTTGTAACAAAAGTCAGTAGGTCACTTACCTCTAGGGCAGCAGGTTCCCTTGCAGTGTTAAAAAGCTTGGCACCTAGGACCCCTGTGCCTGTCTCGGGTCTTTCCAAAACTGTTCTGGCCATACAGTTCTCTTTGCTGTGGGCTGACAGCCATTAGCATAGGAGCTGGTGTTATAAGAGGCCAAAACGCCTGCTCTGGCCTGGCTTCAGTCCCTTCCCTAGCTGTGTAGATGCAAGAAGTTACTCAACCTCTCTATTCCTTGGTTTCTCAGGGGAAATGACTGGGCTGTGGTGAGGATGAAGTGAGCTTGTGAGTGGCAGGTGCCAGCTTAAGGCCTGGCGTGTGGCTGGCATGTGGTAGAACTGCTGTTTTACTCATCAGTGAATCACCCTGCTAAGAGGACTAAACAGACAGGGAAACGATAAGACAATGGGGCGTTGTTCTGGGTGGGAAAGGCTCTTTCCCAAAGCCCAGCCGGCAGCTAGAGGCAAAGCCAGGCAACCACAGCCCTAAAGTACCTGCTCCATCAGAAGGCTTAAATCAGGTTCTGGCTTTCAGAATCAATCAACATGCACACACAACACCTGTGCTGGGCTTGGAACAGGCTTCACACCCAGGCCCTTCCAGTCCCATGGGGCTAAGGGGATCTTGGGGGTTCCTTTCCTGGTCCAGGTGAAGCCTGGAAGAGACTAAGACAGAAGTCCATTGTCTTCATTGGTTTCTATCGCTGTGATGAAACACCATGACCAGAAGCAACTTGGAAAGGACAGTTTGTTTTGTCTTATACTTCCAGATAGCAGTCTATCACTGAGGGAAGTCAGAGCAGGAACCTGGAGGCAGGAGCTGATGCAGAGCCCATGGATGAGTGCTGCTTACTGGCTTGCTCCCCATGGCATGCTCAGCCTGCTTTCTTATAGCAGTCAGGTTCACCAGCCCAAGGGTGGCACTGTCCACGGGCCTTCCGTATCAATCATTAAGAAAACATACTACATTCTGGCCAATAGGCGAAGCTTATGGAGACATTTTTTTTTCCATTGAAAGTTCCTCTCCCAAGCCAGGCATGGTAGGTAACACATGCCTTTAAATCCAGTCCTCAGGAGTTAGAAACAGGTGGATCTCTGAGTTCAAGGTCAGCCTGGTCTACATAGAGAGTTCCAGAACAGATGGAGCTACAGGAGAGAAACCCTGTCTCTTAAAAACAAAAACAAGCACAAGAAAAGTTTCTTTTCCCAAATGACTATCTGTGCATGTCAAGTTAAAACTAACCAGCATGTCCATCTATGCTGCAAGCTAAGCTTGGAGCTCCAAACTGAAGGACAGCCTGAACATTCGAGAAGAGATGGCAGGAAAGATAGTGTCTTTCCATCGGGGCTGGGGCAACAGGGCTCTGGCTGGGGCATGATTCCTACATGCTGTTTAACCTTCCATGTGAGAAACGGTTCTGTGTTCTTGGTGTCTCCTGAAGGCTCTGCTCTTTGACAATGAGCAGCAATTTAGTCACCTCTGGTCCGGTGGAATAGACTTTCAAGAAATACTAGATGGAGGTGGGATAAGTGACTTTATAGGTAAATAAATCTGTGATCAGCGAGGCAAAGGAGAGGGAGGGAGGGAAGGAGGGATGCTATGGGTAAGTGGATGGATGGAAGGTTGTGAGTGGACAGATGAGGAATGGGTGGATTTGGATGATGTGGGTGGATTATAAACATGAGTAGGGGATGAATGGATGAATATGGTGGGTAGATAGATGGGCTGTAGGGTAGATGATATATGTATGTGGATGGATGGATGGATGGGGGGGGGGGTGGATGGATGGGTGGGTGGGTGGATGGGTGGATGGATAGATGGGTGGATGGATGGATGGATGGATGGATGGATGGATGGATGGATGGATGCCTGTGGGTAGTTCTAAGTACACAGGTGGTTGAGTGGGTATGGGTGGTTCTGTAGGTTGATGGATCTATGTGGGCAAACGAATGGATGGATGGATATATGGATGTGAGTGGTGGGTGGATGGATGGAGATGGGTGAATGTAAAAGGATGGTGGATGAGGGATGGATGGACATGGGTGAGTGGATGGATGGAGGGAGGGAAGGAGGGAGAGAGGGAGGGACGGACGGAGGCAGGGAGGGAGGTAAGTAGAAGAATGGGTAGATGGTGGGAGGGAGATGGCTACACTGACCAGTGAGTGAGTGAGAATGAGTTACTAGGAGTCTCAGGAGCATCCCCATTCCTCTTTTCATGACAGCAAGAAGTAGACATTGGCCCCAGATTCAGACCATGGCAACACCAGTGCTCAGTTGCTGCCTCCGGGTTGCCGAGCTGGACGTTTCCAAAACTGCCTTTGGCTACTAAAGCTGCATTCAGTAATCCAGAGACCTCCTGATCTGCTTGTGCCTTTATTCTATTCTTTAGAATAAACAGAGCTGGGAGTGTAGCTCAGTTGGCAGAGTGCTCACCTAACACTCACAAAGCCCTATATGCAATCCTTTATGCATAAAGCATAAAGCAGAGTCCCAGTACTCCAGAAGGTGGTAAGACAGGATCAGAAGTTTAAGATGGCTCCTAGCCACCACAGCAGAGGGCCCCAGAGGATTCCAGGGCAGAGGGGTAATGGTACCCCAGGCAGCCACAGACCCACAGAGACTCACAAACCTAGAGATGCTCAGCTCGTTCTGGAAACATGGGGATGAGAGATGAAGCTGGGGGATGGGAGTCTTAGTCCACAGATGAGCCTCTGATAGCCCTCTAAGCCCCAGTCCTCAGGAGACTCACGGAAACCCATATGCAGGGTGGGGACAGGGCGGCTGAGGTGGCAGACAGGGAGGCTAGGAGAGGCCTTGCAGGCCCGCCTTGAGTTCAAGCCCATCCCTTCAGAAAACGGGGATGTTTTTCTTTCCCCTCTTATTACTGTAGCATGGCTCCAAACCAGACTTGACCTCCAAGGAAAGCTGTGTGAGTCATCTTTTTGTCACAAATTGCTTTCCTGCCTCAGAAATCCTATCGCAAGCTCTTCACACACACGCCTTTGCCTTTGTAGTCTCCAGCTCTTTGAACCTCAAGACTGCTGGCTTCTTGTCAGCCTGCCCTTCTCTTAGACGCGGCCAAGTGTTCCAATGGAAATGGCTTTCCTCTGAGTCAAACGCTTTCTGCCTTCTTGGGAAGCCATGCTCTTCCGCCCACATGAACTCTTCCTCGTGGGTGCTCCTGAGCAGACGTGGGCTCTTGAAGGCAGGCAGGCCCAGTACTTAACGTTTGAATATTTAACGGAGGATGGCTGTGTGTGGAGCTGAAGCCATGTGAGCCCCACAGAGGACATGTTTCTGAAAGCATGAACTATGGAGAGAAATGAGTCTCCCCGGGGCCCGGCCCAGATCAGAAGGAACACAGTCCTGACAAGGTAGTTTCTGAACAGATGGGCCCACTCATGCCTCGTTAGAAGCCCCGGGTCCCCAGGGTGCCTGTTCTGAAGGTGGCTACTGAGGAAAGGATCTGCTGAATATCCCTGTGAGTCATGGGCCCGTGTGATGGCGGGAGGCCGAGGGAGAATGAAATGGCTGTGGGAAGTAGAAATGCCCTTGAACCAGGACCCGGCTCCAAACACAAGGTCCAGTCCAGCCCCAGTGAGTCTCAGTGGCTCCTAATCAGACCACGCTCTGCAGCTAGACTCCAGCTGAGGCAGGAGCACCATGGAGTGTGGGAGAACCCAGAAGGGACTTTGCAGGCATGGAGTGGGAAGTGGCTTGGGGCAGGGGAGATGACAGGAACCACCACGTCAAACTCAGCAGCAATCCTGGTTTTCATCCTTTACAAACAGGATCTCTGGGAAAAGACATCTAGAACAAGGGACCCTAGACAGGGATTCCAGTTCTGACAGAGCTGTTAACCTCAGCATCCCACTCCTCACGTGAGCCACACACACCTCATACACCTCACACAGCACACCTCACACAGCACACACAGCACACACCTCACACACCTCACACACCACACCTCACACACCTCACACAGCACACCTCACACACCTCACACACCACACCTCACACACCTCACACAGCACACCTCACACACCTCACAGCACACACCTCACACACCTCACACAGCACACACCTCACACACCTCACACAGCACACCTCACACACCTCACAGCACACACACCTCACACACCTCACACAGCACACACCTCACATCAGCACACACCTCACACAGCACACAGCACACACACCTCACACACCTCACACAGCACACACCTCACAGAGCACACACCTCACACAGCACACAGCACACACACCTCACACAGCACACACCTCACACAGCACACAGCACACACCTCACACACCTCACACACCTCACACCTCACACACCTCACACCTCACACCACACACCCCTCACACAGCACACACCTCACACCTCACAGACCTCACACCTCACACACCTCACACACCTCACACACCTCACACAGCACACACCTCACACAGCACACAGCACACACCTCACACACCTCACACACTTCACACAGCACACACCTCATACAGCACACACAGCACACACCTCACACCTCACACACCTCACACACCTCACACAGCACACACCTCACACACCTCACACAGCACACCTCACACACCTCACACAGCACACCTCACACACCTCACACAGCACACCTCACACACCTCACACACCTCACACCTCACACACCTCACACCTCACACCTCACACCACCTCACACAGCACACACCTCACACACCTCACAGACCTCACACCTCACACACCTCACACAGACCTCACACACACACACCTCACACAGCACACACCTCACACAGCACACACCTCACACCTCACACACCTCACATACCTCACACACCTCACACACCTCACCCAGCACACACACCTCACACAGCACACACCTCACACTCACACACCTCAACACACTCACACCTCACACACCTCACACACCTCACATAGCACACACCTCACCACAGCACACAGCACACACCTCACACACCTACAACCTCACACACCTCACACAGCACACACCTCACACCTCACACACCTCACACAGCACACACAGCACACACCTCACACACCTCACACACCTGCACAACACCTCACACCTCACACACCTCACACACCTCAATACACCTGTCCACACCACCTCACACACCTGCACACCTCTCACACATCCGCACACACTTCTTCACACCTCACACAGCACACATCCTCACAACACCGCACACACCTCACAGACTGCACACACCTCACACAACAGCACCTGCCTCACACACCTCACACACCTCACCATGCATCACAGTGAACACACCTCACACCTCACTCCCTCACTAGCGACTCCACCTCACACACCTCACCACCTCACACAGCACACACCTCACACAGCACACACACCTCCACACAGCAAACACATCACACACCTCACACAGCATACACCTCACACCTCACACACCTACACACTCACACAGCACACACCTCAAACAGCACACACACCTCACACCTCCCAACACCTCACACAGCACACAGCACACACAGCACACACCTCACACACCTCACACCTCACACCTCCACACCTCACACACCTCACACAGCACACACCTCACCTCACACCTCTCACACACCTCACACAGCACTCTACAACCACACACAGCACACACCTCACATCCCTCACACCTCACACACCTCACACCTCACACACCTCACACACCTCACACACCTCACACCTCACACACCTCACACAGCACACACCTCACACCTCACACACCTCACACACCTCACACACCTCACCAGCACACACCTCACACACACCTCACACAGCACACACACACACTCACACACCTCACACAGCTCACACCTCACACACCTCACACCTCACACACACCTCACACAGCACACACCTCACACCTCACACACCTCACATACCTCTACACACCTCACACACCTCACCCAGCACACACCTCACACAGCCACACACACCTCACACACCTCACACACCTCACACACCTCACACAGCACACACCTCACACAGCACACAGCACACACACCTCACCCAGCACACACCTCACACACCTCACACCTCACACACCTCACACACCTCACACAGCACACACCTCACACCTCACACACCTCACACACCTCACACACCTCACACACCTCACACAGCACACACCTCACACAGCACACAGCACACACCTCACACACCTCACACCTCACACACCTCACACAGCACACACCTCACACACCTCACACCTCACACACCTCACACAGCACACACAGCACACACCTCACACAGCACACACCTCACACACCTCACACCTCACATACCTCACACACCTCACACACCTCACACAGCACACACCTCACACACCTCACACCTCACACACCTCACACAGCACACACCTCACACACCTCACACACCTCACACCTCACACAGCACACACCTCACACAGCACACACCTCACACACCTCACACAGCATACACCTCACACCTCACACACCTCACACAGCACACACCTCACACAGCACACACCTCACAAGGCACACAGCACACACCTCACACAGCACACACCTCACACAGCACACACCTCACACAGCACACACAGTCCTGCATACTACAATACATGTGTGCTATCCACTTCTAACATACAACACCCCCTAGCCACGGCATACACCATGCACACATACTAGATGCCATTTTAACACACCACGCACATGGCAGATCTCCATATACTGCACACACATATGAGCAGTACATATATGCATAGGGAGCTTGGGAATGTCCCCAAGGATTTTGCTACCCATGTCACAGGGACTCCTGTGTCCTAGACACCCACCATCCTCCAGCTCCCAGCCTCTCAGAGATGGGGCTCGAGAGTGTGGATCACCAGATGGCTTCATCACCTTGCTCTCTTCAGGAAACCTGGTCCCTGAAAAGCTCTTGGGGAGGCAGGCCCTTTGCTGACAATTCTGGGAGGACAGAATCTGCCAAAATTCACCCCATCTGGTGTCCTGTGGACAACAGTCCACACAGACAGAAGATTTATCAATCAACTGGACACTTAGCTGCTGGCTGGTCCCCAGTGCTGTAGGCAGGCAGAGATGAGCCCAGTGTGTAGCCCCCACCCCCAACTATGTGTGTCTGCAGTGTTCCAGAGGGAGACAGGAGCCACCAGCAGTTGCTGTGAATGCAGATCCAGGAACAAGTCCTGGCTCAACTGCATCTGAGCAATGCCACCTCTCCTCCAGGGCCTCAGAGCACACAGCTGTAAAATGGGAACAGCAGCCCCACCCCCTTCCCGGGAGCTGTGAGGATGCAGCCTGAGGTGTATGTGAGGAACTGGTTCAGCAGGAAGCAGTCACCTTGGAGAGAAATGGCATGTCTGGTGACTAATCCAGGCATTGGGGGGCTTTCATTGCCAATGTCTGTCCTTGAGGATGTGTTTAATCCCAGAAAGCCAGTCATGTGAACAACCAACAAATCACACTTTATCACACCTTGTATCTGTGTAACAGACACCCAAGAGAAACCAGCTTCAAACAAGGAATAGGTCATTGTGGTTGATTTCAATCTGTGATCAGTGGGATCTTTGCTTCTGGGCCTATGGTGAGGCCGCAGACGATGGTGGATGCATGTGACTGAGAAAGCCAGTCTCCATGGTGCCGGGAAGCCAAGGAGAGCAAGAGGAAGAGACTAGATCCCAGAGTCCCCCTTTGGGGGACACTCGGTGACTCTAAGAGCTCCCACTCTGCCCCCTCCTCTTAAAGATTCTGCCACTTCCCAATGGTGTCAGTCTCTAAGACATTTTGACCCTTAGAGGGTATTTAATACTCAAATCAGTGGTTACCACGGACTTTGGGTGTTTTTCTTTATTGTAATAAAACACATGTACCGTGAAATCTGACCATTTTAGCCTCTTAACCCTTTCAGCCATCTTTAAACACATGGCTTAGTAGGATTATGTGCATTCCCATGGCTGTGATCCATCTTACACTTGCCATCTTGCAAAACCAAACCTCTGGCTACACTACCATGGACTTCCCACGCCCCTCCCTGAGCTCCCGACAGCAGCTACTCAGCGGGCCATGCTTATTTCTCTCAGTGCACTGTCCTCAGCTTCACCCATGTGATCGCAGGTGTCAGAATTTCTTTCCTCTTCAAGATCCAGCAGATTCCATAGTGTGCACAGACTGCAGTTTGCGCCTCCATTCATCCATCAGTTGCGTCCACCGCTTAGTTGCCATGATCCTGCGTCTACTGTGAGCTCTTCCGATCCTTGTTGGTCATTATTTTCAGAAGATAACCAGAAGTACCTTTTCCTATATGACATAGTTTCTCTACATTAACTGTTGCAGGGGCTTCCAGCGTTCTGTAACATCTGCATCATCTTACGTTTCTACAAGGGTTCCTTCCCGGCACTCCACGTTCTTGCCAACATTTGTTATTTCTTGTAGCTTTTCTTATTGAATAGGAGCATCATAATGGGTGCGAGGTGATCCGTGCTGGGTATCTGGTTTTAATTTTATATATTTGTGGGTGTGTGAGTAGAGGTCTGCACATGCCACAGCATACTTGTGGAGGTCAGAGGGCAGCTTTGTGACGTCAGCTCTCTTCTTCAACCATGTGGCTTCCAGGACTTGAACTCAGGGCTTCAGACTTGGCAACAGGCCCCCACTGAGCCACTTCACCAGCCCTTAGTCCTCATTTTTCCCTGCCTGTGTTTATTGTTTGCAGCTCTTCAAGTCATCATGTATCAATTTGCACTGCATTTACTCCCCAGCACCAACAGACTGAGGCATCGATTGGTCCAGCTACAACAGGCCCATGGCTAATCCCTGCACTGCTGGGGGGGGGGGGGGTTAATACCCAAGTCGGGTGGTAAGCTCTAGAATGGATTCAGGATACCTGCGGCAGCCCCAGGCCTGGCTTCCGCAGTGTGTAGCAAGAACAACTCCTTTCTTCCCCTCTCCTGGGGATGGGGGAGGGGAAATGAGGCCCCTCCCTCCAAGCAGGCAGGGTCCCAGCCACAGAACAGGGAGCCCCATAGAGAAGACACCTCCTGCAGCTAGAACATGGAGCAAAACGTCAGATGAAAACAGTCAAGAGAGAAGAGGGGAGGGCAGTGCTTGTTAGTAACACATGTAGGCGATTTCAGAGCTCAAGTTCAGGGAAACAAATTGAATTACGGAGGAGGCAGCTCTGCCATTTGCAACACTGGATTGTTTGAAATTCTTTTAGAGGAAAATTAAAATATTTCACAGAGGGTAATAAAATGCTGGGTGCTTGGCAGGCATGACTGCTCAGCTCTCTTGGGCAAATAAGTAATTAGGTGTTTTTATTTAAGGCCTCGGTGTCGTCATTTTCTTTCATTAGTGGAGAGGTAGAACACTGTTGTGGAAAACACATAAACCTCTGAAATCACCAGAAAGTTTGTTATAAAATTAATTTTTAAAGTACAGTATAACTGCCTTTAGTGAGCCAAAGGGAAGCTCTTGGAATTTATTTTCTCAAACTTATTTTTGATGGGAAGTTGTCCCAAAGATGCCTCAGCTCTGCCGTGTATCTCTTTCAAAGGACCTGGGTACAGAACGTCCTCTAAGGGTTAGCCAGGCTGAGGAGCCAGGAGATGATCTGATGCCTGTCCTAGGTGCTAGATCACCCACTAGGGAACCTGCCACTCAGTCCCCGCCCCCACCCCTCACCACAGTCTCCTGATGTGGAAACAGCTGATGTTTTTTCGTTTGCTGTGTCCCTGCATCCCACAGGTGGGAAACTATGGACATGTGTGAGATACTGTTTCCTTCCTGGCACCATGGGTTCTGGGGTCACTATCTGCTAATGTCTGTATCCCCCGAAGAGTTCTGATCTTCTTTCCAGGCCTGAGCCAAGGTTTTAAGAATGGAGAGTAAGCCAGAGACATGCCCCAGGATGGGCTCTGGGGTCCAAACTCTCATGATTGCATACAAGCATTTGTAACTGCTGTGCTCATCTCTCCAGCACTGCACCGAAAGAAAAGGAGAAATGAGGAAAGTGTAGGGGTAGAAACTGGTGGCTAGAGGCAGAGAGGGGGCAGACTGTGACTATTAAAGAGTGAAACAGGGACACATGACAAACTGTCCCATTTAGACATCGTGGTTCTCCCAGGAATTGATGTCATACCTGGATAAAGAACCAAATGCACGTGTATGCATGTGGGTCTGAGTGTAGTTGCTTCGATTGTGTCCCTGCCTTGTGATGTTGCTATGGTGATATGGGAATTTAACACTGGGGGAAGCTGTAAGGAGAGTATCGGAGGACCTCCTGTGTTAGTTCTCATCAACAGTAATCTTAAAATAAAATGCCACAGTACATAACCAGTGACAATTAAAAACAAACTGAAGATTGAGACCAATTCTGGGTCAAATGGTGAGTTCTACAGATGAGAAGAAATATACAGAGAGGTTCAACTTTAACCCACATGCTTTACTTTAAAAGAAAGGAAGGGAGGGAGGAAGGAAGAAAGAAGGAAGAAAGAGAAAGAAAGAAAGAAAAAGAAAGAAAGAAAGAAAAAGAAAGAAAGAAAGAAAGAAAGAAAGAAAGAAAGAAAGAAAGAAAGAAAGAAAAAAAGAAAGAGGAAAGAAAGACAGACAGACATGGTGGCACACACTTGTAATCCCAGCACTTGGGAGCTAGAGGCAGGTGGATCAGGAGTTTAAGAACATGTTTGGCTGTATAGCAAGTTCAAATTCAGTCTGAGCTACAGGAGACAGAGCCTGTCTCAAAACAAGCAAGCATGAAGAGAGTCTGAAGCATTTATGTGGTTACTTGACTATTTCTTATATCATATCATTGTCTTTCTATATTGAAAATTGTGCTGGTTGATTTTTGTTAATGTGACACAAGCTAGAGTCTTCTAGGAAGAGGAACCTCCATTGAGAAGATGCCTCCATCAGATTGACCTGTAAATGAGCTTTGGGGGCATTTTCTTGAATAATGATTAATGTGGGAGAGCCCAGCCCACGGTGGGAGGTGCCATCCACGGGAGAAATTGTATAAGAAAGCAGGTTGAGTAAGCTGTGGGGAGCAAGCCAGTAAGCAGTGTTCCTCTGTGGCTTCTGCTTCAGTTCCTGCCTCTGGGTTCCTGCCTTGAGTTCCTGCCCTCACTCCTCTTAATGCTTGGCTATGATCAGGACCTGTAAACTGAAATACACCATTTCCTCCCCAGGTTGATTTTAGTCATAGTGTTTTATCACAATAGAAACCAAACTAGCAGCAGGTGGGTGGCGCTCGCCTTTCATTTCAGCACTCAGGAGGCTGAGGCAGGTAGATACCTGTGAGTTCGAGGCCAGCCTGGTCTACAGAGTGAGTTCCAGGACAGCCAGAGTTACAACAGAGAAACCCTGTCTAAAAAAAAAAAAAAGGAAGGAAGGAAGGAAGAAAGGATGGATGCAAGCAAAAAAAGACAGAAATCATTCCTAAATTTTTAAAAAATGAATTCATTAAACAGAATTCTGTTTAATGACTTGACACAGAACCAGTACTAGCCTGGAATGTCTCAGAGGCCCACATCCTAGGAGGCTCAGCCAAGCAGCAGACTCAGGGTCAAAATAATAGCCAGGGAGGAACTCCTCTATGCTGAGTCCTGCCCAGCACAAGCCACCCTGGCTCTCTCCACAGCCCCCAGAAAAGGAGGGCGCCCTGCCCCGGCAGGTGGGCAACAAGACGGAGTGCGGCCTGCTGGGCTTCGTGCTGGACCTGAGGCAGGACTACGAGCCAGTGCGCAGCCAGATGCCGGAAGAGAAGCTGTATAAGGTGTACACCTTCAACTCTGTGCGCAAGTCCATGAGCACTGTCATCAAGATGCCAGACGAGAGCTTCCGCATGTACAGCAAGGGTGCCTCGGAGATCGTGCTCAAAAAGTAAGCCACCCAGCACAGCTGTAGGTGTCTGGGTCACACATCCCCATCCCTGTGCAGGCTGGACCTAAGCAAGCCGCTTTTCCTCTGCACCTCAGTTTCCCCGTTTGTATATTGGTCAAGACTGGAGATCCCAACCCTGACTTGCAGTATGTTAGTCAGCTCAATGAGAAGAAAGGAAAGAATGGGCATGGTGGTGCACACCTTTGATCCCAGCACTCAGGAGGCAGAGGCAGGAGGATCTCTAAGTTTGAGCCAGACTGGCCTACATTGAGAAAGCAAAAAGGATAGAAGGGAAGGAAGGCAACCGTTGATTCCTGTCTTACCCCAGACAATTCAGATTGGAACCATGAAGGCTGGACCTATAGCTTCATTTTATTAGATATTCCTCAGGTGAGCCTGATACCCAAGCAAGAAAGTGGAGAACCACCAGCCTAGGGTCAGGGCTTCCCAGGCCAGCTCAGCTGTGGTGCTGCTTTTCCCCTCCAATTGGAACTTCCCAAACACTGCATGCAGCAGACAGCTGAGAGGCCAGAGGCAAATACTGCAAGAAGGCCACCAAGCTGCACCCCTGTGACCCGTCAAGCCTGCTGCATGCACTGAGTGAGGCATTGTGAGAGGCAGATCAGGCGGGCACCCAATGGCCAAGGTGGGTGGGCCTCGTTCAATCTCTTTCCCTTCCCTCCCCCAGGTGCTGTAAGATCCTCAGTGGGACCGGAGAACCCCGCGTCTTCCGGCCCCGTGACAGGGACGAGATGGTGAAGAAGGTGATAGAGCCCATGGCCTGTGACGGGCTCCGTACCATCTGTGTGGCCTACCGAGATTTCCCCAGCAGCCCTGAGCCCGACTGGGACAATGAGAATGACATTCTCAATGAACTCACGTGCATCTGCGTGGTGGGCATCGAAGACCCAGTGCGACCTGAGGTAGGCCCTGGTGCCTGAGAGCTCAGGGAAAGGGTGCAGGGCTAGTGCAAGGCCGATGGGTGAGCTGGGAACTCTGATTGCTCAACTCTGAGTTTCAGGTCCCCAGGCAACAGGACTGGGATCCTTCCGTTCTCAAACACTTCCACTCTAAAACAAGTGTAGCCATACTTATAAACTGTCTACGTAGAAAGACCTGGGGAGACCCCGCAGTCCACCAGCAGTATCCATACTGAACCCCCAACAACAAAGGGTGTTTCCCTCCTGTCTCCCTGGGGACAGGAATAGGACTTGCCTAGCTCCAGAAGCCTCTCATCCCATGGATTTAGGTATTATCATGATCTGGGTTCCAAGCCTCCATTATAGCTGGGTACACAGGGCATCTTCCCAGGAGAAGCCAGATCATAGTGTTCTGCCACTGTCTTGGTCTCTCTCTGCCCAGAGGTGGCTTAGTAACAGAGTCCCCTGGCAAACCTGCTAACACAGCCACCATCTACCTTCAGCAGGCATCTGGGAGACAAGATTTCCAGGTTAGTGGCAGGCCACATTCCCAGCAGATAGGACAGGTGGCTTCACCCACATGATGAGGATGAAAGTGGTATGTGAAGTGTTTTTCATGGGGTGCTGGGTGCACAGTCCAGCCCCGGGCTCTGTTAACTGAATCCGAATCCAGGAAGAAGGCCTGTCAGGGTCACATGAGAAGGGCTGTCTGCAGGATTAGGCTTCATGGGAAGATGTTAGTGCTATGAGCAAGCTAAGCATTCACCTCACCCAGGGCCTGGGAGAGCAGAGGGCCTGAAGCAGGTACGGGAGCTGCTCCCTCTTCCCCTCAGGTCCATGGGAGCATGTTGGCCTTGGCTGCCAGATTTGGTGTTGATACCCAGAGGGACCACCTTCATCCAACAGTGGCAGGTTCAATGCCGTGTAGCAGTGGGCCTCTGGCCACTCCCTGCTCTCTTAGAGCCCCAGTGGTCCCTTTTTTTTAAAAGTGGAGATAGGTAGAGAGCTGTCTTCTAAAGAACAGATGAAACCAGGTCGCAGACATGGACTTCTACATCTAGGTAGCTACCAGAGGCATCAGAGGTGAGCACAGGCATCAGACAGACCTGGATCCCTATGTGCTAGCATTGCTGGGCTGTGTGATGTTGAGCCAATTATATAACCTCTCTGAGCAACGTTGGTAGCCTGGGCATAACAATATCTACATCCATGCCCACACGTGTCCATGAGATAGTATAAGGGTGGACACTACATATATATGAGCACCAAGACCAGTATATAGATCAGTGGCCCAAAAATGAGGGTATCTAATGGTCTCCCTAGCTGAGTCATTTCTCAGGATCCTTATTTGGCAACAGCCTGGCCTTCAGAATATGTAGCAGCTTGTGGAATGAATGAATGAGGGTGAATGGACTTGATCCAAGCCTTCCAGCGCTGCTCTTGCTTCTCTCTCTCTCTCTCTCTCTCTCTCTCTCTCTCTCTCTCTCTCTCTCTCTCCCTCTTTCTCTTTCTATCTCTCTCTCCCTCCCTCCCTCTCACCCCCCCACATCCATCACACACACACACACACATACATACACATACACACACACACTCACACAGAGAGAGAGTATGTGCTTCCTTATTATCCATCTGTAGCCCCTCTCCCTATCTGTCTGCCTATCAGTGATCTAACTCCTAGTCCCTGAAGATGGTTTTCAACCTCCCAGGACAGCTGCTCGTCACCAACAGTTATTAGGCTCAGACCTCCCAGAGACAGAAAGTCACTGGGCACGGCAGCAGAGGTTTGCCCTGGTGTCTGTCAGGCCACCTGCCTATGGCCTGCCCAGCCTCTTTCCAGTGCCCCTTCTGTGCAGCCTCCTCCAGCTCCAGATTGACCCCTGCTCTGGAAACACCCTTCCAAAGGATGATGATAAACCAGCATGAGGAGCTAAGGGTTTTGGTTGTGACCCACCCTTGTGATTCGATAACACACTTAACCAACTTAGAATTCCATGAAGTCAAAAACCCAGAAGTGGCTTCTGCCCTCTTCTACTTTGAACACTGGTCGTTGATTTCACAATCACCGCAGTGAGTGGAGGTTTGAACCTTGGTCTCATTCAGGTCCTTTCCTGCTCATCAGTTTATAGATGAACACACTGGACCCTGAGAGACCAGGATGGTCCCAAAGTCTCACTGTAAGTGGCCGAACAGATCCAGGGTAGGCCTGGTGTTCTGAGCCTTAACCTAGTAGGAGAAGCCTACAGAGAGCTCCATGCCCAGGACCTAGGAGCAGGGCTGAGCCCCCGGAACTTTTTGATGACAGCACGGTCATCTAGAGTTCTTGCTTCAAACACAGATCTGGCAAGCCCAAGCTTTTCCCCCAACAAACTACCTGCTTGCCCAGGATCTTTACCTTCCATCTATAGAAGGGGTATCGACTCAGGGGCCCTTTCGTTCCAGGCTCTGACATCTTCACACCCATACCCACCAGGCCTTCCATCAGTCCATCACCCTGCCCATCACCTTTCAACCATCCAGCCCCATACCCCGTCTCACCCGTGGCCCACAGCGATGTGTATTCAGAAATGCATGCTATGATGCCAGCAAGACATCTTGGCTCAGTGGGTAAAGTGTTTACCATGCAGCCTGATGACCAAAGTTTAATCTCTAGAGTTCTGGTGAAGTTGTGCTCTGACCTCCACATACGCACACACACACTCATACTAATTTATTTTAATTTCTAAAGAATCGCAAGCTGCAGTTGGAAGCTGCAGCTCCCTTGAGTGACAGGATAGGGCCAGGACACCAGCTTTAACACTCCCCGCTGATATTCTCTCGTGGGTGATGTATCAGTTCCTTTTCTCATCTCAGAAACAAAACATGTGACTGAAGCAACTTCGGGAAGGAAGGGTTTATCTGAGCTCACATTTTGGAGGGGAAGGCATGGAGACAGGACGTCCCATCTGTAGTCAGGAAGCAGAGAGAGGTGAGAGCTGGTGCCCAGCTCGCTTTCTCCTCCTTATTCGGTCTAGGACCCCCACCAGGGGAGAAACGCTGCCCATCTGCAGGGTGGATTTTCCCACTTCAATTAGCCTAATCTGGAAAAACCCTCACAGATATGGCCAGAGATTGCAGATGCTGTCAATGGCGATCAATATAAAACATCACAGGTGGTCTTAGGTAACATCTCCAGGGCTTCAGTTTCCCTATCTGCGAATGAGAAGGTTGGACTGCATAAACCTCAGAGCTAAACCAGCAGAGCTGTGGGATGGGGTGGGGTCTTCTTTCTCCTGTTGAGACTTGAACCTAGAGCCTCATTCCAACAAGTCCCCCAGTGACAAGTTCTCACAAGCAGCCCCCACCACACCCAGGCCCCAGGCCTTCCTCACAGGCAGTCCCTGCCATGAGTTTTGTGGGTAACTCTCCGTCAGTGTCCCCTCCTGTGTGAGTGCCCCACGCAGCCTTCCCAGCTCAGTCTCTTCCCCTTTTCCCAGCATATGGTCCCTGGAGTCACATAATGAGCACCTGTACTAGGCTCCAGCATGGTGAGGCCCAAGAAGAGGAGACTCTGCAGTGTGTACCCAGATTCTCCCAGTCTCATTCTTCAGCTGCAGATAAATACTCTCCACCTACCTCAGTTTCCCCACTATCACACCACCTTCCTCTGTCAGGCCCACCATAGACCAGAGCAGCATCAGACATTCCCCAAAGTCCCAAGACAACCCCAAAGCTGACAGGAGCCAGCATGAAGGAAGCTGTCAGGAGAGCATCGGAATGGGACATGCTGGGGGCCACCCCGGGGGTGTTCAGAGCCCTTGGAGTCACAGACACCGGCTGTCACCAGAAACAGCAGATGTTTAAAAGCCTTTATGTAATGGCAACAGGAAGCGCCCATTTTCTGGCTGCTTTTCCTCAGTGAGAATATCTAGGATAATTTTAGCAGAGGAAGCCACTTTTTAAAATAGTTAGCATTGGTTTTATTTATATGAAAAGCATATTTTAACCAGCCCCATGCCCCTGAGGTTTGAGTCTTAATCATCTTGGTCCTCAGAGCTCAGAACAATTGAATATTCCATTGCTGTTTGTTGAGTGAATGAGTGAGTGATGGAAGGAAATCCTGAGGGCAGTTTAAGGAAACATCCCTCTGGGTTGGAAGGATCTAGATGCTTCATGAACAGAGAGCATTGAGCATAGAAGGCAAATAAAAGCTGACATATAAAGGCTTAGGGAAAAGAGTATCTCGGGCAGCAGGTGCCGAGTGGACAAAGAAAAGGAAAAAGAAATGGGAAAATACAGTTTTCCATTACTGTAACAAAATACTGGACATAATCAGCTTATGAAAAGGAAAGGTCCAGTTGGACTCATGATTTCAGAGATGTCAAGTCATGGTCAGTGGTCAATGCTTTGGGGCCTGTTGCAAGGCAGCACATGATGGTGGGAGCTCACAACAGCCATACAATGTCAGAGGTGAAAGGTAAAAGACAGAAGGAATGTTGTCCCAGAGTCCCCTTCCAAGATACATCACACATACAACCCATCTCCTAAAGGTCCTAGCACATCCTAGCCACCCTGGGGACCAAGGTTTCAATATACAGCCCCTTATGGAACATTACAGAGCAAAACTACCACAGATGCTGAATATCTGGACACTTGTGAAAACCTCTTTATGAGAGAAAAGCCTAGAAAGGGGTGTGGAGCTCTGTTCTTTTCCTAGAACTGATTTGCTTAGCAAAGCCTTGAGGGTAGTCAGCTTTGTCCTGTGAGGCAGCCTAAAAGGTGTGAGTCATCCCAGACGGGATGGCACACACCTTTAATCCCAGCGCTCAGGAGGCAGAGGCAATCAGATCTCTGTGAGTTCAAGGCCAGCCAGGGCTACACAGAAAGACCCTGTCTGAAACAAAACAAGCAAACAAAGCATGAGACCTAAACTACACTACAAACCATTTTGTCCCCAGTACAGGACTTCCCAGGAGTCCTGGTGCCTACAGGAGCAAGGAAGGCCCCAACACACACGCACACACACCTGGGCACATGAATGCGCATGTACACACACATTCAAGCACACATGCACATGCGCACATGCATGCACATGTGTACGCAAATACACACACACACACACACACACATGCACATATGTGTTCACAAACACACATACTCTCTGACCTCAGGTTCCAAAAGTGTCACAGTCACTAGTCCTCATCCCACACCTTCCCCAGCTCCAGCCCTTCCCAACAGCCCACAGCACAGCCCCAGGGCCCTTACACCTGGAGCTTTCTCTGTACCTTGAGATCAGCAGGACCACTGTGTGCTAGCATCATGGCCTGAGTTCCTGCAGCTGCCTGCAGCCCAAACACCATTTCCTCTAGAAAACTCTTCATAGTTTCTCCTCCACTCACCCTCCTCTCTGCTTTCCAGAGCCCTCAGTCTCAGCCTGCACTAAAGACCATGTCTCCTAAAGCCCTATCTGTAGGAGAGTTCAGGTATGACAGAGTAACTCTCCATCTGAGAAAAGAAAGGCCCTTTGAAAGAACAAGCTAGACTAGCTTCACTGTGGAGCAGTAGACCTCGGTGGGAGGGAGCACCCCATCACCAAGAGTATGCAAACAGAGACTGAGCCAACCATCTGCTGGGGATGTCTGGGGCAAATCTAGGCAATGAGCAGAGAGATAGAGTCAGGTGATAAAAAGTCCCTTCCCACTCTAAGAGCTTCTAAACACAACTTGAATCCCCCTTATGGACAGAAGCCAGACAAGGTGCAGGTTTCTAGAACAGGAGCTCTGGGGCTGAAGGCAAGTGTGCTGCCTCCTGAATAATACACACACACATCATACACACACATACATACAGCCATCTACACAATCACACACACATACACACACACACACACTGTGCCCTGAGGGTGTACTAAATTGTATAAACTGGATCTTGTACCTGGGAGTGGCAGGATACAGATGGGGTAGACAGGAAGGGCATTTCAGGGTCCCACTTCCTTTCTTACAGTTCCTGGGCTTTAAACCAAGCTTCCGTATTAGTTTGCTAGCCCTGTCCTAACAAAGCACAGATGTTCCCTAACTTAGGGTGAATCAATTCGCAGTCTTCTGACTTCATGAAAGCCATGCCTGGAGACTTGACTCTGAGTCTAATGCGGGCTAGAGAGATCAGACACAGCACACTGTTGACACTGAGTAGGGCAGCACCCACTAGACCCCAAGAAAGGAGAGTCTGCTCCAGGCCTGTCTCATAGCCTCTAGGGAGTTGCTAGTTCTAGAAGGTACTTTTCTCACCACTATGACGAAACATCTGACAAAAGCAACTTCAGAGAGAAGGGATTTTAGGAGGGGCTCACAATTTCAGAGGGGTTTCAGTGTGACCCGGTAGGGACAGCTTGGCAGCAAGAACATGTGACAAGAGGCAGAGAGTGGGTCTGAAACCAGAGCCAGTCTGTAACCCTCAAAAACCTTCCCCTAGCAACCAGTTCCACCTCCAAAAGGTTCATGACTCCTAGCACAGCCCCTCCAGCTGGGGACCCGGTACTCAAGCATATGAGCCTAGGGGACAGTCTGCGTACAAATCAGGCTCTGGTGATCAGTGCCATTCCCTGGTTGTAAACACATGCCCAGCCTCCCGGCCTTCACCATCATGTGCACCCCTTCAGGTGTGTATCTCTGTGTCCTATCTCCCCCTCCCTCAGCATGCCAATCATGACCTCATCTCATCTTGACCACCCCAAAGATACTTTCTTCCAGTAAGGTCTTGTCACAGATACAGCAGCTCGGGGGATCCTGGAGGGTTTAGTTCAGACTCTTTCCAGCGGCTTAGCAAGGCAGGGATGGGAGTGAGCGCTCAGTCCCACTGTGTGCAAGGAGAGTTGGGTGTTGGGCTCTCCTGACAGACCCAAGAGTCTAGCATGCCCCAGGTCTCTCTGTATGCTGTGGCATGTTCTCTCACACAAAGATACTTTGTAGGAGATGCCCCCTGTCTGTCTGTCACCGCCTTGGGTCACAGTTACTTATCCAAGTCTTCTGTGTTGTATTTGAATGCTTCTATTGGCTCTCGGCCATGTTCTCCATCCTAACCACTCTAAGAGGAGAGGGGAGGCTGCTGAGGGAAGTGGGTCTTGTTATCTTCTGATTGGCTAACCAGATTGGCCCAGATGGCAGTATGTCACTTCAGTCAGCAAAGGCCAGGTGATTTCGTCCCTCGTGGTCCTGTTCAGCATGAAGAAGCACCATTTGCATTTATTCTAAATCAGAATAAATAAAATGACCAGTGAATGCACATGACTCTTTCCCCCCAAACATGGAAAATACACAAAGGAATTGATCATGGAGCTTGTAAATGAAGCCTGGGCAAGTTCAAGGATAGTTAGTCCAGTGTTCTGCACTCTTGCCTGAGCCCAGACATCCGGGGCGTCCAGGTCAGAAGTTATAGGTTTCATCTCAGGACAGCCTGTTATGGTCAGTAGGTGGTGGCTGCCTGGAACTCTGGGAGCTGAAATCAGATTTAACCAGAAGATGTTGTAATCAATTGGTAATTCCTGTCACAGGCACAGAAGGAAAGCCATAGGTACCATCGGCCTCTCCTGGCTAGTTACCTAGGGAGGTTGTCTGGGAGAAGGGATAGCCCTGGACTCCTTGAAGACAAGGAGGGCCTTCCCAAGTGGTGCCCTCTTGCATGGCTCTCACTCTCTCGGACAGGTCCCAGAAGCCATCCGCAAGTGCCAGCGGGCGGGTATCACGGTCCGCATGGTCACCGGTGACAATATCAACACAGCCCGGGCCATCGCCATCAAGTGTGGCATTATCCACCCTGGGGAAGACTTCTTGTGCCTGGAGGGAAAGGAATTCAACCGAAGGATCCGAAATGAGAAGGGAGAGGTATGCATATACGTAGCAAGGCAAGCTGGAGAGGGGGCCGGGAGGCACAGGCACTGCATGCCTGAACAGAAGCCAGCTGGAGTGACTCTGCGTGGGGCTCGGTTTCTCTCTGTGACCCCACTGATACACCACACCCCTCTCCAGATTGAGCAGGAGCGGATTGACAAGATCTGGCCGAAGCTGAGGGTGCTGGCTCGCTCCTCACCCACAGATAAGCACACCCTGGTCAAAGGTAAGACATTTCTGAGCTCAGAACCAACAAGGCCTGAGCCAAGCCCAATTTGCACAGCATTGTGGCTTCCTCTCAGAAGGAAAAGGGCACACCAGGGCTTCTCATCACATGGGGACCTTCTGACTTGTTCCTTTTCAGCCTTGGGATGCCTGAAGAGGGCTCCCTCCGGGAGACTGGGAGACTGTGTTCTAGTCCATGTGCCTTTGTTATGCAGACCTTCAGGAACCTTCTACAGACCCTGCTTGGCAGTATTTATTGTTCCTTGTCATCTGAAAGGCAGCTCACCTTCCTCCTCAGTCTGGTCCCCAGAGCTCATGAAGTTGAGACCCTCAGGAAGTTCCCTACCAACTTATAAACAGACCCAGAGCATGAGCTAGAGCCTTTCTCCCTCCCATGAGAGGGACACCACTCACAGAACCTCAGCAGCCCAGTCAGCACCCCTGTAGCCACAGCCCTGGTTTGCATCTTAGTATTCCTATTACCCTGCTCCGAGGCCTTGGCAAGTCCTGTCCATTCTAGGTCTCAGTTTCCCCATCTGTACAATGTCCAGAAGGTGGGGTTCTTATTTCTGCCTGGGATCACCCCTAGGCACCTTAGACTTGTGTGTCTTAAAGGTGGAGGCAATATGGCCTGTGGCTAGAAGCATGGAACCCAAGACTAGACGCACAGCAGAGGGCCCTAGCTCACCCTCATTCCTCATTGACTTGTCAGTTCACTCCCTGACTCTGTCACTGAGCATTCATGGAGGAACTACTGTGTGCTCTAGTTGACCCCTCGCTATGGACAGCACAGGTTCCGCAGGACGGGCATCAGGCCATATCCTGCCTGGCACACAGTGCAAGAGGCTGTTCTGTTCCAGCACTGGACTCTTGCTCAGGCTGGGGAGGATGTGAAGACAGAGGATGGGGTGGGAGTATGGGGAGCTCTGTGTTTCAGACAGCACAGGGAAGAACTACACTGTGCAGGGCCCCTCGTGTCATCAGGGGAAGAACAAGAGAGCACTGGGGGAGATTGACCTTGGCCATGATGGGCCAGTGGCACTGTCACTCCAGGGGGCGGGGCATACATGGTGGGGCCAAGAGAGGAAGAATGTTGTTTAGGAAGCTCATCCTGCCTTAGGAGAGTGACCTGAAGGTAGAAGGGTCACTGGGATCTACCAAATGTGACAGCTGCAGTATGGACGGGGATACAGTACAGTGTTTGTGCGTAGAGGAGCCCAAGTGAGTTGTGTGTGGATGCAGCTTGGAGAGAAACAGCAGTGACTCCCATAGGGCACTCCTGTACAGACCCTGCTAGAGGCCCACACCCCTTACTTGGGTGTCCAGCATTACAGATCTCATGAGATGCTGATCATTTCATGTAAGACTTCTGAGCTGGGGCCTCGGACATCCTAGTAGTACCATCTGCAACAGGCAGCCATTGAATCAGGAAAATGTGGGCCTTAGCAAGAGCCCTATGAGGTGATGGGCATATGGGAGGGCAGGGAAGCTCCAGAACCCAGGGCACCCTTCTGAGTGATGGTAGAAGTAAGACATTCAGAGATGAGAGAGACAGCAGATGGAGAAGGCTACCCAGGGGAGAGAGGAGCCTGGGAAGACAGAAGGGAAGCCTATAGAGAAGAGCCTGGCCTGCTCTGGGACCAGCTGCTGAGAAGCCAGAAGAGACAGATGGAGATGTGACCACAGGGAAGCCCCAGGGAACCATGCAGTGTAGGGCTTGGTGAGTTCCTTGCCTTGGAGGAGCCCAGTGCTGGCCGGGGAACCAGGAGAGTAAAAGACTGACCTGCCAACTGCAGGGATAGGGGTCTGAACAGTCTGAGCCTAACAGTGGGATTTGGACTGGCTGCCAGCCAGTAGGAATAGCCATGATGAGACACTAGGCATGGGAGCTGGGCTTTGTGTGGGGTAGTTAGAGGGAATGGTGCCCCAATCCTGGGACTTTGCCCCCTGCCTTCATAGGCTGCTGCTGTTTACTTGACACAGATAGGGCAATGCCTATCCATGGACAAGGAGGCCAACAGCCAGAGTGATGACATGAGGGACAGGTGTGGCTCTGTTCAATCTGGTTTTCACCAATTATTTCATTGAAGATATATGTACAGAGAAATCAAGGCCTAAAGGCAGGATCACTAGCAGATGACACGGCCATGACCTCCCCATGTGTGGCTGGAGTTCCCAGGTAGAAAGTGCTGGAAAAGCAGAGATGGGAGTCCCTGAAGATGCAGAGAACTCCTGGGTTTAGATGGAACAATTAGAGGACTGCGTTTCTAGGAGGTATGGCCAAGGACTGTGAGAGCAAAGACAGAGCTGGAGGAAGAACTGGGCTAATGAGGAGCCTGGTGGCTCTGAAAGTGCTGGGAAGAGCAATGGTGGGCTGATCTGGCTGGACAGACAGGACAGGAGGCCATGCTGAGGCTTAGGCCTGGCCCTGGGGCTCTGAGCACACCCTCTTACACCACTAGGCATCATCGACAGCACACACACGGAGCAGCGGCAGGTGGTGGCTGTGACAGGGGATGGGACCAACGATGGGCCTGCTCTCAAGAAGGCAGATGTGGGCTTCGCAATGGTAAGAGCAGCTTGAAGAGGGCTTCAGGTAGTATCTTTGGGCTTCAAAGGCAACAACGGCAGGGCTTCAGGCTGACTTGTGGGACTCCTTGTATATAACACTCTTCTCTCCCCATCCACCTTGTATTCAATCAAAGCTTTTGAGCCCTAGCATAGCCTCAGAAGTCTTCCTGGAAGGTGCAGGCAATGCTCTGCTGCAGTCAGCCCAGCCATGCTGGGTGCTTACAGGTTGAGGAGGAGTGGGGCAAGGCCAGGCTTCCCAGGGTAGAGAGTTGGCCTCAGAGGGATGACTGTATGTACATGTGCACACCTGTATATGTGTACATGTTTATATGTATATATGCATGCATGCATGTATGTATATACGTGTGTGTCTCTGTGTGATCTGACTGTGCTGGTTCCTTTGGGTTAGGGCTGAAGTACACAGGGCTGAGGCTATGTAGAGGAAAGAATGGCCCGATAAGCCAAGCAGTGGTGGTGAAGGCCTTTAATACCAGCACTCCGAAGGCAGAGACAGGCAGATCTCTGAGTTTGAGGCCAGCCTGGTCTACAGAACAAGTCCCAGGACAGCCAGGGCTACACAAAGAAAAACCCTGTCTTGAAAAAATAAAGATAAAAGAATGGCCTTATAGAGCTACTCACCTCCCCAGCTGCCCCACCAGGCTCCTGTCCCTGTCCCTGTCCCCACAGGGCATCGCAGGCACAGATGTGGCCAAGGAGGCCTCAGACATCATCCTGACGGACGACAACTTCAGCAGCATCGTCAAGGCTGTGATGTGGGGCCGTAATGTCTATGACAGTATATCTAAATTCCTGCAGTTCCAACTGACTGTCAATGTGGTGGCTGTGATCGTGGCCTTCACAGGTGCCTGCATCACACAGGTGGGTCCAGGGAAGAGGGCAGCCTCCAGGACATCCTAGGTTGTCAGGATCACAACACTGGGGGTGGACACACGCAGCGGCATGCCTCCCAAGGCCAGACTCCCACATAGCCACCAGCCCTATGAAGAGAAATGTAGCTTTTGAAGGTAGTGTGACTCAGGTGGCCCCAGAAATTAGGAGTATCCAGGCATCATGCCCATCTCTCCACCTGCACCAGCCTGACCCTTGTTCTAGGAGCTGGCAGAAGTCATGGCAGAGGCAATGCAGGCCAAGGGAGATCATTTGGCCAGCTGAGGACCCAGAGCCAGCCAGGCTCTATGGGGCCTTCCCTGTGGAGTAGAGTGGGTTAGGAGAGGTGGGTGGGGTAGAGGAGGCAGTGGGTTCTGTCTGTCTGGATCACTTCCACTGTGTCCTCAGCAGGCTGTGAGCTGAGGCAGGTAGAGGCAGATAGAGTGGGTACCATTTCACAGAGGCAGAAATGGGCTCAGGGGAGAGAATGGCCAGGCATGCACCTTGGCTCCTGAGGTCTCCTGACATCATAACCAGACTGCATCTCTCAGGAGTTGCCTTCCTGATATGGAGAAGGAGAACGGCTCCAATTCTAAGGGCGTCTCAGAAGGCTGACTGCTCCCAGTCACCAGCTGGATACATAAGCCCCTACCAAAGGGGAATCCAGAGTCCAATGTGCAGCCACCTCCAAGAGTCTAATGGCCCATAGGACACCGCTCCCCTCTGCTGTGGCCTCCACCACGGTGATACCATGATGACTGCAGTACTGACCATGTGCTACCCCAGCCCTGAGAGTCGGATTGGTCCTTCTGCTTGGAGGACCTCTCTCCTGATCTGTGGATGAAATGCTCCCTCTAGTGGTGGCTTGGAGACATTGCCATGACAGCTTCCTGGAGACTGGACCAGTGCCAGTGAGAAAACAGGTTCCCAGACAAGGATCAGTTGGCCCAAGATCCCTGACTGAGCAGGGCCATGCAGGCTTTGGTGAGAAAATTGCACACTTGACCCTGAGATGCTTGTAATCAGATAAGGTGGAAGGGCCAGAGAAAGCCCAGAGCTGCAGCCCCTCCAGGCAAGGATGAGATGGCAGGAGCAGCCAAGGACACTCAGGGAAAGCCGACAGCAGGAAGCTGTTAAGCTTTCAGAGCAGATGGGCTGCCTAATGGGGCAGTCCATGGGCCACAAGATGGCCAAGGGTAGAGCCAATGGAGGGACAGAGGATCCTGGGTAGAAGGAGGCCGTGTAGGGGAGAGGTTTGTCCCAGGTGCAGACACCAGGTGACAGGGACAAAGAAGGGGCCCTAGGAAGGCAGATGTAAAAGGAGGAGAGCAGGACCTGGTCACCCTCTAGGTGAGAGTCTAGGAGAAGAAGAAGGGACTACGAAGCCAGGACCAAGAGAGACAGGGGTCGGGTCCTTCAGTGTTCCATAGAGGTCACTGGCAAGCCATGTGGTGGTAGCACACAGCTTTAATCCCAGCACTCCAGAGGAAGAAGCAGACCAATCTCTGTGAGTTTGAGGCCAGCCTGGTCTGGTGACTTTAGAGGGTGGTGTGGGATGGGGTGAGGCCAGGTCTGGCTGCTGTGGGAGGAGGGAAGGATGAATGGATGAGCTCCTAGAGTCAGTATACACAGAGCATGCTCTGTCCATCCTGGGCCCACCAGAAAGAATTGGACAGAGTCCGCACCAGCATGGTTGTGGTGATCACCTCTGTTTCAGCTTCCTGTTTTCTCACTTGACAGACTTTCCTCTCATGATAATTCATTTCATATGGAGTCATAGTTTTAAAAAATCTTTAAAATATATGGTGATGAGAATTAAAGTGGAATTGGGAGCAGAGATCAAGGGCATTGTCTCCAGGACAGGGGAGACTTGAGCCCCTGGGGCTGAGGCACAGAGGCAGCACGGAGTTAAGAGGGTGGGCGTTGGCTTCAAACAGGAGGCAGGGATGTGGCTAAGTCTACCAGAAGTCGGGGAGCTGTGACCACTGAGACTGTGGGCCCAGGACTGGGGTGGGTGGTTCATACTGTTCTCCAGAGAAGCTTCAGGAACCTGCCACACACATGCCCAGAGCACCAAGCCTGAGCAGCCTGCAGCCAGCAGTGGGAACCTGCTGAGACCCTGCATATACCCACCCTGTGCCCTGTGACCGTGGTGGCTCACTCTGTGACAGTCCTCTCCCTGCCTCTGTCCTAGGACTCCCCACTCAAGGCTGTGCAGATGCTCTGGGTGAACCTCATCATGGACACGTTCGCCTCCCTGGCACTGGCCACAGAGCCACCCACCGAGACCCTGCTTCTGAGGAAACCTTACGGCCGAAACAAGCCACTCATCTCACGCACCATGATGAAGAACATCTTAGGTCATGCCGTGTACCAACTCACCCTCATCTTCACCCTGCTCTTTGTGGGTGAGCACCCCAGTACTTACCCCTCCGTGGCCAGGTCACCAAATTCTGGACACACCATGGCCCACCTCCAACATCTGGCTTTACACATGCCCTCCTGTCTTGCTCATGGGAAAACTGAGGCATAGGAGGCGAATGAAGATTGTAGCACCCAGGGAACCAGAAGCAGAGTCATGCCCTGTCCCAGGCTGGCTGACCTCAAAACCAGTTTAGTTCTAAGCACATACCACGTGAGGTAGCAGCATCCAGGACTGATGAAAAGCCTTGTCAACCCCTGAGAGCCAAGGCCCTGGGCTAAGCAACCTGCCTCTTCCAAGACCCCTTCTAGCAACTTCTTGCCCCAGGAACATGTCTTTGTGGAGACTTCCTTGGGGAGAAGCTAGGATGTCATCTCCTTTCCCAGCCCCAGGTTTCTAGCCACTCAGAGAGCCAGGTGGCTGTGCCTTAGTCAGTTTGCCCTCATTAGAATAAAGTCCCTGGGATAACTAACTTGGGAGAGAGGTTCATCTGGACCTATGTCTGGGAGGTCACATTCAGCCGACTCCATTGTTTGGACCAGTGACAAGGCAGGGGCATGCAGAGAAGAAAACTGCTCTGCTAATGGCCAGGAAGCAAGGAGAGGTATGGGCCCTTCAAGGCCTAAAGGCCTGAAACCTCCCACCACCATCTCTCTGCAACATATAGTGAGTTCCAGGGCAGCCTGACTACATGAGACTCTCATTCCACTACCTCCCTGGTAACTAGTCTGAGCATCAGTCCTGTAATACATGGGTCCCCAGGCCACATTCGCCTAGGCTATAGTGGCTTACCTCAGGGATTTGAGTCCTCCTAGTACTAACACTCCTTACAAGGAATGCCACTTTGTAATGCACCTGACACACTACCTTTCTCAGCTGTCCACAGAAAAGGTGGCAAGCCCCAAGCCATTTATCTTCTAGAGCAGTGTTTCTCAACCTGTGGGGTGCAACCCCTTTGGGAGTCAAATGACCCTTTCATAGGGATCACCTAAGATCATCTGCATATCCGATATTTACATTATGGTTCATAGCAGTAGCAAAATTAGTTATGAAGTAGCAACGAAAATAATTTTATGGTTGGTGGGGGGTCACCACGAGGCACTGTATTAAAGGGTGGCAGCATTTGGAAGGTTGAGAGCCACTTCATTTGGCTCTCTGAGTAGGCACCAGAGGCTACACCCTGCCTTGGTGTCCTGCCCCATTCCCCACCTCAGCCTGGCCCCACACTCTGGCTTGGCAGGTGAGAAGATGTTCCAGATCGACAGCGGGAGGAATGCACCATTGCACTCACCGCCCTCAGAACACTACACCATCATCTTCAACACCTTCGTCATGATGCAGCTTTTCAACGAGATCAACGCCCGCAAGATCCACGGCGAGCGCAACGTCTTTGACGGAATCTTCCGGAACCCCATCTTCTGCACCATCGTTCTTGGCACATTTGCCATCCAGGTACCCAGCCACCACCTAACTCGGGCTGGGCAAGGCGGAGGCGCCCCAGCCCTCCGTGCCATCTCTTGTGTCTGTCCCTCCGATCTCTGACCTGCAGATAGTGATTGTGCAGTTTGGCGGGAAGCCCTTCAGCTGCTCCCCACTCCAGCTGGACCAGTGGATGTGGTGCATCTTTATTGGCCTAGGAGAGCTCGTCTGGGGCCAGGTATGTGGTGGAGGAGGTGTGGAGCACAGGAGGGGCCTTGAAATAAGGGAAAAGGAAGAGCAACAAGATTGGTCCTGGATAGGACACGTGCCTACTATCCATACCAGGGAAGGCCTTCCCCAGCACTGGGCATCAGAGCAATGGAGTCGGTCCAAGGCTCCAAATTCAGGCCATGTGGGTACCAACACTCTGATTTTGACCTCCCATCTGTATCACACTGCTGCTGCTGGTTTCTTTTTTCAATTGCAGTAGTTTGTTTTAACTTAAATTTATGTTCAAAGGCAATGGTGTAACACTGGCATGACTTGCCATAAATAGAAATTTATTTTAAAAAAATTAATATAAGGAGCACGATGCTATCAAAGGTGCTCAGGCCTGTCACAGCTAGAACCTGAAGCCAACATGCTAAAAGGGGGAGCATCGAGTGGTATCCTGAGGGCAGTGACCCGACGGCACCAAGCAGGGACACGTCCTGCCGTGTTACAGTATGACTTAGGGCAGGCCTGTTGCTCTCTGAGGATCTCCTAACTTGAAGGTGTTCTCTGCTGGCCACTCCATCTCTAACCCTGAACATTCTTCTACCTGGTTCATTCTCTACATCTGTCCAAGTTCTAGGCATGCGTGCACCATGCACATACAAACATACATACATGCGTGCGCGCACGCACACCCTCACACATACACATCATCACACTCCTGACAGCTTGAATCTCAGCCTTCTGACCCAGGTTACTACATGGGAGACATGCCTTTGTCTATAAACTGAGCTAAAAAGACTTTATTCCCAAGGTCCCCGGCTGCCTAGGCAGTGGGCTCACCATAAGCCTAAGATGATTTCTCTTCTTCAGGTTGTCCCCAGGCTAGAGTAAGAAACCACAATGGCGAGCCAGGTATGGTAGTACACATCTGTAACCCCAGCACTCAGAAGGTTGAGGCAGCAGGATTGCATATCTGAATGCAGTGTGGACTTCATATTCAGACCCCGTCACAAAGAATAAAAAGCGAAAGGAAGAGGAGGGGAGGGTAGGAGAGGTGATACAATGGCTCCTGGTATTGTGGTTCATGCCTGTGATCCCAGCTTCGGGAGGCTGAGGCAGGAGGCTCACCACTGATTTGAGGCCAGCCTGGACTACGTGGTAAGACCCTGTCTCAAAATCCAGAGAAAGACAGAGATTACAAATGGAATCACTTCCCAGCCTTTTTGCTAAGAGTAAGTGTAGAAATCACAGTGGCAAATGTTAACACACAGGTAAAGTTCGACTCCACCAGAATGGCCTTTGACACTTTTTTGGAGCATTAAGAACTAAGTTTGATTAGGACCCTTTTCCTTATTTCCCGGGCATCCTGAAGAGTCCCTCAGTGTCATCTAGGGAAACAAACTCATGAGCACTAAGGCTGATGCCAGTAACCACCCCGACCCTGAACTCCCAGAGAACCTGAGTGTGTGGCCCAGCCCCTTTCTGCCTTCACAGATGTAAGGGGCCTCTGATGTCTGACTCTCAGGCCTCGGCCTGGGGAACGAGGCCTTCAGGGAAAAATAAGAATGAATGCATCCCTCACACAGACTGCCTTCGAGTCCAGGACTGGCCTCCCTGGGGCACCTTGTGCTTGGCGACCTGAAGGCCATCCACAGAAGGCTCTGTACAGCATGTATACAGCACCTGCCTGATCCTCACAACCCCTGAGCTACCCCAGCCTTATCGACAGAAGCCCAGAGCTCAGAAGGAGCACATGACTAGCCCTGGATCACATGACCAATACGGCTTGGGGTATTCCAAGTCACAGTGTCCAGTTCCTCAAGGCCAAGTTGTTCCATTCTATCCATTATGTCCAATAACTGGGTGAAGTAAAAAGGCCATTAATACGAAACAACAAACAGCTAAGTTAGAATGGGTAGAAGGTTAAAGAGGGAACTTGCTATGTGGTTAGGGAATCAGATAAGCAGGAAAGGAGGGAGAGGGACTCTCAGGGACTGGGAGGAGAGTACTCAGTCCTGACCCTTTGCTGGGTGCATCCCCTGCAGGTCATCGCCACCATCCCTACCAGCAGGCTCAAGTTCCTGAAGGAGGCAGGGCGGCTTACCCAGAAGGAGGAGATCCCTGAGGAGGAGCTAAATGAAGATGTGGAGGAGATAGACCACGCAGAGCGGGAGCTTCGCCGTGGCCAGATCCTTTGGTTCAGGGGGCTGAATCGGATCCAGACACAGGTGCGGGGAGCTCCTTGGGTCGGGCCAGACTTGGGAGCGTAGCCAGTGTGTTCCAGTGTACCCTCACACTCAAATGTGAGGGAGGGTGGCCAAAGGAGCCTGGAGGGGGCTCAGCAAATGCCCCCCATGCCCACCATATGGTCTCAGAAGAGCACTCACTGTCCCTAAGCCACGTGCGCGTGCACACACACACACCACTCCTGCTATGGAAGCAAGGAGAAGCCTCAGGAAGACCTTCTCTGCCTAGCCAGGGCTTGACACAAGAGCCTTACCCACCATGGTTTTCCAGAGGGAGCCCCTGGGAGGATGAGGGCGGCTATGAGGGCTGAGGTGAATGAGGCTTCTATTGTGGCTGGGGTGGCTGCCAGGAGGGACAGACAATACTGGAGAGACGCTGCTAACCAGGGAACTACAGTCACCACTAGAGGTGTGCACACACCCTCTGCCTCTGTGAGGATCTCCAGGCACTGCCCTTGACTCCACCTAGAAGTGGAACAAAGATTAAAATCCCTATATACAGAAGTACACATGCAAGCCAAGCTTACACATAGGAATGTATGTGCACTGTGCCTGCCCAGCCAGAATCAGGCTTCTTCCCCAAAACAGAAGCTATGTGGCCACTGTGTAGTACATGATGGTGCAGGAAGGCCACACCCATGTTCACACACCACACACGCACACGCACACGCACACGCACGCACACGCACATACTCTCCCAAAGCCTCCATGCCCGGGCAGGTGTAGTTTATGAATGTACTGTAGAAAATGGAGAAAGAGATCTCTTGCCCAGAAAGACACCTATGGAAGATCACCCTCACCTCCCTGAGCAGTCTGGGCAAGCGATACATGGACCAACCACTTCATTTCCATGGACTACAGCACACAGCTTCACTGGGGTTCCTTACACCCAACAGGGACTCATTTGACTCATACAGCCCCTGCGAGGAGGGTATGAATCCCCTATCTGCCCACTTGGCATTTAGGGGAGTGGATTTTAGACTCACAACTGCCTCACACAGGTCTGGGCTCTCCTGCTCTGACGAGGATCCTGGCAGCCCCTGTTTCCTGGGAGGGCTGGGGTGGGTGGCACTGTCCAACAGCCTCACAGCTCAGGAGGAAGAAGGGACTATCGTCCCCTGATGCTTATAATCCTGAGTGGGTGAGTGACGCTGGACACTGCGTGGGCCTGGTACTCCGCCACGTCTACCTCTGCCAGCTGGATGGCACCGCCCGTCCTTAAGGACAAGAAACAGGACTTGCCCAAGGCCACCTAGCCAGTAAATAAGGAGAGCTAGACCTTGGCCCGGGGTCTGTCCACCCCAAGGTCTCACCACACCACTTTGGCTCTATGCCTGGAGCCTCTCTTCCATTCTGACGCCACCTCCACCCCAGCCCCTGAGCCGCTATTGAGGGAGGAGGTCAACAGCCCGCTCCCCGTACCTCCCGCCCCTGCTTGGGACCCCCGGGGGGGGGGGTCTACAGATGGGCCCAGAGCTGAGCAGACGTCTTTCCGAGCCTTGGCGCGTGTCTGGCGTTTTTGTTTTAAGTGGTGTCGTCCTCGTCGCCGTGGCTGCGGCTGTTCTGTGACGTCGCGCCCGTCGGTGTGTAGCTGTGCTGTTCGTTTCTTCTCGCAACTTGTCTCGTTCTCTCCTCCGTTGCAGATTGAAGTAGTCAATACTTTCAAGAGCGGGGCCTCCTTCCAGGGGGCCCTGCGGAGACAGTCCTCCGTCACCAGCCAGAGCCAGGACGTAGCCAGTCTCTCTAGCCCTAGTCGCGCGTCATTATCCAATGCTCTTTCCTCTCCGACCAGCCTTCCTCCTGCTGCAGCTGGGCGTGAGTGTGACTCCTTACCGCCTCCGCTGGCGCCACCGACGCCGGCTCCTGGGCGGGCAGGCGGGCAGGGGCTGGGGTTCTAGAGGACACGGGGGATCAGGGGTCACTGTGAGGCCCAGGGGTTGCAGGGCCACAGCCACTGAAGACAGTTTCGTTGGTCCAGAGGTCTCAGGCAGGCATCGGGTTAGCAGGGGGTCAGGGGTCGTTAGAGTTATAAGCGGTCAGCAGGTCTTAGCCCATCTAAGGGTTGCACCAGAGTCAAGAGGGTTCTAGAAACCAAAGGGTCCCAATCCTCCCAACACCTGAGGACAGAGGATGGCAGTCACCAAGAGAGGCACAGCGCATCCATCACTCTGGTATCTCACCTTGTCAGGAAAAGTTTGGCCCACAAGGGAAGGGTCAGGGTTCGCTGACTGAGGTCTTGCAGTCAGTCAAAGGGTTAATGTGGGTCAAAGTGTAAAACCCTCTCATGGGTCACAGTCACAGTGGGGCTCAACACAAGAGGGACCATGGGCCAAGCGATCACTGCGGGTTAACTGTCACAGATGGGAATAGCAGACCACCAAGGAAACCACAGTACTTCGGGGTCACCCATGCCCCCTCCTTGTATACTGAGCACAGCAGCTGCCTTACAAGCCCTTCCCCCACAGAGGACGGAGCATGCTGAGGTCCTGACCCCTTCCTGGGAGAGACAGGGTTCCTGTTCCATCCAACTGATCTCAAGTAGGCACATCTGCCCATACCCACCACCTCTGACCTACAGCTTCTCATCTGTGGCTCTGCCTAGATCTTTGCTGGACCTCTCCATGGCCTCGGGTACCCAAGAGATTCTGTCTGTATTTCCTATCTGCCTCCAATCAAACCCTCCCAAAGTGCACAGAGCTCAGTTCTAACCACCTAACACAGATATGTGTGTTACCCCAGCCAGCCTTCGAGTTCTTTGCCGAGAAACAGACTCCATCTTGATGCACTATAAAGTGATCCTACCCCCATCCCGAACCACAGCACCCAGCACCACACCCCCCGCCCAAGCAGGAAAGGATCTGTGTACAGGCCCAGGGTTCCTCCTTTGGGGCCCTCTAGCAGGAAGCACAGGCCGTGGGAAGCCCTTTGATAGCCTATGCTGGTCTCCCAAGGCTATCCCATGGGTACTGCCCCGCTAGGCACACAGGGCGACAAGGAGGCCAAATAATGTTCTCCCATTGGCACAAAGTGAGCCCGAACGAGGCAGAGGCACAACTGACAGACAGCCCCCTCGCCTGTGAGTGACCCATGCTCAGCTGGCCTTTCCTTCCTCCCTAGCCCATCAGTCCACCTCTGGCCTTGATGTGCCATCACCAGGGGTTCCCATGAAGATAGCCCTGTCGGTGACCCCCGTGTCACCATGAGTTCTGACTGCCAGGAGTCTGGCTCCAGGGCACGAGCTCCATGCTTTATTCACGCCAGTTCACCCTTTTCCTTAAGCATAGTACTTCTCCCTGGCCACAACAGAGGTCATGTGACATTCCCAAGCTCCTAGGTATTCTTGAAAGTCATCCTTGAGCCAGCCACTCAGCTTAATGCTCACGTTCTAGAACAAAGCCTGCCCTCTTGTTTCTGCAGCTTCTTTCTCACCCTTTCTTCTGCATCAACCTTAAGGCCACCCACGAGGCCATTCCTGACACTTCCACAGACAGGCCTCTGTGCACCACTCTCCCGTCCCCAGACAGACCAATCCCTCCTTTATTCCACATCGCCCTGACTTTGGAGCAGTCTTTGGAAGAAAGCCTAGCTGGGGTTGTATTAAAATTCATCTCTCACCCCGGCCATGATCCTCCATTCTCATCCAGGGCTCAGAGAGGTTGGGCAGGCTCTGCTTCCTCACCCAGCCTCCACCTTGTCACCTCCCAGCCTCCTTAGCAGCCTCCCACTTGTGCCCTCTGCTCGAAACTCCAGTTTGTAATCCTCAGTCTCTTGGGCCCTTCCTTGGGTGTGACGTCTCAAAATCAACCTGACCATCCCCTTGCAGAGCACACTGGCTCCTAGGAGGGCTGCCACCTGTGTGGTTTAAAGAGGCATTTTGATCACTGAAATCACAATTCAAATACCAAATAGACATCCTCTCATTCTTTGCTTGGGTAATTACTGTGACATCACCTCTTCTGCTCTTCTGGGACTCTGAGGACCCTCTAGATACCAGGCAAGGTCCCTCCAGATGTCAAAATGCCTTCCTTCTTGCCACAGGAAGGTATGACAGGCAAGCCTAAAGTGGAAGGGTAGGTGGGCCTGGGCCACCATACTCTCTCTCTGCAAGATCTCCCCAGCAGAGGACTGGCTGTATGCCTGCCCTGGCAAAGGCCTGGAGCCTGTGTGCCCTTGACGGAGTCAAATCTCTTTCCTTTGTGCCATTAAGAGTTTATCACAAAAGGCTAGGATAGGCAGGTTCTGTTAGGGAGCCCACTGTGCACCCTTTCACAGCACAGCTGTTGGGTGGCCCCAGGCAAACATGTGAGGAGACGTGGTCAGTTGGGATGGGACCAGAGCATTCAAGAGAGAACCCAGGGAAGTTGGAAGTTTTTTTCAACCTGACTCAAAATGGAATTTGATTTTTCCCCCAGAGGCTCAAGTACACCACTAATGCCACGTACTTGAGCCCCGCTCAACAGTTCCACTTCCTCCACTTCACCTACGACTCACCATGAGAGGAGGCTTCTCCAGGGTAGCCAGAGACACCCACTTGGCCAAGACCACACAGCAAGGGGAACAGCAGGAGTGTGTCCTGAGCCTATCGTGCGCCCCTCCACACCACTTCCCAGACAGGCTTGACCCTGTAGCACAGAGGCTGGCATGAGATCTGGGAGCCAGTGCTGGCTCCGCCTTCCAGAGAAAAGCGGGCACCTTCCATCACCCTAGGTGTGGAAAGAGGGAGGGTGCATCCACTGGTGTTCCTCAAGCCCACAGAGGCATAGAAGCAGTGCCCACTGGTCAACCAGGACAGCACCAGGCTCATTCATCCAGGCTAGCTGCTACTTCTCATTCCCCTGGGTTCCTCAGTCATCTTAAGCCATCTCTGGCCTTAGCAAGTTTGAAGAGGCTCCACATTCAACGATGCTTCAGCCCCACTATGCCAAGAGCAAGGCTCTACACACACACACACACACATACACACAGAGCCCCAAGTGCCCCACGTTCCTTTTAGACTTGGGTTTCAAGGACAACCAACGTGCAACATTTGCGGTGAGGAACAATGCAGACAGTGGCACAGAGGAAAGCTGGGTTTCTCCTTAGCATTCTGGTAACTGATTTGGTGCAAGCTTGGGTTGGCAAGGAAATACCTTGCCTCTGGGGGGACCCCAGAGCTCTCCACTGTCTGAATATTCCATGTCTTTGTTTCCTAGAGGGCTAGAGAACCCTGGACACAGAGTTCAGCAAGAGAGAGTGAAATTAAAAGAGGTTGTGAGTCTTTAACCTTGAGCCTGAAATGAATGTGAATCAATCCCAGACTCTTGGCTTCCTTGAAGCCGGGTAAACATTCGAGTATGTGGAGCCCACCTCAGAACAAGGCTTCTGCCTCCCCAGAGGCCCCAGTGGCCCAGAGCTCCAGGTCCCACAGGCTGTTGAAAGCAAACATCTACCCACTGACCCCACCTTGATCCCTGCCTCCACATTCCCACAAGTCTTCTGTCCCGAAACCCCATCATTGGAGCAGGCAGGCAAGGGAGTTGGAAGAGATTTTTGCTTTTGTTTTTGTTTTTTCTTCCCCTATTTTTTTTTCCATTTCAGCTGCAGAAAGAACCGAAGTGGAGTCTTGAGATGGCCATGGCGGGGTGTCCCGAAAAGTCTTGTCCCCACAGTCCTGTCCAGAGCAGTTCATTCTTTCTGTTGTCTCCATGCCAGGGGGAGGCTGGAGGGGTCTCATCTCATTGTGTGTCGTCCCCTCTGCGTTGTCAGTCACATGACAGGGGCCTGCCATGTCCCCCCTAACTCCCTTCATATAAAGGCATTCCAGCCAGCCAGTCTCTGCAGGCTGAGCTCCTGCAGACAAATGCAGGGAAGGGATGTTTGCACTCCCACTTTGCAGATGAGGAGCCCAGCAACTGGGTTTGTTTGCCTAACATGCAGAAGGCCCTGGATTAGATCTCTAGTCCCTAAGAAAACTAGTCAGGTGGAGGTGAAGAGAGTCAGAAGTTCAAGGTCATCTCCTGAGGCCAGCCTGGGTTATATGAGACTTTCCCATAAGGTTTGCTTGCAAGCAGCAAGCAAACAAACAAACAAACAAAAGATGAGGACATTAAAGCTATTATTACTATTATCATTATTATTTTCAAGGGTATCATTATTATTATTATTATTATTATTATTATTATTATTATTATTATTTTGCAAGGGTACAATGGCCCATTTATCAGGTCAGAAAATGAATGCTCTACAGAAGCAACATAGGGAATCCAGAGACAAAGATAGTTCAGAGTGTCACAGAACCCCAGCACTCAGTCTGCAGGGCTTCACACAACCTGCCTGGATTCCAACAAGCAGAGTTCTCTGGGGTCACTAGCATGTAAGAAGGGACAGAGATGCTCTTCAGAAGTCAAGCAGGAGTTGTAGCAAAGAGAAGGCTGATGGCAAAGGAGGAGACTTGGCTAGGGAAACAGCCAGACAGCACAGCCCAAGCAGGGCAACTGATCAATGCCAAGTTGAATTCTCACCTCTGCAGTCCGACCTAACTTAGAAACAGAAAGTCATCCCTCGGCTGTGACAGACTCAGCAGTCAGAGTTTCTCCTGGGATCAGAGACCTCCCTAACTTTGGCCCACAAAGGAGTTCCCTGGCTTGGTAGAACTCTAATCTGAGACTGATTCCCAAGGACCTCTCCCCATGACCGTCACTGCAGGCCTCCTGCCCCATTGCCAAGGCCATGTGACCCTCCACTGTTGGTGGCACCAGGCCAGCTTATGTTTTCTCTTTTGCCCTACTCTGAGCCAGCCATAGGGAGAGTATAGGAGATGTCTTTATTCCAAGTCCCTTGAGACATAAGGCATGTTCCTGTCCCTCTGCCCCCCTATAAGGCAGTTTAGAACAGGACCAGACAGTTAGTTGGTGTGGCTAGCTACAGCCAAGGCATGAGGAATGGCCAAGCCAGGACTTCAACCTGTCCATTCCAAATCCAGGGCTCTTTGCACCAACCAGCCTTGGAGACCCAAGGCCAGGCTCCTCCCATTCTTCAGAGGAGAGAATAAAGGCCTGAGGACCTCAAGTTCCTGGCTTACTCACTAGGATGCACTGCCAAACCCTCCCTACCCTACCCCACTTCCCAAAACCAGATGGGAGGTCTGGGGGTTGGCTACCCACTTCTGGCCTGTGGTTTTTGTTTTTTGGGTTTTTTTTTTTTTCTTTTTCGGCTTTTTTTTTTTTTTTTTTTTTTTGGTTTTGTGTTTTCAGACACAGAGCAATAAACCCCAAACTCCAGAAAACAAGGGACCCCCCCCCCCCTTAGCAAGCTGCAATGGCTGGCAGGGCTTTGAGCCCATACTCGAGTGTTTACCTCCCAAATGCATGAAGGAAAGAGGCGCTGGGCACAAACAACTTCGTTCACATTGTGCAGGCTTCCAAGTGTGTCGGTGTGTGTGTGTGTGTGGCCCCTGACCCCTGTGGCATGCTCCCTGCCCCCAGCGTCCTGTGTGCTGCTCCTCTGTGCTTCCGGCTGCTGCAGCCCGGCACCTCAGAAAGCCTCCCCTGGCTTTGCTTTGCTCTGCTGCCTCGGCTTGATGTCCCCTTCTCTGTTTGGCCCTCATGTGTCTTCTCATCCCACCTCATCCAACTGTCTCTCCTTCCTGTTCCTTCTCTGTGTGACCTGTAACCTGTTCCATGTGGTTTGGTTTCTTAACTGTGTGTGGTTTTCAAAGATTCACTTTTTTAACAAGTAGACTCTCCTCTCTCCTACTTACCCCCAAACCCCAACTACCCTGCATGGTCAAACTCTGCTGTGACATTAACAAGGCTCAGTCTCTCACTAGGTCGGGTGCCCTTCGGAGTGGACCATGCTCCCGTTTGCAACTGCCCAAACATCTCTGTGATGGTGCTTACGATACCCACTAATACCGTAGTTCTGACCCAAACCAAAGCCACTTAAAAACCAACTCATGGATGCATCCCCCAAGCCCTCTGCCATCCGTCCCCATCGATGCTCATAACACCAGCGACTGTGGATCCCAGCCGCCTGCGTGCCCTCCCCTCCCCCAGCCCTCCTCCATGTCGCGGAAGAGCCCAGGCCATCCCTGACCCGTGTGTTTCCCTTGCAGATCCGCGTCGTGAAGGCGTTCCGTAGCTCTCTCTATGAAGGGTTAGAAAAACCCGAGTCTCGAACCTCCATCCATAACTTCATGGCTCATCCTGAATTCCGGATCGAAGATTCCCAGCCCCACATCCCCCTCATCGATGACACCGACCTGGAAGAAGATGCCGCGCTCAAGCAGAACTCGAGCCCGCCGTCCTCGCTCAACAAGAACAATAGCGCCATCGACAGCGGGATCAACCTAACGACCGACACGAGCAAATCAGCTACCTCTTCAAGTCCAGGGAGCCCCATCCACAGCCTGGAGACTTCGCTTTAGCTGAGGCCCCCATCGCCTGGCCACCCTCATGGACCTGCCGCCACCCGCCTCTGGGCGCACACCCTTCCAGGCACCGACTCCCCGACACAGCAAGGAGCACTGGGCGAAACCCGCACAGTTGAGAGAGAACCGGCTTCCACCCACAGACACTTTCTCTGGCTGCCATGCTGTTTGAACTCTTTTTCACTCCCAAGCCATGGGCGGGATTGCCCTGGGCTCATCTGGAGCAGAGAGTGGCGTGGGATTTTTTTTTCCCAAAAAATTAAAAATAAATAAATAATAAATTTTAAAAAAGAGCCCTTCCAGGCTCCAGCCCAGACACGGACCAGCCATGCACCCGCCGGCCACTGCGTCCCCAGCATGAATGTACCTGGACACACTTTCAATCCTTCCCTCATTTGGTTCTTGGAGGGTTGGGGAGGGGAGTTTTGTTTGTTTGTTTTCTTAGGCGGGAATTGCAAACAGAACCGCAAACAGACTGCTGTTCAGTTCACTGGTCTGTGAGGTTTGAAATGCTTGCCCAGCATGGTCTCAGATGTCTAGATTAATTTAATAACTTTTTGAAATCACAGAATAGGTTTGCACCAATGGAACCCAAGAACTCCACAGACACTCATGAGGTTATATCCATTTCTTTGTATCTATATCAACGTATACTTCTTGGAGACGGTATACGTGCATATAGATAAGTAGATATTATATATATACATATATATACATGGATATATAAAGTTCCTTTGCCGGCATGTTGCCTTGTTTCTGCTTAAATTGCTCTATTTTAACTTATGTCCTAAAAGAAGAATGTAATTTGTTTACAAACCTGTAGATAATGTCTTTGGCTATTTGTGTGGTTTAAGGACACTGGTGGCCAAGATGCTTCTGAACAGCTCGGCCCAACAGACACATCCCCTGGATTGCACCCTGAAGTTTTATGATAGCCATGCTCTGATTTTTGCCTGCTATTTCCGTTCAATAATGTCACTACTGTGGGAAGCTCAGGCAGAAAGCCAACAGCTCCCAAGGATCCATCCTGAGGAGCTAAGCAACGTGCTCCACCGTAGACAAGGGAGAAGAGGAGAGAAGGCTTCCCGGGTTTGCAACACAAGTGACCATCCAGGTCCCGTGACGCCGGCCGGTAGAAGGCTTTTCTCTCAATGAAACTCACTTGAGTTTACAGAGAGCATTTCAGAACTGAGTTGACTTTGGCACTGTCTGTGAGTCGAGGTAGTGTTCAGATATTACAAAGGCTATTGTGTTGATTTTTTCTTTTTTTTTTTTTTCAGTTAGTAATTTAGAAGTTTCTTTCCTTATAAACGGCAGCATAGGCACTGCCGACATATTGGATGAGGGTCGGTATGGCTTGCTGCTTTGTTTTTCTTTTTGAAGAAGAATAGCCTTTTTTCTCTGCACTATTTAGATCCGAATGAACCTTATGATGTGTACATTGAGATGTATTCAGTGTGATTTTTAAACCAAATTGTCTTCCTGTAGTCACAATATATACTGTAGCCTTTTAACAGCAAGTCCTGCTTTCCCAGAAAGAAAGCCATTCTGATATCTTCCCATCTCACAGGGGAGAAAAGGTGGCTATCCCCTCCCCCAACAATAACAGCACTAGTAATCCCACTTAATAAGAGCTTATTTGTCTGTTGGCCTCTTAACTGCTAAGCACTTTGTGGGTCTCAGCTTTTTTTCATAAAAGAACTTTTGTATTTAATACAAAGTTTGCTTTGAGACTTTTCAGCATACAATCTTTTTCCATAAACTTGTACAGTGCAAAAGACATTTTGAATACCATGACCGATGATGTCCCGCGCTCCGAGGAAAACCAAACACTTTCCGCCTCGCCTGTGAACTCCATCCTTCACTCCCACCCTCCCCACAGTCGCTCCTTGGTCCTCAGCCTGGCCCCCCAGCCCTCCTCCAGGCCCAGAGATCTCTTCACTAAACAAGATGACAGCCACGTGGGAAAAGAGCCATAGTCAGCCGGGAGGGCCCAAGTCTGGATGGCTGTGGAAAAACTTGAGGGGTTTGGGGCGCAGTGTCTGCCCGTCCCACCTGGCCATAATCTTTCTGTAAGGAAGAATATCTCGAAGGAATCTGAATGTATTGAGAGCTGCCTCTCCAGCAGTGGTGGCCCAGCCCTAGATGTGCTGACTGGATTACAGTACAGACATCACCAGAGCCAGCCCACAGCACCCTCCATGGAGGGAAAGAAACCTGGGCAGCCTTGGAACAGGATAGGTTTTTGGCTTAGGGTTTTTTGTTGTTTGTTTCTGTTTTTTGGTGGGGTCCCTATGTCACGTTTTTCATCCTGCCCTCTTGCACCCAGTCACACACCTGTGACCTCATCCGTACCACCCAGGGTTGTTGTGCTTACAAACCAGGGTTCTTGGGCTTTCAATCCGGGCCTCAAGGGCAAACAGGAAGGAGTTTTCTGAGCAGAGCCCACTTCTCAGACAGGGAGCAGAGGAACCAGCAAGGAGGCCTGATGTCAGGAATGAGGGATGGCCCGATGCCCCGACCCCTCACCCTCACACATTCACACTCATCCATACACGCACACACCTACACAGGGCATGGTTGGTTTCTCAGAACTCACTGTAGTACACAAAGCTTGCACTTCCGCGTCCTATATCTAGCAGCATGGGGTACGTTTGGCAGTTCACCCCATTAGGGGGTCAATAATTTATGACCATTCATCTGTTTTTATGAATTTTTTTATCTAGACAATAATTGTAAATAAAGAATTCACCGTCTCTGCTCATTTAATACTATGCAATGGTTATGCTTCCCATGGCTGGCTCTTCTGACTCACACAGGTGTTTCTGGTGTATCTATGATATTTTAAAAAATAAGCAGAACATAGAAAATCTCTACTCTTTTCTAGCATGGGACCTGTCCCCTTCTTTCCTGTCCTCTGTGCCGTGTAAGTGCATCAGCTCCCACCCTCGGATAGGTGAGGGACAGCAGGTAAGGGCCCAGCAGGGAGCCTGCACTTTGGCTCTGGGCACTTTAGGGTCACCTATCTGTAGAGTAAGGGAGGAAGGCTCAACCTGCTGCTCACAGCTTTCCAAGATTTAGGAACAGCCTCCATCTCTCCACCCACCCCTCGCTCCTACCCTCATCCCAACCCACAGCACAGAGCTGACAGAGGGAGGCACCCTGCCTCTGAGTGGATATGGATGTGGCATTGACTGCCCCCAAGCCAGAGCCCATCCTATCCTGGGTCCTCTGATTAATAAAGAGACACTATATCCCCATGCATGTTGAAAAGCCACCTTCACCACCTCCTGGCTTCTTACATAGACGAGTCCAATTCTGGAATTTCTCTTTCATTCCCTCATCTGCTATCTCTTCTGGCACCAGCCACATGTGTTAATTTGTGTCCCTCTCAAATGTTTTGTATGTGGCAGGGGGTGAGTCTCCCTTCTTCCTCACAAGATTTTCCCTGACATCTGTTCTTCTGAGGGAATGTTAAGTAAAATGTTTCCTGCTCCTCCTCCATCTGCCCTCCTCTCACCCCAGACTCTGGGCCCTGTCACTCTGTGTGCCACTCCACACCCATTGTAATCACTGTCTACTCAGAGCCTCTAAGTGCAGTATGTCCTTCCAGGACAGACAAAACATCATCTTGAGTTCTAGAAAGCCATCACCTTACCTGTCTCTTAAGCCCTAGGATTGTCAGGAGAGGCTGCCAAGCCCCACCCAACAAGTCACCACCTGTAGTTGTGCCAGAGCAGGTCTCCATGTGCTCCTGGGAGTGAGGGTACTCCTTGAAGCACTGAGGCCCCAATCAGACCCCAGGAGTCTCCAAGTATTTTCCAAGGTCCAAATGAAGCCCTGTGATTTAATATAGAGATCCGACCCATCCAAGGCATGGGACCCCAGGCCCTGGGCAGCTGCCATCATCCCCTCCTCCCAAAACTAAAGGTTTGAGGCTGATTGGGGCCACCCTCCAGGCCCTTGGTCTGTTTTGTAATGTCTGTGGTGCTCTCCCTCCAGGGCCCTTCCTCTCGGGGGTCACCACACTTTGCTAACTCTCTGTGTGCACATCTTTTATAACAGAGTAGCGAGGGAATGGTGCCGCCTCCAGCTTCCACAAGCTGCCTGGGCTCTGGGGGACTCTGGGACAATCGGGGCTGGGAAGTGACTGTGCTCTTATTGTACACTCTTTATTTCTCTGTATCTCTGGCTTGTGCTCTTTGTAACTAACAGGATTTGTCTGCCTTTTCAACACTATACTAAGCAATAACAATAAATGCACACATGGAAACGCAGGCATGGTAACCATCCCAAGGCCTTTTTCCAAAGGACAGCTGGGTCCCACTCTCTATGGATTCGAACTCGGGGAAGTTGAGTCTCTGGTTGGGAAAGACATTTTGCCCTAGATCACACCTTTGAGCTCCTACCATCTGAGGGACCTGCCATAAGCCTTCTCTCAGAGAGAAGGCTTGGGAAGAAGGGTTTCAGGAAGAAAAGAGTAACTTAGATACAAAGTGACAAAGAGGTGAGGGGAAGCTACCAGAGGAAGCTTCTGTTTTTGACTGGTCTGTGGACACAGATTATAGGCATCCCCTACTGAGGAAGAGGGAAGCAAAGAGGAAACTGGTGCCCTAGTCTTTAAGTTTGCTTTCTATTGATGTAATAAAACACAATCGCCCAAAGAAACTTGAGGATGAAAGGATGTATTTGGCTTACATATCCTAATCATGGTTTATCACTGAAGAAAGTCAAGTCAGGAACTCAAGCAGGGCAGAAACCTGGAGACAGGAACTGAAGAATATGGAGGAATACTGCTCACTGGCTTGTTCCTCCTGGCCTGCCTTTTTCTACTTCCCAGAACCGCCTACCTAGGAGTGGCAGCAACCACAATGGGTTGGGCCCTCCCACATCAGTCATTAATTCAGAATATGCCCCAGAGACTTGCCTATGGGTCAGTCAGATGCATATAACTACTCAATGAAATTCCCTTTCTCAGATGGCCCTGGTTTGTGTCAGACTGGCACCAAAAAAAAAAAAAAAAAAAAAAAAACACCCACATAACCAGCACACCTAGTAATCTGAATTTGGAAAGCTCTCACAGAAGAGGAAATATGCCAGCCTGGGAAACAAACAGCAAGTTATATACAGACAATCCCAGCTCTTCACAAGTTGAACTGCTCCCAGATCAAGTATCAGTGGCCCCATCTAACTTCCAAACACAGTTTCAGTTCCAAGGTTCATTTAATCCAACATCACCTTTCAGAGTAGGTATGATAGGCTGAGCATCCTGAATCTGAAAATCTGGAGCTTTTTAAGCGCCAGCATGATGCCACAAGCAGGAAATTCCACACCACTAAACTTTGATTTGGGCACAAAATTACTGAAAATATAAAAATTCCAGACTACATGTGTAAGCATATAGGAAAATTTTGTGAATTTTGTAATCAGACTTGGATCTCATCCCACGATATCTCATTATGCATATGCAAAAGAAACACTTGGTTGCAAGGTTTTCAGATAAGAGATACTTCACCTGTATTATGCGTCCCTTCCTACTTAACAGAGAAGACAGCCACTCAAAGAGGAAAAGAATGAACACTCAAAAGTAGGAGATGAGGTGCTGATAATTCTCCATCTTTAGCCAGTCGTTACGCTAAAGCTTTGTAACACCATGCCTTTCAGTCTACCTGCAAACATCTTAAGTTGCAATCGATTATCCCAGATCCTCAAGGTCTTCAGCTTCAGGATTTATATCAGGAAATTTCCTCAATAAGAATGACACATCATGCATTATATTTACATGCAAGATGCCTGTTGTCACCAGTTTTTACTAGAGAAAAGTAAGGCTCAGAAAAAAATCCCCTGGCCCTGCCAGTTGAAGGATTAATGGTACAGCTACAGAGGGGCCTGTGACTTAAGGAATAGAAAGCCAAGGAGTCTCCTCAAGTTCGTTTTCTGTTTTACCCTAAGTACCGCTTCTTCACATCCCTGTAATGTTTCTCCAATGAAGAAGGAGGAAAAAGATCTCAAAGGTGCCTGTGGTGGGGAGCAGGGGTATAAGGCTGCCACTCTCCTGGCTCCTCTTCCTAACCCCTTCACACTCCTTTGAGCTTTGGCACCTTGCTAGTAGCTATCTCCAGTCAGGGTTTCTAATCCCAGTTTCAACATAAGACCAGGAAGTATTTTGATCTAGCTAGAGGGGAGTGGAGGTTCAACCCTGGGCCACTTGGCTTCTTAGTGTCTGAGGATGGGGCCATGTACATCTGAGGAACTGTCCTGCAGCTTTGCATCCTCCTTACAGTGCTAATGTGGAAAACCAAAAGCTAGAAGGCGCAAATTGAGGAGTCTCCAGTTGCTCTCCCTTGGGAAAATCAGAGTCCCGGGAATTAGAGACCCTGGCTTGCTGTCCGTTGAGAAAGCTGATGGGCTAAAGGTTGGGGACACTGATTAGGTCTTGGTCTCCCGACAGGACTTCCAGGATCTCTCATGGGCCAGACTCTTAGGATCCCAGATGATCCCTCGGGAAGCCTGCGGTCTATGAAGTCATAGACCCTGTAGTAGGACCGTCCTGCAGAAGACCTAACAAAGCACTAGGTCGATCTACTCGTTAAATTAACCTCTACAACCTTCATAATAAAGCCAGTGGGACCCAGAACCCGAAGAAAAAGAGGGTGACGCTGTAATCACTAATCATTTTATTTATGCATCTCGGGAACAAAAATAACTTGGTGTGGATTTAAAAAAAAAATCGCTAGTGGCAGCTTCAGATTCTAAAATCCCGCGTTTAGGATCTCCATATCAACTAGAGACCCATGATTCACCAATATAAAGGCAGATCCACGGGTTACAGAAGATGCGGAACCTTTGTGTGAGTGAGTGTGTTGCAGACCGGAAGCTCCTAGGTGACGGTCTGCCGGCTCCCGGCCAGCGCCGGAAGTGAAGCATTCTTAAGCGCCGTCCGGAGTTGCCACGTCCGAGGTTGTGAGTCGCCGCTGCCGCAGCTATGGTGAGTGTTGCGGTCCCGGCTTTAGTCCGGGCGTTCCAGCCCCTACCCCACCCCACCCCAAGGCTTGCGTGTCTTGCCTCGGCGGGTCTCGGAGCGGGAGCTTATGACAAGGCCGCCGGGCCTTCCGGAACTCAAAGGCCCAGGCTGCTGTGGCGTCTTCTGCCCATCTCGTGTCTTGTCCTTGCTGTGTCCCGAGCCCTTAGTACGTTCCCACTATAGCTCACGTCCCCTGCCTATCCGTAGCCTGAGGAGCAGGTGCTGCGCTTACCAACATTTGCGCTGGGCAGTGGCAAAGCTGAGATCCAAATCCTAACCATTCGGTCCTGCCACCTACTACCTCAGCAGAATTAGGGGAGGGATCAGTTGCTTGGACACAGGGCTCTAAGGTGTGATGACCCCTTTGGGAAGTTGATGGGAGGCCTAGCTAATGGCTCTAGGGCATCGTCTCGGCTTTTTATTTTTAAACTTCTGTGGTATCTGCGATGTATCTTCACTGCCTCCGGAGTCACCATGAATGAATTAAAACCAACCGCTGGAAATCTCTAGACCCTGGTCGGCACAGCGGTGCAAGGAGCTGCCTCCCTGCTCTGTTGGCCTGTGCTGTTGCTGAGTTGGGAACTTTTAAGCTGGTTATTGAGCTCGTTCTAAATTTGTAATTGGTGTGATTCTGATGAGCTGAATTGTTTTGAATGCTGTTTCTTAACTGTGTTCCAATAACCACATAAGTATCGGGTGCTCCAGAGGGTTGGTCTAAGAGCTTTAAAACACTTAGCATTCCAAAATGTGGATCACAAACCCATGACTACTGGGTGAGAATGGTCAGAAAGAAATGCCCGCTCTCAAAGGGCCTTTGGGTCACCAGTATCAAATTAGTTTCCCCTCAGCCAGTCTAGATTGTGGAGATTCAGCACAACATTCAGGGTATATTGATGGGGGTGGGGTTGGGAGGGGTCTGGTATCATGGTCTGTAGGTTGGGTGTTAGAGGGTTAGTAGCTAGGGTTGGTTCCCAGCAGTGTGATTTTGGCGTGGGTTTTCTCTTAACCTGGCTCCTTAAGTTGTTTAGGCTTTCTGTTGGCCGTAATTGACTGCATCTGGTGCCTCTCTATGCCCTCGGGAAAACTCTTGATAACAGTATTGACAAGCAGGTGTAATTCCTCTTCCTCTAGTCTTTGCAGACCTTCAAGCCCACTTTGTAGAGCACTTAGAATTCTCAAGAAAATCAGTACTTATTTAGTATGTGCCTTTTGAATACCTTGCTGCCATGCTCTACCAGGGCCTACCTTTCTGAAAAGTAGCCCAGGCTAGCTTAAAATTCTTGATCCACCCTCCTGTGCTTCTGGAGTGTTAAGGACCTGCACCACTACACCCTCCCTTGAAGAGCCAGGCTTTGTAACTGCAAGGTTTGCACTGGAAATGGTGATGTGTGGGAAATGGTGAGAAATACCAATCTCAAATGGAAGCTAATTTTTCAGTCTCTTTTCTCTCCCAATAATTTAATAGTGGCTGAGCCAAGAACAAATGTTTATTTTTTGCTTATTTATTAATTCAGTGGATAGTTACTGAGTTCCTTCTATCTATAAAACATTGTGCTAAATAATTATAAAGAGATTCAAAGCTGAAGGATGTGGTGGCACATGCAGAGGCAAGTTTAATCTCGAAGTTTGTGCCCAGCCTGTTTTATACATAGTGAGTTACGGTCCAGCTAGAACTAAGTAATAAGACAGTCAAAGAATGTATCAAAGCTACAGATAGTTCCAGAGAACCTACCTTCTCCAGCTGAGAAGTAGCATAAAATACTGTAGCTGTCCAGGGCTTTTGTGTATGTAAATGCCTAGCTAGTTGGGGATCAAGGGAGGCTGATTTAAAATGAATGAGGAAATCATCGATGGCCATCACAGCTGTTTTCTACTCTAAAAAAATATCAAACCTGGGTCCCACCAGGTAAAAGTCACAATTCATAGTAGGCCAGAGAATACCATCAGAAAGCAACTCAAATCAAGTCCCGGTCTTGAATTATAACCTGTTCCACATAAATTGTCTGAGCCATCAGAAGCTCTGTAATGCAGGAAGGGAATGTGAACTCCGTCCCTGCTTGGTCCCACCTCACCTTTGAGAGCTGCTGGGCCTGCTTTCCAGGCTCACTGACCTCAAGTTCTCAGGCTGCCTTTGCCCAACCTGAGAAATGAAAATGAGAAAAAGAAAATGTCTTTTCTATTTGGGTTATATCTTCTCCCTTTGTAACAAGCTTCTCATCACTTAAGGCAGCTGGGTATCCCCCTCATCTTAGGCTCCTATTGCTCATATAAACCACAGTATGGCTGATCTAGCTACTAGTAAGTTATTTACATATGAGCTTCCCTGAGGGAAGAACTGCCGTTCACGCTCCTGTCAGTCTGCAGGCCTTCACAGGTGCTCAATATAAAGAAGATCCTTAGCTGGAAGTAAATGTACATGTGTAATCCTGGTATTTGGGAGGCTGAGGCAGAAGGATACTAAATTCAAGGCCAGACTGAATGACATAATGAAAGGCTGTCTCAAGAGAATTGAAAAGGAAGTGTTTATAGAGTGAACATGTCAGTGAATGAATGATTGAATGAATGCCCCTAAGAACTTCAGGAACATCAATGCTTTAATGAGATGACTGTTGTGGCTGCTGTCAGTGAATTCACAGGATGTCTTTGGTTCTAGGTGTCAGTAATTAACACTGTGGACACCTCTCATGAGGACATGATTGTAAGTATCCATTCAGCCCTTCTCCTAGACATGGACATTCCCCTCTGGAGGTTTTGACTGTGTTAAGAGTCCCCAGCAGGCCATAGCCTCCAAGGTTTAATCATTCTCCTTTGTGGCCTCTGAGTTAGCAAGGCTTTGACAGTAGCTTGTCTTTGCTTTGAGAACCTGTCTCTGCTCAGGCCCTTTAGCCAACACAGTACCCTGCTCTAAGAGTGTGGCTGAGTTGGGGGCAGAGGTTTGACAACCATCTTCCCACCTGTCTTCCTCCTAAGGCTACTTCTTAGCACCATTGAAAGGGAGTTTAATGAAGGAGAGTAGAAAGCCAGTGGCAGCCACAGTGAACACCTAGGATAGAGGCAGATGGGCCTCTACCCAAGAGAGTAGGCCACACCAGGCCCTTGGACCTGAAGTCATTACTCAGGGCGTTTCTTGAGAGGCCAGTGCAGGGCACAGTGTAGAGCTGTCGGGGAAAGTCCAGAGGCTGAAGTCTCCAACTGAAAAACTCAGCTTGCTTCTTGGAACCAAACAATGCAGGTAGCCCAGCCCGGTGGCCTCAGCCTTTTCTGTAAGGTTCCTGAACTCCCAGCCTAACCACTGGCCCTTGCTTTGGGGTTCTGATACAAAGTTGAACATGTTGCTGGTTCTGGTATTGAACAGTCTAGCTGTGAGACTATATGGCTGGGGCTGGCATGAGCCTAAGGGCAGTAAGATTCAATCTAGACACCTTTGACAGTGTTGCACCTTCATTTCCTCCTAGGGCTCATATGAGACAGTATAGTAGTTAGAAACATTTGCATGCTCACTAAATTTGTCATCAAACCCTAAGTACTTTCCATTCAGTACTTTGTTAAGCCTTCAAGGACCCTTGAAGCCAGTGCGCTCCATAGCCTCTTTTAAAGATATGGAAGCTGCAGGTCAAAGAAATAAGCTAATTTTTCAAAGGTTGTATAACAGAGAAGCTAAGAAGATAGAATTTCCATCCCAGATACTGTGTCCTCCTTCCATGTATGATAATACTCTGCTGAAAAGGACTTTGAAATGGACCTGCAGCCTGCCTACTAGACAGCAAGGCCTGACATATTAGAAAAATAAACTTCCAAAAGAATCATTTTCCTTGAGTAGGAAGGTGACAAAGGAATGTTAAGTTCTATAAGCACTTTCTTTGAAAGGTTATAACTGCTCCAGGTGACAGCTCCTGAAACCTGCAGGGTAGGACAGATAGGAAAGCAGAATCCATTTGGGTAGGTGAACCAGCAATCAGGGGACTGGTGTTGAAAGAGAACATACAACATACTGCAGAAATAGGCCCAGAACCGGGGCAGCAGCTAGCCCTAGCTTCAGATATCCAGTCGGTGTCAAAATTTGCTCCTAAGAGATAGGAGCAATAATACTTAAGGCATTGCTTCCCATGGATGTGGTGTCTGGAGTGCTACTGCTAGGATAGTCAGGTCCCCAGATTATCCAGGACTTTGGTGCAGTGAGAGGACCACATATCTGTATGGAAAACTGTTCAAGCCCACAGTGCCTCAGAGAGGAGCTACATGAGGCCTGAAGTAGTCTGAGGCCTGCTTTCAATTATTAGTCTTGGGGTCTGGGGCTAAGCTGAGTCTCAGGGTATCTTCCCCAATAGCTCATAGAACCTGCGATCAGGAGAAAACAGGGCCTGAAAGGAGGCAGAGGAAAGCTGAGTCAGTTTTTCTTCCTGTACCCACTCACAGAACAGGATTGGAAAGAGTACATGGAGGGTCTGGAACAACCAGCCCAGTATGGCTTGTTTGGTCCCTTCCAGAAGGACGTTGCCTAGCAGGGAAATGAGAGTACTGACATTCTAGCTTCTTGTCTAGGGGATAATGATTCTTTGAGACTAAGTTTGGGTAGATAGTTTACCCTAGGCCCTGACTGGTTCACCCACCTGTCCTCAGCCCCTCTTCCCTTGCAACATGATGCACAAATAGACTGAGTTTTGGTAGATTCTGGTCTATACTAGGCCCTGGTTGGGGGTTCGCCCACCCATCCTGCAGGCTTCCCCAGTTTTCCTCCCTTTGCAGCACGACGCACAGATGGACTATTATGGCACCCGCCTAGCAACCTGCTCCTCGGACAGGTCTGTCAAAATCTTTGATGTGCGAAATGGAGGGCAGATCCTCATCGCAGACTCTCAGAGGGTAAGTGTAAACCAGCCTGGAGAAAGTCCCTGGGTGGATTCTCAGGCCTGGGTAGAAGGATGAAAGCACAAATTGAGAGCAATCTCAGAGTATATTCTACAATAAGGCCCTTGGCAGAGGTTTCAGTAAAGACACAACTGCATTCGAGCATGAAGAAACCTGGGCAAGTGAGGCACTTTACATCTGTCTTGGAGTCCTCCTCTGCTTCACCCCAGATGGACTAATCCTACCTCCATCCAGGGCCTATCCTCAGTATATCTCTGATGTGGGCAACCACTGCCATGTTTAGAAGCAGTGAATGCTACTGTTGTGCTGCACATGTTTAGCCATTTGGCCTCAGGTGTCATTTGGGAAGTATAATCATGAGATGAACTTATTTGGGGCACATGTGCAGGATTATATGTGGCAGTCAGAGGACAGATTTGTGGCATTCTCTCCTTCCACCTTTCCATGGGTTCTGGGGATTGAACTCTGGTCTTCAGGCTTACACAGCAATTGCTTTGCCCACTGGGCCCATAAGACAAACTTTATACATCCTATTGTTCTACTTGTTTGCCCGTGACAGTTGGCCAGGGAATATTTGGCAGATGTTTGCTTCTGTCTCCCCAGTAATCCTTGAGGTCTTGGCTCATTTTCATTGTGTGGTTCCTAACCTGGGGTACCCGAGTCTGCATGGGTTCTATGAATAGAATCCAAGGTTTGGCCAACTGGGACAGGGAAAATAATCACATTTATTTGCATGACTCTGAATTTACCGTTCCCTTCTGTTTTGGATGTAGGCTGGAAGCTCTAGTAATGGCTATAATGTCTGTCACTTAGTCACAAAGAAAAGTCAGATGTGTTTTCATTTTACATGTAGCTTTCTCAGAATATCATTCGTGTTCATTATGACTTTGAAATTACAGAGATTGTTAGACCTACCACTTGTTACTTGGTTTTGGCAAAGAGGCAATTTGATGTTTTAATAACTCATTTCAAGATATGGAGTTTTCATTCTAAACCTAGTAGAAACCAGACTAAATTTAGGTGTGATGGCACATACCTTGTGTCTCAGCATTTGAGAGGATCACAGCTCAGGGATAACTTGAACTACATAGTGTGAGACCCTGACTCAAAAAACTAAGACAGTGGGAACATTCTGTTGTCTCTCCAGAGGGAAATGGCACTGTGGGTCCCAACCCTCTGAGCAGCCTCTGACTCCCTCCCTTGCAGACACGAGGGGCCAGTATGGCAAGTGGCCTGGGCCCACCCCATGTATGGTAATATCCTGGCTTCCTGTTCCTACGACCGGAAAGTCATTATCTGGAAGGAGGAAAACGGCACTTGGGAGAAGACCCATGAGCACTCAGGACATGACTCCTCAGGTATGTAAAGTTGACAGATGAGTAGAAGTGTCCTGTGGGTAGGAAGGGCCTCTATTCTTGTCATGTCCCAGGCTCCCTTCCATTGCCATTGTCCATCCTTTGGACACTGATTAACTTTTCTACTAGTCTGTCCACAGCTGAGGTCAGTCCCTATATTAGAGTTTTATTGCTATGAATAGACACCACAACAATGGCAACTCTTATAAAGGAAAACATTTAATTGGGGGTGGCTTACAGTTCAGAGGTTTAGTCCATTATTGTCATGGCACTGGAGAAGGAACCAAGAGTTCTATATTTGGATTAGCAGGCAGCAGCAAGAGAGAGTGAGCCACAGGATCTGGCTTGAGCTTCTGAAACCTCAAAGCCCACCCCCAGTGAAATACTTCCCATGCCTAATAGGGCCACTCCCTATGAGCCAATGGGGGCCATTTTCATTCAAACCACCACAGTCTCCAAGACTTAAAGCCAGTCTAGAGAAAGAAGTTTAACAAGAACAGTAAGGCTTCTCAAGACTCAGCCTTGCATCTCAAAATGCCCTTCTAGCTTTGTGAAGATAGACTTAGGAAATGTTGTCAGGTGCTAGTTTGTCCTTGTTGACCAAATGTCAACTGACCACTGGTGATCCCATGTTTTTTCTAAGAATTTAGCAAAATAGAAGATATAGGATGAAAGCCTCATTGTGCTTCCTTCCCACAGTGAACTCAGTGTGCTGGGCCCCGCATGACTATGGCCTGATCCTGGCCTGTGGGAGCTCAGATGGGGCCATCTCCCTGCTGACCTATACAGGAGAGGGCCAGTGGGAAGTGAAGAAGATTAATAATGCTCACACGGTGAGTCTAACTCCTGCCTTTTGCATGAAGGAGAGCACAGCTGATATGCTGAAGTCTTCTGTGGTTCTCAGGAGACTAGGTACCTCTGTTGAGGAGCAGTGGGCTGGGGAAGGGTTATAGGTTAGACATGTTGGAGCCTCTTTGCTCTGAAGGACAGCAGCTGCACCAGCCTTCTCAGCCCAAGGCAGAGGTGGCACCAATTTCTCCTAATAAGCTCCCAGGTTGGAGATGTATGTGTGGGAGCACACTTACCTGCCACCTTACTACCAAAGCCTCAGGTTGACATGCATTAAGGGGCTCCAGAATTCATTGGTGTTGAAGAATGGCCTAGAGATCTAGTTCCCTGTGCTTTCTGGTCCTTGGTCCTGAAGGTTGAAATAGTCCAGAAAGCATTGTGGGAAGTGGAAACTCATACTTCTTGAGCCCCTCACTGGGTGTCTTGTAATTTTCAAAAGCACTTGTACATGAAAGAACAAATACTCATTTTCAGGGCTCATCTGTCACAGCATGTGTCATACCCTCATTCATTTTCCTGTCTGATAATAGGCTTTGTCAGCTTTTACTAGAAAATGTTGCTATGAATATATATAGGTAAGTTTTTGTGTAACTGCTTGCCTTAGGTATATATCTTTCTGTCAAACAGCTGGGTCATCTGGCAATTTCATATTTACCTTTTTGCTTTTTCTCTTAGTGCATAATCATATAAAATTACAAGTTTGGACATTTTCATGCATGCATATCATGTAGTTTGAACATAATCACCTTTCAGTACCCTCTCGTCTCCTCCTCCTGATTATCCACGTCCTCTTCCCAAATAGTCCTTTTTTTTTTTAATGTCTGCATTCCACAAATGAGAGAAAATGTGTGAAAGTTGTCTTTCTGAGTCAGTCTTATTTTAGTTAACATGAGGGTCTCCAGTTCCATCCATTTTCCTGCAAATGAAATTTCATTCTTTTGTGGCAGAATGAAACTCCATTGTGTATCTATGCCCCATTTCCTTTATCAGTTTCTCTGGTGGTATACACAGGGTTGGCTCCAGCTCTAAACTGCTCTGAATAGTACAGCAGTAAATATGGACAGCTGAGTTATTCCTATGCTGACTCAGTGTCACCCAGGATACACCCAGGAACGGCAGAGCAGGACCCTGTCAGAATTCTTTTCTCTAGTGGCTGCACTACTTTTCATACACCCCCACCACCCTCACCATTGCTGCCAGCACTGTGTCAGATGTTCTTTCTTCCACCCCATCTACCCTGAAGTTTGCTGCTGTTTTTTTCTGGGTTGTTGTTGTTTTGAGACAGTTTCTCTGATAGCTCTTGACTTTTCCTGGAACTTGCTCTGTAGACCAGGCCATCCTTAACTTGAACTCAAAGATCCTTCTGCCTCTGCCTCCCTCCTGAATGCTGGGATCAAAGTTGTGTGCGCCACTACCACCCAGTTGCTGTTTTCTTGACGGCTGCTTTGCCTAGGGAGAGATGGAGTCACTGTGTTTTTATTTATATTTCTTGAGTAACTAGACAAACATTGTTTCGTGTTAATTGTATTTATACTGATTTTTTTTTGAGAACTGCTCAGTTCATCTGCCATTTGTTGATTGAATTATTTGGATCTTTCACTGAAGTTGCTCTTGACCACTAAACCATCTCCCCAGCCCTTGTACAGTTTTTAATATTGTTACTGCTAAAAAACCTTGGCATTTTTCCTGTAGTCATGGAAAGTTTCTTCTGTGATCATTCCTTTTTGAATTTAAATGCATCTTATCCGTCTTTTTTCTTTTTTTTATTTTTTTGCTATAATTACATTGGATAGTGTTTCTGACACCTTTAGTTGATCTTAACTCCTCCTATCCCATGAGTTCTTCATTTGATCTTTTGATTGTGTCCCAGATTTCATGACAGTTGTGATCACACTTAATTTTTTCTTTATTAACATCTGTTTGAGCTGGTCTATTAATGATGTTTTTCATTGTCTTTTCCATTTTTATTTATTAGTTTTCCATTTCTACTATTTGATTTTTGTTTTGTTTTTTCTCAAAAATGTGTTGCCTTGCAGAATTCCTTATCTGAATTGCTGAGTTTCTTTTGGTGTTGCTGTCTTTCTTATCCATGTCCTAAACTGATTTTCTTGTTTTGATTATCTGTTCATTTGTTTTCTCTTGGAAGTCACTGATCACTATTATTAGTAGACTTGAATTCTTTTGCATTTCAACCATTTTAGTGTCTTTCGGTTTGGTAATTGAATAGTTGGGATCTTTTGGAGGTGTTATGTGGTTTGCTCTTGTGTTTCTGTTTGGATATCTCTTCTAGTTTTATTGGTTGATCTTGTCAGTGTAAACAAGGGTTCTTGAGGGTTCAGGCTCCAGTACTACTCAGAGAGGAAAAAAAATAGTAAACAGTAAAGCTGCCAAGTCAAACAAGATTTACAAATACACTTAAAATCAAAGTCAGCTAATACACCAATGGCTATATAACAGAAAATGGCAAAAATAATGTGGAGTGTGCTGTGAAGTCAAAAATTATTTAGGACAAAAGTAAAAATACTAAGGTGGATACAATAAAAGAAGTGGGATAGTGAAGGGGTGGGGGTGAGAAACAAGATAAAAGAGGGCTGATGAGATAGCTCAGCAGATAAAGGCACGAAGCAAGACTGATGACCTGAGTTCAATTCTGAAATCCACATGAGGGTAGATGGGAGAGAATTGACTTTACAAAAGTTGTCCTTTGACCTCTACATGTGTGCCATGGCACATGCATGCAATAAAAATAAATGAAAGCCAGTGGTGGCACATGCCTTTAATTGAAGCACTTGGGAGGCAGAGCCAAGTCAGCCTGTCTACAGAGTTCCAGGACAGCCAGGGCTACACAGAGAAACTGTCATGAAAACCCAAAATATAATAAAATAATAATAATATATGCAAATTGAGAGAAGAGCAACAGTTAAAAAAATTTACAACAAATGTTTAAACAAAATTAGATAAATGTAAAAATAGGAATAAAAAAATAGAGTCAACAGTATAAAAAAGGAGTAAAATATTAAGTATTGGGGCAACTTCTTTCTGGGACCTCTAAAATTGGAGTCTGCCAAATGGAGAAAGGGGTCAGATGGAGTCTACTGTTGAGATTGGTGCTGAACCTGGACTGGTCCAGTATTCATTTAGTTCGTTCTTCTCTTTTTGGCTGGTCTGGCTAAAGGTTTGTCAGTCGTGTTAGTCTTTCAAAGAACCAACTGTTTCGTTGATCCTTTCTGTTCTTTCAGTCTTAATTTCATTTTTCTGCTCTGGTTGTCTTCTTTCTTGTGGGTCTTTTGTTTTTGTTTTGTTTTACTTTTCTAACACCTTGGGAGGCATCATTAGGTCGAGCTCTATTTTTTTTTTTAAGATTGATTTTTAGTGTGTGTAAACACAGGACTACAGTGCCTTGAAAGCCATAGTTGTTGGTTCCCCTGGAATTAAAGCTATGTTTTATTTGGCTATACGGTCTCAGTGTTGTAAAGTTACCTCATTGTACTGCTTATGCTTTGTATGCTTTTGGTATGTTTCCATTTACATTTATTTAAGAAATTGTCTCATTTCCTGGTTAATTTCTTTAATGACTTATTGTTCAAAACTATTTAGTCTCTGTATTGATAATTTTTCTCCTTGCTGTGGCAAAAATCCCTGGCAAAAGCAACTCAAAAAAGGAAAAGTTTATTTTGGCTTACAGTTTGATGGTAGTCTGTCATGGCAGGGGAAGACAAGACATCAGGAAGCAACTGATGAGGGAACTTGTTACATCCATCCACAGTCAGGAAGCAGAGAGATGAGCGCTAGGATTTGGCTCACTTTCTCTTGTTTATTCAGTCCAGGATCCTAAGCCCTTTGGGTGGTGCTGTCTATATTCAGCTGAATGTTCTAAAAATGTCCTCACGGGCATGCCCAGTTGTTTGCTTCCTAAGTGATTCTAAATCCAGTCAAATTGATAGTGAAGATTAATATCATAGTCTCTATGTGTTTATATAGTTTCTGTAGTTTCTCTGGACTTCGTTTTGTTCCATTTTTATCAGAAATATTCAACTTACTTCAGACTTTTAAGTTTACTAACACTGTGTATCTGAGCCTCACTCTCTTTTATAGTATTTGTCTCACAGCTGTATACTCTTAAACTCTGTGCATATATTGACAATCATTATCTTCGTATCAATTGATCATGTGACTTTTGTATCTTATTGTTTTGTCTTAAAGTCTGTTTTGTTAGGAAAATTGTAGCTCTTACCACCTGGTTTCTATTCTGTTTGATTTCTCAGCCTTTCATTTTAATGTGTTATATCCAGCTTATTGTTGGTTCTAAGTCAGTCATATCTTTGCGTGTAGAGTAGTATATGCATACGTGGAGACAGAGGTCAACGTCTGATGTCTTCCTCTATCACTGTCTACCTTATTTGTTGAGACACAGTCTCACTGATTTGGACTATCTGGCCAGCAAGCTTCAGGATCATCCTCTCTCTGCCCCCCTTGTGTTCAAAGTGCACAGTGCATAGCACCATGCCTGTTTTTTTGTCTGTTTTGGTTTTTCAAGACAGGGTTTCTCCGTTGTAACTCTGGCTGTCCTGGAACTCACACTGTAGACCAGGCAGGCCTCAAATTCACAGAGATCCTCCTGCCCCTGCTTCCCCTCCCTCTACCACCACCACTCAATTTACCGTGCCTGTTTTTTAATGTATGTTCTAGGCGTCCAAATTCAGGTTTTCATTCTTTCATGGCAAGCACTTTACTTCCCAAACCATCTTCCCAGCCCTAGTCTGTGTCTTTTAATTGGTAGATTAAGATAAGTTATGTTGGTAAACTGAAATTAGAAAGTAGGAAGCTCAAGGCCAGCCTAGGGTACATAGCTAGACCCTATGACCACAAAAAAAAAAAAAAAAAAAAAAAAAAGAAATTAAGTATGTAAACCACAATCAGAGTTGCCATGAAGTCATTATTTGGTCATCTACTTGCTTTGAGTACTCTCTGAGGGCAGCTTCTCTAGCTCTATATTGATTCTTTGCTGTTTCTCATTTGCCTGTCTACTTTTCTAGTGGGGTTTATTATCCCATGTGCTCTAAGAGTAATCTTTCTTCCCCCTCTAATACAGGACTCTTATCCCACCATTCACAAGACTAGTTACCTTGAATTATGCTCTTCATTTCTTTGATTCTACACTGTAGTCTGCTATTTTCTTTCAGAACTTGAAACACACCAATCTATGCTCTTCTAGCCCTTAGAGGTTTTGCTAAGAAATTTGTTGGTCTAATAAAGTAGTTCTCAACCTTCCTAATGCTGCAGGCCTTTAATACAGTTCATGTTGTAGCAACCCCCAACTATACGATTATTTTCCCTTGCTACTTCTGTAATTTTGCTATTGTTATGAACCATCATGTAAATATCTGATATACAGATGGTCTTAGGTGACCCTTGTGAAAGAGTTGTTCAACCCCAAAAGGGGTTATAACCCATAAGTTGAAAATTGCTGGTCTAATAGTTTGTCTTTAAGGCTAACCCTCATGTATTTGTTGGTAGGATGGGTATGCACAGGTGTATGTATGGGCCCAAGATCAACATCAGGTGTCTCTCCTTGATTGCTCTCCACTTTTTTTTTCTTTTTGAGGCAGCATCTCTTATTGAGTCTGAAGTAAATGGATTTGGCTAGGCTAGTTGGCCAGTGACCTTAAGGAATCTGCCTGTTCTGTGTCTCCTTATCCTGCCTCCCATGCTGGTATTAAAAACATGTCAGTCCCTAATTCTTGTTCATCACATTATCTGTGTGCTGTAATACAAGCCGTGTGAACAGAGGGAAATCACCAGGAGTCCATGAAATAATTTTCCACTGCCGTGCAAGAGTGCAGCCTCATCACAGGTTCCCCTCTGCAGATTGGCTGCAATGCTGTCAGTTGGGCCCCTGCTGTTGTGCCTGGAAGCCTCATAGACCAACCATCAGGGCAGAAACCCAATTACATCAAGAAGTTTGCATCAGGTGGCTGTGACAACCTCATCAAGCTGTGGAGGTCAGTGAGTTGTGTGGACATCTCTTTAAAGAACACTTTACTCTGCCTGCCATTGCTCAGCCACACTCTACAAAAAGCAAGGTCACTTTTTCCCCTATCCGTAACACTATATACTATTTACTGTTTTCAGTCTGTTAGGACATCACCTTGCTCTTTTTCTAAGTACTTCTAGTATTCCCAAAACTTTGGAGCTATGGAGGAAAGGGCATTTCCTGGGGACTTCATGGACAGCTCAATGAGCTAAGTAGAATCTCATTCATTGTTCTCACCGAAGAGAACATGAAAGTTGGACTCTCTACCCAGGGTAGGGTAGGCCTGCCTGTTCACCACCGCATTCTCTGCTCTGGTTTCCTCTATAGGGAGGAGGAGGATGGCCAGTGGAAGGAGGAGCAGAAGCTAGAGGCACACAGTGACTGGGTTCGAGATGTTGCCTGGGCCCCCTCCATTGGCCTGCCCACCAGCACCATTGCCAGCTGCTCTCAGGTCAGCCCCATCCCATGAAAGCATCCCATGCCCTCGGCCTTGAATGAGTTCCTTCCGGAAACTAGGAGGAATGTGTAAGGACCAGTGTGCAGTGAAACTGGTTAAAAGTAGCTTATTGAGAACTAGTACCAAGCTTACAGCCAAATTCAGGTCTCTCCTGACCCTCATGTAGGAGGGATGGAGGTGCTCGGGCTCATGTACCTAGTCACCCTTCCCAGACACCAGCATCCTCTGATTTCCTGCCACCACTGGGATAAAAGATAAGAAGCAGGCCTCCATTAGTGTTTTATGGGATGATGTTGTTTGTTCCTGGTTAGACATCTTTGTTAAAAGATGTCTATCCCTATTCAGATGAGAAAGACTAGCCAGGCAGGAAGAAAAACACAAGCGACTATATCATAGCAATGTCTCATTTACTCCTTAAACCATGGAGTCCAGAGCCCCTGGCCTTTTGTGAGATGTGTTCAGGGTAAAAGGATCAGAAGCAGAACACTGGAACAGACTGTTAGTGCAGCTGCCTTGCCCCGGGGAAAATCCTTATACCCCCATCTCTCTTTCCCTAGGATGGTCGAGTGTTTATTTGGACTTGTGATGATGCCTCAGGCAATATGTGGTCACCCAAACTCTTGCACAAGTTCAACGATGTTGTGTGGCACGTGAGCTGGTCCATCACAGCAAACATTCTGGCTGTATCAGGTGGAGACAATAAGGTATACGTCATTTCCAGGGATAGGGAAATGCATACAAAGCATACAAACCCTAATGATTGATCTTTCACTTGCATGTACAATAATGGTCCCACCTAATCACAGAGGTAGATCTAAATTACATCACTCTATCTTCTGAGGTACTGTGTTATACAGAAAAGGAGATGACTTGTATAGGGGTTGCAAGGCTACAGTGTAGCCTGAGCTCTGCAAGAAGAACATGGGGGGCTATCTAGGATGTCAGTGGGCTCTTTCCTAAGAATCAGGATAGTTCACAGGGGCTTTTACAACCTACCTTCTTTGTCTCTATCTCCTGCTTCTACTATGAGCCAAGTGGCCACTGGAAAGACCAACAGGTAGAATAAGAAACGTAGGTAACACCTTAAATCTTAGAGCACAGCTCCACTCTAATGGCAGTAGCTATGGGAGCACTTCCATACTTTCTGTAACTGTGGCAAAATATGTACTTTCTTAAAACCATTGTAATGACTTTAAGTGTTTTGTGTTAGCAGGCAACTAATCTCCAGAACTCTTAAGCTTGTAAAACAAACTCAGTACTCATTGACTAGCTCTCTTCACTGCCTACTCTTTCTGTCCTTTTGTGACTGGCATATTTTCGTTTAGCATAATGCCTTCCCTTTTTAAAGCTAATGCACATTGTTCACTACTAAGAAACTTGAGTGTGAGTCATATGAAATATTTCTTCATACCTTCTGCAGGTAGTCTTTTCTGCTCTGCAGTATCCAGTCATTCTCCTTTATTTCTATGTACCTGAGTCAGGGCCAATTTAAACTGGCATTCCTGAGGCATTTTATGGCTTATTGCCTCCCTTCTAAGTGTGGAAAGTAAGGATCCTATCCTGCTTCTGTGACAGGTGCAGGGGAGCTGCAAGAGGCACCACAGGACAGTGTTGTCAGTCGGAAAGCAATCACCCAGCTTCTCTCCAGGAATAGCCTTTTGAGGTGCTTGCTCTGCAATGATCCCTCATTAAATACTTGTGTCCTGTTACACTTGGTGACACAGGTGGCCCAAACCTGGCCCTCTCTCATTGTCACTCTAGGTAAAGCAGCATCCTATTTGGGCTATTCCTACCATGCTCTATAACATGGTAGTTAGTCCTTTTCCTGCATTTTGAGCAAGTATAGTAGGAAGTAAATACTTTTCCCCATGACCTGTGTGTCTGTATTGAGGACAAGGCTGGAGAGCAGCAGAAACAGGTACAGATCTATGACTCTGTGTGCTAATTTGCAGGTGACCCTATGGAAAGAGTCGGTGGATGGACAGTGGGTGTGCATCAGTGATGTCAACAAGGGCCAGGGTTCTGTGTCAGCCTCCATCACAGAGGGCCAACAGAATGAGCAGTGAAAACACAGGCAACCTGATCTTCCTGTTTCCAGGACTGCCTATTCTGGAACAACGACCAAATAACTGGGAAGAAGGGTCCCAATGCCACCAAGATTCCACACCCAGGAGTGCCCACACATGCAACACTGGGTGCTCACCTGCCTTACTGGGAGTTCATGTATTTAGTAATTTAATGTCCAGCTGAAAACATTCATGTTAGGGACAAATGACTATTATTTTTAAATATTTTTGGCCATTTTTAACTATCTTTTGGTTCAGGCTGTTTCCAAGCTAATAAAATCATATTGCATAGAAACTTTACTGTGTCATCCCACACAGTGCATCTGCCCAAATTGGGCTGGCCCCACCAAGCACTGTAACAGGAGCTCCAGGCTGGGCCTGCAGCAACAGGTAGGGTCCCATACCTACTCCACAGGATGGGACTGATGACTCTGCCCTAAAGAATGAGTATAATATGCTAACACATGCATATATGTAACAGGCAAAGAATGTTAAATCAGCCCTGAGTATTCTTAACACAAGGCTATGATGGGAAACCATCATTCTGGTCCTAACTAACTTTGAGCCAGGTACCACCTCCCAGAAGAGGTTCAAGAACCCTAATCTGAACCAGCAGTCACAACAGCAGCTACCACCTACTGAAGCCTGACACTTTAGTAGGCCTTCACAACTGTATTTCAGATAAGCAATATGGCAGAGGAGATAGAGGACTTACTCACTTGCTAAGGAGAAAGCCAGGATTGGCGTTCTAGCCCACCTCCTCCCAAGCTTGGTCTTTCCCACTGCAGAACCAAAGAGGAGGAGGTATTATTCTCAGGTACAGTGTTGGGGCAATGTTCACACCAAACCAAGGCAGCCACTCGAGCCAGTCACCTCATGAGAAATGCAGAGCCCCCTGTTCTGCTCACTCCATCTATCCTTTTACTTTTCATGAGCCAAACCTGTCGTTTTGCCATGTTTAGGAGTGGAACTGAAGGAGAGACCAGGACCTGCCCACACAGCCTCCCAAGTCACTCCACAGAACCCAAGCCCTTTGGAAATTGCATGAAAACCACAGCTTCCTTTCTTCCATGATGTGCATGTGGAAAAGGCCTTTCTTGTGCTACTTAGCTGAAGACATTTGTCAGCCTAAGGACAAGCCTGGCTTCCTATGCTGTTACTGTTCTCAACAGAGAACGTAATATGATGCATCACACAGCAGCTCTTTGTAGCTTATGCTACAAAGGATTGTACAGGGCTGTAGTAGGTAAAATTATACCCTAATGGTAGCTTTATGTAACCAGAGAGCAATACTTCAATCTCTGGAGTCCATACAGGAGAGTAGTCAGTGGAACAACTTCACAATACTACATCTTTCCAAGAAAGATGATAGGCATAGTGGGCACACTTGTAATGCCAGCACTTGGGAGGCAGAGGCAAGAGGATTGCCACAACTTCAAGGCCAGCCTTATCTATAATAGTGAATTTCAGTACAGGCAGAGCTATATACTGTAATTCTGTCTCAACCACAGTTATACTTTCCCCTATACCTTCAATTAACTTTAAGGAAAAAGAGTCTCTCTCTGTAGTCCTGGCTGTCCTCGAGCTAGATATGTAAACAAGGATGTCCTTGTACTTGCCTCCTGCCTCTGCCTGGTTGAGTGCTGGGATTAGAGGCATGTACCACCATGAGCCAAGAAGCCTTGACAAAGTCAGAGTCACCTGTAGTAGTTTCACTGTATGAGAAAGCATAACACTCTAAAAGGAATATAACAAAATGCAACACTTGACAACTCAAACACCAGAATATCCTGTTTCCAAGTCAAAACTAACAGGTGTGGAAAAGGAGTATGAGCCAACCAAGAAAGGAAAAGATACTTGACTGGAGTCTTGGCTTGGTGATAAAATGTTTGCCCAGCATTTGTGAGGACTTTGGTTCCATACTTGGATACAGGAGGGGAAAAGGTGGGGTAGGAAGTGTACCATCTAAAAACAAAAGACCATGGAATTGGCAGCTAAGAACTTAAAATTTTCAAAAATTTAAAGGAAAATAAACATAATGAGGGAAATACCTAAAAACTCAGTAAGTGGAATTTCTGGAATATACCCTGGTTCGCAGTACACAGATTAGACAACACAGTTAGAAAGATGCATGAACTTTAACTCTTGTCAGAAGGAACCAAACAAGTATAGGAAAAGGAGACTGAGAAAATGAACCCATGATGTGACCTGTGGGGCAGTACCAATATGATCTAGAGCATGTACAGTTGAGAGTCCTACGAAGAAGGCAAGGAAAGGAAAAGTACAGGGGGAAATTTTTGAAGAGAAAGCCAAATATTTTTCCACAATTAAAATTAAAACCTAATGTTCCACAACTGGACACACTCAGGGTGTCACAGCTGCAGAGTTTGAGACATACTATGTTCACAAGAACATGTAAAATAGCAGCCAACTTTTCATCAGAAATCACCCAAAATATTTCTGATGAAAGAAAATTCACAGAATTCCATACCTGTTAAAATAAAAATATCTTTAAAATATAGATTTGTTAGCTTTCTGTTACTATGACAAAATGCCTTAAATAAAAAGAGATTTACATCAGCTCACAGTTTCAGAGTCTTTGGTCCGTGGTTCCTTGGGTCTGTTCCTTTGGGTGTATGGTTAATTACATCATGGTGGGCACTTGTAGCAAAAGAAGCAGCAAGACAGGAAAGGGACCAGGAGTCCAATATCCTCTTCATGGGTATATCACCTCACTAGCTTACTTTTCTTCCACTATACCATACCTCTCACTAGCACTGGAGGCTGACAGGCAGCCTTTAGCTAACATTCCAAGATCTGAACAAAATAATGTTCTAGCTTGGTATGGTGGCACATACCTGTAATCCCAGCACTCAGGAGTTCTAGAGTTCTATAGAGGCAAGAGGATCAAAAGTGCAAGGCTAGTCTCAGCTACACAGCAAGGCCAAGGCCAGTGAGACACTGTCTTAATAAGCAGGGACTAGAGAGAACCCACATTAAAAGCTGGGAGACAGAGACAAAGTATCATGGGGGCATACTGGGCAGCCAGTCTAGCCAAACTAGCAAGCTACCAGCTCAATGAGAGACCCTGTGTCAAAAAAATAAGTTGGAGGGCTAGAAAGCTCAGTACTTAAGAGCACACATTGCTCTTGCAGAGTGCCAGAGCTCTTTTCCCAGCACCCACATCAGGCAGCTCCTAACTCCTGTAATTTTAGCACCAGAGGATTTAACACTCTCTTCTGGCCTCCACAGGCACCTGTACATATGTGCACAAACCCACAGACACACATGCATACCCTTAACAAAAGGTAAAATTGGGGGGAAAAAAGGCAGAGAGCAAATGAATAAGCACCTGAGGCCAGTTTCTGTATACATAGACACAAAATACCAAACCACATAGCTGGGTACATGACACATATCAATACTCACAGCTACTCAGGAAGCTAAGGCCTCAGGAGGGCCATGAGTCCAGGAGTTCAAACCAGCTTGAAGTCTCTGTCTCCCTACCTAAAACAGGGAAGGGGGGGAGGAGCAAGAGCAGCAACAGCAGCAGCAGCCTAATAATGGCACATGCTAGAATCCCAGCTAAGGCAGGAAGATTTCAAGGCTATGTAGTGAGAGATCTCTAAATTATTTTAGGCTTTATTAACTCCACCTTAAACACAGAGGGAAGAAATAATAAAAATGCTGAAAATAAATATTAGAACCAATCAAAAGGAATGAATCAAATATCCATCTCTGTCAAGTAAAACAGGTTTTATAAGAAGAAATGCCATCAGAGACACAAGAACATGATAAAAGGATCAATTTAGGAAGACTTAACAATCCAAAATATGTCTGCACTTAACAGGAGCTTCCAGACATTTGAAACAGGAACAACTGCAAAGAAACCATCTATAATTTTAGTCCAACATCTCAATCTTCATTCAGTAACAAAACAAAAAGATTTCAGAACTCACTACAGTTAGAGAACACATGAACCACCATCCTTGTACTTGACCTGATACAGAACAATCATTTACCTAGCAATGCTTCAGTGGATTCATTTGCTCATACTCATCAAACAACTTATGGACCTTAAACCCCATCACATATCAAAATTAAACTAAGAGGGTTGGTGTTGGATTTCCTGTCCCAGCTCTTCCCACTACAAGTTAAAGGATGTACCATCTAAAATGTGTCTCAGTGTATCTCTGGGAAGAATCTTTTATTTTAAACAAGAACTACTTTACTAAAATTAAAATAATGAAGAGATGACTTGGGGGTTAAGAGCACTGGTTGCTCTCCCAGAGGACCTAGGTTCACTTCTAAACACCCACATGATGGCTTACAACGGTCTGTGCAGGCACTGCACATATGTGATACATATACATACATGCAAGCAAAACACCTACCAAAAACCAAGCAAACAAAAAAAAATACACATAAAGGCTAAAAATCATTTTAATCAAATTAAATTAAAATAATGACATCCATGAACCCACATATTCACCCAAGAGCACATTATAGGAAATTTCTGTATTCTGGAGCTCCTACCCCCAGCTTACCATCTCATATCTCTGTGGTCTTGTACAGGGAACCACAGCTGTGATACGTTGACACTGGCACAGAAAACAGCCCCCCCCCCCCCACACACACACACACACATACACACAGGTTTTTAAGACAAGGTTTCTCTGCCTGGCTGCCCTGGAATTGCTCTGTAAACCAGTTTAACTTTGAACTCAAGAGATTCCCTGTCTCTGCCTCCTCTGGGATTAAAGGCATGCACCTCCACTGCCCAACTCAGAAAACAGCTTTTCACAGATCTTCTGCAGCTAGCTTAGCCCATGGCAAGCTCCCAATTCAATGAGACCCTGTCTCAAGGCACAAGGCAGGAAGTGATAGAGGAAGACATGGAACATTCTGCTATGGCCCTCACATGTGCACACATACCTACAAACTCAAGTGCACCACACCAAAAGAGCAATTTTAAAAATAAACTGTAATAAAACTTACTTGAAATATATGAGTCAGGCCTCTGCCATATATCTAGCCCACACTCCTCAGGATTATGAGGCAGGAGCATCACTTTAACCCAAGAATTTGAAGCCAGCCTACAGAGCATATCCAAGCCTCATCTCAAAACAAGAGGAGAAAAAAAATACAAATAACCATATAAATGAATTGCTTATTTCTAGACTTTTCCATGTACTATTTCCAGATCACAGCTAACCTTAGTTCAACCTTTGCAAAGTGAAACTGCAAAAAGGACTCTGCAACAGTAAAAATGTATGACATATTTTACCTTTTTTTTTTCTTTTCTAAGATTTTTATTTTATTTTTAAATTACATGTAAAAGTATGTGTCTGTGTTTGGGTATGTGCCCATGAGTGCAAGTGCTGGCAGAGGCCAGAAAAGGGTACTGGATCCCCTGGAGCTGGAGTTACAGGTGGTTGTGAGCCATCTAACGTGGATGCTGGGAACTGAATTCAGGTCTTCTCTGCAAGAACTCTTAACCACTGAGCAGTCTCTCCAGCCTATTACTTTTCCATTTAAAAGTAGGTATTTTTCTGGGCTGGCAAGATGGATCAGCAGGTTAAAGAACTTGTTGCCATATCTTACAACTTGAGTTTGATCCATGGGTCTCATATCAGTGGAAGGGGAATACTGGCTCTCATAAGTTGTCCTCTGATCTCCACGTGCTGTGGCATGTGTATTCACACACACAAACACAAACACACACACACACACACAAAATAAATGTATTTTTAAATTTTGCGTTTCTAATCTCAGTGCTGAGGGAAGCCCCAGGACAATATACATGATACAATCTCAAAATTGGTTCCCAGACTGCAGAAACTTTACTTAGTGGGTAAAGCTCTTGCCAGGAAAGTCTAAGGATCTCAGTGTGGATCCCCAGCAGTTCCATAAAAGCTGGGCAAGTGTGGCAGCCCACCTGAAATCCTATCCCCCAGGCTATGGGGCCAGAGGACCCCTGACAAGCTGGCCAGCTAGATATACTGAATTAGCAAGTTTTCAATTCAGTGAGAGGGTAAACTAGAGGGTAACTGAGGAAAACACCTAATGTTAACCTCTGAGCTGTACCAGCATGTCCACATGGTACATGTAAAGGTACACACACACACACACACACACACACACACACACACACATACACACACACACAGAGTTCCAACTAATGAAAACCATTCTTAGGCACATGTTTGATTTCAGGTCTAAGGAGAAGTGAATACAACGTGCTTGAGAAATCTCAGTAGAACAGAAAGCTATTTAAAACTGGGGTCAAAAGCACTCAGGATCAGCTAGTCAGTTGAAAAACCATTGGGGAGAATGAATAAGCTGAAAAGCCACCATGTAAAATAATTTGTGCGTTCATGTTAGGAAAAGCATGAGCCAACCCTAACTTTGAAGATGAGTAAAGAATTAGAAACCCAAGAAGTGATCTTGCCTTCCCTGTGCAAACTGCATACCCAGGTAGTAACATAATAGCAAATGCACTCAGAAGACAGTTTACTACTTGTGAGTCCAGACTAAGTAGTTGTCTGTGGTAGTTACACTCATTCAATGTAAAGTCTCTGGGAATCTGAATAACGTTCAGTGCCACCTCATAGGTAAATCTTGTTCTTAAAACATCACAAAAAGAGGGCTGGAAAGAGCTTACTGGTTAAGAGCATATACTGCTCTTGGAAAGGACAAGAGTTCAGTTCCCAGCACGCACATCAGGTGGTTCACAATTGCCTTTAACTCCAGCTCCAACGGGATTCAACACCTCTAGCCTCCACAGGTACCTGTACTCACATGCGCACATATCCACACTCACATCCATATAATTAAAGATAATAAAAATCTAAGAAGCAAAAAATTATTTTATAAACAGTAAATAATTACTGAGGACACTATTCAACTAGTTTTCAGGACTGCAGTACATCAAGACCTTTGGTACCAGGTCCAAGGATGAGACCTGAACACCTTATGCTTATGAGCACTCCTCAAAAATCCAGCATGCCATAGTACAGGTTGGCACTAGCAGTTGAGGCCAGGGCCCTGCAGGCATCACCACACACTGAGATCTTGGGGCTAGAATACCAGCAACTCAAAATGTCTAAGAATAATGGCAGAGGGGCAAGAGGCCATACCAAGTACCAGTCCCCAGAGATGACAGACTAGGATCCCAAGAAAGGGAAGGGACCGGATTTGTGGGGATGGCAAGGTGAGATCTGAGCAGGCTAGAGTTGTGCAGTTGCTAGGCTCTGGGCCAGCATTAAGCTGAAGGCAAACAGTATTTGATAGTACTGAGGACAGAAGGGGTGCAACTGGCTGGGGCTGCAGTTCTAAGATGGTGGAAGGGCATGGAAGCCAGTGGAAGATGCTGGGTTTTGAGGGAAGACTGAAGAGTACTACCAGGATCATTCAACAGCACTGTAGGCACAGAAGCCTGGACACAACAGAGCACCTGGAGCAAAACACCCACTGGATTGAAAGACTGTAAACTCAGAGTTCAGTAACAGCTTGTCATTAATCACACATTAAAACAAAATATTTTGGACATAATGGTTAAATACAGTAATAAATGTCTGAGAAAAATCTTGGTCATCAACCTGACTACATCTGGAATCAACTAAAATCCAAGGAGCTGGGCACATCTGTGAGGGAGGGAGTCTGCTTGATTGGACCATCTGAGGTAGGAAGACTCGCCCTAAATGTGAGCCACACCTTCTGTTGGCAGTCTACATCAAAGAAGAAAGCTTTTGCTTTTTGTCTGCTTGCCCTCACTCTCACTGGCAAGTTCATCTATTCCACTGCTGAAGCATTCCTCACCGGAATTTCTAGATTCGAATGTGGACTGAAGACCAGTTGAGACACCTCACATCATGACTCAACAACTTGTCAGGAGACAGCCATTGTTGGACTAGCCAGACACAGCCTGTAAGCCACTCTAATAAGAAATCCCCTTTAATATACACAGGTTTGTTCTATCAGTTCTGTTTCTCTAGAGAGCCCTAATACAACATGCATTAAAATTGAGTCCACCGGTTTTGGTTTTGCCTTTGTTCATTGAGACAGAATCTTACTGTAACCCAGGCTAGCCTCAAACTTGTATTAGTCCTCCTAGGTTACAGGTATGATGTGAGCCATCATGTCTGACTTTTTCCCCCTGCTCCCATTCAGCCTGACACTGAGATTTAGTCAAACTGATTAAAAATACAAGACATTTTGGAACCAACTACTAATCGGTACAGAGGAAGTCACAGTGACAAGTGAATAGATGTTTGTTCTCCAGCCCCAATTCCCACAGCCTATGGTCCTCATATGGAGGTAATCACTACAGTGGGTGTTCACGAACACTGGGACACCTGCTTTCAGGAGGAAATAGCCTGTCTCCCATTCTTGGAGCTGCTACATTGGTTTTGGTCACAGTCAAAAAGTGAAGAAAGGGCTACAAAGATGGCTCAGCAGTTAAGAGCACTGGCTGCTCCTCCAGAGGTCTTGAGCACCCATATGTCAGCCCACAAACTTTAGTCAGATAACAAACTACTGTTTCTTAACAGTAGTCCCATGAAATTCGATGCCCTCTTCTGGTGTGCAAACTTACATGTAGACAAAACACCCGTATACATAAATAAAATCTTTTTTAAACTGGGTGGGGTTGGGGGGAGCCACCTATCCTTCCTGGAGTCATACCTCCCCAAGCTCCTGTTGCTATAGGATGGAGGTGCATTTCCCAGCCCCTGCCCTCTTCCACAGCTGTGGGTGGGTGCTGAGATATTTCCTGGTGCCTTCTTCCTCAATACTTCTTCCATTGCCAGACCTTCCTCCCCCTTAACCTACACTCTGGATGGCAAGGTATGTGGCTAGAGAATGCCAGCTCTGTCCCTGGATAGCCAGCAACTTGTGTGTTTGTTCACTATGGTCTTATCTAAAATCAACACCAGCACCTCCTGCCTCCAGAGGCTTTCAGGTGCAGCGGGGCCAAGTCTCATATCTCAGTGAGGCCTGGTCACTATGCATGGGCTTTGTCCTCACAAACTGCAGGGCTGCAGATGTTACTGCACCACCTCCACCTTCAGTCCCTCTGGGCCCTGGGACCAAATGGTTTCTAAGTTCAGGTGAGTAACGGGGCAATGAAGGTGCCTGGTAATATAGTTACGCTGGGCTGGGACTAAATACAGCTATCTCTGCCAGATGGTCTTTTTCTCATAGAAGGTGAAACACAGCCTAAGCTTCACCTGTCCCTAGAATTCCCACAAGGGCCTAATCTCCTCCAAGAGGTTAGGTAGGTTAGGATGCCATGGGGCCCTGAATCATTTGTTCTACTATCAACATCCCCCTAACTGGACATCCATCCAGATTAGTCCTGTCTCTGCAATGTCACAATCACTGTGGCAGCAGAGGACAGGTCAGAAAACAGTGCTTCAGGAGTCAGGAACCTGTGCTGTCCCCAGATAGACATCTATAGGGCCCCAGCCCTCAGGCCATCCTATTTTCCTAAGAGCATCATAGAAGGGTATCCAAGTACATGAAGCCCTTCAGAAGTAGCAAGTCCTAGGGCCAATAGACCTTGGCATATGTGTGTCATAGCCATGGGCATGGCTCAACATAGCTGCCTCCTGCAGGCCACATTATCAGTTACAAAGTACTCCCACTCCTACCCTGTCACTCAGTCCTCAAAGAACTAGCCAGAGAAGGGAGATTTTGTGGGAGAAACAGTTCCCAAGGACTGGCCTCTGTCAATCTTATACTGTAGGGCTCCTAACAACAGGTCCATCTCATCTGCTTCTCCACAATGGGCACTCCTTGTGCTAGGGCCTTGATACCTGCCAGAGGACAGAGAGGCAAGGTGCCAGGTTAGCAAACACCAGAGTGGGCTAGGGTATGGCTCATTGGAAAACGCCTACCAAGTACAAGGCCCTGGGAACTATACCAAACAATGCAAAACAAAACAAAAACAAAAACAACCAATAAGACCAAGCAGTCACCTTTTACCACACAGAAGACCAATAAAGCAGTGCCACCAGGTGAATATCCCATTACACTTGATTCCTAGGGAGGGAAGCTGAGCCCACCTTGGGAAAAACTTCAGAAGCAGGCCTCTGTGTGATCACTGTGTGGAAGCCACAATAGTCTCAGTAGCAGGCCAAAGCTAGACAAAATCTTGGAGTTCTCTTGGTGACAACACTATTTCATATGGAAGGGGGCAAGCCAGGGCCAAGCCCACATGGGTACCACAGAGACATCAGGAGCTGGTGCCCCACCCGAAGCCAACTGGATACCTTTCAGGGCATCTGACCTCCACTGTTGTTTCTCACCCTGGGGAGAAGAATGTTAGTTCCCAAGGAATTCAATACTGCCCACGCAAACTAGAGAGCCTGTGAAATGAGGCTGCCAGATCGGAACAAACACAAGGCTTCCTATATAAGGAACAGCCAGTCAGCAGGCACCACATCCCAGGCATTCCAGGTAGGCTCTCTCTGCTATGTGTTTGTGTATGTGTGTATGTGTATGCACAAATGTGTACTCACAGGGGTCTAATTTACTCACTATTGGCCATTCACTTACTTTCTCTGGGTGTTATTGAGCTCAATGAACAAAGGGAACGGTAAAAAACCCAGGTCGGCCTAGCTGCTGAGACAAAGCTGGCTAAAGAGCTAATTAGCTCCATCATCAGGCTCCTGAGGGCTCAGGACAAGAGACACTGAGATGGGTACACCAGCCTTCCCAGCATAACATGCTCAACAGTTTAGAAAAAGCAGAGTTCAGTCTTCAGCTCCTCTACCCTTGTGAAATGGGGATGAAGCATGAGAGCCTTGCTTCACCCAAGAGTCCCCACTTCAGGTCCAATCCTTCTTTCTAGAAGCTTGCTGGGTTCCAATATAAGCAAATTCTAAGGCATATCATGGAGACAAGGTAGGCTACCAGAAGACTCTCTCTTCCCAGGGTCATCTGTTCCCACCACCAAGGTCATGCTGTCTTCAGGGACCATCTGCAGTCTTCTACTCCTCAGTGTATTCTGGATGGATGTGGCCATGACGGGCTCCAGCTTCCTGAGCCCAGAACACCAGAAAGCCCAGGTAAGCCTGTCTCCCCAAGCCCCTCATCCATCCTGACCTAGGATCTGTCCCAGTCCTATGACCAGCAACAGTGGCTCAATCTCTCTAGGCTTCAAGCCTTCTCACAGCATAAAGGAGGCCTCTGGATCTAACCCAATTCTGCTTTTAGAAGGATATGCAGATTTAAGAAAATCTAAAGAGAATACCTCAGCCAAGCATGGTAGTGCACACCTGTAATCCCAGCATTGGGAGATGAAGACAAGTGAACCTAAAGTTCAAGTCCAGCCTGGGCTATATAGTGAGATTCTATCTAAAATAGATAGCTGGTAAGTGGTAGCACACGCCTTTAATCCCAGCACTCAGGAGGCAGAGGCAGGAGGATCTCTGTGAGTTGGAGGCCAGCCTGGTTTACAGAGTGAGTTCCAGGACAGCCAGAGTTACAACAGAGAAATTCTATCTCAAAAAAAAAAAGAAACAGACAGACAGATAAGGCTAATTTAAAATTTTAAGGAAACAAAGAGACCTTCTTTTCCTTTCCAGCAAAGAAAAGAATCCAAGAAGCCACCGGCCAAACTACAGCCACGAGCTCTGGAAGGCTGGCTCCACCCAGAGGGTAGAGGACAGGCAGAAGGGGCAGAGGAGGAGCTGGAGATCAGGGTTGGTACCCAGGCACCAGTATGTTCTTGTAGCAGTAAAGGGGCATGGGGGTGGGGGGTGCTTTTCAAGCCCCTCAAGGATTAGAGTCCAGCACCAACAGTTCTACAAGGGGCTCAGGGTCTCCATTCCAAGAGCAAAACGTCCACAGTTAACTATGCTACAAGGGTGGCAGGGGAGTAGCCATGAGCAGCAAAGACAAGACTCCAGATGGTCACAAAGAGCCAAGAAGCATGGGTGAGAGAAAGAAACAGAAGAAAGCCTTCTGTTTGTCCCAGGGCCCTCTAAGACCTTCCTTGGTAACAGAGAGATGAGTAGGCTGATAGTCAGGCTGACTAGCTCACATCTGTGGCCTAATAGACTCTGTTTTGCTCTGAAAAATCTTGCACGTGGTAAAGAAAATCTACAAACAGCTCAAGGGTTGGAAGAAGGGAATAAAGGGACCCATAGGTGATAGGTTTCAGAAGTGGGTTTTACAAGCAGTTATGTGTTTAAGCCTCTCAGCACCCTCACCTAGGATCCCCCTGGGAACTAGAAGTAGCACCTGACAATTCCAGTCCCTATACTGTTGCGTGCAGCAACTTCGTCTTCAAACATGAAACCCATGACTAATTTTAGGGCAGCACGGGGCACAACCTAGGACTTCACAAAGTGTTAGGCAGGCACTCTGCCAGATGCCACATCCCCAGCCCTGTTCTACTGTTATCATGCATCATTTACTCTCTACAAAATTCTGTAAGCTAAACAGGGCTGGCACCATTAGCCACTTTGTAGATAAGAAACACAAGTTGAAAGGTGAACTCATTTGCCCAAGGCCATCAAGTCAGAGTCTGCTACACTTCTTCCTTCCCCATCCTCCTCTCTGGTCAAGGACAAATGCCAGTGCCAAGAACTCCTGCTTTCTGACCCTCTTTGGAGCCTGAGTATCTTCTCAAATCCTTGCTCCATAGGAAGTGTAACCCTTAAAACTAACTCCTCTGACTCCCAAAGGTTCCTTTGCCAACATGGTATGGACATAGTCTTATGAAACAATCAGGTCCACTCTAGGCAGGTGATCACCCCAGCCTCAAGAGCTCTGCACTCAAAGGGAAGAAGTCTTAGCACAGGGCTGGGTTAATAACATTTCCTAGTTTCTATGAACCTCAACAGGTGCCAGATATCTGACCTACATAGAAAGTACTGAGCACAAGGTGCATGTTGGGCACAGTATATGACTACTGCCTACCCTCTCATCTGGAGCTCCACCTCTCCTCAAAGGTTTCTTCCCCAAAACCAGGCCTGGAAACAGAATGCCAACTACCTCCATTCAACTAAACAGATGGACCCTGAACCAAGGAGGAAGGGATAAAAACCTTTGTATAAAAACCAAATGCTGCTACCTCTCACATGCCCTTACTATTTGGTCCGAGGGTGTTAGTCTGGCAGCTCCCCTAATGGGTGTGTGGTTTTCTTACATGATGATTAGGTGACCAGCTTGCACTGACAATGGAGTGTGAGAAGAAAAATTAGCATTTGCAAAAGATAAGGCTAGAAGAGTCCTAGGTCCCTTAAAGTCACACCACTCCCCATTCATGCTGCTCCCTACTCATATCTCCTGCAAGCCAAAACAGACTGCAGAGGGACAAGTTACCATCTGCTTTAGAAGCCTAGTCCACCTGGTGCCTAGCAGCCTGTGCCCACACCGAGCAAGGACTTGGGACTGGTCAGATTTCAAAGTCCTGCTTTCTAAATCCTTGGTTATCACCTCTAATTATGGCACAGGGAGGTCATCCAACCTCTCTGGGCTTCTGCAACCAGGATAGGCAGAATACCAGACCAGTGCTCGCTTCTGATTATGTTCTGATAACGTTCAGAGACCACTCAGATAACCAAACCACCTGGCCAACATGGCCAGGCCTCCCTGGCAAGAGGTGGTAGGGGTGTTTGGGGCAGAATAGAGACCCTAGGCAGCCCAACCCTACCTTCTAGTTCAACGCTCCCTTCGATGTTGGCATCAAGCTGTCAGGAGCTCAGTACCAGCAGCATGGCCGGGCCCTAGGGAAGTTTCTTCAGGACATCCTCTGGGAAGAGGTTAAAGGTGAGTCAATCCAAAATATAGCTTAAACTAGTTTATGAGTGACACATTTTCTCTCCCAACCCCACTCTTGAGCTTCTGATCTTCCTATCTGTGAGAAAAGGTGCTAAGGTAGTGTGTGTGGCAGCCCAGGAGGACTGGAGCACCAGGTCCATCTTCAACAGCCCTGTGTTCCTGGAACTAGTGTTATCTAGTTGCTAGGCCCCACCTGAGCCTCAGTTCTTTTGACTGTGAGGTGGTGCTGACACCTATTTCCAGTGTTTAAAATTATCTGACTTTGAAGCATATTTATAGTGTAACTTCACAACGGAATCTGTGCCCCAGTGGCACTGAAAATGCTAGCAGATACATAAGGATATTAAATTTTTTTGTGTAGTGCTGGGCCTCATGAATACTAAACAGGCACACTACCACTGAGATATACCCCTGGTAGCTGGTCTTGTTTTCAGTACCCTCTTACTTTGTGAAAGATATTCAGCTTTCCCATGACTGAGAAAGCAAAACTCTCAAGAATAAGCTACATTCTTTCCCTAAGCACTCCTCACAAACATGGCAATCACACATACCTCACCATTCAGATGAGAAAAGCAAGACTTGGGGATATGAGGACCCTTACCCAAGAACAGATAGCCCACACTCAAATGTCATCTTCCAAAATCAGGGCCAGTGACCCTCACCCCCATTACCGCATGTTTGCTTCCAGTATACCATGGTTAAGGAAAAGCCACTTTTGATGACACAAGCAAGATGATGAACTCGAAGACTGATTTGACCTCTTACTTTTCAGAGGCGCCAGCTGACAAGTGACCACTGCCAGGACTGGCCCAGTGTGCTTTCCTCCTAAGCAAGAATTCACAACCATCCTTAGCCTCCTCTACAACTCATGGCACTCTCATACTGCCTTAAGAATAAATATCCAAGCTGTGTAACAATGTTCAAAACGGCAATTTATTTCACCTATAGGATAAAGTTCACATTTTACTTTAAAATTATTGAAACAATTAAATGAAACAATGCTTATGAACTATGTTTATGAACTATGAAAAAAGAAGAAAAAATGCCACAGCAAGGCAGGTGAGCATACTTGAAAACCAAAGGAAACCTTGCTCATTCCAGCAGCAGAATGGCAGGAGGAATATGACAAGAGGTTCTAAAGGTAGGGATTGGAGGCCACAAACACAGTTCACCACATAGCAGAGCTTCCTGAGGGAATCAGAGCTACAATGGGAAGCTTCCAAAGAGCCACCAATGCAGTTATTGGTGACAGAAGGTCACTAGGTGATACTATCAGAATCAACATCTACTCAATCTTTCTGATCAGAATGGGTGCTGGGCAATGGTTCTTGATCATACCACACAGGGCTGGGTAACCACATTCTCCACTCCTGGAGAAGTCTGGCAGAGCAGATGTCCTATGTACTGAAGGCTGACTACTGCCTGATACCAGGTAGATGTCCCAAAATTTCCCAAACTCCAGCTCACAGCTCATGGAGCCTTGATCCCCAAGTCCTACAGCTGTAATACCAGTTAAGATACTAAGAATATCACTCACACCTTTGTGCAAATCTTTAGACCAGGACCCAAAGTCCAGTGATATTAGGTGGGTTCCAAAACTAAGGAAAAGCTCAGAGATAAGCTCTCCATATTCCTTATGCAGCCCAGTGAGCACTTATAATAAATGGGGAGGATACTCTCCATGAGCCCAGCCAGGGCAACACTGCTGCAGTAGAAACCATGTACCTCAAAGGAAGCCTTGGCTACCCAGCATCCAAAGCATGAGATGATCAGTACACACTTGGCAGTCACTCTTGAAATCTAAACACATCCCTGCTAGGAGCTGTAATGTTCCTCACCACTACTATCTGGGAACTCCTTACTAAGGAAGGCTCAGCCCCACTCCAGCCCTCCTCCAGAGAATTCTTTAATAAAGCCCCCAAGCTATGACTTACTTAGAAGTCCCAGGATCCTATAAAAACAACACAGCACACAGAACCAAGTGGCTGTAGGATCCTTGGCAAACCTGGAAACAAGGAGACACACAGATGTCCATTGTGCTGCTTAGTTTTTGTCAACTTGACATAAGCTATAATCAACTGAGAAAATGCCTCCATCAGATCTTGTTAAGCAAATCTTTGGGGCATTTTCTTGGTTAATGATTGATGTGGGAAGGCCCAGGCCACTACGAGCAGTGTCACCCCCAGGCAGGTGGTCCTAGATTATAAGAAAACAGACTGAGCAACCAAGAGAAAGCAAGCCAGTAAGCAGTGTTACTCCATGGTCTCTCTTGAGTTCTTGCCTTTCTCTCAGTGACCGTAGATTGCAACTTGTGAGCTGAAATAAACCCTTCTCCCTCAAGTTGCTTTTGGTCAAGGTGCTTTATCATAGAAATAGAAAACCTCCAACACTCACTGGTATCAACTAGGTCAGTGGTTCTCAACCTATGGGGTGTGACCTCTTTGGGAGTTGAAAGACCCTTTAACAGGAGTCACCTTTAGACCATATGCATATGAGATATTTACAATAAGATTCTTAACAGTAGCAAAATTAGTTATGAAGTAGCAAGGAAAATAATTATATGGTTGGGGGTCACCACAACATGAGGAACTGTATTAAAGAGTGACAGCATTAGGAAGGTTGAGAGCCACTGAACTAGGTTTATCCCTAAGATATACAACACCACCAATGCCCTGCTGCCCTTTCTACCAACAGCACCTGTCTCTGGACCTCCAAACAGCACAGGCAGCAAGATTTTTGACGTAAGTAACCACTGTAATGTACTGGAGAGCAGAAATGAAGAAAAAAAGACAGCAAATGGAGGGAAAAAACTTGAATGGAAAAGTTCATCTTGATGCTTCCCTCACCAAAAATGAATACTCCTCTTTCTCTTGCCTATACCCTGTAGTCATTCTATCAAGAAGCAGATGCTGAGCACACTCTAGCCAGACTCTACCCGACCAGGTAGCTCAGTGTGGGCATGGGATGAATACGAATAACAGCTATATAATCCACACTAAGACCCTGCACTTCCCTGGCTCCTCCCTACCAATGTCACTACCAAAACTGAACCCAGCATCTGGCATAAGAATGCCTGAAAAATAGGCTCACAATTATCCTAATAGCCACCACTCAGTGATCCTGCTGAGTACATTCAAACAGATGAGTTTAATTTCTGTTCCTTTTTTACAAGAAGTCTACTTATGAGAGAATTCAGAGAAATGAAGTAACTCTCCCAAAGTCAAACAAATACCTGAAGACTCATAACCAGAGCCCCAGACTTGAGGCATGTAGCTTTTCCATCTTAACACTGCTTCCCCGGCCCAACTGCCAAGGATCTAGGGTTTCATAGTGGTTTTCAGTGCTGGGGGTGGTACCCAGGGCCTGTGTGTGCTAGATAAGCACTCTACCAGGGAGGTATGTCCCTACTTCTTATTTTTCATTTTCCTTGACAGTCCCTGACAGGGAACCTGATAGGGAGAGGACAATTTCAAGGAAACAACTGGCAGAAATAAAATGTATCCAAACACATGGTTAGGGGGCACAGTACCAAGAAAATACATCATTCTAAACATGTTCCACATCAATTTTCTTCTTTTTCTTTGTTCATGGTTGTTTTGTTTCTTTGCTAAGTCAGCTCTTAATAGGGGCTGGAGTTATAATTCATAGTTAAGTGCACTGGTTGCACTTCAGAGGACCTGGTTCAATTCTCAACACCAACATGATAGCTGACAAACCCTCTATAACTCCAGACCAGCGGATGATCCAACACTCTCTCTGGCCTTCATGGGCACCAGACACACATGTGGTACACAGGGATACAAGCGGGCAAAACACCTATACAGATAAAATGTTTAAAATACTATAGTATAAAATATGATGACTGACTGCTAACAGTGAAACAATCCCCCCAGTTTACCTGAAGACAGAGGTCAGACCCCAAAACCCACACTACAACTGACTCACCAACACCCCCATGTACAACACTGCTCTTTCTTCTGTCAAATTGCTCTATGTACTCCCCAAAGGCGAAGAAGCTGTAGCACACCCAAGTCTGCAAAAAAGTGACAGGGACGTTTCATTCCAAGGCAGTAGATTTTCTGACAGGACTGTGTGTTCTCACAGCCACTTTAATCTAACAGGAAGTTGACAATATCTCCAGACATTCCCAAGTATGTTGGTTAGTTTGTCAACTTGACCCAAGCTAAAGTCACCTGGGAAGAGGAAACCTCAATGGATAAAATGCTCCCATTAGATCAGCATATAGGCAAGCTTATGGATTAATTTCTTGATTCACGATTGATGTGGGAGGGTTCAGCATATGTAGGGCAGACACCTGAGCAGGCGGTCTAAAGTTGTCTAAGGAGACAAACCAAGAAAGCCATGAGAAGCCACTAAAGCAGTGTTCTTTCATGGCCTCTGCTTTAGTTCCTGAGTTCTTGCCCTGACTCCCTTAATGATGGGTTGTAATCTTCCAAGTGAAATAAACCATTTCCTCCCCAAGTTGTTTTTGATTGGTGATTCATCACAGCAACAGAAAGCAACATAGAACACCACGTCACCAAGCTAACTAGATTAGCCCCCTGTATCACTTAGACAATCTAGACACATAAGGTAAGCATGGGATGGGGAAGTGGATTAAGGATCTGTCCCTTTATTTTTAGAGAATGCCAAAGCTGGGGAGAAGTGAGGCATCTGAGCAAGGCAGTGGCCCCCAATCTGGTGTAGTGGCCATTAGTAATGGTGTAAGGTGAAGCTAGTAGCACCCTCAAAGATACCAAGGGCCTGCTGTAGAGGAAATGGCTATGGTACAGTTTGTTTGAGTAACTATTAATAAAGTACTGTGGCAGACAGAGCATCCTCCAAGTCTTTCAAACAGGAGGTCCAGTCTCCTGTTCTTCCCACAGTGACAAATGTAAGGTATAGACAAAAAGTAGCTGACCCAAGAGAGGTAAACAGAGATGAAAGCTATTTCCCAGGCCTGATACCGAGTCCCAGGAAGATGGAAAGTCCAGAGGGGCAATAATCAGCTCATCTATTTTATCTCACAGGGTTCGAGTACATCTTCCAAAAACAAAGACACCCAGAAGAACCCACTGTTAAGTGCTAGACTACACAACCTAATCCTTCTGGACCAAGGACATGATTCTCATCACATTAAAGCCTGGGCCAGCACCACATCCAGGGCCTACAATGACTCCACCACAAGGTCCACAGAGACCAGAACAAAGCTACCAATTTAGATCACACACTGCTCAAATGAAAGCTCCTAAAACACAGGACACAGAGCAGCCAAGGAGAGGTCATCTCATCTAGATTCTAAGCTGCTTGCTCTGCACTAGCAATCCAATATGGTCAAAGTCCCCCAGCAAGCTTTGGGGAACAGCAGCAGCATGAAGGGAGGGACACAGGGAGACTGAGAAGTGTGAAAGAAGGAAATCTTTTGGACCAATGTTTTATAAAACAAGATACAAAAAGGGGGCCCAAATGCTCAACTACCCGCCACAAGGGGCTTTACTGAGGGAGGACCTCTTACCTCCTCTAGGGAAATATACCCCAGGAAGTAGGGATCTTTCATCAGTCCTCACAGGGCACACGGCAGTGGGATCATAAAGAGCATCACCTCAGAGACTCAGAACCAGTGGCAACCATGGAAGAGTCATGTAAGGTGGCACCTGAGCCAAAGCTGCAAAGAATGTCCAGGAGACCTCCCCAATAAAGCTCCTTTCATAACAGAGAAACAGGGACCAGTTTACACATCCACATGTGCTCAGACAAAGAGGTGACTTTATTTAGACTGCTGGGAAACCCAGGCCATATGGTAGGAATCCAGACTGGCCAACTCACTGTACTCTTGTGTCACAAATGTTTTTGTTTATTGGTTATCCTGGGGCCTTCTGGCCAGCAGGCAAAACCTCAATGCTATTCCCTATCCCTCACCCCAAATCCATTCTAGAGTACCCACCCACCCACCAACCAGCAGGTGAAGCCTTGTGATGAAGTTCCAAGGGTAACATCCCATCCTGGTTTGCTGAGTTTTGACAAGTTCTCCAATACATCCTTCACCCAGGACACAGATGGAGCCCGTCCTATACTATCAGGCCACTGGACATCCTAGAGGGTTTAAAAGAGAAAAGAAGGTTCCAAGTTCAAGCTCAACAAACCAGGCTTAATACCAACCCTAAACTTATACTATTTTTAAAAAATGTATTGTCTCATTGTGAATGTGCATGACTGGGGAGGCATGCATGCTTCAGCAGGCATGAAGGTCAGAAGACAACTCTGTGGAGTTGGTTCTCTTTCCACCTTTATTTGGGTTCTAGTGATCAAACTTGTCCCAGACTTGCACAGTAAATGCCTTTACCCACTAAGCCATCTCACTGGCTTTTGGTTTACTTTCTCTATAAGGTATGTCCAACCTTTGACACTGAAATATAACACAATCATCTAAAAGTTCACACTTAAGAAGTAGGCAACCTAGTTACAAAATACATAAATTTCAAAGTTTAAATAAGTTTATGATCTTCTATTCAACTTTATTCATAATGTTCCTTGGCTACATGCAGCCCACAGTCTGCTGGCTGGACATGCTAATTAGTATTTTATACCAGAGAAACAGTCAAAGACTCTCATAGCTGACTGCTAAGAAACATGTGGCTCTTTATGACCTTTGCCAGAAGACACCTGCTCATGTTCCCGGCTCAAAGACTGTAGAGGCGACTGGTGTTCTCTCGGAGGACCGCCAGAGTGCGGGAAAGTGACTCCTCTTTGACCCTGGCAATCTCTCGAACTGTGTGCAAGGCCAGGCCTGGATGGGCATACTGGCAAAGACTTCTCGGCACCTGGAAGACAGCAAACATTCACATCATCGCTGTGCATTCTGAACACATCTGTCACATAGAATGTCCCCCATCCCATCCCCAGCAAGGACCTCTTTGGGGCTGCCCTGTAGAGACCCCTTTACCTGCAGGTGCAGGGAGAGTCCTAGTCATGGGGGGCTCTGGGTGAGCAGGGTCCCACGCTTCCATGGTCTACCCTCTACAGGGTAGGGCTTTGCACTGCCTGGAAGAGAGTGGTTACCCTTCAGCTTCTCAGCCCCCAGGACTTTTGGTTCTACAGAGCAACAACAGGGAGACACCTATACCAAAGGGTGGGACCAGGAGGTTACTGGGACTTGGGCCCAGCCAGCCTCCCACCCACTTTCCTTAGTGCCTCAAGTCGGTCTGAAGACAGTCCTACCTGGCGAGGGAGGAAGTAGGGTGCATCTGTTTCCACAATGATCCTCTCCAACGGGATCTGTCTAAGGGCATCCCGGGCCTCCCAGGCGGAGGAGTAGGTCAGTACTGCCGTAAAGCCCACCGACATGTTAGGGAAGTACTTCAACAAGGGCTCAATGACTGAGTAGCTGCCAGTGAAGCAGTGCCTGTTGGAGAGTATGGTTCAGGGCTTGCTCCCAGTCCTCAGCAGCAGCCCCCAGCTGCTTCCAGGCCTCAGCCCCCATTAGTAAACCCTAGAAAAGCTTTCACCCAAACAGACTCGAGAGCAAGCTGGGAAAGGAGCCAGTCCAAACACAGTAGGACCAAGCTGGCATGAGGTTCAGATACTGAGCACCACCAGTCCCTCGTCCTCCCAACACAGATCTGGGCAGCCATCTGACTTCTGACAACCACAGCCATGACACAGGCTGGAGAAGTATGGGGGAGGAGACACCAGAAATAAAGACCAGCCCTCCCAAAGTTACAATTACAGCATGGAAAATCATGCCTGAGTTGTCAAATACACTAAAAGGAAATGGTCAAATGGAAATAATGGGGAGTGGGGCACAGGTGAAATTCCCCCCTTTTTTTGAGACAGGGTCTCTCTACATAGACCTGGCTTATCTAGAACTTACTATGTAGACCAAGCTGGCCTTGACTAACAGAGATCCTCCTGTCTCTGCTTCTCAAGTACTGGAATTAAAACTTTTCTTCTTAAATGTGGCAGTAGTTCATGTTCTTGGGCAACAAATACTGTAAATTCATCTGGAACTCAGGACTTCCTGTAGCCACAACTCCCCAGTAAGCTATCTTAAGTTTTAGTCCAGCTGTCCCTTTAAAGACAGCCATTGATAAAGCCCTGAAAACCACCCAACCATTTCTCCACGGCACCTCAGCTGCTGCTTCAGTACCCAGTGGGTGGCAGCACAGTAGCTGAAAGCCCACACCCTCCTACCATCTGACAAGACCTAGAGTTCAGTTCCAGCCTCCCTGAATTCTGTTCATCCCTTCTGCCCAGCTAAACTGCTCACTCAGGCACCAACTCCTGACCATTCTAGTCAGGCTAAAGTGCCCTTTCTTGGCTTCCTCTATATCTATGCCCACCTGTCCCAAACCCTGTATACTGAAGTCACTAGTAGCCTTGTCCATCTTCAGCAGCTCCCCCATGGTATCCCCAGAGGCAGGGCTATGCCTGGTACATGGAATACAGGAATGCAAGGAGTTTCCTAGACTAAGACTGTGGTTACCACTGAGGCAAAAAACACATGCTAACTGGATAAATGGAGTTTCTGTCAGGTATGACAGCACATACCTATAATCCCAGCAGAGGGAAGACAGAGGCTCCCAATCAGAAATTCAAGGCCATCCTCAGCTATATATCTGAAGTCTGGCCTGGGCTAAAGTGAGACCCTATCACCAAAAAAAAAAAAAAAAAGCTTTCAAATTCAAGTACAGAAAAGAAGTATAAAAGGTATTATTTCAGAAACCTTGGAAGGTTCTGTATATGCTGAGCTACTGGACCCTACTGTGGTCTTTCCCACCACATGAGACCAGGAAGCCCCTTCTAACTCATTCATAATTAAAAGGTATCAATTTAAACTGTTGAAAAGCCACTGCAGTATAAGCAAAGACTGGTCAAGTGCAAAAAGTTTCATATGATTCTACTTAATGTTTAATTCTTAAAAACGCATGCTAAGAAGTCAGGTGTAGTGGCACACTACACTACTTGAAATCCCAGCACTCTAGAGGCTGAAGCAAGGGGATATTCATGAGTTCCAAGCTAAAGTGGACTTTCAAGACCCTGTCTCAAAACACCCATTTTTTTCTTAAATGCAATATGGGGGAAGAGGTAGAAATGGTGAAATGTATGAAAATCTAAAAATAAAGTTTAAGTTACTTTAAAAATGTAATAAAGGTTCAGATCACAAACGGCCTCAAAAACCACTCAGATAGCATGACTGCTTTCCTTGAGTTTCATTTGCAGCTAGTGCAGGAGTGCCATGTGCCCACTGAAGCTGCAGCTCCTAACCTATGGATCTTGTAGTCAGAGGGCACAAATTTTTTCATGATGTCCAACAGATCTTCATCAGCTTCACGGCAATGGATGACCAAGGGCTTCTTAAGAGATACAGCCAGCTGCAGCTGCCTCTCAAACACCTGAGAGAAAGCAAAGTGACAGCACTGGTTAGTGGCCCTTCAGTCTGTTCCCTATGGGTACTTTTAAATCTTAATTCTTTGCTTCTAACCTATACAATAGAATTATAAACACAGATACCATCTACTGCTACTTCCTACACTGCAGAGTCCTCAACGCCCTTGTGCTGCTTAACAACCTGCAATCCTCTCCGGTTCCCTGAGGAGACACTAACCAGAAGGCACTAGCCCAGAATGCAGTAACCCAGAGCTAGAGACCCCTACTTCTGCCCAGTTTGCTTCCCTGAGCAGCTGGCAATGACCATTATGCAGAGGTGCAGGGGCAGAGACCTAGAATGTATAGTAGTACCAATTTGCTTTCCTTCAGCTCAATACCTCACCTCTATTTCAGAAGACAACCAACTTCTTCTAGACCAGCAGTTCTCATCTTCCTAATGCTGTGACCCTTTAATATAGTTCCCCATGTTGTGGTAACCCCCGACCATACAATTATTTTCATTGCTACTTCATAACTGTAATTTTGGTAAGTGCTACTGTTATGAATCATAATGTAAATATCTGATATGCAGGATGGTCTTAGGCTACTCCTATGAAAGGGTCATTCAACTCCCAAAGAGGTCACAACCCACAGGTTGAGAACCACTGTTCTAGACCTTGCCCTATGCAAGAGTTGTACACTCACACATCTGTCCAGCTAAATACCTAGGTCTTAGGGTTCACAGTTTCTAGATGTCCTTCTAAGTAAGACCTGTGGATCTACTTCATTCTATAAAACTGGTAAAATCCAGTTAATAATGTAAGCAAACTAGAGTTAAATCTCTCTTTCCCCTACAATGGCCAGATTTAGAATAAATAGCACCAGAATTTTTTGCAGCAAGTTGCCTCACCTGACATGTAACACTTCCATGAGCAGTCTTTTTTTTTTAGATGTGGAACACAGCTCATGTTTGCATCTCCAGCACCAGTAACAACACACTTTGGGAAATGTCCACTTAGGAATGACATTCACAAGTTTGAAGCATGTGCCAAATCATCTCAAAATGGGGGCACAAGCCATTCATTGTCAATTCTGATGTACCTCTAAACTTTATAAAGTATTACATTTTTGATATTTATTTGGAGGGTGGAGGTATGAGGGAAGGTCAGAAGAGAACTCTCAAGAGTTTTTTCCTTCCTCCAAGTGGGTCTAGAGGATAAAACTCGGGTCATCAGAATTTGTGACACAACCCTTTACTCACTGAACTATCTCACTGGGACCCTTTAAGTGCTAAGCACAGGACAATCAATGACCAGACACAAATCAAATGATTTTTACATGGGTGCAGGAATCTGAGCTCAGGTCCTCATGTTTGCAAAAGGAAATAGGAAATCTTCCCCACTGAGCTATCTCCCCTACCCTTCTATTTGCTTTTCTTAAAATTGCTACAAGGCACAATTTTAAAATCGTTGCCACACATCTGCCCAAGGCCCTAGGTTAGGTTCTATCGGCTGCATGAGGATGGGGCCATTTACATGCAAAACATATTTTCTTGACAAGTAATTGTAAGACAAGCCACCAAATATCTCTTGCACTTACCAAGAGCCTAACATTAAATATATAATGGCTTGACACACACATCCAAATTATAAAAACAAAAATGGTAAGAGAAAAAATTCCCTAGCATGCAAGGCTAAGCAGAACAGCAGTAAAATATGTACAGCTGTGTTATTTACCTAGTATTCTCCCAACTATCTATGCACTGGTCTTCAGCTGACATGTCATTTCCAGGGATTGCTGACTTAACCTGACTCTCCTGGGAGAACCAGGCATTTCTTGCATTCTTATTAACTCAATAATTCCAGGCACAGATACCCAAGGTTCAATTAGGTGGGTGGAGACAGACACTCCATTCTTCTTGGTTTTTCATTCAAAGGATTCTGATCAACATACACAGAAATATCTATGGCCTAATCCTTGAAAGTTAAATAGTTAAATTTGTGACCACACAGATTAAAAAAAAAAAAAAAGAGATTTAACGAGAAGAACTCTATCAGGTTTTCCTCATTTTTTTTCTATTTTCTCAATCCTTCAGGAAGTATCGGGTAATAAAACTAAGCCTCATTCCCCCTAGTTCTGGCTACCCACCCCTTCTTGTGTGTACTGTGGATGAGATCCAGAACCCAAGTGTGGCCCATGCTAAGTGCTTAAGCACTCAACACTGTCAAGTCTGACTCTTCCCAATACTACCAGTCACAGTCCTTCCCTGGGTCCTACTTCCCCTCAAAGTAAGACTTTCAGCCGATGCAAACAAGCTGCTTGCTTGTCACTATTCACTTTACCAGGTGTCTAACTTGAGATTTATGTCAAAAACACAGCAGACACTTCCTCTCTCCAGCTTAGCACCCCCCATGTTGACAGAAACATCTAAGCTGGTTAAGTACTGCCCGGTGTATGTTCTGCCCTTCTCTGGCCAGCAACCTACTTCCCATTTTTCGTGTTGAGCCTAAGCTCACCAAACCAAGTGACAGCTGGAAGACCATAGGCCAAGTTCAGCTTCAGCAGAATGACTATAGAATTCTAGGTGTGATCCTAACCCCTCATAATCTAACAAAGGTCTTAGGTATTGTCAAGTCCTTTCAGCAGAGTCCCTGGCATCAAGCAGGCATCCAGTAAACATCAGCTATATAACTATGTGACACTTCAATGTAGAGCCCCCTGAACGTTCCTCTTCCCTTGGCACACCTAACCAGTGCCACAGGAACTGCCCTGCTTAGTGTTTTGTCAATTTGACATAAGCTACAATCATTTGAAAAGAGTGAACCTTACATTCCAATTAAGAGTTCCTTGAATATTCCTCTTCTCTTGGCACACCTAACCTATGCCACAGGAACTGCCTTGCTTAGTGTTTTGTCAATCTGACATAAGCTACAATCATTTGGAAAGAGTGAACCTTAATTGAGAAAATGCCCCTACCATATTGGCCTATGGGGCATTTCCTTGATTTGTGGTCGATGTGAGGAGATGTGGGACTGTCATAGAGCTAAGAGTGGGTGGAAACTGGCTTGGAACCCCGAGTCATCCCAGGAGCTCCTCACCTTAGTCCTGGCCAGAACCTAGTTAAATATTAAATACTGCCTGCTTCACAGAAGCAAATGAATGCTGCTTGTTTGGTTGTTGCTTATCTGTGCTGTAGCTGGAAGCATAGGGATGAGTCCATTTACTGATAAGGTGCCTTCCTCTTTTTCCCTTGAGACCACATCTTATGCAGAAGATGCCCTTTCAAGATCTTGATGCTTAGACTTGAGCCCCACATGCAAATGAGGCTACTCCAGTATCCTTGTCCCATCCCTGGTGACCAAAGACCCTCCCCTACCTATACCCTATAAATGTAACTTCCTTTGATTTAATAAATGAGAGATATTCTTCTTTGAGAGCCTCTCCTGAGTCTGATTTGCTCTCTTCAACTCTTAGTCCTCTGATCTGGGACCCACCAGGATGCGTTGACCCACACCCTGTGCTTTCCTTCCCAGGGACTGAGCTGGCAGCTGATAGCTCAGCCAAGAGCCAGGGAGGGAAGCAAGAGAAAAAAGAAAACAACAAGGAGGCCCAGATCACTGTGGGTCGCACCACCCTAGGCTGATAGTCCTAGAATATATAAGAAAGCAGGCTGGCCAGCCACAAGAAGCAAGCCAGTCAGCAGCATGGCCTCTGCTTCAGAGTTCCTGCCTCCAGGCTCCTACTCTGACATCTTTTGGTCATTGTGTTTATCACATCAATAGAAACCCTTATTAAGAGAGGGACTAAGTGAAAAAGCAGAGCATTATGTCTCACTATCCAGAGACTCTACATGTGCTCTGATGTAGTTACTTTATATACGTATCATGTGGCTAACACATTACTACCTCAAGCAAGATGTGAAAAGAGCCAGAGGAAAGCCAAATTCTGCACAGTCAAGACCCTATTACGCTAGCCCCAAGGCCTCTTAAGCATATAGCCGAAGACCTCACAGGTCTCCTAGCTGCTCCAGAAACACAGCATACATGCTCCACCACAAAACACTACCTGGGAACCAGGGAATGATGAATGGGAGGGCCACTGCCTCCTCTTCCCCAGCCTAAATGCTAAGTTCAAAAACTACTTAGAAAAAAGTTATGATGGTTAATAGTCATTATCTAAGACTGAAAGAGAATTATCTTTTTCTGTAACATGCATATTTCATTTTATAAAACCAAAACAAGCCCACTGGAGAGAGAGAGATCAAGAGTTAAAGGTCGTCCTTAGCTAAATAGCTAGTTCAAGCCCAACCTAGGCTACATGAGACCTAATCTAAACAAACAAACAAACAAAAAGTTTGCTACTTTCACAAAGAAAGCCAATGTCTTGCCACTGGCATTAGCCATAAGAAGTTTCAAAACTGCCGGACAGTGGTGACATACACCTTTAATCCCAGCACCCAGAAGGCAGAGGCAGAGACAAGCAGATCTCTGAGTTCGAGACTAGCCTGGTCTACAGTGAGTTCTAGGACAGTCAGGGCTACAAAGAAAAACATCACTAAAATTAAAATGGATCTTTAAAAGCAGGCCAGGCTTTTTCTTTTTTCCAATACAGACCAGAAGATGGACCAGTGGATAAAGGTACTTGCCACCAAACTTGAAAACTGAGTTCAATCTCCAGAACCCACATAGTGGAAGGAGAAAACAAACTTCTCTAACCTCCACTCACCAAGGCACATGTGCGTGCACATGAACACAACACATAGGTAAGTGTAATTTTTTAAAAGTCTCAAAATGCCTCTCTCCATCTTACTTTCATGGAAGTGCTAATGAAGACAGATGTAGTGGCACATGCCTTTAATCATACCACTTGGCAAGTGGAGGCAAGAGGATCTGAGTTCCATACTAGCCTGGTCTATACAGCAACTTCCAGGCTCACTAGGATTACAAAGGAAGACTCAAAAACAAACAAAATGCTATGGGGTGTGTCTCTGTAGCAGAGCAAAGATCCTGGTATTTAATCAACAATGCAAATTTCCAAATCAAACTAAACTAACAAAAACAAAACAGTAAACCGAGAAAGAGAGTTTGTAAACTAGGCACAGTGGCAAGGGTTTATAATCCTAACACTAGGAAGGCTGAGGTAAAAGGACTTCGAATTCAAGGCCAGTTGGATATAGTGGCAAAAAAATCCCACATTAAAAAAGGTTTTGGAAAACAGTTGAAGAATTGCATTCAAGGAGTTCTAAATGCAGAACAGCTTAGTGGGAGGTTCAACCACTAAAGGAAATGTCTGACAGAAGCAGACTAGAGGGGTGCAGTACCTGGTGCTGCTCAGGAACTGGTGTGGTACACTTGTGAGAGTAATCCAGACCCATCTCCCCAAACGCCACAGCCTTGGGGTGTCGTAAAGCACGCAAAAGCTTTCTTTCTTGACTCTCATTATAGTAGCGTGCAAAATGAGGGTGACAACCAAAGGCCCCCCAAACCAGATCTTCTTTCAAGAGTTCCTCCCATAGGCCATCAGTCAGTGTCCTTGGATCACAGAAGTCAGAGATGCAGCCCTGAAACTCCTTAGGGAAGGAGCTGCTATAAATCTTTCTGAACTTTGTAAAGGTCCCCTTGAAAGACAGCTTGGAGTAGAGCATGTCCAGGTGACAGTGAGTATCAATGAAGCCCTCCTCCAGGTTCAGCTCCCGGTGGCTCCTTGGCAAGGAGCTGGATGTGTGTTCTCTAGTGTGTCGAGGTGGTGTCTCCTCTTGGAATGTCCTTTTCCCCTTCACCTCCTCCTTCTCCTCCTCCTCTGAGCTTCTGGAGAATTGAAGTGAGTGGGAATTCTGGGACCTGCCTTCCTGAGCAATGTCCAAGCCTTTGGAGATTCTCTGGGTGCTCACTGTGGACTTGGAGGAATAAACACTCAAGTCTTGGCTGTTCTTTCCAGCCTGTGCTGAGTCATGGCTACTAGATCCCACCAATGGATAACCTGGAGTCTTATGGCTGCTAGTCCAGTAGCTGGCATAGTCACACCACGGGCTACTATACAGATGAGGAGGGTACATAACATAGTCTGTGGGGAAGGTAGAAGATTCTGGGACTGCTGAGTATTTCATTGAGACAGGCTCCTCCTGGGAGAACCTCACAGTCGCCAGCTCATCCACATCTGACCAGTCACTCCCTGAAGAGGGATGCTCTATCACCACCTCTCTGTCTGTGTGCTGCATAGAAGAAAAACAAGTTAGCCCTCCTATGGGAAACCCCATTCAGTGCTGTGGTTCCAGAATGATCTATTCCCTCCAGAACTCACATTGACCTTAATCCCACTCTGACATTACACCAGAGGGTATAAACTTAACCTAAATATGTGGTTTAGAAGCAAGGCCCTTGCAATGCAACCAGAATCAAATAAAGGCATCAGTGTAGAACCTGATGACTGAATACGGGGGCTCGAGGCAGAATTTCTCAGATTCCCTTAAAGCTACATGTTAACTGAGTTTTCAAATGCTTCTAAATGGGTGTGAGAAGATTCAACATGTACAATTTTTGAACCAAATTCTCAAGAGGAAAGAAGTTTATTTCCTTTTCTCTCATCTGCTTTCTATTGGCCAATGTTTGTGTAAAAACTCAATTTTATCAGCTTCCCCACCTCAAGCTGTAAGATGGATACTGTATTTAACAGAGCAGAGAATCAAGACAGAAAGCACCAAGATCCCTAAAGCTGGACTCATCTTTCTTAAGCCAAAATTCTATTTTGTTTAAGCCACTAACATGTTGGTCTTTTCAATGCAGACAAAGCTACATCCTGCCACATTTAATAGAATTTTTAAAGTATTGTTTAAAAAGCTGATCTGAAGTTATTAATAACTGAAAGGAATGGTGAAAAAGTGGCATTAATTTCCTGGAGTCCGTGTTAAAGTAAGTATTGCTTTTAGTTACTATCCTCTGGGAAGCTAGCAGTTAGGGTTAGAAGCTCTTGCCTAGTACACCTAGGGTCCTGAGTGTGATCCTCAACATGGTGTTGGAGAGAGGTCAGGAGGGGGGACGATAACTGGGATGACACCAAGAATTGTATCATCTACATACATCATTTACGATCAAACTAGAAAGACTAAATGCCAAATATATGTAATCAAGAGAATTCCAATCTCAGATGTTTGGTGTGGGTTCATTTACCTTTTGAATATCTGCATGAGAGTCAGAGTCATCAAAAACTTCGAGGGCTGGAGAGGGTTTGTCAATGACTGTCCTTCGGTCACCAAGCAGCTCTTCACTAGTTTTCTTCACAGAATCTATAATCACTCTTCTGTCACAGAAGCTGCTCCTGTCTAGCACAGACTCTTCCTCCTCCACCCTGGCTTTTGTAGGTGACTCCTCTTTCTGAGGCACAGTGATTGTAACATTCCTGGCTGGTCCTTCAATATTCTTAACCACTTCTTCCCTGCTCTTGGCCAGTCTTTCCACACTCCTGGCTGGTCCTTCAATGCTCCTAGCCAGCCCTTCCCCGCTCCTGACCGAGGGTCCTTCCCTGCTCCTGGCTGGTCCTTCCACATTCCTGGCTGGTCCTTCCCGATTGGGATGCTCTCCCAAGCTTGCTTTCCCCGAGTGGTGGCAGCCTCTTCCTTCCTCTTGGGCATTGACTTCCCCAGGATGCCCTGGATGGCCTTCAGGTAGATCACTTTAGAGCCCTGGTCTCGAAGCCTGTCCTTCTTCCTTTTCTGGAACTTGTTGGGTTCCTCCATAGCATCACTCTGACCCTCAGCTTCAGCTGCAAATTCAGAGTTCGTAGAGTGACAAGAACTATCTTTAGAATCGACCTGGAATTAAAAAGAAACTTTCAAAAGTTTAGTCTAAGAGCAATTTCATATCTGCAGCACTTAGCCAATGACAAGATACTGTGGTACCATCAGCCCAAGTTTCCCTTGGGCTGATGTGTTAAGATTCTCCCAGACAGTAGTTTGTCCTGACTCTACTGTGGAAAGGCTTCAGTCTTAAAATTCACTTCTGAAGTGCATCTTGGCATCCTCTTACCACAGTGGGCAGGGAGCATGGAGACAAACAGTATAATTAATTACTTTACACTGCAAGGTGGGAAGCAATGACACACTTCACAATAGACAAAAGAACAGTTCAATGTTTCCCACTGGAACTAGCCCAGTCCCACTACAAAAATCAGGAAACCTAAGACCCTGGCAAGGAGTAGGACTGGCCCAAGGAACCCAAGTTCCCCAGTCCTAAATGAGTTCTGTTCCTATGGCCTAATCTTCCTTCAATCTCTTACCAACTTATTCCCCAAAATGAAATCTTGCTGTTAGGAGGATATGCTCCCAAAGACGATCCCTAAGGATGCACTAAGTCATTCTTAGTACCCACTCCCCACCTCCAGAAACACAGGCAAAACATCAACTCCATTCTCTCTTCTGTATCCTCTTACTCCAAGAGCCCACAGCTAGACTATGATTAATTTATGTTAACAAATAGGTCTATTCTTAACCCAGCATGGGAGAAAAACTGGAGCCCTCCCAAAAGCAATGGAACATCAAACCTCCACAGCTGTAAAACGCAACATACATGATCCCAGGGTATTCTATAGCCACTGCAGCTAAAACATTTTTTTTATTAAGTTCCCCTTAAAGTAAATACACTCACTCAGGCAAGACATAGTGAGACACAACTATAATCACAGCACTTGGCTACGGTAGGAAAATCACTGAATTTGAGCCCGTGTGAACTACATACTGAGTTCCAGGTATAACTGGGTTAATTACTAAAAAATTGTACTCAAAAACAAAAAACAGAACCAGTGAGATGGTTCATCAATATAAAGTCACTTCCCACTAAGCCTAATGATCTTAGTTCAATTCCCAATACCCACATGGTAGGAGAAAACCAATTTCTCTAAGTTGTCTTTTGACTTGCACACGTGTGCCATACACATGCATACATACACAAAATAACTGCAATATAAATAAATAAATAAATAAATAAATAAATAAATAAATAAATAAGCTCAGAAAAAGGAAGTCCATATTGCTGAATATATCACCTGCTCTGGCTACATGACACGGAGAAATGAAGCTGGAAGTCTCTTCCCTACTAGCTAGCTTTCATAATGCCAGAAGGGACTACTCATGCTGTTGGGAAAGAATTATCATCAATGGTTTTAGTATGCTGTGGATCCTCAATGTTACACACTGATGTAATAGAGGTATTGACTAGCTAACCAATTTCTGATTCTTGCTGCATGGGGCTGGAGACATGGCTCAGTGGTTAAGAGCATGTCTGCTCTTCCAGAGGACCCTGATTCAATTCCCAGCATCCACATGGCAGCTCAGATCTGTCTATAACTACAGTTCCAGGGGATCTGATACCCTCACATAGACATACATGGGGATAAAACAACAATGCACATAAAATACAACAAAAATTAGCTGCTAAAAACAAAAAAACTCGCTGACAACCGGAATTCAATCCCCACAATCCATATGATTGGGAGAACCTACTTCTAAAAGTTGTCTTCTGATCTCCAAACACTGGCACAGACACACACAAAAATAAAAGTAAAAATGGGTTTATTGAGCACACTGCAAAGGGCAGCAAGCTGAGCAATAACAAGAGTAATTTTTCTATAATTCTGAGAATCTAAGGGCTCAGGTGTTAGCTCAGTGTAGAGCACTATCCCTGACAAGGTAAAAAGGAAAACCTAATAAATAGTAAAAATAAATTACTTATTTTTTTTTAAGATTTATTTACTTTATGTACACAAGTGTTTTGCCTGCATGTATGTCTGTGTATCACCTCCATGGAGGCCAGAGGGATTTAAATTCCCTGGAACTGGAGTTACAGACAGATGTTAACTGCCATGTGGGTGCTGGGAACTAAACCTGTGTCCTCTGGAAGAGCTATCAGTGTTCTTAAACATTCAGCGATCTCTTCAAGCCCAATAAACATTATTTTGTTACTGTAAAAAAGGAACATCTCTAGAAGAGACAGGAGGACCAGGATTTCAAAACCAAACTCAGCTGTTAAGACTCTCCCAAAAAAAAATAAAATAAAATAAGTCAACTTCAGACTTGAGAAATACAAGAAAACAAAGTGAGGTGGTCATCAGTACTGTCTGGTAAGCAGGTGCTGGGGATGTAACTAAGTTACACTTGCCTAGTACATTAAGGTCCTGAACCAATCCCAGCAGGGAATAAATAAAATAAAATGTTCAAACATCTTCCCTTGAATATTCTGTGTCCTGACACTGAGAGCTCTGAGTTGACCGCTTGGGATTCATAAAGCCAAGTGGGCATCTATCAAAGTCAAAGCAGACAGAGTCAAGGACAGTGATTAAGCAACATGATATAGCCCTGGGAAAAGGTTTTTATCAATGCTCCTCAGCTGTGCCAGGTCACAACACCTGAGACTGAAGACAAACAAGGTCACGTATATTAAGCAAGAAGAGGCATACATGTCCTGGAGTCATGGGACCATTTCCCCATCCCTCTCATTACACAGTGCCTTAGAACCTGACCTCAGATCCAAAAGACTGCTTGGCATACAATAACACTCAAAGTAGTGATTGTAACAATCAAAGGAGACCCTCATTGCCTTCATGAAAGACAGAACCAAGCAAGGATTCAACTCAAGCAGATTAGAAGCCATACTCTCAATTAAGTGACAATCAGCAGCATAGCCTCAAAGTAAAACTTCCTGTCCCTGACACTGGGGTTCTGTCAGTGATACTAACTGGAATTATCTAACATAGCACGTGATGGACTGATAACAAAATTTGTTAAGCTGTATGAGCAAAGGTTTCTATTTACCTGACTTACAGTCAATACTGTTCTGCCAAAGATAACTTTTCAATTCACCATTATTTATAAACTTAAAAAAAAAAAAAGGGAGCTAGAGAGATGGCTCAGGAGTTAAGAGCACTGGCTGCTCTTCCAAAGGACTAAGGTTCAATTCCTAGCACCCACATGGCCACTCACAACTGTCTGTAACTCCTATTCCAGGGGATCTGACACCTTCACACAGACATATATGAAGGCAAAACACCAATGTACATAAAATAAAAAATTAAGAAAAATCCACTTGCCCTCCAGAGCTCAGGCTACAAGGTCTATAATGAGAAAACATGGGACATGGGGTGGAGATGAAACTCAGTTATAGCCCAAGCAGTGGTGGTGTACGCCTTTAATCCCAGCACTCAGAAGGCAGAGGCAGCCAGATCTCTGTGAGTTCGAGGCCAGCCTGGTCTATAGAGTGAGTTACAGGACAGCCAGAGTTACAACCCTGTCTGCAAGAAAGGGAAGGAGAGAGAGAGGGAGGGAGGAAAAGAAAAACAGAAAAGAAATTCCGTTGTAAAGCATGTGATTAGAAAACAAACACTTAGCCAAAGAGCTTCACTTATGAAACTACCAAGAGTCAATGCAATGAAACATACCTATACCTCTCTAACACTTGGGAGATGGACAAAGGATTAGAAGTTCAAGGTCATCCTTGGCTCCATGTTGAATTCTAACTAGATTAAATGAGCCCATCTCAAAAAGCCATCCAGAAAGGTTTTAACACTCCTTTCCTTACAAACTGCCCGCTTTTTAGGACTAGCAGAGTTCCGAGCTCCAAACCTATAGTGTAATTATGGTAGGCGAACAGAGAGCTTTATTTTACCATTACTAAAGAATTCCTCACTCCTGTAACACTCCCTGGCACAAAGCAGACCTTCAGTAAATCCACGCAAAACCTGAAATGGATCTGCTACACGCAAAACCTGAAATGGATCTGCTCCTCGAAGTACTCCTCAGCCTGCTCTGAGAACTTCCCAACCACTGGGGAATTAGACTTGAGTTAATCTCCAAAGACATCTAACAAACTAAAAAAAAAAAAAAAAAAAAAAAAAACACCCAAACCAGATATAGTGGCATACGCCTTTAAGCCTGGCAGAAGCAGGCAGATATCTGTGGGTTCCAACGTGGTTAACATAGAGAGACCCTGTCTTAAAAATCCAAACCACACAAAGAGAATGTCAACATTCGAGAATCCACAACGTCGGTGAAAAGACACATTAAGAGTTCAATTCCTTAGCCGAGATTCAGTGTAGTAGTTCTCAGAACAAAGACAATTTTTTAATTTTACTTTTAACTAAGTGTATGTTATGTGGGTAATGTGCACATGTAGATGTCCATGAAACCACAGGAATGGGATCCCTGGAATTACAGGTGATTCTGACCTGGGCTCAGAACTTGGGTCCTCTGCAAAAGCAGTACATGCTCCAGTCCCAAGGGCAAAATCTTTAAAGGGACCGAAATCTACACCCTCCTTGCAGGGCATTGCTCCACCTTCCACTGTTGTGCTTCTCCAATCCCACCTCTCATTTTCAATCACCTGAAGCCTGCAAAGATCCCTCCCAAGTCCTCTTTAATCACTCTCTCTAGGGTGGCGGGCCACAAGTCCTGTCAATCTTTCCGTAGTTCCAAATGCCACCAAGTTTGAAAACTCCCTCGACACTGAGCTCCACCCCCTGAACCTCCCCCTCCCCCCCAACACACACAGGCCCTACACAGGAAGATCTAATTTTCAGTCTCCTCCTACCAAATTTCTCCTCTCCACCTCTCAAGCAAGGGACTCCACCGTTTGCGAGAAGTGGCTGCCACCTACCTTAACGCTACAAGCTTCCTTCCGTGAAGAAGCCATTTCTTCAGGGGAGGAGTGAGCCGGGTGCAGAGGGGATCCCTTAGACGTAAGGAACCTGCGAGGGCTCGCAATCAGGAAACCAGGGGAGGCGGCCTCGCCCGCACCAGAACCCGAAGAGAGGGAGGACGACGAAGAGGAAGAGGAGGTGCGGCGGCGGGCTGAGCTCCGGGACTTGGGGGCCACATCGTTCCCCCGCCGGGCTTTCACACGCTGAGGGCTGCTGGCCCCCCGAGGACGCGACGCAGAGCTGCGAACTGGCAGGCTGGAGGGGGCCACATTGCCGGGCTCCCGGGGGCGGCTGCGCTTGCTGGGACACCCTTCCGACGTGCTGCCCCAGTGGTACTTGACCTTGCGCCGCTCCGACGCCATGGGCACCTGTCAGGGACAGAGGGACAAGGGTTGCAGCACCAGCCTTCGCGGCTGCTCACCTCACGCCACCAGGAAGCCGCCAGGGCAGCGGCGGGGGCCGGTCCCACTGACCTTTCCCACTCCAGTCGTCCGCCCATCCCAGTGCCGCGGGCTTCAGGGACGCCACAGCGCTCCGAGACGCGCCCACGGGCCGAGCACCAAGCCCGCGCCGCGCCGCCGAGGTCTGCGAGCGCTACCGTCAACACCGCGCCGCCGCCGGGACGCCGAGGCGCTTCCGGCGCGGCGCAGCGTTGTGTCGACCTTCCGAAGACCCTCGCAGGGGTCCGGGCGCGTGTGAGGCTGCCCGCTGGGCCGCGCTCGCCCACAGGCCCCGGACGCCGAGGGCGGGCCGCAGGCGGGGTGGCCGCTTGGCGCCCACCGCCCGCCCCGCCCCGGGCCTGAAGGAGCAGCTGGCTTGGGAGCCGCGCGCCGGAAGTCACCTCAGCCCGCCCAGCAGCCCCTGCCCAGCGCCGCGCCGCGCCCTCACCCAGGCCTCCGCCCTACGGTCGCTCCGCAACCCGGCCGTCAGCACAGCTGAACCAGCCCTACGGCGGGCGGCCGGCGGGCGGCGGAGGCGGAGCCTGCGCCTGGGACAGCGCCCATTGCTCCAACGGGAGAGGGGCGTGACTCCACGCAAGACGGAGCGCGCCTGTTGGTCAGGCCTTCTGGGGCGTGACCCCGCGCCTTATGAAGCTCTCTAGTTGGTTGGGAGCGACGTGGGGCGGAGCCTCTCACGTGGCCCTGGAGCCGCACGCGCCGCCACCGGGGGACGCTGGGGAGCCCGGTGCTGGAAGGCTGCTTCGCGGGCTTCGGTTTCAGATTCCCGCGTGCCAGGCGTTGTCACGGTTTTTTAATGTAGGAAAGTGCGGTTCGGTGAAACCAAGGGACACACCCAGAAAGAGATGGAATTGGGGTTAGAAGACAAACCACAAATCAAAAGTAAAGCCGGGCCTTCTGGATAGACTTGTAATTCCAGCTGCTCAGGTAGAAGAGGTAAGAGGTTTGCCATATTCGAGGTCAGCCTAGACAATTTAGACCCTGCCTACATATAAAAATACTTAAAACGGGGGCAGGTAGGGGGATGAAGCAGCTGTAGTGGCTCACATCTGTAATTCCATTTGGGTCGCTGAGGCTGGGAAACTTGGGAATTGGAAGTTTGGGATACTAAAGAGTTTCAGTTCAACCTAGGCTACTGAGTGAATCCACCTCTAGAAATAAAAAGTAGTGCCAATCTTTAATCCCACATCTAGGAAGGTGGAGACCAGAGGATCCAGACTTCAAGTTCACCTATAACTACCTGAGACCCTGTCTCAAAGCTCCCCACACCATCCCAGGAAAGGTAATGGCAGTGGCTCAGTAACAGAGCACTTACGGGAAGCAAGATTTTGATTCCCTTCACGGAATAAACTAGGTGTCATGCAAGCCTGTAATCCCAGCACTCCGGAGGTGTTGGAGGGAAGATCAGGAATTCCAGGTCAGCCTGGAATACATAAGACACCCCACCCCCAACAAAAAAAAGTAAAGACAAAGGAGGAAGAGTTTATCTTCCTATTTAAGATACAGTCCATCATTCCTGGACAGCTCACAGCTGTGGTAGCAGGAACATGAGGATCTTGGCATTCAGTTGGCTTTGACTTTATTATTATTCTTCAGTAGTTGTACACCTACTGTATTGCTCATCAAAGAAGACAAAGATTGTATTCATAGGTGGGAACCCAGAGAGACCTCAGCAGAGGGAACCACTATCATGGTAAGTGCCACACTGGATAGTGGAACCCTGATGGTCTCCACTATCTCTAAGCTCCTCAGGTGTTCTATTGCTAGCACATGCAGACCATAAGGAATTTACAAAAAGCCAACACCTGCAGACAATACAAAACACCAAGGCCTAGGCATCCCTTTTCCAACAGTGCACAAAACAACCATTTTAAACATAACTAAAAATAAACTTCTGTTAATCCTCTCTGTAGAAAACACCCTCATAGGCACAACCAGAGCACATCTATCTCCTATGTGACTGTAAACTCGAGTCGACAGTGAAGGCTAACCATCCCAGAAGCCATCACCATTTGTAACAATAAAAAGAGAGCAACTTGAATATCCATGAAGGTTTATACAAATGCCTCACCCCCACTATGGTGGAGGCACTGCTGATGAAACTCACTGTAGGGTAATAGACCAAGGAAAAAACAATCTGATTTGGCCTAACCCTAAGCCCAAGACTTGGAAATCACCAATCCTCACCGTCAGACTTGGAAATCTCTGCCCTCCCCCACCAAATAAATAAAAATTTAAAAAAAAATACATATATATATTTATCTGCTGCTTCCCTTTCCCTGCAGAGCTGCCCTTCTTTGTCTCTCCAATAAATCTCTCTTGTGAGGTTTGTTGTATGGTGTGACTTCGTGGTATTCCTTGGCACCCGACTGCCAAGATGCCCTTGCACTGGAAAAACCCTTACACCCACCCTAAGGTAACAATATCCTAAGTCTACTATGTGGGTAAAAGCACTTTCCACAACCATGAGGTCTTGAGTTCAAATCCCAGGACCCACATAAAAGCTGGGTATGTAGCATATCTATAACAAGAAACCTTGTGGAAGAAGGATTGACAACCGCAGTCATCCTCCTGAGCTCCACATACATGATGGTGTGCACACCACATACATACACATAAATGCACATGCACACATGGTACAAACAAAAATACATAAATGAAAGCAAAAGAAAGAGTCCTTAAGTCAAACACATTCTGTAAACAAATTCACCCAGAGTCAAGATATCTGCTGGATTTCAAATATTTTTATTTTACAAAAAGGTCACTATAGTGGAATTATTTTAAATAGTGAATTAGAAACAGTTTTGTTCCACAAAAAGGTTTGTAACATGACTTTTCAAAAATATATTCACTGAATAAACATTTTCTACATAGCAGAAACATGAACTTAATATATTCTATTTATTTTATAAACAGGACAGATGCGTTTTCAAAGTGCTTCTATAGCCATTACACCTTTCTTCCCAAGAGCTGAGGCAGGGAGAATAGAGCAGGGGTTATCTTACAGGGATACTGAGTTCCAACACATTGAGTGATTTACTTAACTAGCAGCAGGATCAAACATGAGACTAGTTCTCATGATTCTTCACCCAGCTATAAATAACACACAATCTCAAAGTCTCCATAAAAAACTAAACATTGGTGTGATGGGCGGATTGAAGGTGCAAAGCGGGCAGTTCATAAATACCAATGGCTTGCAAGATTACTGACCGAAGAAGTGAGAAAGCCTCCGGAGTCCTTTGCCAATGTCATGGTTTTGTAATCTTGAACTCGAGATAGGAGTCACTAATTGCACTGAGACACCAGCTGAAGGTCTTTTAGGAAATGGAAGTTTGCAGAAAGCTGTCAGAAATATGACTGATAGATGGTGACTCTGGAAAACACCATGGGTACTGCAGGATTGCTGTCAGTTGTGGAGGAGTGAGAGCTGCCAGGACAATGGCATCTCTTGGGGTGGTGGTAATCAACATGGGCTCTCTGGAACAATAAAACCACCCAAATCCTTGGGTCACACACCAGGTGTTCCACTTCATAATCCTCTAAGAAGTCCTCTTCCTGCAACTCAACTCTGACAAAATCAAGTTTCCTTCTGTCCTATTTGGTATTCGGGTTGTATGGGTCTCAGCAGAACTACAACAGACTGGGGCTGCCAAAGACCTCTTCCTTGACTAGACACTTGTCTGTTCAGCTGAGGATAAGGAACCTCAGCTGTGCTATAGTCATCAGGGTCCAAAAAGCTCAATGCTGTCCAGTTTCTCCTCTTTGTAGAGTAGAATGTTCTCCATTAGTTTCCTTTTGGCCTCATTGATCTCAATTTTCCACGAAGTCTCTGTAGCTGATGTTCAACAGAAAGTAGAAAAAGTGCAGCTTCAACTAGTGTTACTATTAAAATCCTCTGAGTCAGACTTGATCAGAGTTTCATGTCAAGTTTGTGAATCAGGTCCCAAACACAAGCAGTGTGTCAGAGCTTCAGCCTTTGCAGGGATATCTGCACTCTCTCCACCCCACACACTATACACACCCCAACCCCCATCACACATACACACTTTTTCCACAAAGAAGAGGCTCCCATGTTCCTCCACAGTTAGGGGGAAAGTGTGGAGTCAACAATACTGACATGTTTCTAAATTCTCCTTCCTCCCCAAAGAAGGGGTAAGAGCCTAGACTCCCAGTGAGTCACATTATAAGGCATGGTCACACTTCATTGAAAAAGCCTCAACAATTATTTCACTAGGAGGCCCCCGGCATATTTGGACCCAAGTGCCAGTGATAGAAGGTATCATTAGAAGTGATTGACAAGAAGAGGAAGGCAGGAGGGACCACACACAGAGAAGTGTTGTTTTTTAAGGACAACAGGATATGCCACATACAGTGTGTTTTTATAAATCATTTTAGGTCATGGTGGCACATAATTGCAATCCCAAAATAGGTAAATCCAGACAGGGTACTGGCCATCTCACCAGCCCTTGGGAGGTGAAGGCAGGAGGATCAGGAGTTCAAGGTCACCCTTAGTTATGTAGGAAGGTCCACATTATCGTGGGCTACATTAGTGAGACACTGTCTCAAAACTAAAAAAACAAAAACCTCTAGGACTGGGAATATGGCTTAGTGGTGTCATACTTATTTGCCTACAAACCATGAGGACCTATATCCAGTCCCCAGCACCACAAAAATGCACACGTGAATACATTTTAAAAAATAATATCTGGGGGCTGGAGAGATGGTTTAGCAGTTAAGAGCACTTGTGCTTGCTCTTCCAAAGGACTTGGGTTTGTTGCCCAGCACCCACATGACGGCTCACAACCATCCATAAGTAATGTACACATGTTGCACAGGCTTACATAGAGACAGAACATTGACACACATAAAATGAGATTTTAAAAATAAGTAAATATCACTCTCTCTGGATCCTGGAGGAAGAACTAATGAGCCAGAGGCAAGAGTGGATCAAGGATGAGGGAGGCCATTAGCAAATGAGCAGTAGCTGTGACCAGGGAGCAGTACAGAGATTGAGGTGGGAAAGATTTAAGAGGCAAGCAAGTAGACAAATGGACACCGGTTAACCAGGATTCCTCTTTGTGTAACCACTGAGCAATGGATGCCTGAATAACTAAACAGAGCCATGAATTAGGAGAAGGGGGAGTAGAACAGCCCAAGCCTGGGTTACAGGAGTGATCGTGCATGGCACTTCATCTTCCAAGCTTACCATCCTGGGGTGGCTGTGGGCCCGCACAGGCCTCTGAGGAGGAGTCAGCCTCAAGGCCTCCAGTGGCCGATGGCTGTGCTGTTCCATTTTCCACGGACAGTGGTGAGGAGGCAACTCTGGCACGGGACGTCGCCATCTCAGAAGAAGAGACACTGAGGCTGGAATTGTCAACATCATCCGTTTCCTCTGGGGTATTGGAAGATGAGCCTGTGCCCTCAGAAAACCCACTCCAAGGGAGGGATGGCTGACCTCGGAGCAGTTCTTCCACCTCAGTCATGGAGACTCGTGCCTTGGGGGAGGAGACAGACAAGATACCGGTCAGGAACTCAAATTGAACCCAAAGGCGAGCACCTGGTCTCCTGGGAATTATAATCAAATGAAAGAATAGCATCCTGCCTCAAAGAGCCTGAACTTGACCCCAGCAGCCAGAGTCACAGATGAGTATGTGAGCCCAGGTGGTCCAATCACTGCACCCCATTCTTCTGATCACAATTACTGGGTCAGGTGTAGGCAGATGTCTATCTGTGTGTATCTCTAAGACCTTGAGTTGAATGCAGAGCCTTGAGTATACATGCTAAACAAACATACTGCATGGAATTACATCCTGGACTTCTTTTTTGTCTTCTTATGTTTGAGCTAGGGGCTCATTATATTACCTCCATGCCTTGAACTCACTCTATAGCCCAAGCTGGTCTTAAACTTGTGGTTCTTCTGCTTCAGCATCCCAAGTAGTTGGGATTACAGACCTGCACTACAGCTTACCACACATACCCTTACCAAGTTTAATTTCCTCAGTGCCTTGCAAAAAATTCAGTGTGTAGCCTGATGAGATGGCTCAATAGGTAAATGTGCTTGCTGGCAAGACTGACAATCTGAGTTCGATCCCCAGGATCCATATGGTAAAGGAGAGGAATAACTTCTGGAAGTTGTTCTTTGACCTTGACATCTGTCATGGTGTGTGCACACTATATTTTACACGAACTTTTAAAATCTCATGTAAACTCATTTATTTTACACATGATCACAATGCTTTTTTTTTTTTTTTTTTTTTTTTGACAGTCTTCCTACAGCACCGTGGCTGTCCTGGAACTCACTGTGTAAACCAGGCTGACCAGCTGGGAACCTTCAGAAATCCACCTTCCTTTGCCTCCCAAGTACTGAAATTTAAAGACATGAACCACCACACACACCCAGCTACAATAAATTTTTATAAATATAAAAACCAGAGTCTAATAGCATAGGAGAAGCCTGTAATCCTAGCACTTGAGAAGCAGATACAGCATCAGGAATTCATGGCCACTTTGCTAAGTATGAAATTCAAAGCCAGCCTGAGATACAAGAAATAGCATCTGAAAAACAAACAGATGACAAACCCAAGAGTGGTAGCTCCCACTCATAATCCCAGCATCTAGGAGACTGAGGCAGGAGGACTACCTCAAGTTCAAGGCCACTATGAGCTACAGTGTAAGATCCTGTCCCCAAAAAGAAAGTTGCAGCAGGGGGAGGCAAGATTAATTACCCTGTAAAGACACATGCCACTGAGCCTGGTGAGCTGAGTTCCATCTCCAGAACCTACATGGTGGAAGGAAAGAACTGACTCCCACAAGTTCCCTCAGAACCCCCATGTACAAGTGCACAGACAATAGATGATAGATAGATAGATAAATAGATAGGCAGGCAAGTCAGTGCATGGCAGAGTTACCCAGTGAACTAGATCCTGCTGGGTTTCCAGTCCATGGTTCTAGAACTGAGCCTGGAGTCCAGGGGCTTTGAAGTGTTTTGTCCTCTTTACAGTCTAGTCTTAATCCTTGAACTGGAACACTTCAGCCTTCATACAATCAATAACATTTAACTGCTAGAAAGCTTCAGCCTTACTCTTCCTAGATCTATTGCTAACTGAGCCACTCTAACTAGCTCCTTCTGAACTCTGACTCTTCTCATTTAACTTGACTCTCCAGCTGTGGGACTGTCATAGAGCTAAGAGTGGTTCAAAGCTGGCTTGGAACCCAGAGTCATCCCAGGAGATGAGAATGGTAGGCATCAGGTGTCTCACTTTTGCCCTGTTCAGAGCCCAGCTAAATATTAAATATTGCCTGCTTCACAGAAGCAAAGGAATGTGTCTTGGTTGGTGCTTATCTGTGCTGTAGCTGGGATGTAGCATAGGGATGAGTCCACTGATAAGGTGGATTTACTGATAAGGTGCCTTCCTCTTTTTCCCTGTGAGACCACACCTTATACAGAAGGTGCCCTTGCAAGACCTTGACACTTAGACTTGAGCCGCACATGCAAATAAGGCTGCTCCAGTATCCTAGTCTTAACCAATGGATCCCAACCCTGAGTACCAAAGACCCTTCCCTGCTTGTGGCCCTATATATGTTCCCTATACACTGCATTAACGTGACTTTGGCTTCCATCCCATAAGTGGGTCCCAGGGTTTTTTATTCTACACTGTACAATTCTCTGCACGGCAATTGGGTCTGCGTCAGCCCGGATCCTTGTCCCTTTCCCTTCCCCCACACTCCTCTTCCTGAGTTCCTGCCTGAGAGCTCTGAGCCAACAAGCATGGAGAGCCAAATTTGGTCAGCATGTGGGAGGAGGGGGGCGAACAGAACACCAGGGAACCTATATCCAGCTTGCTTCTCCACTGACTATTCAAATAACTCACTCTTGTCTACTCTCTGTAACTCCTCTGTAACTCTTTTTTATTAAGCTGAGAGCCTACCTTTTCACATGAGATTGGGCATGTCCTTACTCTGCTAATTCTTCCTCTGATTAGTCACTTTGTGTGCCATTCACTGACTCATCTCAGATGTCACTTCCTGTGTGAACCTGACTCCTTCTGAGTTCTACTTCCTGTGTCTGCTTTCACTGTTTTTTTCTAGGGATTAAAGGCATGGACTACCACTGCCTTCTGAATACCAGATTAAAGGCGTTTGCTACCATTGCTTTCTGAATATTGGATTAAAGGTGTGTATACATTCTATCCAAACCACACACAGACCTCTGAATATAAACCCTAGCTTTCACACAGGGCTATTCCACTGTACTAGACCTGCAGGGTTTCCTGCTTGGACTGCTCGTTATGTGCTTAAGGATGAGTTTCCTGTCAGACTCAACACAGTGAGTCCTGTCATACACCATCCTGGTGCTCACCACACAGACAACTCGCACACAAAGACCAGGAACACCAGGGCAGCAAGACAGGACTGGCTTGTTCAGATAGGTCCTCTGGAGTTAGTGAGGGGCCTTCAGGAACTTATTACAGCTCAGCTTAGGACCACAGATCAGGCCCTCCAAGCCATCCTCTCCACAAGAGTGGAGGAAAAACAACAGGGCCAGTGACAGACCAGGAAAGAGAGCAGACTGAGGGAAGACAGGACGAGATTAGCTCCCATCAGAGGCCCCATTCTGCATCCCCTGAAGCCCAGCCAGACACCAATCTTCAGGGTGCCCCAAGACCCACACAGCAACCAGATTCTGCTGCAGACAACCAATGCTAAACATGGCTTATTACATCACCAGTGTGTGAGTCTTCCTAGGTAAGGCAGTAGGCAGCAGAATGCTCACCTCCTCCAAGCTGGGATTGCGCCTCTGCAGGCAGACACATACTGCAGTGGCCCAAGCTTCCACACAGGCCTCAGGTAGCAGCCCTGCCCTCCTCTCCAGGTGCTTCTCGAAGAGCTCTTTCACCACCACCTTCCCCATGCCTGTCTTCCTGGAGCAGAGCGAGGCAGTGCTGCCGGGAATCTCACTGAGAAGCAAATCCTTCTGTTGGAGGAGAGTAAGGAGGTCCAGGTGAGAAGCTGGGTGTGGCAGGATGACTTAAAAAGAAATGAAGGTGTCCCAGAAACAACTTCAGCACTCAAGCACTTGAGAACCATGGGACTTGCTCTGTGTACAGGGCATTCCCCAGGACATTCACAGCTCATCAGCTGTGGCTTAACTTATCCAGCTTTGGTGGCTCCATCAGAAAATAGGAATACGAAATGCCTATTTCTGGGTGTAACACAAATACAAATTCAATAATGGACCTAAAACACAAAGTGTGACGCTCAATAGAAAAAATATTCAATAGCCCATTTCTAATAAATACACCTCCCATTTGCATAATATATACCTGGTGAATACTAATAACCATCATTTACATAGCACTTACCACATGCCCATCACTTATAATTTAATCGTTTTTTTTTTTTAGTTTTATTTTTTGCCTGTGCAGTGGTGCACACCTTTAGCCCCAGTACTCGGGAGGCAGAGGCAGGTAGATCTCTGTGAGTTTGAGGCCAGTCTGGTCTACAGAGTGAGTTCCAAGACAGCCAGGGTTACAGCAGAGAAACCATGTCTCCAAAAGCAAAAAAACAAAACATTTTTTTTTATTTTTATGTATGTGTGTCTGTGTGGGTATGTACACGTGAGTGCATATACCCTCAGAGGCCAGAAGAGGGCGTCAGGCCCTCTGGCACGTACAGGTTGTAAGCCCCTGGATGTGTGTTCTGGGAACCAAAGTCAGGTTATCCGCAAGAACAGTGTATGCATCATTAACCACTGAGCCATCTCTCCAGCCCCAATTTAATCTTTTTTTTTTAAGATTTATTTTTATGTTTAATTATGAGTGTGTGTGACTGTGTGTTTATCCTGTGTGTGAGTACCTGCAGTGGCCAGAAGAGAGCATCACATCCCCTGCAGCTGGGGTTATAGACAGTTGTGAGTCACCTGTCATGGATGCTGGGATCCAGATCTTAACTGCAAAGTCATCTCTACAGCCTCACAAATTAATCTTATTCAGAGGCCCTTTCTGCTGTTGCTGGTACCACAGTACCTTGATAAATCTTATGGTAAAAGGGGAAATAGCAGGTCCCAAAGGTCACCCTCGACAACACACGCCCTGTGGAAACTGGAGTCACAGGCACTGCCAATTGCAAGCAGCTTCTCCGAGAGAATCAAAATGAAGGAGAAAACTGGAGATAAACTGGGGATCCAGGTGGAGGGGATGTAAGCATCAACAGGAGCAAAACAACATCATAAGAAGCTCATTGGTGCCGTTTTCAAAAAAGCATTTGAAACATCTCACCAAGAAAAAAGTAAAAATAAAAAAATTTTAAAAATTAAAAAAACTTCCTGAGAGTGTTGCTCAAGACTAACAGCAAAGAGTACTAGGAATTATATCACCTCCAAATGAAGCAGGGGGAAGAATCAGGAGTGAGGATGCAAGCTCATTTATGGGGCAGGGCTGTAGCTCAGTTGGTACTCTGCTAACACATCCAAGCCAGAATAAAGAAGTGGTGGTGTGTGCCTTTAATGCTAACATTTTAGGAAGTGGAGGCAGGAGAACCAGGAATTCAAAATCAGCCTCTACACTTGCGATATCAACTTAGTGTATGGTTATTTACTGTTTAGTCATATAGCACTGCTACATACGTGAAGGTTTATAGTTGCATACTATAAGACACATGGCATTTTAAAGTTGGATGTGCTGGCACACACCTGTAATCCTAGCACTGTACAGAAACTGAGGAAGTAAATTCTGTAAATTCAAAACGAGCCGGAGCTACATAGTGAGTCTTGTTTTCGTTCCCCAAAATGCACCCTTTCCAGGTCTCTGTCCTTGGTCCATTCCAGCCACTTGCTCAGCCATCCCCTCCCCCACGCGGCCTTCTCCAGCCTCAGCCCTGCAGTCTCTGCTCCTTCCCTCTGTCACTTAACCCTCTTCCTAATTTCCTCCCCTGCATTCTACTTCCTAGAGTCCCTCACAGGAGCTCCCAGGGAGACGCCTGCTTTCTCCCAGATGCATCCTCTGCCCTTCCACCCAGTGTCTGGCACATGATAAGCATGTCAAACTGATATTTTCCTTGTCTGTACACCTCTGTTTGGTTTGGTTTTTTGAGACAGGGTCTCTCTCTATATCCCTATGTAGAACAGGCTGGCCTCAACAGATCTGCCTGCCTCTGCCTCCCGGGTGCTGGGACTAAAGGCGTGTGCCACCATACCTAGCTGTTTGTAGTCTTTGTAATAAAAGGGATGTATATAGTCAATGTAAATTTAACTTGCCACTTTATAAACCTTTTCATACAAATACATTTATAACTCAGAAAAAACAATCCTGAAAGATTATCAGTCATGGCGTGTGATATTTGCTTCAAAGGCAAAGCAAGGGCTGGGAATGTGGCCCAATGGTCAAGACCTCGCCTAGTGTTTATGATCCCCAAGTTTGATCCAAAGCAGCACAGATTTAAAAATGAGGTATGGTTTCAGGCCTGTGGTTCCAGGTACACAGGAAGCTAATGCAGGAAGATTGCTTGAGCCCAGGAGTTCAAGGCCAGTCTGGGCAATATTAACAAAATTTTATCTCAGAAGGAGAATAAATAAATAAACAAACAAACAAACAAACAAACAAATAAATAAATAAACCCCAGCTTATTTCTCCAAGCCATCAAGTAGGTGGTTTCAGGATCTGAGAACACAACATGCCTGACACAGGGATTCAATACCTGGAAGTGAAGACCACTAACACCACCCAGCACTTGAGACACTCACACAGTTCTCTGTGTAAGCATGATCTTTTAACTGCTTATCTTTGGGAAAACGGAACAGCATTCAAGGAAGGGGAAATCAGCCTGTAACAGTTGAAGCATGTGAGTGGTTTACAGAGAAACATTATGACCAAAGAGAAGGGATCCAGAAGCCCCACCTCAGGACCCTGCAGGGGAAGAGAGATCTTATCTAGTAGCCAGTAGTGCAAGAAGCTGAGAATAGCAGTGACTTCACAGTGTGGGAAGCAGGGACTCCATTGCTGTGCTCAGGGCTCCACACAGGCTGGGACAAAGCGTTCTTGATAGAATCACTAACCATGAACCTAGGCAAGTCTCACCAACTCCTAGGGCCCAAGAAATTAGAAGGAAAACCAGAGAAAATAGTGAGTCCAACAACAGGACAAAATCAGCTGAATCAAAATGTCAAACAGTCTGCATGGGACGGGTGACCCGCTTTACTAGAGCATGCAAGGACGCATTAAAAAAAAAAAAGGGAAGGCAAGCTGTGACAGAGTAAGAGTCTCACTCGCTAGGAGAGCTGCAGCTGTGTGATAGCTCACCTGTAATCCCAGAACTCGAAAGAAGGTTGAGACAGGAGGATCACCAAGAATTCAATACCAGCCTAGGCCACAATGTAAGACCTTGACTCCCCTGTGCCCCCCTCCACAAAGAAAAGACAATAAAGAATAAGGAACTAAGATAATAACAGAATGTGGCCCAGCAGCTGTACACACGTAGGCAGCGTCAGCTACTGTCCTTCCGAAGTGGAACTGTGGATAGGCATGGCAAACACGGAAAGCTCGGGACTGAGGCCTGAGAACTCAGTGTGCAATGGCAAAGCCCTCCCTGCCCACATGGACATGTGCCCAATATACCAGCCGACCAACCTTCTGGCTCAATGCAACTGGATCTCTTACCAGGTAAACTGGACTGCGGTCCTTGTCCATTGCAGGGATGCCAGTGATGACCTCGGCTAACACCTGGATAGGACAGAACACACAGCGTGATCTAGATATGCCCAGTCAGCAGAGGATTTTGGCAATGACAGAGGCTTCATCTTTTGGGGTTTATTATTCTTGTTGTCGTTACTTTTACTTATTTGTTTATTTATTTATGAGCACTGTTATGTAGAAGTCAGAGAGCAACCTGTGGGAGTTGGTTCTCTCCCACTATGTGGGTTCCAGGATGGAACTCAGGTTGTCAGCCTTGGTGGCAAGTACCTTTACCCGCTGAGTCATCTTGACAGCTGCATTTTTTTGTTTTTGAGACAAGGTTTTTTGCAGCCTAGGCTGTCCATGAACTTACTCTGTAGCTGAGGATGACCCTGAGTTCCTGATCCTCCTTCCACACCAGGAGAATCAGGAAGCAGGGAAGTACTCCTTGCTTTTTTCACTCACAAAGGAGCACAGCCTTGACCCGTGTAAGCCGCCACACAAGTGGAAAACTGTGATGTGTGTCTGTGTGAAGAGCAAGCCTTCGTTTCACAGGATTCTCAGCAGCGTATTGCCACAAGAGTGAGGGGATCCAGAGACACAGAGGCCTGGACTCCCAGGCTGACCCTGCACAAGAAGTGAACTCAGGGCTGGGAACTGAAACCTGGCCCCAGGGCTCTGCATCTGGCCGGTGTGGTGGAGCAGCCAGCCTTCCGGTCAAGTCCCTCCCACACCCTCCTGCAGCAGGAGCAGACGCTGGCCACTAAGGTGCTCTAGGGTAATGAGGAGCACACTGGCAGTGGCCAGGAGGGGGCAGCATAGGGCACCACAGCAGAAGGGGACTGCGGCCAGTTGAAAACGGACTCTCAATCAGGTCTTTGCAAGAAGGGAGAAATAGGGGAAACTGCCACGTGTGTCTCTGCCACGCGATTCGGGAGTGAACAAGTCCCTGACAAAGGCCACTTAGTGGGCATAAAAATACTGAGATGGAGGGGGCAAGATGAGGTACTCGCATGCAGGCCAGATTACTTGAGTTCAATCCCACAAGGTGGCAGGAGAGAAGCAGCAACTCAGGAAAGCTGCTCTCTAGCCTCCACACATGTACTGTGGCACGTGTGCACCTGTGTGCACACACGCACGTGCACACACACTAGTTCTACAATACCCATTTATACACAGCATTCCGTTATTCTCTTTTGAAACTTTATTTATTTATTTATGTGTCTGAGGCAATCTCTTTACACAGCCCTGGTTGCACTGGAACTCACTCTGTAGACCAGGCTGGCCTCAAACTCACAGAGATCCACCTGCCTCTGCCTCCCGAGTGCTGAGATTAAAGGTGTGTGCCACCACCACCCAGCCTCATTTCTCTCTATAAGCACCATTAGCTCCACTTTAAAGAAGGCAAAACTGAGGCCAAGACATGGGCTGGGCAGGTGTTACAAGGCTCTGGTAACTGTACTAGACTAGGCCTAGTGGCTAGAGGGTCTCCCCTATTGGTCTGTTTTGACTTGTTTTGTTTTTTTGTTTTTCTTTTCCTTTTGTTTTACTCTGTTTTGTTTGTTTTTGGAATACAGTCTTCCTAAAATGCTTAGGTTCATTCCCCCCGCCGCTCCCCCCTCTGTCTGCCTCCCCAACCAGAGAGCCACTGGTTCGCCAAAGAGGGCTTCCAGGCCCCACTGAAGCACTCCCAGGGAACTGTGGGAGGCATGGGAACTGGCGGAGTGGCCAGTCAGGGACAGGAGACTGAATCTGGTACACAGAGGTCCAGCTGAGGGCAGAAGGCGGCCCACTGAGGGCTTCTGAGGCAGATGTGGACAGCACACTGTGGTCACAGAGGGGAAGTACAGAGTGCACGTCTGGGAGGAAGAGACAACGGCCCGAGAGCCGCGGGCTGAAGGCAAACAGCCTGGGTTTCTCAGGCGGCATTTCCCAAGAGGCTCTGCAGCACACCGAGACAGACCGACACACCAAGAAGACAAGGTTCCGCCATCAAGTGAAGTGGGGAAAGCCGGCATAGCGTTCTCTGGTGAGTTCACGGCAACCGGATCCCAGGGTCAGCATCCTGCTAAAACGTCAATCGACTCTATAATGAAAAACCTGCGTGGCTTTGCTGAACAGTATTTTCCAAACCTACCTGCCCACTATGCCCTTTTTAATACGCCAGTCTTGTAGACATCACAAGGAGTCAGTGTGTCCCAAAGGTAAACTGAGCCGACTATCAGGCTCAGACTGCGGCATGCTTCACAGTATGCCCCGAGTGTCCAGCACTGGTCATGAGGTAGTGTGTGGGAGAGGTGGACAGACACTGACCAGGTGAGTGACTATGGTGGGATGATAAACGGGTGTTAAAAAGATGAGTGGAGACCGATGGACATGGGAGGGTAGGCCGACGGTGTGGATGGACCAGGAAGCGGAGCGACAATGCCTGCGGCCCAACCATATACAGTTTACCTTTTTATTTTTTTTTAAGAGTTTTTGAGACATGGTCAAGATGATCTAGAACTCACTATGTAGCCCAGGCTGGCCTGAAACTAGAAACAATCTTCCTGCCTCGACCTCCCATGTGCCGGGGTTATAGGCATGTGCCCCGACGCCCAGCTATGTAAACCTTTATAATCACAGAAATCACTCATTACTCAGAAGCCATACAAAATAGACCATGGAAGCTAGGCCTGGTGGCACACACCTGCAGTTCCATCTACTCAAAACTCTGAGGCAGGAGGATCATAAGTTGGCGGCCTCACCAAAACAAAAGAACAAAAATAACTTACAGGAAGTATGTCTCAGTGGTAGAGTACATGTCTAGCATGACAGAGGGCCTGGGTGTTATCTCCAGCACCAAAAAAGGGAAGAAAAAAAAAAGTTGGGGAAAACTAGGGACAAAGCTCAGTCAGTGAAATGACCACCTTGCAACATAAGGACCTGAGTTCAGTTCCCAAGATCCCACTTAAAAGTACCAGATGTTGTGACATGCACGTGTAATCCCAGCCCTGGGAGACAGAGGCAGGAGGATCCCTGGGAGTCGCTGGCCACAGTCTAGCCTAACTGGTGAGCTCCAGGCCAAAGAGGGCCTATCCCAAAGGAGGTGGATCGTACCCAAGAATGACACCCGAGCTACACCATTCAGCCCCACTCCCCACCCCACCTCACACGTCAGCAAACACACAAACTCAAAACGAATAAAATAAATGATTTAAAAAGATGCTACAATAGGCTGTGTCTCAGATCTGGCCCGAAGGCCAGGCTTGCAGCCTTTCCTATACTCCATACCAGCCCTGTGCTTACACACAGCCTATGGACAGAGAAGGAAACCCTTACAATTCCACAGCTGAAGATGTCCACTTGCTTGGTCAGCTGCCCCACCCGGATGAAGTTTTCAGGCAGATAGGCAGAGGAGGCCTGGAACAGCTGGGTCTTCATTACAGTGTACTTGGTCTTTTTTTCAGCAGGACATGGATGAGCCACCGGATGAGCCAGCTTGGGGTTAAGATGCTGGTCCAGCAAGACATTGGCACTGTGAGAAAACAAGTGGAGAGAACCTTCAAATTCTGGGAAGAAGCGGTTTCCATGGACACACTTTGGCCAAACAATTTAGCAGTGGGCAATGTCAACCCTGCAAATGTGTGTGTGTGTGTGTGTGTGTGTGTGAGAGAGAGAGAGATGGTCGGGGCGGGGGGTGCCACAGAATACCCACAACATAAAATAGCCAGCCGTAAATGGACAGGGCCTTGGCTGCCCACTCATTCCACCAAATGTGAATGGAGTTGAAAATTAGCTGAGTTGCTCCAGGCACATGGTCAGAGAAGAGACATGCAGACTCTCAAACCCCACAGATATCATCCTGGCGAAGCCCACTGCTCATGCTGGCCTAGATTCTTCCAAAGTTGTTGCCACTCACTCGACGCAAGCTCTGTCTGGCCTTGCGGGTGCAAATCCAAACACTGGTATCCTTTACAGTTCAGTTTACTCAAGTTATAGGGAAAGGGCACATTTTTAAATTTCAGAAAGAAAAGGGAAAATATCTTTTGACCCAGTTGTAATTGGAAGGCGTTAACACAGAGAAAGAATTCCTGAGGGGGTGGGGAAAAAAAACTGAGCTTCCTGTATAGAATTAACCTTAGCCGTATTTTATTAGATTTATTTATAGGGAGGGAGCATGTATGCCACATCTTTTGGTGGACAAAGGGACAACTTGCAGGAGTTCAAGGCCACCCTGGGCTACGTAGTGAGCTTTAGGTTAGTCCGGGCTACAGAGTGAGTTACAGGCCAGTTCTGCTCTGCAGCAAGACTTTGTCTCATTAAACTAAAAAATTAGTTGTTGTTTTTTTTTTAAATTCTTTTTATAGTAGCCAGCAACCCCAATCTCTACTATTAAGAGTATGAGAGTATGTAAGCAAATGTGGGCAAGCCGCTTTACTGCAAGACTAAGACTGGTCACCACAAACCAATGCCGTGCAACATGGAGAGACGTCCCATGATCATATAAGGAGGGAAAGCAGAAGAGGAACCAGGAGCCAGGGAGCCATGCAATCCTAGAGGTGAAGATTTGTATGAGAGGAAAGCAAGAAATTGAAAAATGAGTCAGGATGTAGCTTGGTGGCAGAGCATGCCTGGCATGTTTAATACTGAGTTCAATTCCCCAACACACACACACACACACACACAGAGCCAGAAATCAGCAGACCCACTAAGGGGGCCATGTGGCAGGGGCCAGCTCCCTCCCTCTGTTCCCTCCTCAGCACAGGTGGTGGTGCCATGAAAAGAAATTCAGGAAAGGAAAGAGGAAAGGGCATGTGCCCTGTGGGAGGGAACCTTGGGGAACCACAAGGCCTATGGCTGTGAGTCTGCTTCTGCTAAATGTTTTGGCCTCTTCCAGAATCTCTCCCAAGCTGCCAGTCTTCTTGCTCTCTGATATCCAGTGCTAAAATGCTGGGGACAGGACGCCTCCCTCACAAGATCCGTTACCAACAGACACATGCAAGGCGGATACTGAGAAAAGCTTAGATGGGGAGCAAAAATCCTGTGGCTGGACACAGCTCCCAAGGGGAGTGCAGGCTGCCTGCTGAGTGCACAGTCAAACATTTAGGGTGCTGTGGCCCTGTAGGGAAACTGGCTCAGAAAGGCCTCGGACGTGGTGACAATCAGCTTCATGTGCTGGGTGTAAGCAGAGAGCACACCTCAGAAATACTGGATTCTGAGGGCCTAAGGGGAAAGCCAAGGTCTCCAAAGGAAGGGAGATAGAGGAGAAGGGAGACAGAGAAGAAGCAAAGGGGGCTGGCCTCTTTCTCGAAGCCACTGCTGGGGCTAAGGCCCAGCTCATCCAGCCCTCTCACCTCTTGACATTGCTGTGGATGATGTCCAGGCTGTGCAGGTACTCCACAGCCAGAAGCAGCCCTGAGCAGATTCTGACACGCTGGGACCAGGGCAGCACGTCTGAATCACCCTAAGAGACAGGGAAGGGGCAGAAAGGGTCACTCTGGCACCATTGTGAAGTCTTTATAGCCTGTTCCTGGACTCCTTCGAATCTGTCCTTGGTCACAGGACTCAGGCAGTGAGATGTACTGGCTTGAAATGATGGTATTTGTATCAGACAGATCTCAAAAATCCAAGCTCAGACACACCTGAGCTGTGTGACTTTGGGAAAGATACCGCCTGTAATCCTAAACCCTCAGGAAATAAAGTCGGAGGATCAGAAGTTCAAGGCCACTCTGTGCCACATAGCAAGTCTGAAGCTAGCCTGGCTACTGGTCACCCTGTCTCAACAAAAACAAAAAAGAAAACAACAGCTAAAACCATCATAAAGCATTATCAAAGTAAAATGAAATAAGGGTACATTGACGTCTATGTATTGTGGGTTTTATAAGCTTTCAGTACAGCTCACAGAGATTATTAAGTCCATAACTTGACCCCGAGACAGAAGGTATCTGTTCCATTCTCTGACCACAGCCCATGACCCAGTTGTTTACCTGAGCCTGCAGTCTGTCCTGCAGAGAGCCGTTTGCCATGTAGGGGTAGATGAGGCTGTGGAAGTGTCTTCCAGTGCAGAAGCCCAGCAGAGGGAGGATGTTGGAGTGGCAGCATCTGAATCCAGAACAGTACAGTCAGGCACCAAACAGCAAGAGCCAAAGGCAGACCCTCCCTTCCCACCCCAGGCCACCAGCAACCCTCCAGGTGCCACAGGACCCCTGGTGGCCTCACCCTACTTTCCTGCTGTGCATCTGGCACCATCCCTACTCCACTTCTGGGAACAGACTTAGGGATGAAGAATGTGCTAGAGGCCACCACACCAGCCGAGGGTTGGTTTAACTTGGGGACTCCCAACGTCCTGAGTCACCTTTCTCCTCTTAGCTTTCCTCATGACTCCCGCCACCTCTCACGCTCCACATGGAACCATCCACATGTCTACCAGGACAAAGGACACCTCTCTTCTGCCTCCCAGAAACCTCTTGCCTTAGGAATCGCCATGCACTGCTACACACAGCTTCCCAAACTCTTCTCCCAGTCATAGCCCAGCCTTCAGCGCCGGACAATCACAAATGGCCTTGTACCGGATCCTGCTGCCTTCTTGTGCTCTGCCTCACACCAATCTCGGTTACTATGTCGAATGTCTGTCCTCCCTGCACCATGAGGCAGGGCTACCTGGCTTCCAGTGAGCGCTCCCCACAACCTGAGAAAGCCTGGGCTACTAAACCAACAAACTGAAGAGTGACCACCAAGCCCATGAAAGCAGAGTTGAAGCAAGGGCATAACTCCACATCTGGGTTTCCATAAAATGGTTGTATATGTGGATACACGCATGTGCTTTCTTTCACATGTATGACTAGAGAAAGCAATAAGAGATAACAAAGTAGCTGGGTATGGTGGCACACTTCCTTAATCCTAGCACTCAGGACAAGAGGCAGGTGAGTTGAGGCTATCCTGGCCTACACAGTGAGTTCTAGGACAGTCAGAGCTACATAATGAGACCCTGTCTCGAAAGAAAGAAAGAGAGAGAGAGACAGAGAAAGAGAGGGAGGGAGGGAGGAAGGAAGGAAGGAAGGAAGGAAGGGAGGGAGGGAGGGGGAGGGAGGGAGGGAGGGAGGGAAGAATGGAGGAAGAGAAAAAGAAAGAACAAACTAGGTTTGGAGGACCCAGGAAGCTGAGGCAGGGGAATTACAAGTTCTAAACCAGAATAAGCAACTAGTGAAAGCCTGTTTCAATAGAAGAAAGGGAGGAGGATACAGCTCAGGAGTCAAGCTACAGGTACATGAAAAGTCCTAGCTAGGCTCAGTCTTCAGTACCATGAGAAACAAATGCCACCAAAACCAGAAACAACAAATAAAATAAAAATCACTACACTTAACAGCTCTCAGAGATCCACCTGCCTCCACCTCCTGAGTGCTAGAATTAGAAGCCTGAACTACCATTACATCTGGCACAATGTTTCTTAAAACTTATGTTGAGGTTTGTTTTTCAGGGTAGAGCAGTGCCAGGGATCCAGTTTGAGGTTGCACATCTGCTAGGTTAGGCAGGCACTCCAGGGGACACCCCCTCATAATCTTCTGTATTTCCCAAAGTGCTCTACAGTAGCATTATCTGCCCCTGGCTACACCCTGGCAGGAGACACCCAGACAGTGACTTCCCACACTCAGAGGGAGCTCACGATGACAGGTGGCCAGTGCGCACTGGTCAAGTCACCTGTCAATGATGGCAGAGCCAGGACTTAGTTCCCAGCTGTCCTTACTCTCACCAAGTCCCTCCCAGCCCTGGGATGGGAAGCCTTGAGCTTATAGCCTTCCTGCCTCGGCCTCTCATGCGCTGGGATAACAAGAGTGTGGCACCCAGCAAAGTGAACAGATTGGAAGGCAACTTTTGAAGGCTTTATTACTTTAAGCCTGTAATCTTCCGGAGGCAGCAGGGTGGAGAGTTGTTAGGACTGGAACCCAGGGCGGTGTGCATGCTTGGCTCCACCTCCGGCCCCGCAGCCCCTTGTAAAGATTGAGTAAAGTAAACATGTATTCTTCATGGACTGCAGACTACAGCAACTTCCCTCTGTGTGTTCTGCCCAGAAGGAGCCACAGACACTGTGGGCACTAGTGAATGTGGCTGTGTACCAATAAAACTTTATTATAGGCATTGAAAGGCCAATGGCGCCGGGCAATGGTGGCGCATACTTTTAATCCCAGCACTCAGGAAGCAGAGGCAGGCAGATCGATGTGAGTTTGAGGTCTACAGAGTGAGTTTCAGGACAGCCAGAGTTACAACAGAGAAACCCCTGCCTTGAAAAAACCAAAAAGAAAAAAGAAAGGCCTGTGTCATCTCGTGTTCATGGACTGTGGAATATTCTTCTTTTGATTCGTTTCAATCATCTTAAAATATAAAGACTGGTGCACGCCTTTAATACCAGCACTTGGAAGGCAGAGGCAAGTGGATCTCTGTGAGTCTGAGGCTAGCCTGGTCCACATAGAGAGTTCTAGGCCAACAAGGCTACATAGCAAAAAAATATTTGTCTCAAAAAATACAATAAAAATATTCTTCACTCCCAGGCTGTATAACACATGCAGAGGCAAATGTGGTCCTGTGGGTCCCCACGTGTCTGGAGAGCTATGGTTAAGACGGGTAGCCATTAGACTACCAGTCAGGCTTCCTGTTTCAAAATGGGATAAGAAGGGTTTCTTTCTTCATAATGGAAAGGGATAGAACAAGGCAAGGTTTCTTGAGGATTCTAACCCAAGCATGTACGTGCTGCATAAGAAGGCCATGGAATCCAGAGACAGTCCATGAAGACTTATACTCTGGCCCTGCCACTTACTAGCTGTGCATCTTGGGCCAAACACTGAACCCCTCTGGGCCCCAGCGCAACTGTGGCCCTGGCATCGATGTTGTAGTGTTCTGGAGAGGATGGAATGAGATCATCTATATTATAACCTAAGCATGTGCCCCAAAATGTGTGTGTTGGAAACTTAATCCCCAAATTTACAGTCAAAGGTATTTGGAAGCAAGGTGCTTAGGAGTGATCAGGGCTGGGTGAAGTCATGAGCTGGGGCTTTACAAGGAGAGGAAGGGCGACCCTCGGGCTCACTGTGTGATGCCCACTGCTGTGGTTACACTGTGTGATCACACTGCATGAGGTCTCACTGGATGCCCTCCAACTTCCCAACCCCTCGAACCATGAAATAAACGAACTTGTGCTTTTAGAAACCGCCCTCTCTGTGACACTAAGCAACAGCAACAGAAAACTGCCCAAAGCAATAATGGCAGTGTTAACCACTTTCCTGGCACACAGGAGGCATTGCCCAGGGGCTCTGCATCCCGAAACTTACCTGAGGCAGAGCTGCATCTCCGCCTGCAGGAATCTGTCCATGGACCCTGGACTCGAGCTGGCCATCTGTGGAAAAAGACACAAACCCTGAAGACCCATCTGGCCTGAGCCCCAGGCCCCCACCTCCCTGCGGACGCCCTCAGCTCACCTCTCTGAGCTTCTTGAAGACAAAGGCCACACCATGCCTTTGCCCCCGGTAGACATCAGCAAAAGTCCCCTCACTGATTCTGTGGCTTTGGTTAAAGTCCTCGGTTGCTTGGATGACATGTGTCTCACTCCAGAAAAGCCTGTCTCTGGGCAAACTCAAGAGCTTTTCCTGCTTGGGGACGGAAGTGGAAGCGCTGCAGGACTGGGGGTTGAGAGAGAACAGTGTGCGATGACCATGGGAGCTGGCCTTCCCTGCTCCCCGAGGGGGGCCTGGAATACCAGGGGGCTTTCTCATTTCCTTATGAATGATAACAGAGACTCGATAGGCCTGCCCTTATGCCTACACCCTCCGGGCCTCCAGATTTCTGGCAAGCAAGGTGTATGTCCAAATAACCACACAATCCTCTAAGCAGAACTTTGGAGACTGGCTCATGTGGAAGATCATAAATAAGTCTGACATCTACAACTCCCCTTTTCAAACACAGGTGCACAGAAATTTATATTTTTGAAGTTACATATACCCTTATTGGTAGTTCTAGGAAATTGGAGGCTATTAAAGATGAGTGTGTCCCTTGCCAGTTAGATATACTAGGATTTGTTTATCAAAAAATGAGAATGGGGTCACTAAGATGGCTTGCTAGGTAAAGGCTCTTGAGAAGCCTGGCAACCCAGAGTTCAGTCCCCAGGAAATAACTGATAAACTCCACATGTGTGCCATGGCAAGTACATGCCCTCACACATAAATACAAAACAAATAAATGTAGGATAAAATTTTAATGATGATGTACAAAAGTAAAAAGAGAAGAAAACACATTCTGATAGAAACTTTTTTTTTGAGACAGAGTTTTACTATGTAGACCAGGCTGGCCTCAATTGTTCAGAGACCTGTATGCCTATCTTCCAAGTGCTAGGATTGAAGGTCGTCAATAATTCAACCATCTCTGAAAATGATTAAGTTACAGAAGACAGTCATCTACCAGCCCCAGGAACTGCTGCTTCTCCACTACCACCCCGGTACCAAGCCCAAACCCATAGCTTCTCAAGAATGGAAACTTTTAATATCTTTTTTTTTTTTTTATAGCTCTGGTTGGCCTGAAACTCACTAGACCAGGAACTCATGTAGACCAGGTTAGCCTTGAACTCAGGGATCCACCTGCCTCTGCCTCCTGAGTGCTGGGATTAAAGGCAAGGGTACCGCTTCTGCTTTATCTTTCCAAATCAGAAAAGAAGCTGGGCGTGGTAGTACACGCCTGTGACCCCGGCATTTGGGACGTTAAGGTAGAAGGGTCACAAATTCAAATGCAGACTGAGCTACATAGTGAGACTGTCTCAAAAATAAATAAGGGCTGGGGTGCAGCTCAGCTGCAACAGTGCGTGCCTGACGCGCACAGGCCCCGAGGTCCGTCCTTGGCACACATAAGCCAGGTGTGAAGGCACGCGCCTGTTACCTAGTAGCTTGAGGCAGTAGGATTGAAAGTTCAAGGCTATCTTCAGCTATACAGTGAGTTTGAAGCCAGCCTGGGCTACATGGACCCCCTGACTCAAAGAAAGTAAAAGATTGTTTCCCTTTTTACTTCTTCCCTTGGCTGGAGTGGAACCCAGGGCTGTACCACTGCTGGGCAGCCCAGCCCAATGCTTTTATTTCTAACCCAGTGTGAATTATAGTCATCTTAATACCAATATAGTCACAAGAACTACCTGGGAACATTAGCAAATGGTGAACGTGCCCACAGGCATAAAGTCATAGCACATTCTGGAACCCAAGCCTAAGTGCAGGACCACTCTGACTGCTGCTCAACTCTGACAGGAAAGTGGGAACGGCTAGACCAGTTCGCATAACCTGCACACACCCTACCAGCTCAGCTCTTGCTTACCAAGGGTTTGGTAGTACAGGCCTGCCCTCCCAGCTACTCCCCCAGAGGCTGAGACAGGGCAATCACAAGCTCAAGGCCTGTCTGTTAGTAAGAGCCTGAGGTTATAGTTCAGTGGTTGAATGCTGAGGGCCGTGGGTTCAAATCCCCAATGTGGCAAACATGAATCCTGGACTAGGCTGGGATTCAGTGCTAAGGTGCTTCATTAGGCTCTGAGTTACATCCCAAACAAAACCCTAAGCAAACCCTGCCCCCCTGCTCAGTGCAGCACATACCCCTCATTCCTCTGGTGATTATATTTAGTCTCAGACTTGGAGACCTCTATGGATCTTCCTTTCTTCCTTACCCTGACCCTAGTAGGGAATGAAGAAACTGTGTTTCTGAGAGGACCACAGTCAGGACACAACTGGGACAGAAGCAGAGGGTGGGTTTACCTTAGATTGGGAAGAGTCAGGTTGGTCATTTTTTAAGGAACAAGGGGCATCCTCCTTGCATGGGAGCCAGTTCGAGGCCTCCTGCTGGGCCCCAGTCTTGATGGTCCCTGGAAAGGATGATAGGGTCAGCACTCTGCCTGGAACTTATCCCAAAGCAACCTTCTCTCTCAACCAGTGCTGTCACCTCCTGACACCATGTGCAGGCCAACAAGCTCCTCCGGTATCAGTTCATCTAAACCTGGTGACATTTTACAACAGGCACAATTTATCATCTCTAATGACGGGAGGAAACCAGGAAGCAGGAGGTGCAGAGCGCACCCAGGTGACTTGATGCGGGACGCCCCCTGTTCTGTCCCACTGCCTAGCAGAGAACAGCTAAGGACACAGAGAAACCTCCACTGTGGTTCCCACAGCAGATGCCATTCACTGAGCACTCTCCAGAGCGGTCCCCGGGAAAGTAAGGCTAGGAGCAGAAGGAGCCATTAAGGCTGGGAGACTAAGAGGTGCACGAACCAGACCATATTCCACACACCACCCCACCTGGGATGGTCTGAAGGATTGGGGGGCTTGAGGGTACTAAGGGAGGGGAGGGGAAGGCCCAGCACCCACTCAGTAAACACCTAGCAGCCAGTCAGCAAACACTCCAACCAGTAACCAAGGAAGACCATGCAAATACCACGCTACTTTACAGAAGGGACTTGAGCACAGACTTTGGTACCAAGGGGGTCCTGGAAGCAGCCCTCATGGCCGCTGGGTCATCAGAAGTCTGATAATCACTGAAGCTGGCTGATGGCAGCACGAACACTCTACTCTTGCGTATTTAGGATTTCCTTTTTTTTTGGGGGGGGTGTGTTTCAAGACAGGGTGTTTCTGTGTAGCCCTGGCTGTCCTGGAACTCACTCTGTAGACAAGGCTGGCCTCAAACTCACATTTCACCTGCTTCTGCCTCTGCCTTTCGAGTACTGAGATTAAAGGACTGCACCACCGCCACCCAGCTGACACTGCAGATTCTTGATAAGAAACCACACACACTATACTACACACCATACCACACACACACACACACACATAAACCACACCCAGAAACCACCCACACCCCACAAATCCCCCCCCCACAACCTCCACACATACTGCACCACACACACCACATACACTGGTCATCACAGCTAGCTCACAGAGGGCCTAGTGTGTGACTTTCTGTCTGCTGAGGGCTGCACAGGTTCATGGAAGGACACGGACACACTGCGGAGCCCATTTTTCTCTACTTAAAAGTCTCCAAAACACAACCTGAGTGCCTGAACCTTTCCTCTAAAATAAAAACTTCCTCAAACACTGGCTTCCCGGGCAGCACATGAGCCTGGAATCTGGGGATTTCCCAGGGCTGGCAGGCCTCAGTGATGGATGGAAAGAATGGCTCTTCCTGTTCCCAACAAGGGAAACAGAAGAGCAACTTCTGCCTCTGTGGGAGGGACTGCAGGACAGGCTCAGTGACCCGGGCACACCTGCTCCCCAGGGTCACTCAGGAAAGCAAGCCACACAAGGGCTGGAGGTGAAGGTACAGAAAGAGGTACCTGTGACCCGACCAGCCTCCCCAACTCCCCTCTTACTGTCTTGGGGTTCAAAGGTCGGCACATACATTAACTTCAGTAACAGGAAACAGTCCAGACTTGTGGCCTAGAGGCCTAGAGTTAACTTTCCAGACTCAGCCTCACTGGGTGTCTGGAAGGTTCCTGCTCCCTGCTAATGCTTAATGGGCACTTCATGACAAAAACCTTGAATCAGTCTCCCTGCGCCCCACCCCTCTCTCTCTCTCTCTCACACACACACACACACACACACACACACACACACACATGATTGGAACACACTAGATCCTCCCCTCAGCCCTTAAGCTATAGAACCCATTCTTAGGGAAGAGGTCACATGTACTTTGCAAAAGAGCTTCAATATAGTCATGCCTTAAGCTTTATTGTGATAATTGTCCAAAATTGTACTGTATTTAAATATGTTTAAAATAAACTGTCCAGGGTCAGACTCCAGAAGTTTGAAACACTGGCTTCTGAGTTGTTTTGAACCAGATTTCTTTGGTGCCTCATGCAGATCCTTACTCTGCCGGCCCTGGTATTTGCAGAGAAATCACAAAAAATCAAGTTGGCCCGACATTTGCATTCATCCTCCTGCCTCTGCCTCCTCAGAGCTGGGAGGCAAACTGTCACACCCAGCTGAGTTGCCTGAGTCTCTGCAATTGGATGCAATGGGCTCTGTTTTTCCCCATTTTACAGATGGAGAAATTGAGGGATGAGGAGACTGAGTAAGAATTCAAACACAGGTGGGTTAGCCTCAGGCCCAAGCCCTTAAGAGTAGCTTCTCCCCTGCAGGTTGGGCTGGCTTCCGGACTCTCGGTGAGCTGCATTCCATGGCTCTGGGATCTTGAGCTCACCAGCCACAGGCTACAGGAGAGAAGCTAGTCCTAGCGAAGAAGTCATCGCTGGCTATCGTCCTGTCATCTGGCGGACTGTCCCTGATCTCTAGCCTGCACCAGAGGCTGGACACATATAGCATGCGCTCTACAACGCTCTGGGACAGCAGTGTATGCAGTATGAAGAACAGGAGTACTCATCCCATGACTCTTAAGTCACCATGTGTAAATCCTTATTTTTTTTTTCTTTTGATAAAAATGATGGAGGGAAGACTGCTGGGGTGTAGCTTGGTGGGAGACCACTTATCTTGCAAGCCTAAAGCCCAGAGTTCTAGCCTCAGCTTTGCCCTTCCCCCTCCAAGGGAAAAAAAAAAGGTATTTATTTACTTAACACTTTAGGGACTGGAGAGTTTTTGGTGCTGAGGATTAAAACGAGGCCCTGTGCATGCCAAGCTGCTCTGCCGTGGGCCGCAGGGCTCTCAGCCCTCCGCCTCCTGAGTACAGCTGTGAGCTACCCACTCAGCTATATAGCCCAGAATAGGGTTGAACTCATGATCCTCCTGCCTCAGACTCCCAAATAGCTGGGATTACAGATAGACACCACCACACCCACTGTTTCCCTTTTTCTAACTCACTGTACAGTGTGTTTTAAGGTATACACACACACACACCAAAAGAAAAAAAAAAGAAAACTTAATACCTATGGGGCTGAAAAGATGGCTCAACAGTTAAGAGCACTGGCTGCTCTTACAGAGGACCTGGGTTTGATTCCCAGAACCCACATAGCGGTGCACTACCACTCCTAACTCCAGTTCCAGAGGGACCTGACACCCTCTTCTGGCATACATCGGTGCTGCATGCAAGTGGTCCATATACATACACACAGGCAAAACATTCATAAACATAAAATAAAAATAAATCTAAAATCAGAAGAGGAGAGGGAAGAAGAAAAGGGGGAGCACCTGTGTGTGGAACGGAGTCCTGCTTCATAGGCTGGCCCTTTTCCTGTTCACTTTTGAGGTTTCTTCCAGAAGGAGCCACAGGCCCTGGCCTCACAACTTCTGGGAAGGCTGGGAGAGGAGATGTGCTCTCAGGAACTGGCTTCCCTAGAACAAGGTACAGATGTTAAGTTCCATGACCAGAGGAGATACAGAGAGGCAGGTCTAGAAGTCAAGGACTTGGGGCCCAACCCTACTTCCAGCAAAAATTCTGACTGCTTCATGAGATTTTCTTTCTGGGTCATACCCTTCTGTCCACTGGAGCAATGGGTTGTGACAGACAGTGGCTTGCCTCTGACATTCTGAATCACACACATACACACACACACACACACACACACACACCTAGCTTCTGACTGGGCTAGTTGTGTAACCGGAAAAACCACTTTCCATCTGTAAGGCTCCTATGAGATGGGAACCACAGTGGCTGGAGATGGCTCAGCAGTCAAGAGTACTTATTGCTCTTGCAGAGGACTTGGGTTCAATTCCCAACACCTCCCATGTTAGCTCACAACTGTCTGTAACTCCAGACAGTCCCAGGGGATCCATAGTCCTCTTCTGATCTCCATGAGCAACGGGCATGCACAGGGTACACATTCATGAAGACAGACACACTCATACACGGAAAATAAGTAGAGACCAGAAAGACAGCTCAGTGGTTAAGAGCACAGGTGAGCTTCCGGGGGAACCAGGTTTGATACTCAGCACCCACATGGTGGTTCACAAATGTCTGTAACTCTAGTTCCAAGAGATCCAGTGCCCTCTTCTGGCCTCTGCAGGCACTAAGCATGCAGGTAGTGCACATACATGCAGGCAGGCAAAACACTCGTAGGCATAAAATACAATTAAATAAATCTTTAAAAACAAATTAATTAAAAACAAATAGAGATCATGTAGACAATGCCTGTTGCCTCCTTCCCAGAGCAGCTGGGAGTGGAGAAGTGAGCACACAGGTGTGAAGGGCTTTGGAGAAGGCTGTACAGTTGACTGGATGTGTAAACAAGTTGAAGGAGCAGGGATGGCTCAGGGGGGAGCACCTGCCTAGGATGCACAAGACCCTGTGTTCCAGGAGCCACAGGCACCCAAGTCCTGACTGTCTTGCAGTTTCACCCTGACACTTCATACGTGTGAATCCTACACAGCAGCCATGCCTAGAGAGAGCCCCTGAGCCAGGCCCCACCCACAGCTGTACAGCTCATCTCTAAACAGCTTCGGGGATTGGCTGAGGATCACACAGCCTAGGCTTGCAGGGATGGCTGTAGAAGTCTCCTGCTCTCCTGAGGGCCCTCGATTCTCCTTAGCATGGGTTTGGGAAACCCCAAAGACCTTGGCAGGTCCCGTATATACCAGCTCACGTTGAGATTCTCAAAGTGGCGGTTCTGTCGAACAGCTTTCTCCTCTCTTCCACTAGTGCCTATCAAGACTTCCCTTCCTTCCCAGACTGTCTCCGACTGGCTGCCTTTCCTCTGTCACCAAGTAGCAAGAGACTGACATGTAAGTCCATTCTGGCCACATCACATCCTGCTGCTAAGAGGAAAGCACTATGGCTCCCCAGTGCCTGGGTAATGCCTAACTCCTTAGTCTGGATTCTCGAATATTCCTACAATATTCGAGAATTGTAAGGGTCATGGATGTAACTGGGAGGTGTTAGAGCACGTGGGCTAGTGTGTGTGAGGGCAAAGAAACAAGGCCACAGCCCTGTGCTCAAGGTCCTTGACTCTCTGTGGGTTTGGGGCATGTGAAATCAACAAAAAGGTCACAGAAGGGGATCTGACACCCTCTCTTGTTGGGGTCCATGAATATCCTGGCACTGAATGCAGTCTGCATGACAAGGTTCCTAGAAGCTAAAAAAAGCCTAGATGCAGAACTAGCACACCTGGAAAACAAATATGCACCAAAGAGCTAAAAACCATAAAAAGCCCTTCTTTGGTGCCTGCATGGCACCCTGGCCTATATGAGGCAAATGTCTGTTTGAGGCAAATGGAGATATAATTCAGCCAACAATATCACCCAACCATTAATGGGTCATTGTGTCAAATGTTCTTCGATAGTAAATAAAATAACCTTGAGGCTTGCTTGCAAACACAGGAGGAAGGACACTGGCTCCTCCCTAGGTGTGGCTGACATCTGCATGCAGCTAACATCTGCATATCAAATTGGCTCCTTCCCAAAAACTGCATTGGCTTTTTAAGCTACGGAAAGGTTTTGTCTGTGGCAGTCTCCTTTGGTGTGACTTTCCCCTGGCAATGTTCATTGTCAGTCTCTCCCCCCCCCCTTTTTCTCTTCTTAATATGTGTACCATTAATTAGTCTATTAAAAACACTCCTGTGTTTCATTTCTAAAGCATGTTCTATACGTGTCATTTCAAAGCGCAATCATGCGTGCCATTTTTGGGTCCCATAGAAGAACGAGCTACTTCATTCATTCCTCATTTTTCTGCACCCACACTCCCTCCTGAGTAGAGTTTCCGTGAACCCATTTGTGGAAAAGGCTGGTTCCACCCACACTCTTCTATCTTTCTCCAGCACAATATGCAGGTGGTACATATACACAGCCACAAGCAAGACACTAAAATAAGCCAGGCATGGCTTTAGTCCCAGCACTGGAGAAGCAGAGGGTCTGTTATGAGTTCTAGGCCAGCCTGGGTTACACAATGATACCTTGTCCTAAAACAAGCAACAAATCCTGGCATCTGGAAAGATGGCTCCGTTTAGGAGTATGTACTGTTCTTACAGAGGACCAGAGTTGAGTTACCAGCACCCAAATCAGGTACCTCATAATTGTGTATAACTTGAGTTACAGGGGACATGATATCTCTAGCCTCCAAGAGCAGCTATTCTCTCTCTCTCTCTCTCTGTCTTACACACACACACACACACACACACACACACACACACACTAGATAGATAGATAGATAGATAGATAGATAGATAGATAGATAGATAGATAAAGATATATATATATATATGATATGTGTGCTAAATATATATATATATATATATATATATTTCTTTTTAATAAAGGTCCAGCCACAGCTGCCTAGCTATTCAGCCTCTCGGCAGCATCAGGTGGAGCTGGAGTGAAAGGATCCAGCATCATTTGTTCCATTTGATAAATGGAGTCTCTCAAGACAAAAGCATCATTGTGGAACTCAGTTTGCGAACCCAAGCTTTCTTACCACAACAGATAACATCTAAATTCATCTGGCACTATGCTTTCATGAAAGCTGGCAGATACACTTAACCTCCACAGCAGTCTCTGGCAGTTAATAGAATTTCCTGCATGCATGCATATACTTTTTTAACTATCTATTGGTGGGGCCAAGGATGGAAGCCAAGACCTCAAATATGCCAGGCAAGCACTCTATCACTGAGCTAAACCCCAGTGCTCTCCCATAAACTTTAATCATCTCTAAGCCAACTGTGTTGGCTCTCATTTGTACTCCCATCACGCTGAAGGCTGAATTGAGAGGATCAGAGTTCAAATCCAGCCTGGGCAATTTAGTGAACTTGTTTCAAAATAAAAGAGAGGGAGTCATCTAGGGAGAAAACTCTTTGGGAGAGTGCTTGCTAGAAAGTGTGAGTCTCTGGACTCAATCCCTAATATAAAAATACACCACTGTCAGTGAACCCACTCCAGTCTGAGCTCCCATACAGAAGGCTCGCTGTCCCTGCAGAGTTGGGAACAAAAGTGCAGTGAGATCACTGCAAGGTTCTAGGAATTTGGGACAAGAAAAGGCTGAATGGGAATTACAGTGACTTTTTCCCTGTTTCCTGTATTATACATGACACATTTCTCTGCTATGATTTTTTTTTTGTGATATTTACTTACTTGGCCATGTGTGTACAAGTGCGAAGGTCAGAAAACTGAGATCCGAGTGCTGGGATTAAAGGCACGAGAGTGACACACACCTTTAATCCCAGCACTCAGGAGGCAGAGGCAGGTGGATCTCTGTGAGTTCAAGGCCAGCCTGGTCTACAGAGTAGAGTTCCAGGACAGACAGAGTTACAACAGAGAAACCCTGTCTCAAAGAATTAAAAAAAAAAAAGACAGGCTCTTACTATACAGCCCTGCAAGGTCTGGCCTACAACTTGCTCTATAGATCAGGCTGGCCTCACATAGGTCTTCCTGCTTCTACTGAGATCAAAAGACTGTGTCACCAAATCTGGTGAGAGTCTGTGTCTTTCCTCTTCATCTCAAGCTGTTGTCTCAGATCAACCTTTGATGAGTGGGACCTTTGGACCCTGGGTCAAGCATAAGTGGAGGACAAAGGTCCCATTATACAAAACAACCTGCCCATTTTGCCCATTGCCACATTCCAGTCAAACTGGTTTCTTTTTCATAGACCTTCTAGAACCTGGCATTGTTCCTTTCTGTCCTGGTCATTTAGGAAAGGTGTTTTGTTTTGGTTTGGTTATTATATTGTTATTTGAGTTAGAGTTTTATTCTTGTTCGCTTATTTTTGTTTTGTTTGTTTGTTGAGAAAGGATTTCTGGTAGCCCAGTTGGACCTCAAACCAACTTCGTATTAAGAGTGAACTCCGATCTTCCCTCTGAGTGCTGGGATCAGGAATGGCTCTGTTGGGTCATGCACCTGGAATGCAGTCTCTAAGCCAGCCACTTCCCCACAGTGACCTAACCACATGCTCTGTGCTTTGAAGCCCAGAAAGGGAACAGACAGTCTTTGTAACAAAATGTCAATAAAAACCATTTAGTAGGTAACTGCCAATTCATGAGCAGGCCTGCCACCAAGCTCTCCAACCAGGGGGGTGACCAAAAGCAGATACTAAGCACACCCCCAGGGGGCAGGGTGTTCCACACACTTTTACCCAGCCCTCCACGCTCTGCTGGGGAGGCTGTCTTTCTTGTGTTATTCCTTCCTCCCCAGACAGTTTAGAGTGGAGATACCATGGTCCTCAGAGGCCATGCCAGAGGTACCTCACGAAGGCATGTGAAGCAGAAAGACAGGGGTGTCTCTCCCTAGTAAAGAACCCCCAACCATAACTGAGCAGAAGCCATGCCCACAACAGTGGGAAATGATACCCAAAGGGCCACCTGCCCCCATGGGCCCAGCATATGATACATTTTTTCTTTTATATTTTGTATTTATCAATGTGTATGTACACAATGTATACACACAAGGTTATCTAGTCTGAGGGCTTCCAAGAATTCTCCTTTCTCTATCTCCCATCTCCTTTAGGGGCTCTGGATATACAGACACTGGTGCCAGTGACTGGCTTTTACAGTGGTTCTGGGGATCTGAACTCAAGTCCCCAGGCTTGCAAAGAAGTTATTTTACACACCAAACCAACTCCTCAGCTAGAGACGTTTTCTTGACTGCAGCCTTGCTGAGTCTGTTTCTTCATCAATAACGTGGAGGTCAAGGGTCATTCCACCCTTAATTGACCTCAGGGTCCTCTTCCTGGTGACTTTTCTCTATCCCCTGCTGCTGGGGATGGAACCAGGGCCTGGCACTGAGCCACTGAGTCATCGCTCAGCCCCTGTGACTTTTCCTGTTTAACACAAATCTGTTCCTCTCTGTGCAGGCATATTTAGTGTGGACAGCAAGGGTCTCAGCATTCATGGCTGGCCTTTGTAAGCTCTGCCTATAAGGCATACAAAAGTTTCATTTACTGCTTTCATTCCAGGGAGAGTCCATCTTTTCTCTCTTTCCTGCTCTTTCCACCATGACACGCCATACCTGCACCTGGCAGAGTGTCACCCGGAAGCACTGGTTGAGGGGGAGAACACACACTGGGAGGGGCAGTCTGAGAAGGCCCCGAGGGAACCTGCCAGCACATTTGGGGTTAACACCCCCTCAACCACACAGGGACACCTATTGACACTTGGAGGGCCCTGCCCAGCCACAGATGTCAGCTGACAACCCCATGTCAGGCTCCACTACGTCATGCCCCACCAGCTTCCTGAGAAATCCCCAGGCTGGGTGAGCTTTGGGTTAGAGCAAGCCATCCGTATGCAAATGATAAATAGCATGTGTAAGGTTCAAAGGTCTGCACTGGGGATACTACTGAGAGGTCCAGTGCTTTGCCAAGCATGCATGAGTCCCCCAGTCCCACATCCCCAACACCAAAATAAGTAAATAAATAGAATGTTAAGAAGGAGGAAAAGAAGAAACACGGTGGTGGTGGTGTGGTGGTGGTGGTGGTGGTGGTGGTGGTGGTGGTGGCGGCGGCGGTGGCGACTTGGGAGGTAGAGGCAGGTGGATCCCTGAGTCTGAGGCCAGCCTGGTCTACAGAGTAAGTTCCAGGACAGCCAAGGCTACTCATGGAGGGCTACCTTGTCTCAAAAACAAAATGAAAGGAAGAAAGGGGTGGGGGGAGGAAAGGAAGAAAGAAAGAGAGAAAGAAAAGATTAAACATCTTAATTTGTCCTTCCCAGTTGCTGATGCGCTATCTGGCTCAGAAAGTGCTAGACTATGCAGATCAGTCTTGCTCTTTGCCTTTGTGAAAACCAAATGGGAGAAAATGTGGTCTGTGTTTTTGTTCCCAGGAACCTGGCTCAGCCTCCCAACCGCCACTACCTAACCCCACCCACTCTTTCAGCCACCCTGAAGTCAGAAGATGCAGGAGAGATGAAAATAGAACACCACAGGCCCAGAGGTCAAGAGAATGGGAGTGGTGCTCTACCTCATCCCAGAGCAGGCCAGTGAGAGAATTCCCCTGGGCAGCCTCCCCAATTCTGGGGACACTGCTCTTTTTCCCTGTGGGGATTACATTCTCAAAGCCGTTGGGCACATGCACTGATTCAGAGTCACGAAGTCCAAAGGCAGACCTGGGATGAAGCCAACACAGCTTCCCCAGTCAGCTGGTGCCCAGGGCAGCATCCCAGTCCTCTAGACTCCTGCACCCTCCGTGGAGTAATAGTAATCCTGACCCCAGAGCTTCGAGAGCATGCCAGGGCTTGGTGAGATGAGCTGGCCAAGATCCACACACCATGCAATGTTCACCTGCCATCCCAACAATCAGGAGGTGAACATGGAAAGACCAGATGTTCTAAGTCAGCCTATGCCACACAGTGAGTTTGACAGGTAAGCCAGGACTACATGAGACCCTGTGTGGCAGTTTGAATGAGAAATGTCCCCCATAGCCTTGGGCATTTGAACACTTAGTTCCCAGTTGGTGGCACTTTGCGGGGAGGTTTAGGAGGTTTGGCCTTGCTAAAGGAAGTGTGTCACGGAAAGTGGGCTTTGAGAGTTTAAAGACTCACGCTCAGCCTCTGATTGGCACATGCCTTTAATCCCAGCACTCAGGAGGTAGAGGTAGGCTGGTATCTGTGAGTTCTAGACCAGCCTGGTCTACAGAGTGAGTTCTAGGACAGCTAGAGCTCATGAGACCCTGTTTTGAAATAAATAAACAAAGGCTCAGGCCCTTTTCAGTTTGTTCTTTCTTGGTTGTTTTAGTGGTTCAGTACGAAAGCTCTCAGCTTCCTGCTCCAGCCAAGGATCCTGCCCAATGCTGTGATTCCCCACCATTACAGACTCCCGCCCCTCTGGATAAACTCTTCTTTGAGTTGCCTTGGTCACAGTGTTCGGTCATAGCAACAGAAGAATAACTAACAGACCCTGTCTCAAAACAGGAAGGCAAACATCACATAAGCTTTCTCTCATAAGCAGAATCTAGATTTAAATATAGAGAAACAGAATATTAGAAAGAGGACTATGAAAGGGAAGGAAGGAGTCTCAGGGATGGGGATGAAGAGAGGGAACGGGGAGACAAAATAGCTGATCTCTCTCATATGCAGAATCTACATTTAAATATATATTCATACATACAATATAAATATAAATACTATATTTGTGAGTATGTATTTATGAGAAAGCAAAAAGGGGACAATTTGGGAACAGTAAAGGGACCAGCAGAGGAGGGCATATGCAAATATATGCTAAATGCACTGGTACATACGCATGAATGTATGCCCGTCAATGTGAAACCCACTGTTTTTTTAAAAGGACCCCTGGGCCAGGGAGAGTTCACCTGCCATCAAGCTACCTTGGAGCTGAAGTAGGATAATCATCAATCCCAGAAGTTCTAGTCCAGTCTGGGCACCAAAGCAAGACCCCATTTCAAAACAATAAATAAATTACTTGACTAAGTAAAATCAATAGAACTCTGACTTCCAGTGAGAGCCTGTGAGAAAGTATTTGGGACATAAAAGCTATTTACAACTTTATTTTGTGCTTTTGAGACAAGGTCTCATGTAGCCTGGACTGGCCTGAGACTCACTATGCAGGCTAGGGTGAATTTAAAATGCCTGTCCATAGGCTGGGCATGATGACACACACTTAAATCCCAGCACTGGGGAGGCAGAGGCAGGCGGATCTCTGTGAGGCCAGCCTGGTCTACAGAGTGAGTTCCAGGACAGTCAGGGTTATATAGAAAGACCTTATCTCAAACAAAACAAAAACAGACAAACAAACAAACAGCTCCTGATTCTCCTGCCTCTACCTCCTGAGAGCTGGAATTAGAGGTGTGCACTGCCGTACCCAGCTTATGTAGTGCTGAAGACCAAACCAAAGGCTTTGTTCAGGCTAGGCAAACATGGTCAATTGAGCTACATTGGACAGCCAACTTATGTAGATATTAAACACTCATGCAAAGTGAATGTTGGTAGGGAGTTACTCAGTGGGTGCAGGAACAAACAGCACAGGAGGTAAAAAGTGGGAGAAATGGAGACCCACTCTCACCTCCCTGAGGGTTCACTGACAGCCTCGTCATATGAAGGATGGGCATCTTAGAGTTCCCCACTCTCCTGGCAATCCCCCATCCCAGGAAGAAAAGGATGCTGGTGTCCTTTATCTACAGCTTTGGGAACAGTTGATTCTGAGTCTAGGAGTTTCCTCGAGCTGGGCCCAACCCAGTTTGACAAGGATGGAACCCTGGACAACAAAGGGTAGGGTACAGCACTGTCCAAACCCCTTCCTGGTTGCCAGACCTGTGTATACAGGGGAGTATGTATTCTTTATCTCTCTGCAGTATATAGTTAAGGGGTACAGCTCTCTCTATCGAACAAGAATTGTTTATTGCAAGCCATCCAGTGACCAGACACTCTGGCCAACATGCTACCAGCTGAGTGCTCATACTGGACTCACCAATAAGCTAGCTCCTAGCTCTGACAAATGAACCCAAGGCAAAGAGGCTTGAGAGATGTAAGCCACTGAGGCTGAAAGGATGGCTCAGCAGTTAAGAGCACTTACTGCTCTATCAGAGGACCCTTTGGATCCCAGCACCCACATCAGATAGCTCTTAAGTGCCTATACCTTGAAGGAATCACACAACCCCCTGGCTTCCAAGGACACACACATAAATTAAAATAAACTTTTAAAAAAAAGAGATCTAAGCCATTGGTACTTCCCACTGTTACCAAATGGCTCCATGTAGACAATGCTTGCCACTATGGGGACATGTAACTCAGGCTCTGGGACACAGGTCCAACTACAACCTGGTATAGTGACTCACCTGTAACCCCAACACTCAGGATGCTAAAGGAAGGCTGTCTTGAGTTTGAGGCCCGTCTACAGTACCCATTTTGTTCTAGGTCAGCCTGGGCTACACAGTGAGACCCTTCCTCAAAAAAACAAAGGAGCTAAAGAGACAGTTCTGTTGGTAAAGTGTCTGCTGTGCAAGCATTACAACCTGAGTTCAGATCCCCAGACCCATGTGAAAGGTCAGGGGTCCAGGCACAATCCTGTAACAAGAGTACTGGGGGGACTGAGACAGGCAGATCCCTGGACAGTCAGTAGAGTTGAAATGTTGAGTTCCAGCTTCAGTGAAAGACACCATCTCAAAACATACAAGTGGAGAGTTGTTGGAGAAGTTTATTTCTAGTTATGTTTATAACTGTTTGTACAATGTTGGGGGGAAAGCTGCCTAAGCCTTGGCAGTTTGTAATATCTACAGGTGTTGACTTTATATAAAAGATGTTTGATTCCTCGTGATCTGCATGTGTTCACTGCTTTCTAGCAGAGCCATTGTGGAAGAGCAAAGTTGCTATGGAGTAATTCTTGTGGCCCTCTCTTCCACGGTCTCAGGCAACAAGGAGAGAGCACTTCTTGTAGGCCTTGAGCTCCCCACCATAAAGGTGACACAGCTCTGTTGCTAAAGAATTGTGGGATGAGACTAGGCTACAGGTTTCATTCATTAGGCAAATAGACCTTTGGATGAGGGGCAGAGTATTTGTAACACCTGAGGAACTTCTTTCAATAAAAACCCCTGAGATCAGATGATCCGGGTCCCACTGTCCACAATGGTGCTTGCCGTGACAGGTGGTTCTCCCTGCTGAAATATGCAGGGTTTACATCTATGAAAATGTCTCCTTTCTTGGTGAGCCTGCACAGTAGCCTACCGCTACAGAGAGTGACTGAGAAAGTTACCTAACATTGACCTCAGGCCTCCACATATATGAGCACCCATGGGTACCCACACATGCACATACCCACACTAGCAAATATAACTCCCCACACTCACGGTGGTGGTTTGAATGAAAATGGCCCCCATGGGCTCATAGGGTTTGGCCTTGAAGTAGGTGTGAGAGGAAGGATGTAGCTGGTGGTGGGCTTTGAGGTTTCAAATGTTCAAGCCAGGCCCAGTGTCTTGCTCTATCTGCCTACTGCCTGCCAATCCAGAGGTAGAACACTTGGCTCCTTCTCCAGTACCACATCAACTTTGCATCACCATACTTCCTGCCGTGAAGACAATGGACTAACCCTCTGAAACTGTAAGCCAGCCACGATTAAATGTTTCCTTTATAAGAGTTGCCATGGTCATGGTGTCTCTTCACAGCAATATAAACCCTAACTAAGACGCTCACACACTGGTCCAGCTGCTCTCCTTGTCATCCGCCTGAAGAAAATGAAACCTGAAACACTTGTTTTCTCTGGAGTCCTTCATTTCTGCTCTACTTCCTGTAGTGGCAAGAATAAGAGGCAGTTTCCTGCGCTGAGGCCTTGGCTGACCCACCTGGCTGCCTGAGGACACATACCTCAGTAGCAAATCCCAGCTCTGCTCACTGGGGCAGAGGGGACTCCTGAACTGCCAACAAGGTCTTCATTCTATGAACACATTCTGGAAATCCTGCCCTTTTACCCACTCAAAGCAAACAATAATGCAATACTTAGGTATTTGTTTTAATTCTTAAGTTGTCTTGTAGCTGAAATGGATCCCTTCTAAGCAATCTACAGTGATTAGCCATAAGCTAAAGAACCCAGGAGTCAGGCACCCACCTCAGGAACAAACAGCTCACTAGGCCCTTGCTTTTGCTTTTCCTACTAATCCCCAGGCCCCATCTGTGCATCTGTGGTTTAACACTATGTGTGTGCAGAAACAGAGATCATACACACACACACACATACATACATACACACACACACACACACACACACACACATACATACATACATACACACACACACACACAGCATACATGAAACTCCCAACACAAAAGAGACACAGGCGTAGGCTGGAAAGATAGGTGAGCTACTAAGAGCACTTGCTGCTCTTCCAGAGGACCGGAGTTTAATCCCAGCACCCACATGGTGGTTCACAACTGTCTGTAACTACAGCTCCAGTGAATCTGACACTCTCTTCTGGCCTCTGTGGACACCGCACACACATATATACATTCAGGCAATACAATCATATACATAAAATAAAAATATTTGTTGTTTTTGAGGCAGGGTTTCTCTGTGTAGCCCCGGCTATCCTGGAACTAGTTCTGTAGACCAGGCTGGCCTCACACTCGGACTTCTACCTGCCCCTGCCTCCCAAGTGCTGGAATTAAAGGTATGTGTCACCACATGTGTCAGTCTAAATAAATTTAGGCTGTCCTAAAACTCAGACATTCACGAGCCTCTACCTCCTGAGTGCTGGGATTAAAGGTATGTGTCAATACCTCCTGGCCTAAATACAAATTTTAAAAGAGAGATAGAGACAGGCAAATGGGAGGTGTGACCCATCTCCTAACTGCTCTGTCCCTAGATGCCCCAAGAGCCTGTACCTAACCACGGTTTCAAAGACTCACTGTGACTCATTCGCTTACAATGTCAGAGTCAGGGTCTCTGCTTCAGAACTCAGTGCAACGGCTAAGTCAATTCCCAGCACTGGGGAGGCGCTGTCAACCAACTTACAAAGTGGGAGAACCTGTATGCAAACAAGGAATTTGAAGGAAAGACTCCAATATGCTCCCGAGGAGATTCCCTTGAAGCGTAGACCTGGAAGACTATGAGTACTGGCCTCTGGAAGAATAAGGGAAAGGTTGGGAAAGACCAGAGCTCCAAGTAACAGCACGTGCAAAGGTCCTGAGGTGGAAAACATTTTGCTAAGTTCCATCCAATGAAGGAAGACCCTAGTGGCTGGGCAAAAAGGTCAGAAAACTGGGCAGGAGTGAGACTGTGTGGGGCTTTGTAGGCTTAGGAAAACCTTGTCAAAATCCCCTTGAACCCATGGAACCTGGAACTGGGACCCACTTGCCCCCTTTTCATCTCCCAGACTCCCTTGCAATTAGACTGAAGCCATGCCACAGGTCCTAGCTAATCAGAAACAAAAAGCCAGTGAGTCTCTTCCATTGCCTCCCCTGTCACAGTGACCCGGGAAGCCACATGTTCTAAACTCAGCTTCAAGAACACAAGAGCTGTCCTTCCCAGTGTCCAGCTCGCCTCAGAGTTTGCATCATGCAGCGTGACGCAGCCGACGCTGACTCATACATCCCCTGAGGAGGGTTGGACCTCACACTCAGAGGAGCCTGGTGACCACAGCATGGTTCAGTCAGAGTTTGGCAGATGAACCTCATCATGCCCCATTTAATCGTGCTGCATGTGGCTCTCTAGGTGCCCCTCCACCACTCTCAAAACCCACAGTGACTGAAGGAGAGTCAGTTCGGGGAAGGAAATCAGGTGACCCGCCCAGCACTAGGCATCAGCACCTTAAAAAAGAAAATGTGATCAGCTCTTGAAGCTTCCTACTTTAAAAGCAAACAGGGGCATGCTTATACCCTTGTTCGTCTGATTGTTTGTGACAGGGACTCACGTATCTCAGGATGACCTCAAACTGGATACGTAGCCAAAACTAGTCTTGAACTTCTGATCCCCCGGCCTCCCTCTCTCAGGTGCCACTGCACTTGAAGATAGATGCCCATTTTTTTGAAGGGGAAACTGAGACTTGACTTAACAACCTACCTGAATACAGAATAAGGCCTCAGTTCCCATCTTGGCCACTTATAAGGCAAGTTTCTGAGCCTCAGTTTCTACATCTATAAAATGGGAGTAACTAAAGTCATGAGGAAAGGTACTTGCTGGGACATGCTAGGTGCTAAGTCCTGTTGATTCCGGGTCCACAGACCCTGACTCTGGGACTGATGTCTCAGCCAGAAACAATGCCAGCTCTGAGGATAGACCCGCAATGGCTCGGGGAATGAACATGTCTCACATTTTGATGCTCTTTGAGGCTTGGAAAACCTTAGAGAGGACACACACAAAAGCTCAAGAATATACATGGGAGCCCTGTCAACTGCGTCTGTGCAGCCTGGCCACTGTGGAGAAGGAGGGGATACACTTCTCTGCTTTGCTCAACAGCCACCCAAAGTCCCCTGTCCACAGCCCTGATCCCGGAAGGAAGTTACTCTGGCCCACATGCCAAAGCCAAAGTTTGAACTGTTGGAGTTGCGAAAGCACAGCCTCCAGAAAACTGTAACGCTTAGCAAGAAAATTCCAGCTGGGGTTAGAACTCGGTCACATAGCTCTTCCCTAGTGTGTGTGGGTCCCATCCCCAGCACCCACAAAAAAGGAAAGAAAAAGTCACAAGAAGATGGCAGCAGCAGATGGGAGTGGAAGGCTCAGTCACCCCCACATCCCTTCAGATCCCCAAGAGTCTCCCCACTACTGAGTTTTCACCCAGAACCACACACCTACTTGGGAGCAATACATTTTCATAACATACATTTGACAGTTGATCAACTGGATGGGATTTAGGGTCACCAGGGAGGCAAACCATTCTCTAGGAGCATCTATGAAGGGATTTTGGGGTTAACTGAGATGCAAAGACCCATCCAGGACCCATCAGGCGGCACCGTCCTGTGGGCAGGGGTCCTGGATCGCATACAGGGGAGCTGAGTCTGCTTTCTGGGTCCCGTTGCCATGCCTTCCCACCTCGATGAACTGTGCCCTAGGACTCTGGGCCAAATATGCCCTTCCTTCCTTAAGGTGCTTTTGTTAGAGCTCTGAGAAAAACTAATAAGACAACAGTAAAGCCTCACACACCCCCATTCCATAGAACACTTGAGTGTTCCCCAAAATAAAACCTCTCTATTGTTTTCCTAGGAAAACAAAAAGCAAATTTGTTAAAAAAAAAAAAATCATTGTTGTTTTTGCTTGTTTCTTAGGAGAGTTTTCCAAAGGAGCCTGGCTAGCCTTGACCTCTAAGCAAGCCTGCCCGCAGCCTCAGACAAGCTGGGGTGACAGGCATGTGCCGCCACACCTGGCCAAAATGAACAAACAAAAACCCTTAGCTGCCTTTATTTTCAATTAGAATCAAGCAATCGCCATTGCATAAAACAGACTATGGGGGCTGGAAAACTGGCACAACAGTTCAGAGTGTGTTATGGCTGGCTGTGGTGGCACACACCTTTAATTCCAGAACTTGGGAGGCAGAAGCAGGCAGATCTCTGTGGGTTCAAGGCCAGCCTGGTCTACAGAGTGAGTTCGAGGACAGCCAGGTCTACAGAGAGAAACCCTGTCTTGAAAAACAAACAACAACAACAAAAAGTGTATATTACTTCCAGAGGACCTGAGTTCTATGCCCAGCATCCATGCGAGGCAGCTAACAACCCCCTGTAACTCCAGCTCCAAGAGATTGGATGTCTCCGGTCTTTGTGGGCAACTAAACACATTACACACATAACACACACACCACATACACACCACACACACACACACACACCACACACACACACACACACCCATATGGCATTAAAAATAAAATGAATCCTTATAATAATCTCATTTGAGATTTATCCCTTAAAAACAAACAGCAGGATGTGTTCAAAGGCCTGAGCAATGTAGGTTTGTTCTATCAACAGAGTCTTGAGGAAGCCAGGAACAGAGACAAGACCAAATAGTAGGCTTGTCTTTTTGAGTTGTAAGTGGAAAGCATGCTTGCCCAGCTTGTTCTAGTCCAGTGGTTCTCAACCTTCCTAATACTGCAACCCTTTAATACAGTTCCTCTTGTTATAGAGACTCCCCCATCCACAAAATTATTTCTTTGCTACTTTATAACTGTAATTTTGCTACTGTTATGAATCATAATGTAAATATCCAATATGCAGATGGTCTTAGGCGACCCCTGTGAAAGGGTTGTTGGATCCGCACAGGTTGAGAACCCTTGCCCTAGGTCCTGGGTTTGATCTCCAGCATTCCATCATCTGGGTGTGGTGGTGCACACCTGTAATCCCAGAACTTGAGAGGTTGAGGCAGGAGGATCAGGAATTCAAAGAATTTGGTCCACAAACATGTCTCCCACCCACCACAAGTTCTGTGAACACGTGATGCCCTCTGCCTAGAAATGACTGAGCAGGGCCCGCTTTCAGCTGCCCAGTAGCCTGTCAGACGGAGGGTCAAGGTCAACTCCTCCAGGGCAGCCTACATCTCCCTCTCCTAGTCGTGTTCCCCACTCGGTGTGTGCTTCTCTGAGTGCATGTGCTGCTCCTGGCTGTGTGGATGTGTGTTCAGATCATTATCCCCTGTCCACCACACTAGACAAAAGCCCTAGAGACCAGGGCTTATGCATGCTGTCAAAGCCTTACCATCAGCCACATCCAAGCTACTCCATCAAGGTTCCAGGTGAAACTGAGGCCCAGGAATGTTGAGAATCAGAGATGTACTTAGAACCAGGGACTGCCAGATAGGCTAGCCAGGGCTGCCATCTCAGCAGGCAATGGAGAGGTCCTGCTGCAATCACTGACTATTGCAGGCAAGCAGTTACATAGGCTGGGGCTTCCCGTTCCATCCCAGCGATAAATTGTGGGTGTCCTGGCAGGAAGGGATGGTGGTGCAGATAATCTTTCTGGTTGAGGCCCACTGGGTCATCAGAAGCTAATGGGGAGAGCCACAGATTGCATCACCCACAGATGATGGACTGGCCAAAGAAAGTGACTGACAAATATCAGGACTATCGCCCTTGGGGACAGGGCACGTGTGGGAAGACAGCTGTTTGTGGGCATCTGAGTGAGCAAATGGGAAAGTATGTGTGTGGCAGAGATGTTAACTGTCCCTGGAATAGAAACTTCTCCAGAGGAACAAAATGCTTTTGCTATATACACCCTCCTTCCTGTATTACCCAGTCTCCCTTGCAACCAAGTCATCATGGGTCTAGGCTCATGACTGTGTGTGTGTGTGTGTGTGTGTATTGGTACACATATGGGGTTTCTATCTTATTCTCTTAAAAGTCTCTCACTGAACCTGAAGCTCATAGTTTTGGGGTCAGGCCAGCATGCCCCAGAGATCAGCCTGTCTCCACCCAGCCAGCTCTGAGCTTAGGCACCTGTGGCCACACCCAGATTTTACTCAGGTGCTAGACTTCAGTCTGAACTTCAGTCTTCTTGTTTACATGGCAAGAGAGCTCACCCACTGAGCTGCCTTCCAGTTTATTTTGTTGATTGTTTGAGACAAGGTCTTACTATATATATAGCCTAGGCTACCCCGGAACTCACTCTCCTTCTGCCTCACGTTTTCCAGTGCTAGGGTTAACAGGCAAGCCACCATGCAGAGCCCAGTTTGGCTCTTTAAGCCTCTGCAGCCCACACTGTGTGGACAGAGCCTGGAGTCTGTCGAGGAGACTACCACGAAAGCATGGGGAAAGTGGAAAGTGTGCTGGCGGGAGCTGCTTCCTGTTGTCTGTCCTCTGCACACATTTATTCTAATTCTTATCATGTTTCATGTCTAACAGGTTAATAATGACCTTGGCAGTTAAAGATGAGAAAAAGCAAAGGAACAGAAACCCACAGGCCCAGCCGCCCCCAGGCTTGGACTTCAGAACAATGCAAGTTCAGCCCCTGTGAGCCTGAACTTGGCCTTGGTTCCTACATCAAAGTTGCAAGGCCCACTGTTCACTGTGATGTGCATTTACTGAGACACTGCTTGGCTCTACAGAAGCTGCTGGATGGCTAAGATTTTTTGGTTTTGGTGCTGAGAGCCTGGGTCCTTGCCTAGACAAGTGCTACACCCATGCAGGACATCTGTTGAATGTCCTTCAAATGTAACTTTAAGAAGTGTTTAGGGGGCTGAGTGTGGCTCAGCAGTTAAGAGCACTGGCTGCTCCTGAAGAAGACTCAGGATTGATTCTCAGCACCCATGGGATGGCTCAGAACCATCCCTAATGCCAGTTCTAGGGCATCTGATGCCCTCTTCTGGACTACTTGGGCACTGCACACATGTAGTGCACATATATAAATGTAGGCAGAACATTCAAAACATAAAATAAAAACAAATAAAGCTTTAAAAGAAAGAGAGAGAGAGAGTGAGAGAGTGAGAAATGTGTAAGAGCTAAGCATAGTAGCACATGTCTTTAAACCCAGCACTTGGGAGGCAGAAGCAGGCAGATTCTGTGAGTGCAGGGTCAGCCTGGTCTACATACTGAATTCCATGCCAGCTAGGTAACACAGTAAGACCCTGTGTCACACCACACACACACACACACACACACACACACACACACAATGTTTGGGGCTAAGGGTGTAGTTTAGTGGTAGAAGAGTTGTCTGGGATGTATGAGGTCTTAGGTTTCATTCCCAGTACCATAAAAAAAGTGGTGGGCAGAAGTCAAATTTTCAAGCTAACTGCAGCTGGGCAAGTTAATAATAAAGCAGGTAAGTGCAAAACAAGACTAAACATCCCAGTTAGAAAGGGGCTCTGAGCACTTCTAACACAGGAAGTTGAGTGCCCGCGCACACGCCTGCCCTGCCCTGCTCTGGGTGTTCACCTCCCAGCTTTATTTTCTCTAATGAAAACCAAGAGTCAGAAAGGGGAAGTATTTGCCTGAGGTAAGCACACAGCCAGAATCTCACAAGGACAACCGGGGGACAGGGTAGTGGGGACAGACTTCGAGTGGCTTCAGTCAGCAAGACTGAACAATAATGTGCTTCGGGGGAACGGGGAATAAAAGGCAGAACAGAAGGGTCTGGTCTGAGGAGGGTTCTACGCAACCGAAGGCCAGGACGGCGCTTCCTACAGGCCCACCAGAGAGCCCTCAGTCGGTAGCAACAGGTCCAGGTCAACTTCCACAGGAGGGTGGAACGGTGGTGACACCAGGCGGGCCTTGGACCTTGGGACATCAGGCCGCATAGCCATTCTTTTGTTGTTTGTTTTTGAGACAGGGTCTCTCCATGTGGCCCTGGATGACTCAGAACTCAGAGATCAGCCTACCTCTGCCTCCCACGTGTACCGCTGCACCTGGCATGAGTGTGTTTCTTTAAATCTGGTGCTACAGTGTTTGCTGACCTCAAATGGTTTTTCCTAGTTTAGTCAATGATCTCTGCCGTCAATGGCCAGTGGGTGTGGCCAGGAGACTCGACTTCTCAACCTCTGGGGATCTTCCTCTGCTACCACACATCCTGATGGGACACCATTGTCTGCCTCAGGGTTTTGCCTGGCCTAGCCATCTGCCTCCCCAAAATAGACCAGCTGCAACCCCACTGTGACCGCATATGAGCTGGCAGCACTTCCCTACCCTCTGGGGACCTTCTCTCACCTCCTCTGGAGTCATTAAGAGTTTATAACTAGCCAGACAGTGGTGGTGCATGCCTGCAATCCCAGTATTTGGCAGGCAGAGGCAGGTGGATCTCTGTGAGTTTGAGGCCAGCCTGGTCTACAGAGCCACTTCCAGGACAGCCAGGGCTACACAGAGAAACCCTGTTTGGAAAAAAATAAAAATCAAAAAACAAAAACCACAGTCTCATGTAGCCCAAGGTAGCCCTGGACTCATTATGAGGCCAAAGCTGGCTTGAATCCTTGATCTTACTACCTCTACCTCCCAAGTGCTGGATTACAGATATTTGCCATACCACAACAGTTTAAACATTATCATTTCTCAGCATCTGCCATATTTCTGGTTTCTAAGAATACAGAAAAGCCAAAATTGAGGTCACAATCTTCGGGGGCTGGTCACAATGATCAAGTGGGCTTCAGAAAGCCCAGAGAAGGCTCTGCCTGGCATCCAGGCTGGCCCCTTCACAGTGGGGGCTGAGACCTTGAAAGGAGGAGATTCTCCCAGGGCTGCACTGTGGGTAGGCCTGGACTCACTGGACTGTGTCTTGCCTAAGGCCTCTCTGGCTGGCCCTAGGGGAATGGAAAAGAGGCACAGTAGTCTGGCACAGCACAGAATAGGACAGGAGGGTCTAGCAGGTTCTACACTGTCCAGTCTGAGGGAACGTGAACCTGAAAGGAGACCGGGTAGGAAAGTACAAAGAGGGCAGAGACAGAAGCCTGGGGGAACCACGGCCAACAGGCAGGTGCTTGGTTTATGGAACAATTTCTGGGAATGCAAAAGCAATCCTGGCTGTAGTCTTTCCTCCTGAAACACGCACCTTCCCATTTAAGCCCCAAAGGGAAAGTCGTAGTGTGTGAAAACTCTGAGTTCACACACACACACACACTAGACCCCAGGGAGTTATATAGTGGCTGAAGAGAGAACGCAGCCCCAGGGTGGCCCTGAACACCCACGTGGGCTGTAGCTCTGAGGTTGGAGCTGTCTGACCCCTATCCTTGCTCCTTGCTTCAGGATCATCCAGACGAGTGCTGTGCCCCTCACCCCCCTGCTGGAATAGAAGGCAGCCATTCCATCCCCACATAGGTCACCTTCATAGGCTGCTCCAGGTCTTCCCAGGCATCGGATACGTGGACGCCATCTCCCTTTTGCAGAGCTGGGCTTGGAACTCAGAGCCTCACACCTGCTAGGCAAGTGCCCAACCCTTAAGCTACAGACACCCACACACACACCATTTTTCCCAAGGAGCTCCTCCCTGGACACCTCTGACCCACGTCCATTTTAGCCTCTCTTCCAGCGTTCTCTTTGGACTAGCTGTCTTTAACCACAGTCCTAGGAAGGTTTCCCATCCGATCACTTTTATCTCTTGGTATGCCGATCCTCCCTTCTTTCCTGCTCTTTACTGTCTCCTAACTAGCTCCCCAATATTTTTACTTTATTTATTTATTTGTTCATTTATATATTTATTATCTTTGAGGCAGGGTTTCTCCATGTAGCCCTGGTTGTCGAACTCATTCTGTAGACCAGGCTGGCCTTGAACTCACAGAGATCAGCCTGCCTCTGCCTCCCAAATTAAAGGTGTGCACTGCCACCACCTGGGTTATTTTTAAAGTTTTTAAATTATTGATGAGGCCGGGCAGTGGTGGCAGTGCACACCTTTAATTTGGGAGGCAGAGGCAGGCTGATCTCTGTGAGTTCAAGGCCAGCCTGGTCTACAGAATCAGTTCCAGGTCAGCCAGGGCTACACAGAGAAACTCTGTCTCAAAAACTCAAAAACAAATAATGATAATAATGATAATGATAAGATAATAATAATAATAATAAGCTTAATTTATTGGTGTGTTTGTAAGGAGAGGGACAGCTGCCACAGCACATGTGTGGAAGTTGGAGGACAAAAGTCAGAGGACTTTTGGGAGTCTCTCCTTCCACTATGTGGGTCCCCGAGATCAGACTCAGGCCACCAGGCTTGCCAGCAAGTGTCCTCATCCACTGAGCCATCTCACTGGCCTCCGGTATTTTTTTAACTACAACAATAAAAGGTTTTAAACTTCTGGCTAGTCGGTGTTCCCCTATTAAACCCAGTGCCTAGTAGAGTACACAGAAGCCTGCTGATGATATCTGATAAATAAAGGACTTGTATGAATTTTAACCTGGGAAAAAGAAGGGTCCTAGGGCTGGGGTGCAACTCAGTGGCAAAGAGCTCATCTGGCCCTGGTCTGTTTCACCCCCTGCACTGACAAAAGATCCACAGGGTCTTCAGATGGACACGCAGCACTTGCTGAGACTTCCTTGAGGACAGACAGTTACTCACAGCTCAGGACAATCTGGGCAGCACGGTAGAGTTCCAGGTGATACAGGAGGTCCACCAGCTGCTGGACAGTGGCCTGTCGCATGGCCCACCACCACAACAGCTCCCGGGTGATGCTCACACCCTGGACCTTCTCCATGGACTTGATCTTCCTCAGCTGTGTCAGGTCTGTGATCACATAGGAGGCTGGAAGGCAAGAGACGATTCTTAGAGCTGGAGTCACTGCCTCCCAGGGAGAGTCCTCGCCCTTCCCAGTTCTCCTCCTGGGTGTCAACATGGCTGCTACACTCAGCAGGAGGAAGTTCACAGGACAGGAGCTTTGGAGCATGAACATCCTCAGTTTCTTTGCTTGTGATGGTCTCTTCTCCAGCACAGCCTCAATAGGGAGCAGAACTATACCCACCCCACCTAGAACGGAAGCCCCTTGCAGGCAGGGACTCTCATCACCTCCTTCACCACCACATCCTCAAAAGGAGAACCTGTGTGGCCCATGAAACCAGGCTAGGAAGCAGATGAGTCAAGGGCAGCAAGATAAGGAGACACACACACACACACACACACATACACATATAAACACATACACACACACATACACACACAAATGCACACACACAAACACATACACACACACATACATACATACACATACACAACACAAACGCATACTTATATACACACATACACATATACACACACATACACACACATGTACAAACACATATATACAAACACATACACACACAAATGCACACAAACATACACACATACATACATACACATACACACACACATGCACACAAACATACACACACATATACACACACATACATACACACACACAAATGCACACTTATATACTCACATACACACACATATACACACACAAACACATACACATATATACACACACATACACACACACAAATGCATACATACATATACACACACATACACACAAACATACACACACACATACACATACACACAAACATGCACACACACACACACACACACACACAAAACCTCAAGGATGCTCTGCTCTTGCACCAACAGGTGCCCTCTGATGTCCCCTGAGCACCTGGATCACTACGTCCTAACCATGGTGGGAAAAATTAGTAGGTCTATGATCGATGGATGAATGAATGAAAGATCACATGGCCACCATCCTTGTGGAACTGTCACAGGGACCAAAACAGCCCATGGGGTTGGCACTTTGCTAACTCTGAAGCACTGAGCAGAATTGCAAGGAGCTGTGTTGGCAATAGTACAAAATTATGCATTTCTTCTTTTGTTTTTTGAAGCAAAGTATTGCTGTGTATACCAGCAATTGCTGCTCCAATGCAGCAATCCTCCTGCCCCTGTCTCCCATATGTTAGAGTCACTGGTGTGACCAACACTCCTGGCTTTCTTTTGCTTTTTTTTTTTTTTTTTTTTTTTTTTTGGTATAAAATAGACAGTTGTTCTCCTAGAAAGGACATACTGTCCCCCACCCTCCCTGGCCATGTCCTCTAGGCTTCTTTCTCTGAATCTTCCACATAGGTGCTGGCTTTAAATAGATCTTCACAAGACAAGAGGGAAGACCCTGCTCTTATTTAATAATGCTATAGTTCAAGCCTTCTCCCAGTTGATCCAGACTCACCATAAATGGCTACTTTTTAGTTTTATTATTATTAGCTGAGCTTGATGGCACACACCGTTAATTCCAGCACTCTGGAGGCAGCGGCAGGCAGACCTCTATGAGTTTGAGCCAGCTTGGTCTATAGAGTGAATTCCAGGTCAACTGGGACTACATTGTAAGGTCTTGTCTTTAAAAAAAAAATAATTTACTGTCGTTAGTATTGTTATTATTGGCATGGTGCTGGATACTGAGCCCAGAATCTCATCTCACATTACTCCACTCTGCACTTTTCTCTCTAGACCACAAATTGTTTGTCTGTTTTGTTGGTTGCTTGGATAGATGGGTTCTATGTTCTGCAGAACTAGGGCTCAAAACCAGAGCCTCATGCATGCTAAGTCACTGAGCCAGACTCCCAGCTCTTAAATGGCATTTTTAATTGTGGCATAGTATCCCGCTGATTCTTTCTTCCTTTTTTTTTTTTTTTTTTGAGACAGGGCCTCGCTATATACCCTGAGCTGTCATTATGTAGACCAGGCAGGCCTTGAACTCACAAAGACCTGCTTTCCTCTGCCTCCCAAGTACCGGGATGAAAAGCATAAGCCACCACACCCAGCCCTGCCACAGAATTTATTAACATAGGGAAACATTTTATTTTTAACTGAGAATGAAATCGCCGGGGTGCAGCGTGATGGAAGAGCACCTGCCAAGTGTGTGCAGACGACCCTAAGCTCCATCGCCATTACTGCAAAACCAGAACAAAAATGAGGAATTTGAAAAGATCCATCCTAGGTGCCAAGAATTCAAAAAATCACAGGGCAGGAAGATATGTGAACACAAAATCAAGTGTTTGGAGGACTGTGGGTATACTCGGTTGGTACAGTGCTTGCCTCCCATGTGTGAGGCTCTGGGTTCGAGCCCCAGAACCACCAAAGAAAAACAGCACTATTCTAGGCCGTAATGAGCACTGAGAGAGCAGGAGAATCTAAAACTCCATGGAGTATGTCTATACGGAACATGAGTTTGGGGGTGGGGGAGGAGGGGCAGAGATAAAGCTCAGAACTCGGTAGGACCCTGGGAGACATCAGAGCCAGGACAAATGAAATGGACCTTACACTATGAGGTAGGGCCATGACATTCTCCCAGAGAAAGCCTCCAGGAGAAGTGCCCCATGGAAATGGAAAGTTCCAAAATTGCGATTTTAGTCACTGGAAAGTCCAAACCAGATTCCTAGCCAGTAGGAAATGATGTAAGCAGGCCCAGGGTACCCTTCCAACTGCTCACAAGGAGCAAAGAGGAAGGTGCGGTGTCATGACAAACCTAGCCTTGCATGAGCGCTGTTAAGGCTAGCCAGAGCCTTAACTCCACATATTTCAATTTCCTCCCAGGAGAAACGGGAAGTGAACTCCAGGGTGCCTTCAAAGAGGGACAGTTTAGTTCTGTGAACTGATGTCTCTTAAGGTACTGATCCATCACTGCACGCAGAGCAGGACCAGCAGAGACCCGGGGAACTCAGTCACTGCCATGGCGCGTATTAATCATTAATCATTATGGCTCTAATCAATGATCAATCATCGCTCTTATTCAATAATCAATCATGGCTCATATCAATCATTAATCTGATTAATCATTAGCCTTTTGGGGGGATGGGGTTCAAGACAGGGTTTCTCTGGCTGTCCTGGAACTCACTATGTAGACCAGGCTGGCCGCCAACTCACAGAGATTCACCTGCCTCTGCCTCCTGAGTGCTGGGATTAGAAGTGTGTACCTCCACCACCCAACTTTAATCATTAATCATTATGGAAGAGAGAAAATCAAAGTTTTCCTGATCTTCCCATCTGGAAGCTCCAAGGAAAAACTGGCTGCATTTGGGCGTCCCATCTTGCCAGATTTTTCTCACATGTGTGAGTACCCTTCAGCTCTGGTGTCCACCAAGGGCTTGGTCCACAGCTTGGTGCTTGAAGAGGTAGGAACTTTAAGAGATGAGACCCAGGGGAGTTTTCTGAGTACTCAGAGATGTGCTTTCAGGGGAACTATGGGAGCCCAGTGCCTTCTACAGGGTGGCTTTGCCTGCCGTGGCTCCTGCCATGATACACTGCCACAGGCACTAGGCAGAATCAAAAGACAACAGATTGAGATCCCTCAAACCGTAAGCCAAACCTTTCCTCTCCCTTAGGTGTTTATCACAGTGAGAGCTGACTGACACAGCATGTGAGCAAGCCTGGTTCAAATCCTCCCAGCACTTCCTTGCTGTGCTTTTAGGGAAGGCCTGTCACCTCTCTCAGAGCCTCAGTTTCCTCTAGACCTCAGAGGTGGCTGTGAGGACAGCCACCAGATGAACTCTATACTTGGGACACTTGGGACAGCACTTGGATCTCAGTAATGGGGACATAGACGTGTTATATCCACAGGGAAACCACTGCTCCATGCTGATTTCCGAATCCTGGGGAAGGTATACCCAACCTCACAGCCCTCCAGAGCAGGGGCAGCCTTCCCTCCTGAAATGACCCTTCCCAAAGGCAATGCCCCTCTCTCAACTATTCAAACTCCTGTAGGAGAAGGGAGTCCATTGTGTTCCCTCAGCCTCTTACAGATGAAAAGCTCAGAGACACACAGTCACTTGCCTGAAGTCGCACAGCTAGACAGTGCACAAAAGGCTGGTATGCACTGGTGAGCAAGAAGAATGGGCCAGCAAAGGGGCTCCTGCTGGGGGTCCCTCTGTATACTCCCAGGTAGATGAAACTGTAAGAACCCCATTTTACACAGGCTCAGGCAGATACTACAATTCTTTTCCTCAGGAGCAAATGAGCAAATGTAGCTATGACTACAGAGAAATGATCAACAGGCAGGCAGGCGACAGGGTCAGATCCAAAAGAGGGTGCATCTTTGTGGCTTTGGGTTTTCTGAATCAGTTTAGATCTTCCCACACCCCCACACCCTCCCTTCCAGGACCACAGCGCAAAATCACCTTTCTCTAGAATAACTCAGCAGCGAGAACTAGGAGTAGTAGGACAATCACCCAAGTTCTCCCTCCTCTGGGGCATGGGAAACCAGAGTCCTGAGACCAGATGGCCGCTGCATAGCCAGCTCCCGGCCCACCGACCCTGACCCACAAGGGTGGGCCAGCCTTGTGCTCAGAGCAGCCTGTAGGGTGAGAAGATACACCCATCCATGCATCAGTCTCTGGGGTGGATGCTGAGCGCCCGCCTTCCTGCCCAGCACCGACTGTCCTTGACTCCAGAGACAAAGTGAAAGAGGCAGGATCCGTCCCCACCCTCATGGCATTCCTATGCTACAGGGAGAGATGGACTAACCAAAGCAGGATCAAGGGAATGGCGAGCATGTTAAGAGGAACCAAAAAGGTGAAACCTGTGATGGGCTGTGAAGTTAGGGCGGGAAGGACGGATCCCTCCAAGAAGCAGAACTATGGCAGATAGACCAATACTACCCCAAAGGCATCTATGCCCTAAACCCCCAAGACCATTGACAATGGTATCTTAGGAGGCCAAAGAGACTGTGCAGAGAGGATTGTTTAGAATTGTAGAGGGACTGAAGAGATGGCTCAGCAGTTAAGAACACTGGCTGCTCTTCTAGAGGACCCAGGTTCAATTTCCAGCACCAACAGGTGGCTCACAACCATCTGTGAGAAGGATTTGATGCTCTCTCTGACCTCTGCAAGTACTTCGGTATGTGGTGCACAGACATTAATACAGGCAAAAAAAAAAACCAATAACAAAAACAAAAACCTATACACATTAAGTTTGCTAAGCAGTGGTGGCGCACGCCTTTAATCCCAGCACTCGCAAGGCAGAGGCAGGCGGATCTCTGTGAGTTTGAGGCCAGCCTGGTCTACAGAGTGAGTTCCAGGACAGCCAGAGTCACAACAGAGAAACCCTGTCTCAGGAGAGAAGGGGACTTTCCCAGACTGTCTGGATCAGCCCTGTCATTGCCAGGGTCCTTCTAAAAGGAGGGTAAAGAGTTGGGTATGATGGCTTTGAGACTCTGGGGGATGGGCAGTGACAAAGGAAGGCAGAGGTCAAAGAGGTTTGAAGATTCTGTGCTACTGGCTTTGAAGATGGAGGGAGGGGCAGTGGGCCAAGGGAATGGCTTCCAGCTGTGTGAGGTCAGAAGCCTCACAGAGAGAGGGTTTGTGGTTATTTGTTACAGCAATAAGGGACAGACTACAAAGCCAGGCAGGAGGAAGAGCACTCCAGGCAGAGGGAACAGCAGGTGCAGAGTCCAAAGGAAGCCAGTGACTCGTAGCAGAGGAAGTTAGAGGGCCAGAGCTGGCAGGCCTGCTGAGGAATTTCCTTGATATCCTCAATCACAGTGGAGCCTCAGAGGACTGTGGGTAATTCTGCCACCTCCAGGACTTGCGAGCTTAGAGCAGTTCTCGGAAAAAGGATATGTAAATGGCCAATAAACAAGGGACAAAAAAGGGACAAGGCCAGGCTTTGACCAGATGGAAAAATAGAACCCCTTCTATATGGATGGTGGGGATGTGAGCCAGGGCAGCCACTCTGGAAAAAAACTGGCAGTGTGTCTATTAGAGGGACTGACTCTCCACCCCACGCCTCGTGTGCACCCAAGGGAAATGAAAGCGTAAGTCCACACTGACACTGGAACACAAATGTCCACCGCAGCATTAGCATGACTGCCAGTGAAGGAGGAGAGCCCAGAAGCCCATCAGTGGGAAAATGGAAAGACAAAATGTGGGCCATCCACACCACAGAGTATTGCTTGAGTATAAAGAGAAACTGGCGCAAGGGGCGTGGCTTATTAACAGTGTGCTCGCCCTGGGTGGATAGGAGAGTAAATGGGAGAAACCGGAGGAGTGGAAGACAGGCTGGGGGAGAGGGCAGAAGAAAAGAGAAGGGAGGGGATTCGGAACTGAGGTCTGCTGCAACTCGGATGAACCTTTAAGACTTGCTAAATGATGAAGCTGATCGTAAAGGGTGATCATTTGCTTGCTTGTTTGCTTGTTTTTTTTTTTTTTGCTTTCTGAGATAGTCCCTCAATCAGGTAGCCCAGGTTGGACTGGAATTCACTGCATAGTGAAGGTTGACCTCGAACTCCTAAGCCTCCACTTCCTAAATGCTGGGATTAAATTTCTGTGCCACCACAGTAAGCTTAACACACACCCCACCTTCCCCTCCTCTCCTCCTCTTCCTCCTCTTCCTCCTCTTCCTCATTTCATCCCTGTAGCTAAACCCAGGATTTTAGGCGTGACAAGTGCACACTCCACCACCGAGCCACACCTCAGCCTCATAAATTGTATCTTAATAAAGCTTTTTTCAAAAAGTTCTAAGTGTGCCTCTTACGCTAATATTTTGGGAACAGAATGTATCCTACGGTGGGCAGTTCAGGGCTGGGCTGAAATGGAAAAAGTTCAAGACCACTCCCCTACACCCCACACACAGCTGGTCACTACCCAGAAAAGATTCCAAGTCAGCACAGGTCATCCAAGGGATGAGACCAAGTCCCCTGGACAGTCGGGTGTCCAGACATCCTCACAGACACCCCAGACTAGGGCAGAGCCTGTAAAGAGAGGCCAGGAAGGCTGAGGGCGCAAGAAAAGAAGGCCATATCCTACAGCCCAGATGTTACCAACACCAGCCACATAGATCTCAGTAAATGATACACTCAAGAGAAAATCCTAATACATTATTACCAGGTGTGGTGTGATCCCAGCTTCAGAGAAGCTGCGGCAGGAGGATCACCAGTTTGAAGCCTGTGGGAGCCACACAATAGACCCTTGAGGAACAATGCCTATCAAGGTGAAATGCCTTTGATATATTTTAAGAGTTTAAAAAAAAAAAAGGCAGGCAGTCTGTCATGTGTAACTGGTGTACCAAAATGACAGGATGGTTGGCATAGGTATCTACACATAAATTCATTCAGGAAAGAGACCAGAACGTATAGTCCAGCGCTGTGTGAGGCTTCAAGATCAGAAGCTGGCGGACCTCAGCAGCAGCCAGTGTTACAACCGGCTCCCAGAAGCTAAGAATGCTCATCCCCGTGGAGAATTGGGGCTCATCTCTGCTCCCCACTTCTACAGTATTTTTCTTTGCACATCAACTTCCTCTCTTCCTGGGTTCAAGGGTCTCTGAACCATCAGTGCTGAGTCTTGGGGGAGCGGTGCTTTGTGCTGAGGGTCTGCCCTGCTAGGTGTGTTGTGATAGCCCTGATGTTCACCCACTGCATCCTCCAAGGTGCGACAACTAGAAACGTCTGATGCTGTCCAGCTGCGGGCAACTGTCACTTACAGGACAAAACCTCAATGGGTCCCAGGAGGAACACTACCTTAAAATACTTATGATTTCTTTTCTTTTCTTTTTCTTGTTTTATTTTCATTTTCAGGGCTAGGTACGGAACAGAGGGCTACTCCCACATGCTAGCTGAGCCTTCTACTCATTGAGGAACACCCTATCCCTAACATGATGTCAGATGAACAAAATGGGGAGGGACAACATATACATGCTCACTATATTATTGTGTCAAGCACACCTACTTACCATACACTCCTTTTAATAGGTGTTATACTTTTCAATGTAAGAAACTAGGGAGTGCTAGTTTTGTTTTGTTGGTATTTGGGTTTTGTTGGGCCTCACTAGCCCAGCAACCTTCAAACTCCGCAGGGATCCGCGCCTGACCTTGAACTCCTGATCCTCCTGCCTCCACTTCTCCAGTATGGCATGGTAGGTGTGTACCACACCACATCTGACAAAAGTAAAACAGATTTTACCGTGTATTTATGCATATGTGCAGGTGCACATGCCATGGCTCGTGTGCAGAGATCATGGAACAACTCTGTGGAGTTGGTTCTCTCCTCATACCTTTTCATGGGTCCCAGGGGTTGAACTCAGGTCCACAGGCTTGGTACTGAGTGCCTTTACCCATTGAGCAACCTTGCCAGCCTCCAGTAATGTAAACATTTTAATTAAAAAGTATATAATTGAAGTCAGGCATGGTGACACAGGCCCATAATCCCAGCAATCGAGGTACAGGTAAGAAGAACAGAAATTCAAGGTCATTCTTAGGTACGTAATGATTCCTAGGCCAGCCTGGGCTACATGAGACCCTGTCTAAACAAACAAACAAACAAAACAATAGCCATGAAACATACATATATACATATATTACTTCATTAAAAAATTAAGTGAAAACAGTTACACTGACTTAAATCATAAAACTAAGAATGACCGCTGTTACCATGTCCTTCTGACTTACAGGAACAAAGGGGTGGGCTGTAGCTCAATTGCTATAGTGCTTTACTGGGTTCCATCCCAGTACCACATAAACCAAGCCTGTAAACCCTTCATTTCAAAGTAGAAGTGAGAGAATCAGAAGTCCCATGGCATCCTTGATGACAGAGCAAGTTCCAGGCCAGCCTGGGCTACATGAGTCCTTTATCCACCCCCCCAAAAAAATAAGAAAGGAAAAAACACCAAGGCATGATGACTCAAATCTGTAATCCCACACTCAGGAGGCTGAGACCGGAGGATGACAAGTTCCAAGATAACCTGGGATACATAAGGAAAACATGTCTGGAAAGACCAAAAAAAATTGTCTGGGATATGGTTCCAGTGGTAGTGTGCTTGCCTCGCAGGCAAAAAGTCCTAGGATCAGTTCCCTCACCACAATAGATGGATGGATGGACGGATGGATGGATGGATGAATGGATGGATGGATGGATGGATAGATAGACAGACAGACAGATAACCAGACATAGTGGCACACACCTTTAATTCAGAGTTTAGGAAGCAGAGACAGGTGGATCTCTGTGAGTTCCAAGCCAGCCTGGTCTACACAGCAAGTTCCAGGCCAAACAGGGCTACATAGTGTGATCCTGTCTCAAATAAGACAGAATGAGAAATAAACCACAGAATGACAACACTAGGTAGGAAGGTGCCTTCTTGACATGACTTCTATTCTCATAGCCGTATAAAGAATCTCTAATTGTCACCTACAGTTTGCAGATTAAGTCAAGTTTCAGGGAAGTTAAAAGATACCCAGATACCACAAGCTGCAAAATGATGAGCTGGAACGCAGACGGGACAAGAGCAATTTGCAGGCAGCCTGTCCCTAGACGACACAGCCCCACAATCAAGGCACACCAAGGGCCACAGTGGGCGTCGGCCAGGGGTTCGAATCCCACCACTCCTCCACTCTCCCACAGCCTAGACTATGGACAAGTTCACAGGCAGCTTCGGGTCGGTCTGGATCCCCCGGCCTCGGGTAATACGGATGTGATCACAGGTCCGGGCCGAGCGTAGGAGGTGTCACACTCACCAAACTGCATCCAGTCCCATTCGCTGAGCGTGTCGATGTTGCGGCACAGGTCGTCCAGCACCCAGGACGGCAGCTGGTAGATGTAGCAGACCATGGCGTAGCTGCGCGGTGACTGAGTCGGTGGCGGAGGGCAGCCACTTCCCTAGAGAGGGGCGGTGCTGCCCGGGGACGCACTGGAAAGGCGGGCGAGCGCCCCCGAGCGGTCAAGCGCGGTAGGACGCGCCACCCAGCCCACGGCCGAGAGCGGACAAGCCAGCACCCCCCAGTGGTTGCATTCAGTAACATGCGCACCCGACCCCTAGACCAGTGCCGGAAGTGGACTCCAGGGCCATGGGAGAGGCACACTACCACCCAGAGTTCCAAGACTGTCCCCGAGGCCGACATCCACGGCCACCTGCAATGAGTTCACCGAACAGATGTTGGTAAGGCTTAAGCGGAAAAAACCCAGATTTTGCCTTCAATGTGGGAAGAAGGATGAATTACACAATGTGCTAAACAATTGCTGGGCATGGAGTCACACTCTATAGTCACTTCAGTTCTCAAGTGGTTGAGGCGGGATCATTGTCACAAGTTCGAAGCCAGTCTGGTTATTCAGACTGAATTGCAGGGCAAGCCAATCTGAACTACGAAATGAGATTGTGTGTGTGTGTATATATATACATATATATACTCACACACACTCACACACACATACATATATATCATACACACATACATACATATACACACACACATATATATACACAGGCTCTCATATACACATATTTGTATATATACATTTATATATATATCTTAAAATACATGTATATGTATGCATACATACGTATATGTATGTATGTATATTTGTATTTTTTTTTATTGAAAAGTAAGCTGGAGCCAGGCGGTGGTGGCACATGCCTTTAATCCCAGCACTCGGGAGGCAGAGACAGGCGGATCTCTGTGAGTTCAAGGCCAGAGAAACCCTAACCCCCAAAACAGGGTTTCTCTGTTGTAACTCTGGCTGACCTGGAACTCATCTGGCCTTGAACTCACAGAGATCAGCCTGCCTCTGCTTCCCCAGTGCTTCCCCAGTGCTGGGACTAAAGGCGTGTGCCACCACTGCCCGGCTAAATATTTTATTTATTTTTATTTTATGTACATTGGTGTTTTGCCTGCATGTATGTCTGCATGAGGGTGTCGGATCCCCTGGAACAGGAGTTACAGACGGTTGTGAGCTGCCATGTGGGTGCTGGGAATTGAACCCTGGTCTTCTGAAAGAACAGCCAATGCTCCTAACCACTGAGCCATCTGGTCTTTAAAAAAAAAAAGAAAATTGGAAAAGTAAATAAAATTATAATATTATCAGAGACAGTCCGGGTGGCTCAGTAGGGAAGGTGCCTGCCATCAAGCCTGACTTGATCTCGATCCTTGGGACCCATGTGGTGGAAGGAGAGCGCGCCTACCCAAAGTTGTCTGACTCTGGTGTGCGTGTACACGCATGCATACACACACACACACACACACACACACACACCAAGTAAATGTAACAAAAACATTTTAAAAACTAACTTCAAGAACCAAGGAGATGGCCCAGCAAAAGATGATTGCTGCCATACCTGATGACTGGAATTCCACGCCCGGGACCCACACGGTGGAAGAAAACCAACTCCCAAAAGTTGTCCTCCGACACGGGCATGCATGTCCCCCACTCCCACAGAAGTACACACACAAATAAATAAATGTAACATTTGTTTTTATTTGTTCATTTCTTTATGTATTTGCACTTTGTTGGGACAAGAATCAGAACACAGCTAAAACAATGAGACATGGTGAACAATGCCTTGGGGAACCATGAGAGGCGCTCCAGGAAAAATGACAGAGGACCTTTTATCTCAAGTGCATTTTGTTCCCTTGATTGTTCTTGAATTTGATGTTATGCCTCCTGTGACAAACATTTGCATTCAATCTATGAGACATGTTTATTCTTGCCCGGTGCTTGAACACAGCTATAGAGCACAGTCTGATGAAAGGATATGCTGAGTGTTGTCCTCAATGGGCCCTGACTCTGGATGTGGCCTTCTGCCTTGCTCTTGAGCTTTCCCAGATACAATCTATAGTATGTGCCAGGCAATTGTGTTTAAACTAGTCTGTCTTGAGAAAGTTCTGGAAAAGGGCTGTTAATATTTAGTATGTCTTACTGGCATTTTTTTACATTTATGTTTTTCTGATCTCAAGCAATGTTCCTTGGACCACTATTTTGTTACATTCATGTATAAAAGTACACTGAAACAGAAATTGTCTACAGCATTAGACTGTAGTCTACTTCATTCTTTAAAGTCTTCAAATCCCAGGTCTCAGCAGACAAGATCTACATAGGTTGATGAAAGTAGACAGTCAAGGTCTCATATATAGCTCTGGCCGGCCTGGAGTGAACTACATAGACCAGGCTGGTTTTAAAGTACAGAGATAAGGCATGTCCTACCACACTCAACTAAATAAATATAATTTCTAAAGGTTTTATTTTCTGCATACAAATATTCTGTCTGCATGTATGTCTATGCACTACTTGTATGTCTGGTGCTCATGGAGATCTAAGACTGTTGTGGAAGTTTACTTTTAGTTGTGTTTAAAATATTATTTTATGAACTGTTGGGTGAGGGGCTGCCTAGGTCTTGGCCTTTTTGTATTGTCTACAGGTGTTGGATTTATGTGGGGGATGTTTAATTGCTTATGGTATCAGTAGAACACCTAAGGATTTCTGAATCAATAAAAACACCTGAGCTGAGACGCTTGTGGTTCCACTGTGAGTATGGCACTGGCCATGATCGTGGTTCCCTCTGCTGAGATCTTGAAGGGCTTCCACCTACGAAAATGCCTCAGTGTCTCTTTTGCTGAGCCCCCACAGTGGTTAACCACAACATAAGATGGCATTAGATTTCCTGGAGCTGAAGTTACAAGCAGTTATGGATGGTTGTGAGCCACCATGTGGGTGCTGGTACTCAAATCTGGGTCATTTGCAAGAGCATCAAGTGCTCTAAACCATGGAGTCATTTCTCCGGCCCCCAAATAAATGTAGTTTTAAAAAATGTCAGTCACCTTCTAGCTGGGCACCTACCATCAGTTACTGACCCCATGGCCAAGGCAAAAAAAAAACCTGAACCTAGGAGTCCAAGGCCATTATCTCCCTTGAGTTATTTATGGGGCCTAGTGGAGCACATATTTAACTCTAGCTACTCAGATGGCTGAGCAGGAAAATCACAAGTTCCAGACCAAAGCAAGTTCAAAGCCTAGGTGGACAACACACTGAGACTACATCTCAGTTTTAAAACAGGCTGGAATGTGGCTCAGTAGTAGAGCAGCTGCCTAGCATAGGCAAGGGCTGAGTTTCCAAGGCCCAAGCTTGCTAGGACTGCTGTCTTGTGATCCAGGCCTGCTGGAACCCTCACCTCTCCTATGCCTTGGGTTCTCAGTATTGGGATTAAGTCATTAAAGAACACCCTCTTGGTGCTGGGGACACGGCTTAGTAAGAGCACATGCTGCTCTTGCAGAGGACTGTTCAGTTCCCAGCACCGTTAGGTAGCTCACACTAGACTGTAACTCCAGTTCCAGGGGATCCCATGCCCTCTTCTGATATCCAGGGGCACTGTACCCATGTGTGCAGACCCACATACATAACTCTAAAGTTACCATAAAGCTGTCCCCCATGGCTTCCCTGGACCTGAGTAATCTGAACTGATATTAGCAACATAACCTTTGTGGGGGCAGCTCACAGACTTATTTAATTTTCCCTACCTGGGAGCCCCCTCCCCCAACACACACACTTAAAGACAGGCAGTTATATGTTGCTGAGAATTCATTTCTAATTTAGAAACTACAGGCTGTTTCTTATAATTTGGGGCTATTGCTCAGTCTTTTTGATGATTATCTTAAACCTTACCTAATTTTTCTCTGAACTGCTGTCTTAGGATTTCTATTTCTCATAAACACCATGACCAAAAGCACTTTGGGGAGGAAAGCATTTACTTCTGCTTACAATTCCACATCACAGTCCACCACCCAGGGAAGTCAGGGTAGGAACTCAAACAGGGCAGGAATCTGGAGGCAGAACCAAAGCAGAAGCGTGGAGGAGTGCTGCTTACCAGTGCTGCTCAGCCTGCTTTATGACAGGACCCAGGACCAGCAAGCCTGGGCCTCTGATATGACATTTCTATTTCATGTCTCTTCAGTGAACTGAACCACAGCCCAGCGTCATCTGCCTCAGTTGTCAGTGTTAACTACCTGTGAAATGTTAATTACTTACCTTTTGGGGTGGTTTCATAGGTTAAAAATCTGTTCTCAATGTAAATTCTCTCTTTTCCCCCAAAGACAGGGTTTCTCAATGTAGCTCTGGCTGTCCTGGAACTTACTCTGTAGTACACCAGGCTGGTTTCCAACTCTGCCTCCTGAGTGCTGGGATTAAAGGTGTGCTCCACCACCACAGCCCAACTGTGAATTCTCTTTTAAAGTTAAGCTCTCTCTCTCTCTCTCTCATTCTCTCCCTCCCTCTCTCCTCTGTGTGTGTGTGTGTGTCTGTCTGTCTGCATGACCTTGGAGGCCAGAGGCACTAGATTCCCCGGAGCTGAAATTATAGACAGCTGTGAGCCACATGACTTGAGTGCTGAGAACCAAACTTGGGTTCCCTGAAAGAACAGCACATGCTCTTAACTGCAGAGCCATCTCCCCAGTCCAGTTATTTTTTTGAGACAGGCTCCTTAATAGCTCAGGCTAGCGTGAGCTAGCCTACTATGAGCTACTTACTATGTAACTGAGGATGACCTCTACCCTCTGATCCAAATGCCTCCACTTCCGGAGTTCTGGGATCACAAAAGTAGGCCACCACACCTATCTTAATATCCCATCACTATTTTCTTCAGTGTTTAAATGCTTTTACAGAGATACTTCATTTTTATGAGGAAAATGAAGCTAGAAGAAACAATGTTAAATTAAAAAAATATATATAATGCTGGAAAGAGACTGTAAAGGAGGAGGCCTTGCTTCTTGCACCGTCCCCCACACCATCCAGCAAACATCTCGGCTTCCAAAGGATGAGCCCTGTTCAAAGTAGCACAACACACATGCTTTCTTCACTTAGCACCATTTATTGTACTAAAGGTCAGCGTTTTCAGAAAACTCAAAGTAGAAAACATCACAGTCTGAAGAACACATTTACAGGACGCCAAAGGAAGAGCACATGTGACTCACATCAGGTCTCCACTCTTTGGACAGCACAGAGAGCAGTATTCAAACTTCCAGTTAATAGACAAACACAAAATCTCTTTGAGAGAATTATAGGTTTAAAAAAAGAAGGCTATTGTTGTATTACTCCAGCTCCTTCCACTCTGGCACATGGCCACTGTGCTCATGGAATGTTGTGGACTAAGGAGCGACACTGAAAGGGCAATGGGGAAACGCAGTATTGATTTCAGTCATTTTGCTGATCTTAGAGCATCGGACTGCACTCAAGGAGCCCGGGATGCTGACAAATATTCCTAACAGTCATCTTTAAAGGAAGACCACACAGCACACCGTTCACGTAGTCTTATAGTAACATGGGGAAACGTTAAATTAGGAAGTAAAATAAAGGCCAGGTTTGCTGGCACAGGCCTTTAATCCCAGCACTTGGGAAGCAGAGGCAGGCGATCTCTGAGTTCAGGGTTAGCCTGGCCGACAAAGCAAGTTCCAGGACAGTCAGGGCTACAGAGAAACCTGTCTCAAAAAACACCAAAAGAAAAAAAAGTTGTGTGTGTGGGAAGAAAACAGTGAAGTTCAATCAGGATACAAAACTGTACATGTCCTATGATCTCAGCTGTGACAACTGCTTCAACAATCACGATGTGCCCTCAAAGAGAGCACCCAGGTGCAGTGCTTACATGAAGCCAAGAGTGCACAACGGCCTTTCCTCTTCCTTCATGTGACCGTCCTTTCTGGTGCGTGTCCCCATACCCAGCCTTCTCTAATTTTTCTCTACTGGTGGAATTAAAAACAAAGAAGGAAACATAAAATTATTATTATGTCTTACAAAAATGTCTGAAAGTCAGGTGGTAGCACACACCCCAGCACTTGGGAGGCAGAGGCAGGAGGATCTCTGAGTTTGAGGCCAGTGTGGTCTGCAGAGAGAGTTCCAGGACAGCCAGAGCTACAACAGAGAAACCCTGTCTTGAAAAACCAGAAATCAAAAACAAAAGTGTGACAGGAGTAATGAATATGAATATACAAAAGAAAAAATGTGATCCTCATCGAACTACAACACATTCCAGGCCACTCTGTGACCACTAGGAGTGTGTGGCTCCTGCCAAAGAAAATGCAGAGCCCAGCTGAGATGCAGGGCTGACAGAAGGGGACAGAAACTTTTCCTCCAGACAGCAGCTTGCTCATAGACAGAAGCCTTCAGAACCAGAACTGACTCAAGGATGGCTCTTCTGATGTCACGTTACACTCAGTGACTATGGAAGACAACCTGGCTCAAAAACAAGAGTGCTGCCAGAGTGGATCAGGAGGCAGGAGGATTGATTCAAGTGAGAAGCCAGGCAGGGCTACAGCTGACTCAAAATGAGAAACCAAAGAGCAGAGCAGGCTGTGGTGCAAACATCTGCTCCCAATACTGGGGAAGGGCACACAGGAGGATCATTACCTACCGAGTGACTGAGGATGGGCTACACAAAACACTGGTCTCAAAAAAATTAAAAAGTAAAATAAAGGGGTCGGAAAAAGGTGCTGAGACAAGAAGATTAGAAAAAGTTCTTTCTAAACACAAGACACTAAGATGTTCATTTACTTGTACACTTAAGGTTTTCCTTAGACAGAAGAAGACCCCAAACTCTTCCACCAAGTACCCTAAGGTCTGTTTGGCCAAAGTTCATAACTGAAGACCCCGAGGCAATAGGCACGGGGCCTCTAAGGGCATCCACCCCTGCCCTGGGGCCTTCTCAGCCTTCTCAATAGCAGTCTGTTCAAACGCAGCTGCATTCTCCAGATTAAAGGACAACCCCACTGAAGAGCTTACACAAACTTCCTTATACTGAACTTCCTGACTTACCAGGAAGCAAAAACAAAAACACCTTCTGCTGAATGCTTCTAGAAAGGGCAGATTTGTTGGCTAGGTGACATTAGTTAACTTTCTTTTACACAATGGAGTATATTTTACTCCAAGAATGAAACATTTTAAAACTGAAAGAAAGTGACCTGTTCTTTGTATAGATCAAGACTCAGAACCATCAAGGCCAGGATTCAGGACCACTAATTTCAATGAACTCCTTCAGGCTCCTCTCCTAGGTGCTGATTTTCAAGGTGCTCTTGGGTCAGCCGCTGTATGTCTTTCCGCACATTTGGGCGGTCTTCCAAATCTTCATAGAGAGATCTGACGATGTCCAGCCTCCTGTAGTTCTCAGGCTTGACCAGGCTTCGCACCACCTGAAGGCACCGCTCTTTCAAGGTATACACTGTAAGGTGGGAAACCAAGTCCTCAGAGACAGACTCAGAATACACACAGACACCACCAACCAACAGCAATGGTTGGGGGCACAAAGATCCTTGTACCCACAGAATACTAGAGAACCAGTAATGTTAAATATGCAGGGGACTCTCCTCATTGGAGAAAATAAAAAACCTACATTCTGCCCAGAAGGCTGGGAATGGATACTGTTAACTGCCTGGTGATCTTTTTGCTGTCTGTGGAGGCAGACCTCACCCATCTTTCGCTACAGAGGTGGATCTCCCCCAATTTCCTAGAATGATTATCCCAGATTCTTCCCTACCTAGATGTTACCCATCCTCAGGGGAGCTGTCACATGCATTTTATGGCCTGCTGACCTCTACCTCTGACCTGAGGTCAGAGACCACACTAGATTCTAGGCCTTTCAGCTATAGAACCCACCCTCATGGGTTTGTACTTCGTAAAGGAGTTTCTATGTAGTCACACCTTGAGCTTTACTGTAATTGGGGTGATCACTGCTTGGAAACCTTTTCCCAAATTGTACTGTTTTAAATAAGCTGACAATGAACCACCTGGCATCACTCTCGGAAGTCAGACAAAGTCAATCTGAGTTGGGTTTTCATTTTTCTTTCTTCCTTTTCTTTTCTTTTTTTTTGGTTCTTCAGACAAGGATTCTCTGTGTAGCCCTGGCTGTCCAGCTCCGAAGACCAAGGCTAGCCTAGAACTCAGAGATCGCCTGCCCCTGCCTCTGCCTCCCCAGTGCTGGGATTAAAGGCGTGCACCACCCTTAGGGTCTCCTTCAAGCTATTACAAAAGTGTAAAATAAAAAGTGGAGCACATGTGATAGTGTCACTTCAGCAGGTCTCATGGTGCTCACACCTGGCTCATGAAAGTGGCCTGGGCCTGAGTTGTTTTTCAACTAACCAAATGTGAAGTGACCCTGGAAACTCAGTGCCTAAGCCTTAGGGAAGTTCAGCAAAGTCTGCTTGTCCAGTTTTGGAGCTCTGGGCTATACTGTTGGAAAGACCACCCCAAGAGGAGCAAGGCCTTGAGATGACACTGGAGAGGCCCAGCTGTAGGCAACTACCAACAGGAGACAGCCACATCAAGTTCTAACAGTAGGCAAAATAACCACCTGCTGAGCCCAGCTAGCCAAGAGAATTTAACAAATATATGGGTCTTGTTAGTTTGGGGAGTGTCAGATGGCAACAGATAACCAGAACAATGTGCACCTGGAAGGAGGGTAACCACTGCTATTTGAACTCACTGGAAGCTGGGCCTCGTGGCTCATACATATAAATAACAACACTCAGGAGGCTGAGGCAAGACCTCTCTAATTCAAGACTAGCCTGGTCTATGTAAGCAGGTTCCAGGTGAGCCAGGACAACAAAGTAAGACCTTGTCTCAAATAAAATAAACAAAAACTAAAATAAAATAGTAAATCAGGCATGATGGTACAAGCCTATAATCCCAGCACTCAGGAGACACAGACAGGAAAAATAGTGGAATTTGGCCTACACAAAGAGTTCCAGGTCTGCCAGGGCTACAGAGCAAAACCTTTCTCAATAAACCAAAATAGACCAAGCACACACCTTTAATTCCAGCACTCAGGAGGCAGACACAGGCAGATCTCTGTAAATTTCAAGCATCTCTGTCTACATAGTGAGTTCCAGGACAGCCTGAGCTACAAAGTGAGATGCTGCCTCAGTGGGAAAAAAAATGGGGGTAAGGGGTAGAGGAGGCAGCTTAGTTGGTAAAGTGCTTACTGTGCAAGCAAGAGTACCCGAGTTGGATTCCCAGAACCCATGTTAAGAGCCAGAAATAGTGACACATTGTTTATAATCCCAGTACTAGGAAGGCAGGAAGGCAGGATCTTTGGGATTCACTGGCCAGTCACCTTAGACTTATCAGTGAGTCCCAGACCATTGAAAATTCCTGTCTCAAAAATAAGGTAGACAATTAGAAGAATAACATTTTAGGTTGACCTCTGGCCTCTACACCCAACATGTATGAGGTACCTGGGAAAGCACACTTAATGGATCAAGAGAGCTAGCTCAGCTGGAAGAGTGCACAAACCTCTTAAATTTGATCCCCAGAACCACATAAAAACAGGCATGGTGGTATATGCCTGTAATGCTAGCAGGAAAATTAGGGGTTTAAGTTCATCCTCAGCTACATACTGAGTCTGAGGTCAGCCTGGGAAAGATGAGATACTCACTCTCTCTTAAAAGGAAAATAATAATAATATAATAATAATAATAATAATAATAATAATAAAGTCACTAGGGAACTCAATGCCATATAAGGCAAAATTTAACTTCTCGATGCTCTTTTCTGATTACACATTTTTTTGGTTTGGTTTTTGCCCTGAGACATGGACACTCATATTCATATTCATATTCTCTCTCTCTCTCTCTCTCTCTCTCTCCCTCTCCCCCCCCTCTGTAGTTCTGGTTGTCCTGGAACTCTCAGAGATCTACCTGCCTCTGCCTCCCCAGTGCTAGAGTTAGGGACATTCTTTTTACTTTCCATTCAGAGACAGGGTCTCAGAAAGTTGCTCAGACTGGCCTTAAATTTGCTCTGTAGTCTAGTCTTGAACTTGTGATCCTCCTGTTTCAGCTTCCTGAGTAACTGGGATTATAGGGCTGAGCAACTAGGCTCAGCTTCATGCTATCTTATTCTGACTTTGTTCTGGGATTCCTGAGCACAAGTCTGTTACAAGACAAAGGATTCTAGGAGTCCAAAGTGCTGTGGAGACATAGCATCTTGTTCAACACAGGACAGGGAAATAAAACACTTCCATTTCATCTATGGTAGAGAAGAGCATAAGAAGTCTGGATACCCTGCCTATCTCTAGCACCCTCCAGTGATCTATCTTCTACTATAACAATGCTCACAAATATATTTTTCAAAGTAAAACCAAGCCTGCTTGGTGGCTCAGGCCTGTAATCCCAGTACTTAAGAAACTGAGGCAGGAAGATTTCTCCAAATTCAAGGTCAGTATGGGTAACCTGGGCTAGAAAGCTAGATTCTATTTTAAAAGAAAAATTTAGGATTGAATATCAACCTGGCAGTGTGATGTTGGCAAAAATAGGCCGTCCATCAACATTGAGGGATGGCACAAACAGTTCCGTTTGGTTAACCAGAAGTCCATCATGGGTCCCCGCATCTCTGAAGAGCCAAAGATGACCTGTCAACACAAGCAGAGGATGTTAGAAGCCACACTGGATTGAGTAAGGCACCTGTTTATTACCCTGAACCACATCAAACACTTGCCTCTCACCCTGCTTAATGTCATAACAAAGCCCTCCTGAGAGAGAGACATGACAACAGCACTCCTCACTAAGATCCCTCACTCATGAGAAAACAGAAAGAACACTTCTGGGCTCTAATCACAGAGGGAAAGTCCATCGCCTAGTCAAGTAAGTGCTGTCAATCTCAGCACATACTGCAAGAGAGAAAGACCACTGGGTCCCCAGCCCAGAAGGTGCAAAAGCAGCATGTTGACAGCAAGAGGCAACAGAAGGACTCTGGAAAAGAACAGGCAAACTAATGTATAGTGTGAAAAGTAGATGAGAGCTTGATTCTGGGAGGGAAGGGGTTGCATCAGAAAGGGCAGGAAGGACCCTTGTGGGGTCACAAAAAAGGTCTGCCCCAAACTGCAACTACCCCAAACTCTCAAAGCCCAGGGGATCTCTAAATCTGAAAGTGTAGATTATACCTTTGTTTTTAAAAAAGAGGGTATAGCATTAACAAAGGAAAGGAGGCAAAGATAAGGAGGCTCAGAGATAAGACTGTTTCAGAGGAAGACTACTTCAAAATACAGCAATCTGTCATGGGACACAGGCTTACTACGAGACTTGCCAGGTGCTGTGTGATGCTGGGGACGGACTCTAAGCCTCCTATGTGCCAGAAGTAGTGCCTTAGTGCTAACTAGAAGACCAGATCAAAACTGATAATTTTTTTTTTTTGAGACAGGGTCTCACTATGTAGCTCAGGCTGGTCTCCTGAGCTACATGTAATCCTGTAATCCTGTTGGCTCAGCCTCACTAACATTGGCATTATAGGCACACATCCTCACGCCTGCCTCAGTTCTTTTTATACAAAATTAAGCAAGCCAGGAGGTGGTGCTCGCCTTTAATCCCAGCACTTGGGAGGCAGAGACAGTGGATCTCTAGTTGGAGCCCAGCATGGACTACAGAGTTCCAGGGCAGCCAGGGCTACACAGAATCCCCGTCTTGAAAAAGAAAATTAACAATAAACAAAACAAAACCAAAAAAAATTAGGCACAGGACTGGAAATACTGAACAATAGTAGAGTGCTTGCTAGCATGAGTGAGGTCCTAGGTTCAATTACCAGCAGTAGCCAAGCCAAAATAAATAGATAAAATAAGGCACAGATAAATCTTGGAGAATACAAAATTAACACAAGTTTCTATATGAAATAGATTTCATAATTTTTATTCCTGTTGTGTTCTTCCTCATCAAACATTAGACGTTTGGTATAATAGATAGACAGCTACATGCTCAGGCCCTGTCTCAAATAAATAAAATAAGTAGGAGCTGGAGAGATGGCAGCTCAGTGGCTAAGAATACTTGCTGCTCCACTAAAGGACCCAGGTTTGGTTCCCAGCATCCACATGGTGTCTAACAACCCTCTGTAACTACAGTTTCTGGGATTTAGACCCCCTTGATCTGGTCTCCATACGTACTGCATACACATGGTACAAGCAAAACATCCCTACACATAGGGGAAAAAAGATAGAGACAGGTAGACAGAATGCTTGCAAAGCCCTGAGTTCCAACACTTAGAACTGAAAAAAATAAAAAAATGTGCTATGTACCCAAAAATATAAAGATTTACTTTTCTCGCCTCCCCCTCAAATATAATAATTTGAGAAGCATTAGATTATTTCATCTTATTGTTAAGTCAGGGTAGTGTGTAGCTCAGACTGCCTTAAACTCCTGATCATTCTGCCTCCACCCTGTTCTCCAAGTTACCATGCCTGACTGAATGAGTTCATTAAATGTGATGACGTCAGGAGAAAGGTTCTATCAAGATCCTCCCTGAACCGTTATGAAGACTAAATGAGTCTGTTCACATAGTATTTCACCTTAATCACATATATGTGTGTGTGAGGCATTTAAGACACTGGATCCCTGGAACTGGAGTTACAAGAAATTCATGAACTGCCTAACATGGGTGCTGGGAACCAAACTCTGCAAGAGCAGTATGCAGGGCTTGGTGACAAAGGCCTCTACTTTACTCCCAGTATTCATGAGGCAGAGGAAGGCAGATCTCTATGAGTGAGAGGCCAGCTTGGTCTACATAGCAAATTCCAGGCCAGTGAGACCCCTTCACAAAAAACAAAAAACAAAACAACAAAAAAAAAAAACAAAGAAAGAACATAAGCACTGAGACATCTCTTCATATCTGTTTTGGTTTTCTTGAGACAAGACATAAGACACTACATTCAGTTCGTTTTGTTTGCTTCCTACACAATCTTGCTGCATATTCCAGGCTGGCCTTTAATTTCCTGAAATCCTTCTGTCTCGGCCTCCAGAGTCCTGGGCTACCGATACCCAGATCCAGGTATGTTTTTCAACACATAAATATGGCATGTCAAGCAGCCCTATTTCTCCAGCACTCAAACCATCTTTTCAACTTTCTCTCCCATTATCTGGCAAGCAACCAAAAAGCCTGGGGCAGTAAAGAACTTTACTCCACTTATAGTGGTAGAGTTAATCTACTCCCATGGTTAGGGGTGATACAAACCTGAAATCCCATCACTCAGTGGTGGAGGCAGGAGGATCAGGACTTCAACCCAATATTCCATATTCACTAGCCTTCCGCTAAGACTCCAACTCCAAAGGCGGTTCCCCAACTATAACTGTCAACTCCCTCAGCTCTATTCTCCCTATTCTGGAGGGCGTGCTCCTTACCTGGACGCACCCCAACTCTGCCCACGCTCCCACAACCCTCTGAACCTGGTTCCTATCGCAGCAATTATGACACTCGCTACTCTTGTCTGTTCATGCATTAGTCCGTGCCCTCCAGGTTATCACCACGAAGTCAAGGCTTCGGATGCGAAACCAGACCGGGAAGCGGGAACCGCGGCGGAAAGGGCAAGCAGGAACCGGGCATTTCTCAGGATAGGCACAGTGGGAAGAGGAAAAGTGCTAGGGGCTGGAAAGAAAGCGCCGGGCCTGTCACGGCGCCTGCGGCCTAGCGTGGCTCGCACCTCGGTAGCTGTGGATGCGGCGGCCGGTGCCCGGTAGCAGCGTCGGGTAGGGCTGAGGCTCGCCTTCGAAGTTGAGCCACAAGGGCAGCACGACGCGAGGGCTGCGGTTGCAGAAGATGACCTGAGAGGGCTCGCGCGAGTTCACCGAGCGTAGCACTGGCCGCGGACGCCCGGCCTCCATCTCCTCAGGGTCCGGCTCCCCAGCAGCCTCCTCTAGACGAGCTGCCTCCCGGGGCATGTTGGAATTGGTTGTCCCCGGATTCGCAGGCTGGACGTGGGAGGCGCGTGCGTGCGGGCTTACGTGCTCCGGAGCAGGCCCGTGGGCTCTAGAGAGCGCTCGATCCAGCTGGAAACACGGAAATGGCCGCCCAGAACCATAGAGTTGGGGGGGCGGGGCCGCATGGAGCCGGGACGGGTGTGGTGGGCGGGGTCAGACGTAGGGGCGGGGTCATGTGGAGGCGGGAGTTGTCACTATAAATTCCACCTCCTAGAGTTAGGCTTCCCGGGCTTTATGCCTTGAGCTGCCTCCCTTTCTTAAACGCGGGGTCTCACCATGTAGCCCTGGAACTACGTAGACCCGGCTGGTCTCGAACTCAAAGATCTACATGTCTCTGACTCTTGAGCGCAGGACTAAAGGCGTTTGGTTTCTTTAGGACGGGGTTTCCCTATGTAGTCCTGGCCTGGAATTCGGTGTAGAGACCAAACTGGTTTAGAACTTGGAGTGATCCACCTGCCTCTGCCTTCAGAGTACTGAGATTACAGGCACGAACCATCATGCCTGGCCTCGACGTACTTTTTTGAGTTACTTAAATTGCATTTATTTTCTCCACAGGCTGCCATACTTCCTCTTCCATCTATGCTTTTGAAGTTTTTCTCACTGATGAGTTTGTCTCTATTTTGAACTATAAATTTTAAAAAGTTTAGAAGTATAAAAACGTAAAATCTTCCCTCGTTTTCTGTCAGTTTAGAGTTCCCAGAATACAGTATTAATCAGTTTTTGTTTCAAAAGTTCTTATGTACGTGAATAAAATTTTAAAATATTTTATCTTTTTCTTTTTTTCTTTCTTTCTCCCCACCCCGAGACTCTGTTATAACTCTGGCTGTCTTGGAACTCACTCTGTAGACCAGGCTGTCCCCCAACTCAGAGATTCACCTGCCTCTGCCTCCCAAATTCTGGGAGTAAAGGCATGCAACACCACCACCCAACTATTTTCCTTTTTAGACAGAAACTAATTGCATAGCTCCCATTGGCTTAGAGCTCAATATGTAAGCCAAGCTGTCCTCAAATTAGTAGCAATCTTCTTGCCTCTACCTCCCAAGTGCTGGCATTATGGGCATATTATCACCATGCCTGGTTCTAAGAATTAGCATACAACTACTACCATCAATGGATGTTCACTATCATTTTCTTTTTCCTTTTTTCCTTTTAAGATTTAATTTAGAGTACTCTATCTGCATGTACTTCTGCATGCCAGAAGAGGGCATCTGATCCATTATAGATGATTGTGAGCCACCATGTGGTTGCTGGGGATTGAACTCAGGACATTTGGAAGAGCAGCCAGTACTCCTAACCACTGAACCATCTCTCCAGCCCTCACTACCGTTTTTCTATAGCCACTTATTATAGAAGTAAATGCCAAGAAAAACAACAGGTGTTGTATTTTATCTACTGTCTAGAGACTGACTGATGCAAAGGCATCTAAAAGTCAATCATGTTTCCCCCAAATCACCTGAATGCCTGACAGAGTGGTGGTTTAGATGAAAGTGTCCACCAATTGACTCATAGGGAATGGCACTAGATAGGTGTGGCCTTGTTGGAGGAAAGTACTGGAGAAAGTGTATCCCTGGGGAAGGGCTTTGAGGTTTCAGATGCTCAAGACAGGCCCAGTCTCACTCCTGTTTCTACCTGAAGATCCAGATGTACAACTCTTGGCTCCTTCTCCAGCATCAAGTCTGTCTGCCGCCATGCTGATAATGGACTAAACCTCTGAACTAAGCCAAACCCAATTAAATGTTTTCCTTTATGAGAGTTGCATGGTGATAGAGTCTCTTTACAGCAACAGAATCCCTAAGACAGACAATGTCACAGTTGGAATCCCACCTGGCTCTCATTCCAGGTGTAGCTTCAGATTCTCTGATGAGTTTTTTTTTTCAATATTTGTATGTATGTGTGCATCACATTTATCCATGTGCTGGTGAATGACAGAATTGTAAGCTATGAATTTCTATTGCTCATGATGATTACCCAGTTGAAGGTATTTTAATAGGATAGCCTAAAAGGACTCAAAAGACCCTGCTTGATTTTTAGGGAGTGGGGGTGAGTCTGTTATGACCAACATCACACTCCTCCATGTTGTCTTACATGTTTCCACAGTAGCCTTTCAGCATTCTGAAAGCAGAGACTGGGTTTGTAATAACATGGTATTTGTTTAGCAGGTCAGCTTAATGACCTGAGTTTGATCCCTGGAATCCACTGAACTGATACTGGCAGGTCAGTTCTGGCAAGTCAACTGACTTCCAGAAATGCACCATGGCACATACGTTTACACACACACACACACACACACACACACACACACAAAAGGTGGAGGGCAAGTAAGGAAGACATCTGACATCAACATCTGGCACATGTACATATTACATATGTACTCCCACATGTATGCACAACCACCCACACATATACTTCCCAGATAAAGCAATAAAGAGATTTCCTGAAGAGTCAAACAGCTGTTTTTAATTTTCACTAGAGCCACAGATGACTCACTGGATAAAAGCACTTGCCTCATCACACACACCAGACCACCTACCTGCATTCAATCCCTGGAACCACTTGATGGAAGGAAAGAACTGACTCTTACTATCTTGTGGTATAGTCCCTACACGCAGTAGGAACTACTGGCTATTAAACCAACTGCAGAGCACCAGGTAATCAACATAGCTTTAAAAGTATTCCTTTATCCAGTGCAGATAATGGACTTTTCTGTTAAAGGCACTCTACGACTTCAGTATTATTGAAAAGACAAATTGCCCCAGGATGATGTCAGGTATGTCCATTATAAGATTCTATTTTTGAATGAAAACACTGGTTTGGTATCCCTTAGGCAAAATGCCTGGGATCAGAGGGGGCCCAGGTTTAAAGTTCATATACCTTACCCACAGTGTATGTGCCTGTGTGCAGGCCAGACATGGACCTTGGTTATCCTCTCATTCTCTACCTTTTTTTTTTTGTGATGGACTCTCAGTGAACCTGGAGCTGTGATTCAGCTAGACTGGAAGGCAGGCAAGTCCCAGGGACCCTCCTTAGTACTCAGTACACCTTGTGTACACTTAGTACACCTTGCCTGGGTTTATGTGGGTGCTGGGATCCAACTCAGGTCTTGTTTGCACAGCATGTACTTAACCAAGCCTTCACACAGATTTTGACTGCAACTTACAATGTGCCTTCACTTTGAGCACTGGACTCCAAAGAACTGGAGTTTTTCCAAGAAGTCTCATGCTGGGAAAATGAAAAGGATGGGGTCCTGGTGTCAGCCAGCAGGGGAGCCTGCCTTCTGAGAATATCAGAGCATTCTGACTGCCAGATCACCTTGTAAGAGACCAGAGCCAAGACAACGACTAGCAGGAATCATAACTGGAACTGTTATGTATACCTTCCCCGCCCCCTTGAAACAAAGAGTATTACTGTGTAGCCCTGGCTGTCCTAGAACTCTAAATCATAAAGGCCTGGAACTCGGAGATCCACCAACCTGATTCCTAAGTGCTGGAATTAAAGGTGTGCCCAGCCAATGTATACCTCTTGACTATTTAAACCTGAGCTTCATGTGAGAATCCCAAAGACGGGACTAGCCAGGATGTATCACTGGACCTTTAGTTCCTCTTCCAGTGTGTCTAATGGTAAATCTTTTTCTGTTTTTCATTATTACTCAACTGACTTATTGAGGACAGGGTAACACCTAGCTTGTCAGGGCTGCCAGGGCCTGGACTCTGACCATAATAGCTCAGGAACCACCACAGATTTCAGGTGTGAAAAGGCTTACCTCTCACTATACAGGACACTTTGGATTTTGGAGAACTCTGGATCAAGGATACTCAGCCACTACTTAAAATGTCTAAGGTCTAAGCGGGTTTTCGGAAAACACATGAATACAACACAGCTTGAAACCTCCCAGTCTGTTTCATCAGTATCCATGGCCACATGCCTTCCTCAACACACCCAGCTGGGTTAGTCCAGGGAAGGGGGCTCAGGTACTTTTTAGGTTCCACATACTGAAAATGACCCAATTAATCCAGGATGAATGCTGGCGTGAGGGCAGCAAGCCAGACAGCCCGAGAAAGAGGACAATACTGAACGTGCTAAGAACGGTGGCGAGTTTTGACCTGAGCTAGACTTTGAACGTCAAATAGGGCTTGAATAGGGAGAAATCTGTGTGCGTAGTATGATAAACCCCACTCAAGAGGAGGTCCTCTAGGGAAAAGCCTTTAGCAGTAGGTTGGCATCAATTTATAGGAAGCTTTGGAAATAAGCATAGGAAGTCTTCGATTCTTCTGTTTAACTGCAGCATATTCTTGAGAAACTTTTTTTTACATTTTGTACATGTGCACAGGAATGCCACAACATGCATGTGGACATCAGAGGACAACCTGCAGGAATAGTTTCTCTTCTTCCACAATGTGGGTCCTGGAAACAAAACTCAGGGCTCCAGGTTTGGAGGCAAGTGCCCTACCTGTTGAGCCATCTCACAAACCTCAGTATTTGCTTTCACAGGAAATATGTTTAGCTTGGATCTCATAAAACTAGTAGTCTACCCCGGATACAGTTAAAATGGGAAGATGCTAGTATTTCAACAGATCATAAACATCAATTCTGATTCAATACTTTATCTTTTATTGGAGTCTAAAACACCTACATAGTAAAAGTCCTTGGTAGTATCTGCTGAATGGCCAAATAATTCCAGGATGAATTAGCTGAAGTGTCCAGACACAAGCACTCTGACTAGAGAGCTGCCTAGGCTTTGAATCCAACAGCTAGCATCTGCAGGTTTCTGTCAGAGCATTCCTACAGTCACATGTCTGTGAACAGCACGCCCATCTCCAGCTCCTCCTGCCACACAACCACAGCAGTCAGACAAAGCTGAGTTTATTAGAGAAGCATGAGAGCTATCCCAAGTGACAGAAAGAAAACTGAAAATGTCCCTTCAAGCCAATTGGGGGTCTAGCTTTGACCCCTAGAACAAGAAATTGGTGAGTTAGCAACAACATTGCCTGGCAACCACACTGCAGGGCAGGAGAGTCTCAGCCAGGACTGCCCCCATCCCCTCCACAGGTGGAGGGAAGACAGGACTGCTGACACATCAGTGCAGAGGCCATGGGAGCTGTCGGGAATGTCAGAGAAAGTGATGGAGAGGTGGGGAGGACCTTAACAGAGTCCCAGCCTTTGCCTCTGAACATCTCAAACACACTGACAAGTAGTTTCAAAAGAATATTACTGAAAAGGGAAAATGCCTAATGTTGTTTCCAAGAGGTGCCCTGGACTTCTCCCCCATGCCACATCACATCCCAGATGCACATGGCAGAGCCCAAAGGCCACTTTTGAAAAAAGAAAAACAAGAAAAAGCCCTGTTTGCTCTGTAAGGAGAGGAGGAGCAGAAGGCTGCTGGGCCTTTCCCACATGGCCAGTGTTCTGTACAGCAACTTCCCAGCAGCAGCATGGCACAGCTCTAGGTGAGAGTCTCACCCTTCGTCACCTGAAAGGAAAAGCTTACATTTAGATAAAATGCAAAGGGACTAAAGCCATTAAAAAAATCCTATGGATCCTATGCAGTGAGAAATGGGGGTAGGAAAGGCAGCTTCAGAGTCCCAGACACCTAAATTCAGGCAGAGCACTTAACTTCTGTAAGCCTGTTCTGTTTTTAAGTAGAAATGTGTATCCATTCCCTCTGGGGTAGCCTGTGACCATACTCACCCTTGCTTCAATGTACTCTATTCTCCGTTCAAGGGCTGTCAATTTCTCATTTAGTGTTGCGAGTCTTGAACGACAAGACATATCTGGTAAAAGGAGACTGATGTTCAGGATTAATGTCACTTCAAACACCCACACCCACACAAACCCTCTGGGCTGACGAGGAAATTTATTGTTCCAAGTGTATGTGGGGACTGGGGATATGGCAAGAAGCATCTTAGGATCAACTACTCAGATGCTGTGGAACACTCAGAGCAGCAGGCAGAGAAGAGCAGCTTCCAAAGGAAACCTGTGTCTTGTCTTGTAGCCAAGGCTGGTCTTACAGTGACCCTCCTTGTCTCAACCTAAAGTTATGCAACTTAAAGAGCTGCTAAATTTATGAAAAATTGTTAAAGTAGCAACATAAAACTAATATGTAAAGGATGTACAGATGGCCATTTGCTAAGTAGCAAACTAAGAGTTTCAAGACAAAGGACCTAATGAGAAAGAAAATACAGAAACTTTTCAACTTAAGCAGGGTGTATCCCAATAAGCCCGTTGGAAGTTTAATTAGGGAATCTACTGGATTCACCACACTGAAGAGTACCAGCTGTATCTTGAGCCCACGGGGCTGAGTGGGAGCTGGGTTCCTCTGTTCCCTGGCATCACAAGCACCACACATGTCACTAGCCTGAGAAAAGATCAAAACCTGAAGTGTGATTTTAGGCTAGGTTACAGCCTAAGGTTGAAGAGCCTTGTCCTAGATTACTCCAATCCAGTGCCCAGCCCTGCAGCAGTGAGGGAAGCCAGTAGGATACAGCAGAAATTAAGGCAAGGGAGGGAGGGAAAGAAGGGTGTCAAAAGTCCATGCCACTCCTGGTCTATCTCTATCTCTCTCTGCTTTGTGCTCATGGATCAAGCTCTCAGATACTGCTCCAGGGCCATGCCTGCTTGCCTGCTTGCCTGCCTGTTGTCATGCTCCACACCATGATGGCCATGGATTGACTCAACCTCTGGAACTCTGAGTCCCAAAATAAATTCTTCTATAAGCTGCCTGATCACTGTGTTTTGTCACAGTACTTGAAGACACTAGTCGGTATCAGGGAGTGGGTTATGGCTGCAATAGGCCTGACCATGCTGCTTTTTGGAGGAACATGGAATAGTCTGAAATAGAAAAGCAATTGAATACTGTAAGCAAATCTTAATAAGCCACCCTAATAGGAGCTTGAATGACCATGTAGACCAGTGGTTCTCAATCTAATGCTATCTATGTGACCTTTTTATACAGCTCCTCATGCTGTGGTAACCCCAATCATAAAGTTATTTTTGTCGCTACTCCATAACTGCAATTATTACGAATTACTGTTATGAATCGTAATGTAAATATCTGATATACGGATGGTATTAGGTGACCCCTGAGGAAGGGTAGTTCAACCCCCAAAGGAGTCACAACCCACATGTTGAAAACTACTGATGTTGACTATGGAGGCCCAGCTTAAAGAGGTTTCAGAAAGGAACAACAGTGCCTAAGGTAGAGAACATGCTTGTGATATTTTTGCAAAGAATGTGGCTGCTTTTTATCGTTGTCCTAAAATTCTGTCTGAGGTTAAATTGAAAAGTTTTGGACTAATTTCTGTGGCAGAGGAGATTTCAAGACAGCCTAATAGCAACACTGTGGTGTGGTTATTAGTAATTACTCTTTTGTATGTCTACAATGAAAAAGAGCAAGCATGGATAAAAAAGATACAAAATATACAGTTTGAAGATAAAAAGAGCACCAGGAAATTTAATGTTACAGGCGAGGCTTGTGCTGAAAAAGATAAGTAGCCTGATGAGAAATGGAATAAAGGGAATGGGTACCCTCAGGAAGATTCTACAAAGCTAATCCTGCAATTTATGGAAGGAAAAAACATAAGGGATTTTCTGCTCCTAAAAGACAACAAATCAAAGTTTATAAAAATGTAGGAGCCAGGCTCCATCCCCAGCAAACAGCAGAGCTTGCCAGTATTAACCATGTGGTTCTGGCTATAGAATCATGAAGTATGTATGAGAAAACGCATTGTGGAATCCTCCTCCGAGACTGAGGACAGCTGCTGAGGCCAGGTTCGTGGTAGGGAGTACCTGTGTGGTAGCCCAGTGCGGCCATTGTGTGAAGCTGTGAAAGTGAAGCCTGGATTGCACTGGAGATCCCAGAATGTACTAGAGCCATCTAGTAGGAAGGGCTGCAGACAGGGAGTATAAGTAGCCTAAGAAAGAGAAGTGTGTTGCAGTCAGCAAAGCTTTAAGGGAAGAACCACAGAAGCCCTTTGAGATATAGGATTTGGAGTTTGCCCTGCTTGGGTTTCTGTTTTGCTTGGTCCAGCAATTCCTCAATATGACACTATTCCTCCCTGTCAGAATGGTAATCCATATTCTATGTCAGTATATGGTAGTACATAGTTTGCTTTTTTATTTTTATGAGGGTTACAATTAGGAGACTGCCTTGAGTCTCTAGGGCTTTTAAAAACTGTATTGAGACTGTAAAAAACTATGGAGACATTTCTCTTCCTTTCTTTTTCTCTTTCTTTCCCTCCCTCCCTCCTTCTCTCCCTTCCTTCCTTTCTGAGCTAGGGTCTATCTATACAGGCATGACAGTCCTAAAATTCTCAATGTAGAGACTAAATGCATTTTTGCATTATGACATGGACACAAACCCATGGAGGTCAAGGAGTGGAATGTGGTAGTTTGGATGAGAATGGTCCCCATAGGCTCATATATTTGAACATCTTGGTCCCCAGTTAGTGGAAATATTTAGGAAGAATTAAGTGTGACCTTACTGGAGGAAGTGTGTTACTGGGAATGGGCTTTGAGGTTTCAAAAGTTCAGGCCATTCCCATTTAGCTCTGTCTCTCTACCTTGTGCTTATGAATCAAGATATAAGCTCTTAGCTACTTCTCCAGTGCCATGCCTGCCTGTTACCATGCTCCCCACCATTATAGTATGGACTATAACCCTTTGGAACCATGAGCCCCAAATGAGCTCCAAATAAAATGCTTTCTTTTATAAGTTGCTTTGGTTATGGTGTTTTGTCACAGCAATTGAAAAGTAACTAGACAGTGTCCCATCACCTGTGCTCTTGGAAGCTATGCAATCACTACTACTGGAAGATACTGCTTCAACAATACCCCCAGAGGCCTTTTTGAACTAGAGAAATTTCAATCAACATCAAGCAATGATGGAAGCAAGATTCCATCTGTAGAAAGCAGCCTTGACTCTTTCCTTTGCCTTTTTCAATCTTCTTTCACTGCCTCACTCAGAATCAACCTAGACTCCCCTAAAATGCCTTTTCCTCTGCTAACTCCTCTACCTGAAACCATGAGAACCCCTTTCTTCTCAACTGTCCTCAACACACAAGAAAGGAGGCAAACATGGGCTATTTCCTACTACCTCCTCCAACCCATGTGTCTGTCTCAATAACCTTTATTTTTTTAGGTCTAAAATAGCTGTGATCACTCTGAACAGTCTCCCACATGATGATTCAACAGCAAGCTAACAACTTTCATCTCTTCTCTGGCTGGTTCTGCAAAAGCACTTCAGGAGAACACAAAGGCACTCTGACAAATCTCTACACTCTGAGCCAGCCTCAACTTTCGTCTCATCACCATCTTGCCTATCTAACCATGCTTCTTCACCAAGACTTGGCTAAAACTTTGCCTGAGAGGTCTTACCAGAAAAACACAACCCTCTTTGTTCCAATGTATTTAAATTCTTAAGGATAAACTTCTCATTCTTAAGTTACCCACATACTTGGGTCTCTGGTTGTTACTCTCCCCACTTTGGAGAACGAGTTAAAAAAAATAAATAAATGAGGAAAGGGCTGAGGAGATGCCGCGGTGGGTAAAGCGCCTGCACGAGGGCAGGAGTTCAGATACCAAGCAACTCATAAAAATGCCAGGTAGACAGGCAGCCTGCCTGTAATTCTGGCCTCAGAAGGTTGAGAGAGGAGCAAGCTAGCTAGCAAGACTAGCTATCATATCAGCAAGTTCTGGGTTTGACTGAGAGACCCTGCCTCAGTGAATACGGTGGAAGAACAATGACGATTCCCTTGTGCATGTGGTACTTACAAGTCCACACACGCCCCCCCAAAAGCACACACATGTCCACAACCACATATCTACATGAAAAATGGGGTTTGTAAAAATAAAGATGTGTATTTCTGTTACTTCTATATAAATATCATAAACAAACCAGGTGGTAGTAACACACGCTTTTAATACCAGCACTGAGGAGGCAGAGGCAGGCGGATCTCTGTGAATTTGGAGCCAGCCTGGTCTACAGAGTGAGTTCCAGATCAGCCAGAGTTACAACAGAGACACCCTGTTTTGAAAAACAAACAAACAAACAAAAAAAAAGCAAATGCCCCACATGGAGAAGAATGCTTTAATAAAGTACAGGTTTCTAAGAGACTACTGGTGTCATAATTTGTTCTTAGACCTCACAGTATTTGCTCGCCACCCAATCTCTCGGGTTCTATGCACTTTTCCCTTTTGGTTTCCATGTCATTCTTTCTCATATTCGCTCATCCTCATTACTACTCTTCATAATTCCTTTTCAATCTTAGTTTCACTGACATTGTAACTCACACGCCATACATTTACCTGCATAGAGTACAGGTGTCATGGTTACTAGCTCACTTGCAGAGTTGTGCAACCATTATCATAACCTATTTACAGTAATCTCATTGTCTCCAAGGGAAACTTCGTACTTAGTATTTTTATCCCCATTCTGCTTCTTCATAGCCCCTGGAAACCACTATTGGGCCAACCGATAGTAATTTTCTTTTCCGTCTTCCCTTTGGTGGTGTGAGATGAGTCTCAGGCCTCCACTGAGAAAATGCTATCACTTAACTCTGTCTCTATATGTTTTGTTATTTTTTTCTGTTGAGACAGGGTGTTTCTATGTAGTAGCCTGCACTGGCAAGATAATCTCTGGTGAAATGTCTGTACCAAATGTATGAATCACATTTTACAGAGAATGAAATAGATTTGAGGCCTCTGCTGCACCCGATTGAGGAAATGAGCAGGGTTCCAATTTTTTAGGAGCTATAAGAAATGGCTCCTACATGGCTATTATCTTCCCTGAAATATTAAGAACCTAATGTCAGGAGTCATTACTAGCTGTATTTAAAAAATTATTGAAGTTAATGTTTTTTTTTTAAAAAGTAACTAATTAGAAGGCGGGCCCTCATTATGATGCACAATTAAAAGCTAAAGTAATTTGACTGTTAGCTGAGCTAAGTTCCTGATTGACAATCTCATGTTTTACAGAGGCATCATAGGCTGAAATGCTCCAAGTCCTAAGGATGAACCAGTCTGATGGCATGGCACAGATAACTTAGGAAGAATTCCATGGGTATACATACTGTCCCATTCTAAGCCTTTACCATGCCTAAGTTCTGGCATGTATCTATGAGGTTTGTATTGTGTTTATGATTATCTAATTCAGTGATACAAAGGAGGAGGTATTTGCAGTTCTTTGAAAATTACTGTACCCTGACACAGGAACCATGTGCTCTGGAAGGAGAATGGACTATTCTTTCAAGATGGCTACTGTCTGAACAATTTTTACTGTTGGAATTCCAGCTTGTGAGAGTGAAGTCACAGTCCATCATTCCATTTCAGTGTCAGAAAACCATCTGAAGCTGAGGCCACACAGGTGATGATGCACAGTCACGCCTAACACTCTGTACTTTGGATTGTGTGTGAAGCTTCTGAAAAACATTATCACAGACTATAGGTCTGTATTTTTAGACTCTGCCCTGATTCTAAAGCTAATGTGTGCAGAAGATAAAGGAGAAGAAAAAAAAACCAGTGAATGTTATTTTTAAAATCTGTGTTTATACTCAGTTAACACAGCATGCATGCTGCAACCAGCTGTGTCAGATGGTGTGAAAGTTTGTATATAATGTTGAAAGGCTGAAACAAAGAATTATCTGAGCCTATAGGTTGGAGGTCTAAGACTTAGTAACATGGTGAGACATTCTCAAAAAAGAAAATAAAACTACAAAGGGTGGGGAGGTGGGGGCTAAAATAGAGCAGGACTTGATGGTGAAGGACTTTAATGCCAGAACTCAAGAAGCAAGGAGCCGGGACAGTGTACACAGCAAGCCCCAGGACATTCAAGGCCAGTCCTGTATCAGAAGGTCTTGTAGCAAAACCTTGTCTCAAAAACACAAAAAGGCTGGGTGGTGGTGGCATATCCCAGCACTCAGGAGGCAGAGGTAGGTGGATCTCTGTAAGTGTGAGGCCAGCCTGTTCTCCAAAGTGAATTCCAGAACAGCCAGAGTTACAACAGAGAAACACTGTCTTGAAAAATCAAAACACACACACACACACACACACTCTAACAGAAGCCTTCAGAATGACTGATCCACAGCAATTATGTAACCATTTAAGGAAAAACAACAAATCTTGTCTCAAATCCCACTCCCTGAACAAAAAAAAAAAAAAATTAATGATAATAACTTAAGAAAAGAAAAACAGACAGAGCAGAGTTGCAGTGCATCCTGTAAGCTTACAGGAAGACTGAGAGAGAAGGACACAGGCTTGAATCCACTCTGGCCACATGAGACACTCTCAGCTAGCTTGGATATACCACAGCACCCTATTTGAAAAAAAAAAAAAAAAAAAAAAGGAGGGGGTGATGAGGGAAGGAGAAGGGGAATGAAGGAAGAAGTGAAGAAGTAGTAAGAGGAGGGGACAGAAGGTGAACAGTACAGAGATTTAGAATTTTCCCAGCAGAGGCAGTATACACCTACAGAATCCCTCGGGAGGGTAAGGCAGGAAGATTCAAAGTTCTAGATCATCATAGATATTTAGTGAGATCCTTTCTGACAGATTTTGTCCGAAATAAGACATACTTTCTTGGGGTACACACATTCAAGGTAAATACATGTGGACTAAGCTGGGTGGCAGCAGCATATACCTTTAATCCCAGCACTAGGAGGCAGAGGCAGGTGGATCTCTGTGAGTTCCAGGCAAGCCTGGTCTAGAGTGAGTTTGAGGCTAGCCAGAGTTACAACAGAGAAACCTTGTTTCAGAGGAAAAAGAAAAAATGTGGACTAAAATTTAATGCAGTCAGATATGGAGGCACAGGTCTACAGTCTCAATTATGACGAAGCAAGACTTGAGACTGATGAACAGTGAGATCCCAACTCAAAACCAAATAATGTTTAATAATACAGGTTGGTAACATAGATTGGATAGCATTTATGAGCTTCTGGATCTTCAGCCCCAACACACACACACACACACACACACACACACACACACACACACCCCAAAACAGCCAAGTGTGGTGGTGTACACCTTTAACACCAGCACTTGGGAGGCAGATCTCCATGAGTTTGAGGCCAACCTGGTGGTTTACACAGTGTGAGTTTCAGCCCAGTCAAGGTTATATAGCAAGACCTTGTCTCAAAAAAAAAAAAAAAAGAAGCCTTCAGATTATGACTGTCCCATGGCAGTTATGTAACCATCTGAGGGAAGGAAAAGACAATTAATGCAATTCAGTTAGGAAGAAGTTGCTATTACCAAGACCCAAATTTGGAACAGTGAGATGTTACATCACTCTCAACATTTTGAAAAGCAGCCCCAATTTAACTTGGGATTTTTGAGGCTTTACTGATTGAACTAACATTAATATTTTGGTTAGATACTGTATGCACATCTCTGATATTAACTCCTACCAATAAATGAAGTCTTCTAATTTTGCTTGTTAAAACTTTCCACACAGGTGATTTTCACAACTACTTTCCACTGCCTCTGCAGACTAAGCCAAAGACTCAAACCTATGGTGCGGCCTGATCACAGCCCATCCTGACTCCCATCACAGTCCCATACTGACTTTAGGTTTTTGTTTGTTTTGCTTTGTTTTTTCTGAGACAAGGTCTTAATCTCACTCTTAATCTTTAAGACTGGCCTTAAACCTATGACAATTCTGCCTCAGCCAGTAGGATTACAGGAATAAGCCACCACACCAGGCTATTTAATCTCTTTCATTTGATACTTTAAGGGAATGTTAATCAGTAAGAAATGCTGTTTTTTAAAAAAAGCCCACTATTCCAGTTCTCTGGCAAAATAGGAAAAGAAAACAAAAACAAAGTGAACAACACTGAAACAGTGAACAACTCAGAGTGCATTTTGGGATAGACTGCTTCTGTCGTTCACAAGGTCCAGTGCCGACTCTCAGCACCGCCAAAACAAAACCTGCGGAGGAAAACTAAACTATGAGGGACAGGGCAAATGCTTACTACTTCAAAAATGTTTTAATCCACTAAAAAGCAGACTAATGTCATCAGGTCTAACTGCAAATCCACCTATTTTCCATGGAATCATATTCCCTTCACTTATATTCCTCAAATAAAAATATTGGGGGGGAATACATTAACTCTCTTTTATTGATTTCCGTTTTCTATTATAACCTTCACAGCAACTTACGAGTGTGAAGCTATACCACTGACATATGCATTTATTCTCTCTTTAACTGCTATCTTTAATCTCCATTCCCTGTTGACAAAATCCTTGTAAGATTATAATCCTATACACTATGTAAGTACATTTTAATTAAAAAAAAAAAACCAAAAAGAGGTTCTGGCTAGGTGTATTGGTCCACACCACTAATCCCAGCACTTGAGAGGCAGAGCCAAGACAGTCATCTCAAGGCTGAGGCTATTCTAATCTACAGACTCCAGGCTAGGATAGAGTGACAGGCCCTCTCACAGGAAGAAGAAAAACAAAGTTGAGGTAGGAGCATCAAGAATTCTAGCAATCTACCAAGACTCCAAACAAAATGGGCTGGGGTAGAGGCCATGGGATGGGGGGACTGATCAAGATGCTTTTTATTTATTTTTATTGGATGTGTAGGCGGATGTGGGCATGTGCCATGGCACCAGGTCAGAGGACAACTTGTGGGAGAGTTGGCTCTCTCATCCTGGGATCCTGAGGACTGAACTCAGAACTTGGTGGCCTTTACCTGTCGGCTGCCCAGAGAGAACTCCTTTGAATGCAGGAAACAGTTCATTTTTGTGGTTGTTTTGTTTGAGAACCAGGCTAACCTCAAAATCATGGCACTCTCTCTGCCTCTGCCTCCCAAGTGTTAAGACAGTGTGTGCCACTGAAGACGGCAGGAAAGACTCATGTTCCTCACTCCATCAGACCTGCATAGGAACTAGTTACCCCTGCTGATTTTTGCTTTGTTCTACCATGGATTCAAATTCTCCATGACAAGGGTAACTTTGAGATCCTCCTGGTCTGCCTCTGTTTCCTCCTGGTGCTGCTATCTGAGGCCTGTTGCTGTGCACATGCAGGGCCAAACTCTATCAACTGTGCACCCTCAGAGCCTTACTGATGATTTTTCCATTCTTCCTTTTGTTCTCTTTTCTAAAACAGCAGCAACTAACTGTTCCCTTTTTAGGGAGTGGGGGACGCCAGGGTTTTGTGCATGCTAACCAGGCGTCCTACCTTTGACCTGCACCCTGTAATCGAAGCTGCTGCTCTCTCATCTTCCTTTATACTACTTAGGGCTCCTCAGTTCTCTAGCTAGAAAATAATCAATTCATTTTTCTCAAAATACAGCATTCTCTCCCATTTAGTCTAAACTATTCAAAGTTGCTAATTAGTAAAATCAAAGTACCCCAGTTGAAAAAGATCACAAGGTGCCATCTGCACAGCTTGTATTGTGTAAGAGTCTCTGAAGGAAACGTTCTGAGAACATGAGAAGTCTATGACAGGTTTTTTCTGTCCAGAAGGCTAGGAACAAACGCAGAAAGAAATGAAGACTGTCAACAGCCGGCCACACCTAGGAATGATTTTGGAAAAGTGGACTCCGCGCTGAAAGCATCTGCCCTGTTAGATCCGAGGAACCAGACAGAAGCATCCAGAACACCTACCACGAAGCAGACACCGGCTACAGAGGGGCCTTTCCAAGGCACGAGAAGACCCCAGCCCTCCCGCTGACCTCGTCTCCTACCGCACTCAGCACTGGCACCAGAGGGAACCGGGGAGAAACGAACGGCAGGGGAACGGCTGAGCGGGAGCAATAGAAGGCAGAGCACTAAGGGGTTTCGGACTTCTCCCTGAAGGAGATGGAGAACTCTCAGGAGTCTCTAACAGCATACGTGACCGTGACACCGCTAGGCACTGTGTGTCAAGTGGAGAGCGGCGAGGAAGCGCAGCGCAAACCAGGACGGGTGACGGGCCTAGGAGGCAGGGTAGTGGGCCTGAGGACGCGCGCAAGCGGGGCATGGCAATAGGCAGGGTAGGCCGACGGAGAGACCTAGAGCAGCTCAGCGTGAGGGGACTGCGGCCGGCGGGGCGCGGAAGAGGAAGCGACTGTCCCGGACGCGCGGCGCGCCTCTCCTCGCCGCCGCCGGCCGCCTCCCAGCCTCCCTCCTCCCAGCCTCCCCTGTTCGCCCGCTGACCGAAAGAGTTGAGAAAGTCCGAGATTTTCTTGATGCTACTGGTGATGATCTCAATGTACTCCCGGTTAGCCCAGTCCTGATGAATCTCCCTCTGCACTGGATCCTCTTGTCCCGCCATGGCGGAAACCCGAGAAAGGCTGACTGCGCTGGCGCGGCGACCTTCGCCGGCCGCCAGCGCGCCTGCGCGGCCAGCCGGCACCCAAGCATTCTGAGTCCAGGAATGCTTGGCGGCGTGGTGCGCATGCGCAAACGGCATCCGCCCTGCACTTTCGCTCAATTCTCAAACTGTGGAAAACAAGAATCCTCCATTAGCGTGGTGAAGAGCGAGAGCTCCCCACCCCGGGGCCGCACGCCCACGCCCTTCACTAGCCGTTCTGGTCCTTTGGAGGCGCCCACGAGCACCTGCCTCCACCCTTGGTTGCTCCGAGCTCTCTTGGCGCGGTGTCAGCAGAGATGGGCACAGTCCGCAAATCTCTTAACTCTTGTTTATTCTCGTTTTTGTTCTCATATTAACGTGGCACGGAACGTAGGTGGAAGTCAGAGGACGACTTGCGGGAATGGGTTCCTCACCTTCCACCTGGTGGTATTGAACTCAGGTAATCAGTGTTGATGGTAAATGTTTTATTCTCTGAGCCATCCCACCAGCTACGAATCTTCATGTTAAAATGCCTTTCAACAACATGGTATGATAGTCTACCTCACGTTTACCAGATGAGCAAAATATATTTTTAATGCTAATACCCAGTAATGGACTGGCAGAAGCAAAATGGTAAGGCCGAAATTACAGAGTGAGCTAATGCAATTTGTATCAAGAGCTGCAAAACAATCTCAAACCTTTTCACCTAATCGTTTAAGAAAATCGTTGAACGAGCAAGCTGGTCATTGCAGTACGGTAATCTCGGCACTCAGGAGACTAAGGCAGAAGGCCTGTCCAGAGTGTGAGGCCTGCTGGAATGCACGAAATACAAAACACAATGGGAAAGACATTTTAACTATAAGGATGGACTTTGAGGAAATATTTGCTCTAATAATTGAGGTAATAGCCAATCCACGGCACTATTAAGCAGTCTTTAAACGCTAATTAGATACGTGACAACATGAAAAGACTAGCTACACTATAGAGAAAATCAAACTACAAGTGTGTTTAAATTGCAACTTATGCACATCTGGGGGTAGCACCTTGAGACTGGAATGCCAGCTCCTGGAATAGGTTCTCCAGAACCAGATGGTCCAGCCCAGTTCTTTCTACTTCTCTGCTTCTTGCTCCCAACTTGATTTTTTTTTTCTCCCCACACATGCTCTTGCCATTTGTCAGTGCCAGTACTTTGTTTTGTTTTGCAGTGTGTGTGTGTGTGTGTGTTTCCATCTTCCTAAGAAGGCTGGCTCAGGTATTTCACTGCAATTGGTTAGTAAAGGAAATTCTGATTTTGCTGGATACCAATTGGAGGTAATAGCAAATGGTACCTCCCAGAACATGTCCATTAGATCTGCAAAGACTGCACAGAGGACTGTGTATAGATTGTCCGTGTGAATCCCTTTTTATCCAACAATTCTAATCATCTGATCTTGGCTTTGGAAACTTTCATATTAAGAATACTATGCAGTAACTACAGTTTCATTTGCCTTTTAAAAAGCAAGTGTCTATCAGGAGGAAGATAAAAACATACTAAGGAAAAGTTATAATTCAAAAGCACCTTTCTTCCAAATCTCATCATTTTTGGCCCTCTCTGGTTTCTGATTTCTATCTAAATGCTTTTTTTTTTTTTTTTTGCGGGGGGGGGGGGTGGGTGGGGGGGTGGGTTGATGTTTAGTTTTTCCGGATAGGGTTTCTCTGTGTAGCTCTGTAGACCAGGCTGGCCTCGAATTCAGAGATCTGCAAGCCTCTGGGATTAAAATTGCCTGGCCCAAATTCTTTTTTGATTACCCCTTCTGTAATGGGATGTACATGTATAAACAGTGGGCACTGGACAAATGCCTCAGTACACTGTAGATCTGGTCTTCCAAACCCAGATCTCTGCCTGATTCCAATCCTTGAGTCCTTAGTCTTTTGCCAAACATTACCTTAAAGTCCATTGTATGGTTAAAATGTTTTCCTCATTGTGTCTTGCTGTGTACTCCACCTAACCTCATACTCAGGAGCTCCTGCCTTAGTCTCATGTGTACCACAATGTCCAGCTTGTCCATAGATTTTCTTAAAATCTACAGTAGGGAAAATGTAGGACTAATTCTGTGTCTGAGAAAAGAGCAGGGAAGTTGTTAATTCATCTATTCAGTCCTTCCCCTGGACACTTGCATGCTAAGAGAGACAATGGGTGTTGAGGGGACTTCAGCTTCCCAAGTGCTGATCATAGCATTGGCTTTTGCAACGATGAAACATCTGTTTCTTAGCATTGGACACCAGATAGAACCATCCTGAGGTTTAACAGAAGACAGAAAGAAGCGTGGGGCTGGAGAGATAGCTTAGCTGCTAAGTCTTATTAGTTGAGAATACCTGATGCTCTTGCAGACAGCTAAGGTTCTGCTGGTCCTCTTCTGGCTCCAGCGTCTCCTGAACGAACATGTTGCACATAAATTTACCCACACAAGCAAACATAAACTTAATATTTTGAAGTTAAAGACAAGTTTTTGGTCAGAAAGTTAAGGAAAGACGTATTTTTCTCTTTTCTCAACAGGTGAGCATTTATAATTGTCTCCGTGCACTGGAACCCCTCCAGTAAATAATAAAACCTTTCTGGATACTGGAGTGAAGTGTGAGCCTGGGTATAATGAATAAAAGTTAACTTTTAACACTAACTACCAGTCTTAGAACTTCCATACTTGACCACAGCCTTTACATGGGTAGGGAGGGAAATGGGGGTGTTGTCCTTTGAGCCCTTGTCAAATGCACATAAGTGTGTTGGGGTAGGGAGGAACTGAAGGGGTGGGACCGGTACTGTGCTGCATCTGAGGCCTCCTAGAAGGGAGCTTCCCGCCCTCGCCTCCGCCCCACTCCTTCCCCCGCCCACGTCCCCGCGGTCCTGAGTCACAAAGGCGGTTGCCAGGCACCGGGTGGAGAAAAGATGCAGCCGCTACTCCGGAGTGCGCCATCTGTGTGGAGTTCAGTAGGTGAGCTCCCGGCCCGGATGGTGATGGTGGGCCCGGGCCCGGGCTCTCACCGCTGCCCCGGCCTCGGCCAGGGCCGTGTGGCTCCCGCTCCGGGGGAGGGACTTCCAGGGAGACAAGCCTGTTCTTCAAGCACTCCAGCAGCTCGGGATCTTTTCACAGTTCACGAGGACTTCAGCTGCACTTTGGCGCTACCTTCCCCTTTCCCAGGTGGGGAAATCAAGGATCCGGGTTCCTTAGAAGGAAGACGCCTATTAAAAAGAAGCCTTTTGCACAGGGGAACCAGGCGTTCCCTTTGTGGGGGCTAATACAGCAGCTCGTGCAGACCCCCCAAATTTACACCCTTCCCCCCCCAGAATGGATCAAAGTTACTCCCGGTGATGCTGGAGACTGAGCAGACCATTTGGGTTTAAATCTTGTGTGCAGGAGCGTTAAGACCTGGAGTCCAAAGCCTTCCCATCCCTGTTGATTTTGGCTGGACATTTGACTAAACCCTTTTTCCTTTGGCTCTTATTTTTTAGGAGATGAGTCTAGAAATGAATCCATTTTATTTTTTGAAGAAATGTTTAGAGGCATTAATACCCCCCCATTCCACCTTGCTATGCTAGTGTGCCAGAGGTCCCCTCTTGGAAGATTTTATTTTTTCAGACAGGGTCTTACTCTGTGTAGCCCAGGGCTAGTGAACTGTTCAACTCAAAGCAATGTTCCTGCTATAGCCTCTCAAGTGTTGGGATGACAAGCATTGACTATGTGCTCTTAAACTCAAGATACCCAGCACTGGAAGCCTTTCATAGGCAGCTTGGAATAGACACCTGTCCTTCAATGTCAGTTTCTCATCCTAAGGCAGCTCAGATATTTGAAACTTAGCAACTTGCAAAGGGACTGCATAAACTGTGGAAAACGCTATCAACTAATCACTGTCAAAGGGCACTTTCATTTTGAAATGTTACCAGCAGTCTTTTTTGTTTGTTTTTTTTCTAGGCAGTATTTCTCTGTTGTAACTCTTGCTGTCCTAGAACTTACTCTGTAGACCAGGCTGGCCTTGAACTCAGAGATCCGCCTGCCTCTGCCTCCCCAGTGCTGGGATTAAAGGCCTGTGCCACCACCACCCACTGTCTTTTCTTTTTTTTAAATGAACCAAACTGTGGAGGTGTCAGCCTTTTAGTGATGGTAACTGCTGGACAGGGTGTGTTACTATTTTTCTGTGGCAAAGAGGAAGGGACTTTAGACTTGGCTGGAAACTAAAGGCGCCTAGCTGCAGGAGGCCTGATGGTGCAATGGGTCAGGGCATGCAACTTATACAGAAAATAGACCTATACTGTCCCTTCGCCCAAGAGGAAGGTGCTAGAAAATGTTAGCTTCTCCTGAATTCAGGAGATACTTCAATTCGGAAGTAGAATGACAGAAAATCAAAATTCTACTAGGATAAATTTTGAGTTAGGCTGGGCTTTGAAAACTCTGCCTCATAGAATGTACCTCTTCCAAGGTGCTGTGCAAGCCACCCAGTACTCTGCAGCAATCTCTTGTATCCATGCTTTTAGGATCAAGAGAAGACTGTCCCAGTAATATTTTGTTTTAAAGTTGGGTTTTCTGTTGTTAAGTGTCTGTCTGTCTGTCTGTCTCTCTAAGACAGGGTGGCCTTATGTAGCCCTGGCTGTCCCGGAACTCACCATGTAGACCAGGCTGTCCTTGAACTCAGAGATCACTTGCCTCTGCCTTCCCACGTGCTGGGATTTTTTTTTTCTTTGCAAAGATTTATTTTATTATGTGTATTGCTACATGTTCAAGTACTGGTGTAAGACAGAAGATTCCCCTTGTTGGAGCCCCTGGAGCTGTCGTTATAGGCTGTTGTAAGATACCCATCATGGGAGCTGGGAACCAAACTCAGGCCCTCTGAAATAGCATGTGCTTTTAATCATTGGGCCATCTCTCTCTCCAGTACTTTTTTTTTTGTTCTGGCTGGGTCTCACTATGAATGTAGTTCTGACTGGGTCAGAACTCATTGTGTAAAACAGTCTGGCCTCAAACTTGTAACCATCCTCCTACCTCTATCTTCCAAATGTTAAGGTTATAGAAGGGACAAGCCACCAAGTCAGGTACTTTTTTTTCTTGGAAGTCTCCATAAGGAATAGTAAAAACTGGAGGTTACTTAAAAGTCACACTGTAACTAGTATGCAAACTGTAAGGATACAACAGAATCCTTAGAGTTTGTATATTGTGCAAATGTCTGGGCCCTACCCCACATTTCTAATTCAGTAGGTCTGAAATAGGGCCCCAAGACCTTGCATTTCTACCAAATCCATAATGATGTTAAGGGTTATACTTTGAGAGCTCTAATGAAGTGCCAATTACAAATGCTTGCAAGGCATGGACTGAGTTTCTTCTTATAACATCTCATTAAGTCCAGACACTTATGACACCTCCCCCCCAGGAGGCATTAATTGATATACTCCATTTCAGACAAACCCATATTGCCTGTAGAATGGGTTAACTTTCTCCCAGGGGCTTGGGAAAGGTTCAGTGAAGTTTTAGCATGCACAGTAGTTGCCACATTCTGTATCTGTTGCCCTTTATAGACCTACTGACACCTGTCATATACTGGCATCTCTTTAGTGGGAACAGCTGAGTTTAAGTCAGCAATTCACCGATGTGAATTTGCATAGCCACGCCTCTCCCCTCCTGCAAAGCACAGCAGGGAAATTTTAAATCTGATTCTTTTCCTTTAGGACTGTCAATGGCAGGCTACCAGCTTTGGTCACCATGGACCCCACTCGATGAGAGCTTCCAATGGCTGCGGCACACAACACCCACCCCTTCCTCCAAACACCCTTTTAGGGCCTCTCCTTGCTTCCCACACACCCCTTCTGACCTTGAAGTACAGTTGTGTTTTCAAGAAGTCACTCTCGTCCTAGACAGCCCACTTGTGGAACCTGGACAGAGCCCCAAGCTATTCTGTCACACATCAGAATTCCGAGCCATAAATAACAAGAAAGGGCTGGTGAGAAAGCCCCAGCCAGTCCGGCTCAATGGAGTGGACTCTGTTTTTGGTAGGGTCATCACAGCACAGCCACCCAAGTGGACTGGAACCTTCCGAGTTTCAGACAAGTCCGCCTTCTGCAAAATTATCAGCAGGGAACACCAGTGGCCCACTGGACTCAAGGAGCCTCAGATTCAGATGACAGTGACTATGTGCAAACAGATGTTACGCTCAATCCTCTTGCTATATGCGACATACAAGAAGTGCACCTTTGCCTTGCAACACTCCAAGTAAAGGGCCCTGCTCTGACCTCTGTGCTCCACACCATGCTCTCTCCGGAATGTACCTGAAGCTTACACAGACCTGTCCATGTAAATAAAACTGCAACATCATGCCAGATATTTTGCCTTTTGGTCAAGCTGTGACAATTCAGGAGTTCCCCTCCTCCCTTTCTCTTCAGAAACAGGACCAGAGTTACTGAGCAAGGAAGAATTCCACTATAAAGCTGAACAGACATTTAAAAGTCAACGAAACATTGACATGCACATGTGATAATGATTAAACTATCATATAAACAAGCCAACCTAGTGTGAAAACTCTCAAATGCCAAAGACGATGAAGAACTAGCGAAGAAAAGGGATGCCAAGAAAAGACATGTATGGATTTCTAGGTACCAGAGGATGAAGGGGTCAAAAATCTGTATGTGGGTTAAAACAGGCTGTTTAAAAACAGCCTTCCCTCCTCAAACAAATATCAACAAGAAAAACCAATAAAACACAACCTTAATATCAATATGGGCAAAAATATTAACAATTATTAAATAATCTCGACAGCATGGCAAGGAAGAGCTTGACAGCAGCTTTGAGAGTGGGCTTTCTGGCAGAAGAAGGAGAATCCTCTATTTTAGCTCCTGATGTTCTATTTCTAATAAACTACAATTATTTTGTATGATTCTTACAACTAGATTCTAGGCATAATTCAGAATAATGTGGAAATAAATACTATATATACATATAAAGCCAGCAGATATTTGATGTCTTTTCTTTGTTTTATACTAATAACCAAAAAATTTAAAAAGGAGCTGGTGATGTGGCTAAGCATGTAAAAGTCCAGAGTTTTTGGAACCTGTATAGTGGAAAGAGAGAACCCACTCCATTCCCAGAAGTTGTCCTCTGACCTCCACATGTGTACCACGGCAAATATGTGACCACACACATATACACAAAATGTTTAAAAATTCAAAAGTACGGCTGGGCGGTGGAAGTGCATGTCTTTAATCCTAGCACTCAGGAGGCAGAGGCAGGCGGATCTCAGTGAGTTTGAGGCCAGCCTGGTTTGCAGAGTTAGTTCCAAAACAGCTAGAGTTAAAACAGAAGCCCTGTCTCGAAAAGCCAAAAACAGAAAAAAAAGAAAATTGAAAAGTACTGTTAAAGATCCTCCTGCTCAATGTAGTGAATACAATAGCCAGGAATACATAAACCGTGTCACAAAAAAAAAACACCCACCCAACAAAAATCCAAATAAAGATAGTGAAAATGTTTTTTTGACTTTTTTGGTCATGGACAAGAAGGTCAAGTCACTTCTCCAGGAAGGTAACAACATGAGGCACACTTTTAGAGTACCAGTCTGACTGCATAAACCTCAACACAATCCCACCTAATCCTTGAATAATGAGACACATCTAAAGTGAGGAATAAGGTAGCTGAGGGAAAACTTAGAATTTATTTGCAAAGCTATCAGAAGCCTAAATTTTAAGATAAATCAGTTTTAAAATTAGCCCTAAAGCCAGCCAGAGTGTTTACTCTGCAGTGCAGCACAGCCATGTTTATCCAAACCACTAACGGATGCTACATTGGAATCTTAAGACAATCTGTGAAATCCACTCATTGATTAAATAAAAAACTCTTCTTGAAGGATAAACAAGATGCTTCCAATGGTTGGAAAGGCAGCCGTGTCCCTGGGGTCTAATTGGAACTGTCGTCACTTTCATCACTGTCTTGGTCCTTTGGTCCATCACTTGCATCACTGTCCCCATCCTAAGGGACAAGGAGGAAAAAGTACTTTAGGCCAACTCTTGCAACACAGCTCTCAAAGATGTACACTATACCATTTTCATTTTTAAAAGCAATGAAGATTTAAAAACATTTGTAAGCTAAAGCACAAGCTCCCCTGTTTGTTTTGAGACAAGATCTCACATAGCTCAAGCTCATCTCAAACTCTTTATGTTGCCAAAAGTGATTTTGAGCTTGTGAGCTTCCTCCACCTCCCAAGTTTTGGGACTACAGGTGCATTCTACCATACTTAACCTGAAATGGGGTCTCACAATGTAGACCTTAGCTGGCCTCAAACACAGGAGATTCACCTGCCTCTGCCAAACGCTAGACTAAAGGTATATGCTACTATTCTTGGCTCTCCCACAGTTCTTGCCATGAACCATAAGCCAAGAGAAAGGTTTTTTTTTTTTGTTTTTTTTGTTGGGACAGGGTCTCACTGTGTACCCCTATCCAGTTCAGAACTTGTTATGTAGACCAGGCTGGCCTTGAACTCACAGAGATCCATTTGCCTATGCCTCTAGCGCTGTGATTAAAAGTATTATCTACCATATTCAGTCCAAGAGGTCATTTTGATATTGAATTATTTACAAACGAACCAAATCTGCATGATTTTTAAAGAAGTCAGAGCGTTCCAGTTCTTCTTCAGGCATAAAACACAGAAACAAAGTCATATTATCAGTTTAATATAGAACAAGGCTTAGTATGGCGGTACAACTCTGTAATCTCAAGATTCAGGAGACTAAGACAGGAGGATTGTGAATTCAAGTCCAGCCTGGCTACAAAGCAAGTTTCTGCATACACAAATAAGGAACAAACAAGTAAATATATGTATGTGTTGTGTGTATGAAGGAATGGTTATTACAAGTACTGGCATATACCAACAGGAGTCCAGCATAAAACTGGTTTGCTCCTCTACTAGGACATATTTTTGTAGTGGAAGCATAGCATACTAACTACCTCAGATTCCTTACGAGAGTAAGGAAAAAGGTATACTATAGGACTAAAATAGAGCCATACAAAGAGACTTCATAACTCAAATGAACTGAGCAAAATTTGATGCGCGTATTTTTATTTAGCTTACTTTAAATCCACAAAAGCATCTATCCCCAGAAAATGAGGACCTATATTATTTTATTCCTTTGTAGCAGTAGCTTGACTCTAGTTTCTGCTTTCACATTTTTATTTTGTTAAAACAGTTTGGGGGACTGGAGAGATGGATCAGTGTTGTTAAGGGCACTGGCTGCTCTTCCAGACGACCTGGGTTCAACTCCCAGCACCTGCACGGTGGCCCAGAACTCTAACTCCAGTCCTAGGGGATCCAACACCCTCTCTGGTGCCCATAGGCACTGCATGCATGTGGTGCGTACGTGTACACACACACACACACACACACACACACACACACACACACACACACACACACACAACTCATAAAATAAAAATAATACGGAAAAAAAAAAAAAGCTGAAATGACTAGGCATAGTGGTATATGCCTTTAATCTCAGCACTTGGGAGGCACAGGAGGTAGATCTCTGTGAATTCAAAGTTAGTCTAATCTACACAGTAAGTTCCAGGACAGCCAGGGCTGCCAAACAAGCAAAACAAGTTGAAATGGTTTGACTCATTTTAACACAGAACATGCTGGTCTCTTCTTCCTTCTAGAATATTTTTATACATAAGATCATAGAAAACAGGATGCTATATAAATGGAAGAAAAAAATCTCCACTTTGTTTTTGGTACAGAAGATTCAATGTACAAACTTGTACATGCTAAGCACATGCTCTATCACTGGGCTATAATTCCCCTTAAGTTGCAAACAAATTTTCAACTTTATAACACATCTGGAGAGATGCTCAGGTGAGCCTCAGACTATGCAACTATATTTAATGGATCCCAAAGCATTCATATAAACATTTTTGGTAGGGAATGGAGACGGACAAAGAAGTATTTAACAATAGAAATATACAGAGAAAATCCTGTACTTTCTGCTAACAAAGAATACTTAATAAAATGCTCCACCAATGCCAGAACAGGCTGTGCAGATACCTCTGTTGGTCTGCTTCTGGAAACATGGGCTGTTACGCCATCCTCACTGTCTTCTGTGGTGCTCTCTGGGGAAGAAGGATGCTGGGAAATAATTTCTTCACCCTAAATGTAAAAGAAGCGAAACAAATCATGCGTGTAATGAGTGTATTTAGGGTTTGGAGGAAGGTGGAGTTTCTAGGTATTAGAGAAGAAATATTCTAGTTATTCAAAACATATCAACCTCTGATCTACCATTTAGGGAAGGATTGTTCAATTCCAGGTTTCTGAGATGCCTATGAAACTGATAAATTCTATATAAGATTCGTTTTTATATTCTAATATTATACTAGGTTTTACAATTGTATTGTTGACTCTCAGTTAATGCTAAATATGGATCTAAGGCTGTCCCAAAGGTTGAAGTTGTAATCAGAACTTAGAAGAGAATCAAAGTTTGTGGCTAGTGTGGGCTACATAGTAAGACCCTGTTACCAAAATATATTTTTCAGTACCTCAAGGTTTGTAAGTACCACACACCAACCACAAATAGCAAAGCAGAGTCTGAGGAACTGGCTCAGAATCAAATCTCAGCTCCACTAACTCCCTGCTAAATGGTCCATGAAAGTTACTATCCTGAGCTTCAATTTTCTCCAAGATAACAACAGAATTGACTTCCTAAGTTTGATTTGAAGAAAGAGAACTACTGTTCTCATATATAGCATTATAAAACTCAGCTAGTGGGGCTGGAGAGAGAGCAGTTAAGAGTGTCTGTTCTTACTTGGGACTAGGTTTAGTTCTCAGTACCCACACGGTAGCTCACAACTGCCTTTAACTCCAGTTCTAGGGAACCCAACATTTTCTTCTGGCCTCCTTTGGATACTGCACACATGTGGCACACATACATACACATTTAAAAAATTATTTTAACAACAACCCTCAGCTAGTATAAGGATGAACAAGGAGAACTTGGACCCTTGAAGTGAGTGATGATGAAATTCTGCAGCAGTGTCACATGCAAACAGGTTCCAGATAATGGACAACTCAAAGACTCCAGGCATGCCCATTTGTTAAAACTGGAGAGCATTTTCAGTAATATAATATTTTAGGAAAAAATTCAAAAGAAGTTTGTCCATATACAAAAATCCTATCAATCTGCTCTCAATGGGACTTATAAGTGTCCCTCTGGCACAGAGAAAGGACTATACTGAGCTGGCTCCTTGTTTCGCTTGTTTTCTTTGTTAGATTTTTGGGGTTTTTTTTCTGTGTTTTTTTGTTTTGAAACAGCATCTCACTATGTAGTTCTGGCTGTCCTCAAACTCAAAGTGCCTGCCTCTGTCTCCAGAGTGCTGAAATTAAAGGCATATGTCACTACGCCAGCTAAGCTGGCTCCTTGTTGACAGCATGTTTTGTATCTTTGCTGCCTGGGAGAGGGGTGTAGCAGGAACAATGAGCAATGTGCCCTGACTTTATAATCTAAAACAACCACAGACATGGTAACAGTAGTCTTTTTTTCCCCCACTAATGGGGATTGCACCTAGTTCCTTACCAATACTAGCTAGATAAATACTCTACCCCTGAGTTGTATCTCTAGCCCTCTATTTACTTTTTATTTTGTGACAGCTTTACTAAATTGCCAGGGCTGTTCTTGAACTCATTTTGTAGCTGAGCAAACTTTGAACTTGTGATTCTCCTGCCTCAGCTTCCCAAGTGGCTGGGATTACAAGCATGTGCCACCAGTCCTAGATAAGCAGTGTTATTAGGAGAACAGGGTTTGAGTGACCTTTCTTGCATTTCTTCTGATGCCCTTACCCAGAATAGGAATGGGAGTTCATAGCCAATGATTAAAGGCTCACCTGTAGGTCTCGGTTTTTGAGAGTACCCAACCAGAAAGCCTCTCTACAGTTGTTCAGGACAAGCATGGCTTTGACTCTGCAAACCAACAGCTCCAGTGACTTTTTGAGTAAAGGCACATGTTTGGTGAGTCGTGTGTCCTGGTGAATCTAAAGAGAAATAAATCATCCAGGCTTATCGTCATGTTTCATATTGTTTCATGTTTCATCTTGTACAGAAATATCTGGATTTCTCATACCATAACAGTAAGAGAACATGCCTGGCCAATATGGCCCAGACATGTTCCATCAAACAGTAATAGTTTGACAAATACTCCAATATGTCAGCTAAAAACTCAAGACTAGAAGACATACCTCCAACACTTCTAGGTGCCACTTATAAGCACTGCTGACTAATCAGAAAATTTCCCCAAGGTATGTTTAATGAAATGAAACACAAAAATTTAGCTCTAATCAGCTTTAAGCCCCTGAAATTCCAGCTCAGCCTTTTCTAAACATAAAACCAGGGAAAACTTGAGTGGCAAGAAATGGCTTAAAGAATCACTTGGTTTGCCAGGGACCACAGAAGCCACTGAGTCTTCTTCAGACAAATGTGACAATGCTTCAAGAGCTTCAGTTGGAGGTTTTGTTGTTGTTTTCCCCAAGGCAGGTTCTCACTGTGTAACTCTGTCTTGGAAGTCACTATGTAGATCAGGCTGGCCTTGAACTCATGGAGATCCACCTGCTTCTGCCTCCTAAGTGCTTCGATTAAAGGCAGGCATCATAAAACTTGGCTTAGAGAAGTCTCTCTCCCTCTCCCTCTTTGTTTTTCAAGACAGGGTTTCTCTGTTATAACTCTGGCTGTCCTAGAACTTACTCTGTAGACTAGGCTGATGTTGAACTCACAGAGATCAGCCTGCCTCTGCCTTTCAAGTGCTGGGATTAAAGGCGTGTGCCACCATCATCCAGCTGAGAAGTCTCTTAATACTCAAATATTCTCACAAGAGACAACCAAGCCATGTAGCTGAAAAGCTCTTAGATAGCTGGTTAGGAATACTTCCAGGCTCCAGCAGTTACCACCAAATAACCATATTACGGTCCTCAATGCCTTGTGTGCTGGCTAGTTTTATGTCAACTTGACACAAGCTAGGTCATCTGAGAGGAGGAAGCCTCAGTTGAGAAAAAGCCTCCACAAGACTGGGCTGTATGGCATTTTCTTAATCAGTATTGATGTGGGAGAGTCTAGCCCATTGTTGGTGAGGCCACCCATGGGCTAGTGGTCCTGGGTTCTATAAGGAAGCAAGCTGAGCAAGCCATAAGAAGCAAGCCAGTAGCAGTGATCCTCCATGGCCTCTATATCAGCTCCTGACTCCAGGTTCCTGCCCAGTTTGAGTTCCTGCCTTGGCTTCTCTCAAAGGATACGTGAGCTAAATAAACTCTTCCTCCCTGGTTGCTTTTGATCATGGTGGTTCATCATCCTAACTATAGGACACTTTGTAACAGAAACTCATCTAGGAGTGCTCTATACTTTGCTCTCCCAAGAAGCCGACTCTGGTTTGTTCTGAGTCAGTGTCTTGCTAGGCTAGGCTACCCAGCCTAGGGACTATACATGTGCTGAGACTATACATGTGCCCAACTACATTGGATCCTCAGAAGCATTTCTAGAGGAAACAGCTATAGAATTTGAGTCCAAATACAAAACTTTCCCTCTAGATGATTGCTAACCTCATCCAGCAACAAAGAATTTGCTTACTCTCAATTGTGTTTGGACACAGGGTTGAAAGCTAAGTCTGGTGCCTATAATCTCAGCAGGGAAACTGAGCACCATAGGTTCCAGGCCATGGTTGGCTATGCTTCCTAAGAGACTTGCTTCTCTCTTACCTTGGAATGCCCACAAAGGTGATGAAGTAGCCTTGTGTTCAATTGAAGGGTTTCCAGCAAGCTCAGAACATCTTCCTAAAAACGACAGAATTCATAAATGCTCTGGTGTAGCTTTCTGATGTTATTTTAGATGCAATATGTTCTTGCAACAAGAGTTCCAGGGAGAATAAATTCTGTAGGTTCCAGTCTATGTTAATAATAATCATCTGAGTCAGATAGGAGTGCTGAGGCACTATTAATTCCAAGCCTTTTCACACCTCTGTCCCTAGGATCTACTAATCTGTTAACTATTAAGACCTAGGTTGCAGAAATAGTTTTTTAAAGATTTATTTTATTTTTACGTGCACTTGTGCTCGTGTGTGTGTGTGTGTGTGTGTGTGTGTGTGTGTGTGTTTGTTGACAGACATGGTCCTCTAGAAGAGTAATACATGCTTTTAACCGAGCCATCTTTTCAGCATCTAGTTCGTTACTTTTCTTTCCTTTTATTTTTAAGCCAGGGTCTGATGTAGCTCAGAATGGCCTTGAACTTTCTACGTAGCTGAAGAACTTCTGATCCTTTACTTTCCTAGTGCCTGGGTGACAGGCATGCATTAGACAGCAGTTTTAAGCAGGAAACCATATCTCAAGTTTCCAATCTGTAAATTAAGGTAAGATGCCAGCTCTTTTTTTCTTTCCTTAGCTATGAGGGGAAAACTAAATACTGCTGGTGTTTTGTAAAGTTGACCTTTCTAAATATGTGTAAGAAATAATCTCAGAGGGGGGTTCAGTGGGAAGGGAAAAGGGATGAGAAGGCAATGGTGGGTGTGATCAAATTACATTGTATGTATGCACATACATGATGTGGTAAAATTTACACACATAAATTTACACACACACACAAAACCCCTGAGTGCCACTTGGCTTTAAAAACCTATCCAGCTGGTTTTGTAGCCCAAGTGGCTTCTAAAGTTTCTGCAGAGACAATGACACAGAAGAACCTGGTGAGTAGAAGCACAATGAAGCAGAAATTAAAGGGAACAAGCCTAATGATCTGGGAGAAGTGTAGAGGCAAATCTGAGCAGAGTGATGAGAGGCTCAGCTTACCTGGGCACTTCTGGCTACAGCTGGCCACATAGAATTGCTGCTCAGAATGTAGGCACAGACTGTTGCTACCCCCTGCTACTCCCAGCCCCAACTCAGAAATACCCATAATACTCCTGGTAACTGGCTCTGCTCTCAGCTCTTACCCGATGTTTTCTAAAGCTGAAGTCGAGGAGCGGCATACACTGCTTCAGAAATGCTTCCACAAAGTGGCGTCCATACTGAAGAGAGAGACACAGTGCTGATCTCTGACTGAGAACTTTAGTTGAAAAGTCCTCAGATGAGGCAGCATAAGCCAGGTAGCCCAAGGGCTTTATATCACTGCATGTGTACATTAAAATAAATTGGGAGTGGTCCAAAAAGTTAATTTGGAGGATGTACTAAAGTTGAAAAGTAAACAGGCCTGCTAAACAAAGAAACTCCAGAATTAGGCAGACTCACATACTCAGCCACAATGGCCAAGGCCCTTGTTCAGCTCTGAGAACAGGAACAGCAGCTGAACTTCAACCCCCTGAGGATAACACCTTTTCAAAAGGAAAAACTTTAGAGGGCCAAGGAATACATGGCCAATTTCCAATTACTCCTCTAATCCACTCATCTCCTATACTGTACCAGGGTACCAGAGTAAAGAAGAGAGAAGGCTACAGGACAACAAGAATAAAGTACTCTGCACTTGGAAGGAGACACCAAGAGTAGGGAAAAAAGCATTCTCCCTACAATATTCCTTTCAGGCTTACCATCAAATCTAGGACCAGGCAGGGAAATCCCCACAGGAGAAGGATTATGCAATTATCAGAATATCAATTCACACATTCAAACCACCCCAAGAATTTTTTTCATTTCTCTTGTGGTGCAAAGGACTGACCCTGGGGCCTTGCACATGCTAAGCAAGTTCTCTACCACTGAACAACATCCCCAGCCCTCGCCTTTGTAAAACTTTAAAAATGGAAACCATTCATAACTCCTCCTCCAATGCCTGGAAGTACTGGCAGGAAGAACTAGGGTAAGCACTGCTTTTTTGTTTGTTTGTTTGTTTAAGTTCTCACTATGCAGTCCTAGCTGATCTGAAATTCCCTGTGTAGGTCAGGCTGGCCTCAAGCTCAGAGATCTACTTGCTTCTGCCTCTCAAGTGCTAGGGTTAAAGGTGTGTGCCACCATGCCTAGCATGAACATTACTCTTGAACTCAACTGTTCTGTAGTCCTTAACCTAGTTCTAATATTTTAACCAAAAATCCTCCAACTCATGAGAAAACTGCCTCCAACTACCGGAGAAATGTTACCCATTGGCTTCCTCGAACAACCACCTATTAGCAGATTCTGGCATGTAAATGAGGTATGAAGCAATTCTATTCAGCTAAGGGCCCTCTGAAATGACCCAACAGGAAGAAAACACATTGAACAAAGCCTAGGAAATCTCTTACCTTTAAACACACATGCAGAACAGGGTAACTGTCGAATACCTGGACAGGAGAAAAACAAGAAACCAAACCTGAGGCCAGCCCCTTTGAGTATGCCAGCCTCTTTCCCACTGAACACAGCATAGTTCTGAGTGATACAGAAAATTCTAATATGAAGAAGATATGTCAACAGTGTAATGGAAATCAATTACAGAATAAGGAAACTTTCAACTTAAGTTAAACTTTTAAGTGAAACTTTTAATTTAAGTCCAAGAAAAGCAAGAATGGAACAGAGGGGATCAAGAAATTCAAACTGGGGATGGTAAGATAAAATTATTATAGGGCTGTTACTTTGATATTAAACCTTAAGACCTACGAGATGGAGAGAATGACATTTTAGGCTGACAGAACAGTCTGAGCATAACCCCACAGTAGAGAAAGCAGTGCTTGAAGAACAATAAAGGCAATCAGGGTTGGAAGTATATTCAGATCAGAAGATCCCAGGCAAGACAGGAAAAAAAATGGGGCAATGACAGGACGTAAATATTGTGATACAGGTGGAAGGAAAACAAAAGGGGAGGGGACATAATGGCCAGGTGAAGGGGTTATCCAGAATGAGGAGCGGGTCATGGAAGGGAAGAAACAGGGTCCAAGGAAGGATGAGGAGAAAAGTGAGTAGGTGAATTCTGGGAACCAGAACCCTAGTGTTTGGGTTGGCTATCGAGGTAACTCAGGGGCACCCATACTTTCATCAGGTTGATGAGGATACTGAAGTTTCGAACAGCCATGTTCCAATAAAGTAGCTTCTCTTCATGAACCTGGGGACAGCCAAACACAGGTCCTTAAGTCACAGCCAAATGCTTCCATTTCCCCCCACTAATCCAGTTTGTCCAGTATCCCTTCTGAAGAGCTGTGACAACCATGTACTCATCAGCAGGTTCACATACATTGTGATAACATCAGGGCATAACACTGAAAATCAGAGACTTCCAAGAAGGTAAAAGCCTCTGCTGGCCCTTACATCTCTGTGGCTTCTGATTCTCTGGATAGCCCTTATCTACCTCAGCTCTGACTGGGAGGCTGTCAAGACCCATAGCATCTCTAACAGGCTTGGTATTCTTCAAGCCAGGTGGGAAGTGGCAAACTGGGCAGAATCAAGTGGAAACAGCCCAATTCTCACCTCCAAAAGAAATCATACCAGAAGATTTTTGAAAGAACTCCTAGATCTTGGTAACCGAAAGGAAATAGCTTAGGAGAAATGCAATACCCAATAGATAAAAGAATCAACAAAGCCCATGTAATCAAAGGCTATTTCTTTGTGAGGGGAATGTCCAAACCACCTGCTGTGAGTCTGTTGCTGTGCCGGCCTGAAGACCTTTCACTGTCTTCTCCAGTTCAGCCATCATCACACGGAAGAAAATGACAAAGGTGTGCCTATAAGGGGGAAAGGCATGAATACCCACATGATGCACTGCTTACAAAAAGCTTCTAGGAAGTTCCCTGTAGAAAGAAGCCAGAAGACCAACAGTCATTTACATCTCTGTCTCTGAATGCTTTTTTCACTAGGGTCCACTGAATGGAGGGAATGAAAAGAATTAAAAAATGAGCCCAGGGGCTGGGATGTAGTTCAGTAGATAAGAGTGCTTGCCTAGCATGCACTGAGTTCAGCATATATGAGGTAGGCATGGTAGTGCATGACTGCAATCCTAGCACTAAGGAGGAAGAGGGGGCAAGAGAACTGAAAGTTTAAGGTCATCTTCAACTGCACAGTGAATCTGAGGCTAGCCTAAACTATATGAGACCCTATTGAGACAGACAGAGTCGGGGGCGGGTGGGGGGGAGAAAGAGAGGGAGAGGGAGGGAGAGTTGGAAAGGGGGAGGGAGAGAGCGCAAGCATATGGAAGCCCAGGCCAAAGCAAATGGCCTGTGAAACAGTGGAGTTAGCTCATGATGCAGGAAGCATCAGTCATATAAGTGGGAAAGCCAAGTTTAAGTTGTAATCTGTGTTCCCGTCACTGGTAGTAAGTGGGAGAAATTCTTTCTAACCTTCGTTTTCCTCAACAGTAAAACAGTGGTAAGGATATCTCTACTTCACAGGCATTAAGATTAAATGAGATGAAGATGTCAAAGTGTTTGATAAATTGGAATGACTATATAAGTAAAAGATAACAATAATGTAAGACAAAACCTTCGAGACAAGCATTAGGTAGTTAAAGTATTAGAAAGATGGTCTTAAGTTTGTCTTATTTTTATTAATTTTGGTGTGTTGGGGGCTGAACCCAGGCCTCCCACATGCTAAGTATGCACTATCACTGGGTTACAATCTTAACACAAGTCTTAAGTTTAAAGGACAAAACACACACAGTAGACAGTAGTCTACTGTAAAAGTAGACAGTAGTTATCTGTAAAAACTGTAAGTAGTGACACTACATTCCTCCACAAGACCCGATTACACACCTCATGATATGGTCTGAATCTGAAATACTCACACAGGCTCATGGTTGAGCATTGCCCCTAGCTAGCTTCTAGCTATTTCAAGGATGTAGAGCCCTTGGGAAGCAGGCCTGGCTGGTAATGTGGGTAGACTTCTGACAGTAACGCCAGGCCCTGCTTCTGGCCTGTTTACTCTAGCTCCTGTTGAGCCACTTGCACAAGCTGCGGCCTCACGCTCCTGCCACCGATGATGGAACGGCTCTCAACACCGTACTTAGCTGCCACAGTGGACTAAGATTGTGACCTAAAATAAATCCCTTCCTCCTCAGATTGCTTCTGTCAGGTATTTTATCAAAGTGATGAGAAAATAACTAATATACATGGACTGAAAGCCTCTTAGAAAGAATACACAAACTTATGCTGTAAAAAGAGTACGTGAATTTACCCCCTAGACAAGAATTAAACAGAGGATAGTGGAGCAAGAATTCTCTTACCTGGTCAATGTAGGGAATGTAGAGGAAGACCCATCTTTTGGAGCATTGACCAGTTCTGGGACACCAACACCAGCAATCTCCTCTATGGCCTTCAGAACACTGTCTGTGTGCTCCAGGTAGATGCTTTACGAAGTGTCAGAAGAGTAGGGACACACGTTATAGAATTCCTAAATCTGCCCTACTTCCTGGCTACCATGTAGGCAAGTTTGCTTCAACACAAGCCCTATCCCTGGGCCTTGCCTCTCCTCAACACGACACACAGACAACGGAGGCAAATGGCCAGGACCCAAACAAACTTCTCTTTAAAGCTAATTTTCTCAGGAATCTTGTCAGTGGTGGAAAACTAACACAGTGACCACCTGCAACTATATTCAGTATCTACAAGTACTCTATGAAAATCCATAAAGGAAAGAAGGAAAAAGCAACCAGCAATAGCTATTGTTAGAGCCAGATCAGATGGGAAGTGGTCAATTACCAACAAATATCTGACAAAGTTTCAGAAGTTCAAGATATGGAACCAAACCTGGTGGCACAGACGTGTATTTCCAGTTACTTGGGAGGTTAGAGGCAGTAGTACCACAAGTTCAGGGCCAGCTTGAGATACACCATGAGTTCAAGGTCAGCCCTGGCAACTTAATAAGTCCATTTCAAAATAAAAGGTAGAGGACTGAGGTTGTAGCTCAGCAGTAACATACTTTCCAGCCAGGTTAAATCCCCAGATACACACACACACACACACAAAGGAAATTTAAGATAAGCTACAAGAACTCAGTTACAGCACTGTTAGGTGTATTAAAACATAAGTGCCAGTAAATACATCTATCATCAACAACAATAAACTTTTCCAAAGCCAAAAAATTTCTTTCACAAGATGCTACCACTTATTAAGCTTTCAAATATTCTGACATTCACTGTTTTTCTCTCCATGTAGCCCTGGCTGTCCTGTTGACATTCACTTTGAATAATAAACAAAGACTCCAAATGCTTGTCAAGTACTAAGAGTAAATAAAGTTTCAATTAGAAATATAGATAAGAGCCAGGTGGTGGTAGTGCATGTCTTTAATCCCAGTACTTGGGAGGCAGAGGCAGGCCGATCTCTGATTTTGAGGTCATTCGAGATCATTCGAGGTCATTCGAGGTCAGCCTGGTCTACAGAGTGAGTTCCAGGACAGTCAGAGTTACAACAGAGAAACAAGGAAAAAGAAAGAGAAAAAGGAAAAGGAAAAGAAATACAGACAAAGCCTGGAGATGGTTCAGCAGTTATGAGCACTGGCTGGCCGCTCCATAGGACTCTGGCTCAGTTCTCAGCGCTCGGTGGCTCACAAACATCTGTCGCTTCAGTTCCAGGGGATACAATGTCCCCCTCTGAAGTCTTAGAGCAGTGCATATACATAGGGCACAAATATGCAGGCAAAACACCCAGACATATAAAATAATAAAATAGAAACATAAAGAGACAGATGGATGGTGTATACCTGAAACACTAGCACTCAGGAAGTGTAGGGAGAAGGAACAGAAGTTCAAGGCTATCCTTAGCTACATGGTGAGTTCACCTCAACAAGCCAAATAAATAAGTACTTTAATCAAATGGAAGAAATGTACTTAGACATCTTGTAGTGACGGATATGTCTTGGGCAATAATTGTATTTGACTATTAACAAGGTAGGACATAACTGCAGACTCCTCTACTCGAATTGGATTTTCAGTAAAGAATTAGCTGATAGCAGCCAGCAGAAGGAAAGCATCATAGGTTCCAAACTCCAAACTATGTCCATTTTAAACCATCGTTTGCTCTTAAGTTCCCTGAACAGAGGTCATGGCCCAGTCCCTAACTAGATGAGGGAACCTAACAACAAAATGGAAAAATGCAATCTGGCTCCCTAGAAGAAAGTAAACATCTCACCAAAGCAAATCATGCAGGTGGTCATTAAGAATAGTGTTCTTCTCTTTTTCCCCATGAGGCCATGCTCGACAAAGCAGTTGTTTGGCAAGAGAGGCTGTTGGAAAACAAGACAAAAGGCATTTCACTCAAGATAAATTGACTTCATTCTTTTAAAAACTACATTTAAAAATACAATTATTGGCTGGGTGTAAGTTGTTTACACCTACAATCCCAGCACTTAGGATATTGAGGTTGGAAGACTACAATGAATTCTGGATTAGAGGGGCTGCAGAGTGAGACACTGCCAACCCTCTCCCCCAAATTTACTGATACAATTATACATATTAATTGGGTATAGTGTGACATGTCAGGATATGTATAGTGTTTAATAATCATATAAGCAAACTCCTATCTTTCAGATTGGAGGAAGATTATTGATCAAAAGAATTATCATTTTTTAAAATTTAAAGTGTATTTTAAAAAGGGTTTTAAAAGGAACCATGTGCATGTATGTGTATCTGTGTGGAGGTATGTGCATCTGAGTGCAGGTGCCAGCAGAGGCCAGAGGAGAACATTGGATCCTCTGAAAATGAAATTACATGCAGTTGTGAGCTGCCTGAAGTGGATGCTGGGAACTGAATTCAGGTCCTCAATGAGAGCAGTAAACGTTCTTAACTGCTCAGCCATCTCAGCCCCAGATTGTTACTTTAAAAGTTTTTGGCCTAACAAGCAATTTTGTGTTTAGAAAAAGTGTCTTGCGTGGGTAGCTAAATTGTTTAAGTGCTTGTGCCACTGCATACATACAACATACATGCAGACAAAACACTCGTACACATGAAATAAAAAAATAAATGCACTACACAGAGAGAGAGAGAGAGAGAGAGAGAGAGAGAGAGAGAGAGAGAGAGAGAGAGAGAGAAATTGTACAATCAGTTAATCTAACCAAAGTGACACTAAGCAGTGTCATATCCCTTTCTGAGAAAATGGTCTCTTTGATGAAGCAAGAGGGCATGTCCGTGATTTTGTGGGATTTACATGTTAAAAACACTCAAAGTCCTAAGAAACACCAAATTTACAAGTGTAAGATATTAATCCTATTTAGATCTTCACTCCCACCCTCCCAAAAAGGGACTCTGGGTCCATCACCAAGTTTTTCTTTCTTCTGGGTAGGTTCTGCAGATCTCTCCAGAAGGGCCATCAAAAGTCTGAGAAGATGAAGGCCACACTGGAAACTAGGAATGCTGTGGTGGAAATTCTGCAAGTAACTGAAGCTCTGGCTGTAAAGAAGCAAGAGACAGAGAACATACATAGCACCACATGCATTAAAGATGTCTTCAGTTGCACACACATCGCTCAAGTCTTCTTCAAGGAGTTTATTGGGGGAAGCAATATGGCTCAGCAGATAAAGGCCTGCTGACAAGCTTGCTAACCTGAGTTCAATCCCAGGAACCTAAACGGTAGGAGAAAACCAACTCCTGTAAACTGTCCTCTGTGTGCGTGCACACACACACACACACACACACACACACACACCACACAAATGTATGTGTTAATGGTCTAATCACAAACAATTCACTTCATTTTCAGATGCTTTAGTATATTAAAAAAAAGGGGGGGGGGAGGACTCACTTTGTAGACCAAGCTGGCCTCAAACTCATAGAGATCAACCTGTCTCTGCCTCCCAAGTACTGGGATTAAAGATGTGTGCCACTATAGCTAACACAGTACTAAGTTTCATTCAAAACTCTTAACAGAAAAGTATCTTTTTGTTATGCTTTGTTTTGTTTGAGACAGAATTTCTCTGTGTAGCCCTGCTGTCCTGGAATTCACTTTGTAGACCAAGCTAGCCTCAAAAATCATAGACATTCACCTGCCTCTGCTTCCTGAGTGCTGGGATTAAAGGTGTGTGCCATGACTGCCCAGACAGAAAAATATCTTTTACAGAAAAAGCTGGGCAGAAAAATGGACAAAATTTTGCCTTAAGGGGGTCACACACACCAAATAGAGGATACCACATGAAAGCCTGGATAAATTATTTGCTATTTTAGAATGCTATGAGTGAGGGTGATTAAGATCTCAGGAAGAACAGGCTGGCCTTGAACTCATGACATGGCAGGGAAGGATAGGACTGGTGATCAGTGACAACTAGCTGCTACCTACATATCCAACACTGCTACAAGACAAAGCAGGTACTTAGATAATCCAGAGTTGTCTTAGAGAAGGGGGAGGTGGCACATCTCTGTAATCCCAAGAGTTAGCAGGTTGAGACAGGAGGATGGTGAGTTTGAGGTCAGCATAGGATATATAGCATGACTATGCTTCAGAAAAAATCAAAATGAGGGACTGAAGAGATGGCTGAGAAGATCATTTTCTGCTCTTCCAAAGGACATACACACAATAAAATAGAATAAAATAAAATAAAATAAAATAAATAGGGCTGGGTATAGTTTGTCCACCATTAATTCCAGTACTCAGGAGGCAGAAGCTGGTGGATATCTGTGAGTCTGGGGACAGCCCTGTCTACAGCATGAGTTCCAGGCCAATAGAGCTACATAATGAGACTCAATCTCAAAACAAAGTAATAAATAAATAATAAAAAAAAGTTTAAAATGTGAAAAAGCACGTATGTTAAGGGAAAGTAGCAGGTAAGTATAGATTTTGTTCATAACTGAATGTTTTTCAAAAACAATTCTGCCAATCCGGTTCTAGGATTTCTTGGGAGCACGCTGGATGCATAGACTGGCTCACCTGACCAGTTCCTCCAAAGGCTGTTCCTGTTCTGTCTGCTTTAGTCTGCCCGCGAGGACCTCTAGGGCTGAGTATAGGAGATGATGGTTTGAATGCTGAGTAAATCCTTTCCTGAAGAAAGTAAAAAAATGTGGTTCAGCTTTATTTCAAGAAGATTGTTTGAGTAATATCTGAGGATCCTGGCCCTCAGATTAGACCAATGACTCAATAATTTGAAAAAGGAATTAAGTCTTTAAGCATGAAATTCAGTCACAAATAGAAGTATCAGACCAAAAACTAAAATGTAGGTGGGTGTGGTAGCATATGGCAGTAATACTTGCATTTGGGAGACCGGAGCAGGAGGACTACATGTGGCTAGCTAATGCTACCTAATAAGTAAGTTCCAGGCTGGTCTGAGGTAAGTAGTAAGACCCTGTCTCAAAACAACAACAAAAAAAGGAAGTTGAAGGGTACCCAAAATCGCACTTCCTTATGGACCTAGCAATGCTCACAGGTTTAACTGCAAGGTCCAAAGGGCTTTCTTTCATCTGTGCAGCTCAGTCTTCTCTAAAATGTAAGGCTAGCTTTGTCAAATTACTAAGTCAGTGTCCAGCCTCATAGGATTCAATAAAGACTGTATCTCTTCTTGGCATTAATAAGCCAAGTCTTGAGGATTCTATCTCATAATTATCTTCCTGGTGCCCTTTTCTTCCTAACCAAGAATCTACCTCTAGGCCAGACCCTTATCATCACATCTGCAGATCATGGCAATAGTTTTGACTATTTTTGTTCATTCCTTTCCTTTCCCAAACTGTCTGGCAGAGTGCTGCTGAAAAGATTTTTTTCAAAAGAAACTTATTAGTATTGTGACTATGATGCCAAAGTTGTTTTCCTAAAAAATAGTTAAGAGTTTTTCAGAGGACCTGGGTTGCGTTCCCAGCACCACACAGTGGCTCAGAGCCACCAGGACTCCAGTTCCTGTACTCTTTTCTGACTTCCTTGGCTGCTGCATGCTCATGCTACAAACAGACACTAAAGCACTTACACATACAAAGGTATAAACACACACACACAAAATAAATACTAAAAACTAAAAAGGTAAATGTAATTTAAAAAGTTAAAACCATCTGCCTGCCTTCCAAGAGTCTACATAATCCGATCCCTACATCTTTTCTAGGAACATCTTCCTTTTCTTTCATACATTCTGTGTCGTATACGTGCACATGTGCTCATTTCCTTAATAACAAATGTCCTTTTTTTTGTTTGTCATACAGAAAAAATCTCCTTGAAAAACTGTCAGTGCAAATCTTTCATTGGGCATTCCATTTTAAGTACTGAGGATTTAAAAATGGCTGATGTTTGTTGTTTGGGAGAGCATTACAGTCTAACAGGGAAGAAAAATAAATAAGCAATTCTAACAAAATGTGTGAGGTTTTACCAGAAGAGAATGCCAGAGTATAGAAGGGAGTTGAGGGCCAGGGAAGAGTTTTACTTAGCAAGGTTAGAGAAGATACTCAGAAACTGAAGCAATTCAATAAGAAGAGGGTTCAGATCAATAGCCAAAGATCCTATAGAAGGATGCATATATTTGAAGGGTTTCAGGTGAAAGTTAAGCAGTCTACCTGCAGGCAGAATATGAGACAAAGTATATAAGAGCAGAAGCCAGACCACAGGAGGTGGGAAAAGCCAAGCCAAAGTGTTAAAGTCAGCAAAGATAAAACAGCTATCAGATATAACAGCTGAGACAAGATCAAATTAGGGAAGATTGCTGTGACTCTTATGTGAAGAATGGACTGAGGTGGGACATCTGGAGATGGATAGAAAGGCCAAATTGTGAATCGAGGTCAGATACGATGGAAGGCTGGAAGCAGAAGGTAGATGTCTATCTAGATGATGCAAACAATAGAATTTAGGGTTACTTGTGGGAAAGAGTAGAAAGAAGAAGGGAAAAGAATAACTCCTGGGTTTTGGCATATGAAACTGATAATGCCATTTCCAAGTGAGGAAAAGCGGGAGGAACAGTGATGCTATGCTCTGAATTGGAAGTGATGAGTCTGAGGTGTCAATGACATATTCAAGGGGGTGTTGAGTAGGCAGTTGGATACAACTGCCTGGCTCAGAAGATAACATTTAGCATAAATGTAAGCTTGGGTATTATTCTCCAGAAAACCTGTTCAAAGAGGACAGATGGGATAAGGCATGATTAAGGGACAGAAATATTTAGAGGCGCGCCTCTATTTCTACTTTTACCCATGCTATGCCTCCAACTCTTTACCTCCCTAAAAACTAACTCCTGGAGCCAGTGGGGTGCCCAGCATGTAAAGGCCCTTGCTGCGAAGCCTGATACAACCTGATTTTGATCCCTTGGACCTACCTGGTAGAAAAAGAACATGTTAGCGTATACATATAAACAGACAATAAAAATGTAAAAACACACTGTGTTATAACATATTTCTATCATTATTTTTTAAAGGAGGCAGGGATGGAGCTGGAACTATAGCTCAGTGGCTAAGAGCATGTACTGCTTTTGCAGACAACCTGAGTTTGGTCCCCAGTACCCACAATGGGTAGCTTGCAACTACCTCTAACTCTACCTCTAGGAGATCCAATACCCACTCTGGCCTTGGAGGGCACTCATGTAAACACGGACACATATACATATAATTTTTTAAATGTAAAAAGTAAAATAAAAAGAACATTTATTCTTTAAAGGCCTGATTAAGGTGGGGATATAGCTCAGTTGGTAGAGTGCTTGCCTATCATACATGAAGTCTTGGGTTTTATACCCCCAGAACCACATAAAAATCAGTTATGGTGGCAAGGGTCTATAATAGTAGTACTCAGGAGGGATGGCCAGAAGTTAAAGACCAGTCTTAGCTTCAGAGCAAGTTCAAGGCTAATATCTATGAGAACCTGTTTTTGAAAAGCCTCATCAAGTACCACTGCTTCCATGGTACCCTCAACTATTCCAGTTCACACTGTGTTTACTTTTTTAACCACAAAATTTGAGATTTTATTTATAAATTACTTAAAAATAATTTAACTAATCAACAGTCTTTTGAATTGTTTAGTTTTTTTAGATGGGTATGTATGTTTGTCTGTGTTATTCAGTCTGGTCTTAAACCCCCATGTGAGCTCAAGTGATCCTTCTGCTCCAGCCTCCCCAGTAGCTGGATTGCAGACATGTACTACAGTACTGGCTTCCCTAGTTACTACAGAATGCTTGCTACAAAAAAGAGAAGGAATAAGAGGTCTGGATTTGTTATGTTAGCTAATCAGTAGGCTATTTATCAAACTGGATAATAACAGTGGCTCCATAAGACTCAGTGGTTTTATATGCTCATATGGGAAAGAACAAAGCACCACAGTAAGGACGGCTAGATCCATTTCCTTGCTTTCTTCTTTCAGGGAACAACTGTAAGAGAAAGCAAGTACACACTCATTTCCTCCTTCAACACTTCCTACACACACTCACCAAGCAAAGAGTGCATGAAAGATCTGCAGCAGCTTCTGGTAGCAGGAAGTCATGGTGTGGTGCTCCTGAGCTTTCGCCCCTGTCTTGTCTACACTGAGATTTTCAGCACCTAAGCACTAAAAAGAAGAGATTTTGGTTTCCTCCTGCAATTGTTCTCATTCCTCTTCGGTTTTCCTCAGGTAAGAAGGAATTAAGCCTGCCTTAAGTTACTTCTCCCCCACCCCAGAGTTCCAAAGCCTGCTTGTCATTCTCCCTCCCTCTCTGAAAACAATCTCAACCTGTGCAGCTGTTCATAGACTTCTACTGCTGAGTCTGCCTGCTTTCCTGCCCTCTAACTCAGAAGGTGTAACTCTCTCTTGCTCTTACCTCCTCCCAGAGCTGCCTACACACCCTAGCTTGCCTGCCTATGCCTATATGGTTTCTAGTCTTACAAGTAAAACAGTCTCCTGACCTGGAAGTAGTTGTGAATGTTCTCCAGATGGTTACACATTGGGGTTAGCAGTTGAACAACACAATGAACAATGTCCTGGACAGATCTCTGATGGAGATGTGAGAATCCAATATTCCGGTTTCCTTTATTCTACAATAAATCTCAGAGTTAGGAGGGGGACCTGGATAAATTCTTTAAAACCAATCATTTGTTAAGAATTCAAAGTTTGTGATTTCAGGTAGGAGTAGATGGAAGAGGTAATTTACTTGACTAAGATAATATAACAAAGGTATAAAAAATGATTTTAAAAAACCCCTCCTTTAGTTTTAAATACCCGAGAGAAAGATTTTGTAGAGTAAGAACAGGATCTGATTAAAAAGTATAGGCGCAGGGCTGGAGAGATGGCTCAGTAGTTAAGAGTACTTGTTGCTCTTGAAGAGAACCCTGGTTTGTTTCCCAGCATCCACAAGGTGGCTCACAAGTGTCTAAAGTCTAGTTCTAGGGGGATCTGACACCCTCTTCTAACCTCTGTGGATATGATAAGCACTTGGAACACTCACACATAAAATAAAAATAAACAAATACATCTTTTAAAAAAGTATAAACCTGCCAGGCATGGTGATGTATGCCTTTAATCTTAAGACGGAGATGGAGGCAGGAGGATCAGGACTTCAGGGCAATTCTCAGCTACATAGTGAGTTCAAGTCCAGCCTGGGCTACAAGGAGACTGTCTCAAAAAAATCAAAAGTATAGAGCATCATAACTAATGAATTTGGGCTCACACATACAGAACAAGTACACACACACACACACACACCCGCACACACATGCATTTTACCATCTGCACCATCCAAGAACTTCTCCTTATGCTATATGCTTTTGTACCTTCTATGCACATCTGAGGTTCTGGCCTCTCTAGGCAGTCAAGTTCTATACACACAGTCTTAGTTTGGGAGGCAACTAACTTCAAACCAGAGAGCTACAGGTGTAGCTCAGTGGCAGTCTAGTACTCATGAGGCTCTGGGTCTGAGAGGAGGGGAAACTGAGAAAGATCAGGATTCAAACTGTTTAAGACATTTAGAAATAAAAAATTTCTTGTCTAGAGAGTCTCTTCAATTTTGTTTCAAAAATACACACACACACACACACACACACACACACACACACACACACACACACACACTTGTTAAAAGGGATCTAGCCTAGGCCTTTAAGAATGTTAGGCTACACTGCAGCCCAGCCTGTATAGGACAAGATGACTATGATCTGTTAACAGGAATGCCACCATGCTACCTAATAAATTAAACACAACCCCAGGTTACTCACTACTCATATCTTCTTGTTTCCAAGTTTCCTAAGCCCAGCCATGTGTTTGTGCCTCTACTCACCTTGAAGAAGCAGATTCTCTTGGTAGAAGAAGGTGTCAATATATTCTCTAACTTCTGGGAAAGGTCTTTCAGCAAGAAAAGCAGCTCAGCAGGCTCAAGCTGTACAATTTCTGTAGCCTGTAACACGAAAGATGAATAACTTCAATCATGTCCCACTCACAATACTTTCAGTGGATTTCCTCCTATTGGGTGGAGAACTGAATTTGACTTTTAATTTATAAAGAAAAAGAAAATTGGGGATAGAAAGAAAGCCCAGTGAACAAAGCACTTGCCACACAAGCACAAAGACTAGAGTTCAGATCCATAGTACCTCTGTAAAACATGGTGAGTACCTAATCACTAAGCTATCTCCCCAGATTCTTCAGTGGCCATATTACTTTCCATTTTTTCATTACTATTCACTGTAGTAAGGATCATTCTATAAGCACATGGCAAGAGATAGAAGGGATGAAATGTCCCACTTAGACTGTTCATTCAACACATTCATGGAGATCTTCTATGGGCAGGTTGATGAAGAAAAAATTTTCATACACATAGGCACGCTAGTTTGGAGAAATTCCATTCTTTAGTGAAGATCCTTATCAAAAGTTGCCTTCTCTGTGAAAATATTCTCTATTCCCAACCAGTGTTCATTAAGAATGCTCCCTTACTGAAGTTCAGATATTAATACAATGTGGACCAGTCACCTCTACATCCTCTATTACACTTCACTGACTGAAGGTATGAAGCATGTGTATACTACTGTACTGCCAGTTGTCTATGTTAGTAGTTAACATAAAAAGTGGCCTCTAGAAGTATCTATTTGATGCTGAGCGAATGTCATGAAAATATAAAAACACCACTGACTTCTTTAAGCATCAACAGTACTCCACTATTAAAGCAAAGTCAGTGCTTCTACCTGGTAACCTGCAGGTAAGGGTCACGTCACTAGCATTGTGTTCATAACCTCTGACACACTGAGAAAACTTGTAAGTTGTGAACAAGCAGGGTGACAAGGATGACTACTCACCACTGCATTCATACTGAGGCCTCTGAAGTCAGAAACAATCTTTCCTTTGCTGTCTTCCCCTTTCATCTCGCCTCTGTCATCCTTCTCACAGAAGGCCTCAATGCTAGGTAAGCTATGCCACTGAGCAATATTCAACTTCATTTTTTGTTATTTATTAAGACACAGTGTCTCTATGTAGCCCTGGCTGCCCTTGTGCCTGGTTGTTTCTGCCTCTAGAGTTCTTGGATTAAAGTTGTATGCCATGACACCTGGCCTAACTACTTTAAATATCTCAGTGTTCTTCTTGAAATACGAACAGACCAGAGAAACTTCCTAAAAAGTTAAGTTCTAGGATCCCAGACTGTCACTTACTTCAGTGTGCATTTCAGTGTCTAAGATGAACTTGGTCACAAGTCCAGAATGTAGAATAGAGAAGACCTCAATGTCCAGCTCTCGGAAAAAAGCATGGTAATTCTGTAGTGACACAAGTGTCTTTCCTTCCTTCCCTGTGGACTCCTGGGGAAAAGGAAAAGCAGACAAAAGAACTAACATCAGATACTAACCTAATTAAAAAAAAAAAAAGATTTTAATGTAATTTTATTTTAAAGTTATGTGTGTGGGTGGGGAAGTTATATACATGTGAGTTCAGAGGCACTGGATCCCACTCCTGGAGTTACAGGAGGTTGTGAACTATCAAATGTGGGTGCCAGGAAGTGAAATCCTATCCTCTGGAAGAGCAGCCGGTGCTCCTAACCACTGAGCAATCGTCTCCTCAGACCCTAAAATTTAATTTTAATTAACATGCTAAAGTCTAAAACATACTCATGTTTGGAAAAGCGTTATAATTGCCTTCTTCACCATGCTCCCTCTGCAAATTCTCTAGGTACCCCAAGCCACAGCACTTGATGCAGTACAGCTGCATAGCCAACAGCACCTTTGGCTGTGTCTACTTAAGTATGAACAATTAAGTAAATCAAAGCATGTGGGATGGTACAGAAAGCTGTGAGCTTTGTTAAAGTAAATATTATGTCCGACAACTCAGGGATGAAATACCCAGAAGGCTAGGAGGAGGTCCTTCTCAGATCCTACCACATGGCCTGCTCTCCTTCTCCTCCTAGCTTCCTCCTGACCCGGCCCCAGATTTATTCATTCAAAACTCCTTCCTTCCTCCATACAGGCCTTAATTATATAAACGAACGGAACCTAACACCCCCTCAGGGAATGCCAGCAGACTTGTTGCCTATCACTGGTGGGTCTACAAGCTGAGGGAGCCCAGAGTCTTCTCTGGTTGCCCAGCTACATTACTTGTGTGGGCAATAGGGAGACTTCATCTGCATTAACATAAACAAATGGCCTGTTCATGTGGAGCTGAGGGGCTGCTCCATTGTTTTTAGCACAGAGGTGTCAATAAATGTAGGAAGCAAGTCCTTTACATACTGCAAGGAATCAGGAAGCACCCTTCTCCCATACAGCATGTCCACAGGAGTTCGATCTCATTAAAAACAGTATATGACTATAAAATATCTAGTTTAAACTTCCCACAACAGATCTTAGAGGCTAGGATGATCTGGTTTCAAACCTTAGCTTAAGTGCATATTGTATGTCTTTGAGCAAGTCTTTCACTTACCCTCTCTGGGTATAAATTATCTAATGGATTAAAAACAGGTTATTAATATTAACATCAACCTCAAAACCTTTAGGAGATTAGAGGAGTTACATATAATAAATTAAACAAATAAATGGTAGCTATAAAACAAATTGACATCCATGTGTCCAGGAAACTTCTCAAATATGTGACACTTACTCTGTGAAAGCCACAGGAGACTGCTACCCATGAGTACCACAAACCATATTAAGCATTTCAAGTCATCACCATTCACTGTTTATTTAGTCGTTTATTATGTCTTTTGTGGCTCTAATTTTTTTAATTACATTTTATTTATTCTCTGTGTTTGTGTGCATGCCACAGCACATGTGTAGGTCAAAGACCAATTTGTGGGAATTGGGTCTCTCCTTCCACCATGTGAGTTCTGGGGATCGGATTTAGGTCATCAGGTGTGATAGCAGGTGCTTTTACTGGTTGAACCAACTTGCTAACTATATTTTGTTTTTTGTTTGTTTGTTTTTGTGACAATGTTTTGCATGTAATTCAGCTGGCCTCAAATTTATGACCATCTTCCTGCCAAGCCTCTCAAATGCTGAGATTATAGGCATGCACCACCACATCCAGGTCACTAAGTTGACAGTCTGGGGTAAAAATGAGAAAGGCCAAAAGAAGTATCTATAGAAGAATGACATGGAAACAAATGACTGCAATCCCAACACACAGGGCGTTAAGGCAGAAGGATCATTGAGTTTAAGGTCAGCCTGAGCTGATTGAAAAACCCAAGGCAGGGGGCAGTGTATTCTAAGATACAATGTAAAAACTACTATAAAACAGAATTCAAAGTACCACAGGGGAGCAAAACACAGGGGTAAAATATACAGAAGATAACTGGAAAAAGCAGCCATCTGTGCAGCAGCAATAAGGACTTTTCTACTTTGATTTCTGTGGCTATGATAAAACACTCTGACCAAAAGTAACTTGGGGAGGAAAGGGCTTTTTCGGCTTTACCTTTTCAGGTCACACTCCATCACTGAAAAAAGTCATGGCAGGAACTGAATCAGAAGCCACACATGAGCACTGATTACTGGCTTGCTCTCTAGTTTGCTTCCTGTTCATGCTCAGCTAGCTTTCTTAAACAGCCCAGGCCTGCCTGCCTAGGGATGGTGCCACCCATAGTGGACTAGGTCCTCCCACACAGTTATCAATTAAGACAATCTCTCACAGACACAGACAGAGGCCAATCTGACTTGAGCAATCTGTCAATTGAGGCTGCCTCTTAAAAGGATCTATACATGGTTTCTAGTTGAAAACAAGCAAGAATTTAGAGAATAGTAAGAATTCTGTTATTTGAGGGTCATTCTGAGGCTGAAGAGACTTCATTTGCCACTCTTCCCATTTCTTCTCTCCAGAACATAGAGAATAAGGCTGGCCTTATTCCCACTGAGCAGTCACAAACCTTTGTCACATACTCCAATACCTTGTCTACTTGGCTTCTACCAGATGGCACCATGTCATATTCTGAAGCATCTTCTGTTAGAAGTGTGTCACTGGAGGATGCTTTGCTGCTATCAGCTTTTTGTTTCCTTCCCCCTATGTTGCAAAAAAAGAAAAATGACTCATTCAAGTAATCAGCAAGCTTGCCAAATAGAACCCCTCAGGAAGGGAGGAGGAAATTTTATTACTCAAACTACACATTACAACACTGCACACCTTCTAAAGAAAGTTTAATGGCATGATCTTTCTAATTACTGTATAAGCACCATTCACTAACCAACTGTGACACTGGCACTCTGATCTTTTCAATTACCAATGCCACGATACATGTACCTTTGAGGTTAATTCAATGTGGCTCTGGTAGGGACAAAAAAGGAATATACTCACTCATCTTTCCTTTGGGTCTGCTTTTTGTTGAAACAGCAGAACTGCTCCGAGGTATCGCATCTAAAGTATCCAAGTCAACGTTTGGGAAAGGCGGAACATAGTCTGGGACAACTGAAACAGAGCAGGAGCAATGAACACCAACCACATGTGCCATTAGGCAGTGATCCAATTACCCAGATACCTAAAAACAGGCTTCCAAAATTACCACCTGCGGCAGTGAATGCTTGTAAGACGTACTACTCTGATGTGGTTTTGACACAGCAAAATGGAGAGTTTAAAGGAATGTTATATTATAGTAATTGATTATGATCAGTTAATACAAAACCATTTTCAATAATGATATGAAATAACCAACCAGACAAAAAGAAACTACAAATAAATCACTTAAAAATCTAAGGATAGTAACATTTAGTCATACAGCTTTTTGTTTTACATACCAGTATTTAAGATGAGGGCCTGAGGAAGTCTTCTTAGTTTCCCTAGAGAATTAAGCTGACATTTTTGGATTTTTTCTTGTCTGTCTGTCTGTCTGTCTGTCTGTCTGTCTCTCTCTCTCTCTTTCTCTCTGATAGGGGCTATGTAGCCCTGGCTAGTGTTAAACTCATAGAAATCTGCCTACCTCTGCCTCCAGAGTTCTGAGATTAAAAGCCACTGAGTCCTAGTGTAGCATGAAAGCTAGTATTAAAATATTTTTTATTAGTGTGTATGAATATTTTGCCCGTGGGTATATCTGTGCTCCACATGCATACCTGGTACCAACAAAGGCCAGAAGATGGTGTTGGATCCTGTAGAAATGGAGTTACAGAGTTGTGAGCTACCATAGGGGTATTTTGAATCAAACTCCTCCAGAAGAACAGCCAGTGCTCTTAACTGCTGAGCCATCTCTCCAGCCCCAAAAGCTAGCATTTTAAAACAACCAGTTAACTTAATGGCCAGAAGAAATAAAAAGCCCTGTTATCTTTACTCCTGGTTCATGACTATATTTAAGAAAGCAAAGATTAGCTGGCCATGGATGCACAGACAGGTAGATCTCTGTGGGCTAGAGAACAGCCAGGGATACATAGACACACCCTATCTCAAAAAATAACTAAATAACTAAATAAAATAAATTAATAAATTTTAAAAATAAATAAACAAATAAAACTAAACTGCTCATCTCCTCAGCTTGGGGCACGGCCCTTCTTACCTGCCAAGTACTTTTCCAGGATTTCCTGAAGTTCCACAAGGTCCTTTAGCCGGCTAAGAACCTTGCCCTTCATCTCAGGAGACTTTTGTTGGCAGAAGGCATTCACAACCTGCACAGCACAAATTCTATTCATATGTATATATTAACCCTGTTTCCTTTACTTCCCTGGGAATGAAAGGTTCTTTTACTACCCTAAATATATATATTTTAATATAAAGCATAAGAGCCTGGTGGCTTATATCTATAATCCCAGTAGTTGGGATTCTGAGGCAGAAGCATCACCATAAATTTGAGACCAGTCTGGTCTCCATACAGAGATTCAGGCCAACTAGTGGGACTGTCTCAAACAAACACACAGTGAAGCAGATATATCTGTATATGAAATAGTATATCATAATATGTGCTAATCTCCAAGAAAATGAAAACTTCTCATAAACCAGACTGGTTTTGAACTCAGTATGTGGCAGAGGATGACCTTGAACTCCTGATCCTCCTATCTCAATCTCCCAAGTGCTGGAGCTATAGACAGGCATGAGTCACCACACCAAGTAATGTGGTGCTGGGGACAGAAGCTAAAGTATTAGTTTACAACAGACAATCCACAGCTGTCTATTTTCTAGCATTCTCTGTAAAATAAAAATTACAGATGGATAAAAATTATAATATGTGTCAATGAAACTTCAAGAAACAGTGATAACAAAGTAAGCAAGAAGTCTAAGATGTGCCTTTGTTAATAGAAAAAGGAGTATTTCTTCCTGAAGTACTTGTTTAGAAACTAATTAAAAGCTGATCTAAATTCAGAGACAAAGTTTAGGAGGAAAATCTAAATTAACAAAGCAAAAAAATATTTTTAAAAAGATTTTAAAATTTTTAGTGTGTGTGCGCGCACATGCACACATGAGTGCACCAGCATATGAGTGACCCTGGAGACCAAGAGAGAGTGAAGCTGGAGTTACCATCAGCTGTAAGCTTCCCCATGCATGTGATAGAAACCAAACTCTGATCCTCTAGAAGAGCAGCAAAGCAATCTCAACTGCTGAGACTCCATAAAGCTTTAAAGGGTAAAATGACAACAAACCCGTCTTTCTACAATCCCATTAGGAAAGTATGACTCAGTGATGGAGAGCTAACACAATCTGTAACATAGCAGTGCTTTCCCTTGGCCAAAATGCAATACACCTGGTACTTGATACTACTTCTGCTTACTACTTGTTATGCAGTTAGGTAGACTATCAGACAGCACTTACTTCAGCAAATCAAGTCTTATTCTACTATTTACTTCCCATATTACTATGTCAGGGTCTATAACCTTTCTAAGCTTTTATTTCTTTAAAGTCGGAGTTGTTGTATAAATGTGAAGCACAATGCCACCAAAAGGCAGTTAGGCAGCAATGAAACATTACCATTACCAATGTCCTCAAACATTCTGAAGGAAGGAAACCAAACCCATTTCTCCCTGAGTCCAAAGAGTGAGCAGAGGCCGTGGCAAAAGGAACAGAGGTGAGAGGCCACTCAATGGAGAAGTGGGAACAGAGGTGGCCTGAAAAGTCAGCTATACAATGAGGGTTTTAAGTAGACAGGGGACATTAGGAGGTACAGATGGTCAGCAGTGGTGGGATATGTCTGCCAGAGACGCACAGGCATTGGTGGTTCAAGGAGATTTTTAGGGAGTTTGTGGGAGCCACAAAAATAGTTTTCTTTTGACAGAAACTATAGATTGTAAGTGAAACACTCTAGTAATTCTGCTCACCTCTCGGAACCAGTTGAAAGTAAGGAATGTGAGGGAACACTTAAGTGAACGCTCTTTGGCAGACATAGACTCCAGTTTCTCTCCAGGTTCCAGGTCAGGGAGGAACAGAGGACAATCTGAGAAAGAACAAATGTCCCACTTTCCTTTAGTTCAAGACAGAACACAGGTCCTGCCCCCACAGCTACCTACTTGCTCCTTAAGCTCCTATTTGAGAGTCAAGCTTTGTCTGTCTCAAAAATCCTTCCATATTAGTGTCAAAAGAATACACCTTTACCCCATCTTGGCACTTATGGAGGCCTGCTGGAAACAGGGCTTCTAAAAAGCAAATATGTCTGGAAAGCTATGATGCAAGGCCATTTTTGCTGGCTATAATCAGGGTCTCTGGAACCAAAGAGAACATATATCTCTTCTTAAGATTGAAGGTGTTAACCAGGCAGTGGGGGGCACACGCCTTTAATCCCAGTGCTCAGGAGGAAGAGGCAGGCAGATTTCTGTGAGTTCGAGGGCCAGCCTGGTCTACAGAGTGAGTTCCAGGACAGCCAGAGTTACAACAGAGAAACCCTGTCTCAAAAAACAAAAAAAAAAGAAGGTGTTTATGTCTGAAATGAAACTGAATTCTACTCAGGCAATACATGTGCTAAAGCAAAAAAAACAACACAGGGACTGCTGGAGGCAAATCATACAAAACCAGAGCAATTTGGGAAAGGAACTTGGGCCCATGGAAATAGCTCATGACAAATTCCTAAACAATCTTCCTGCAAAGGTCACACTGCATTGGTCACAGATTTTGTGTAATGATGTTGTACTCCTCTTGGCTTTAAACTAATGAGAATTAAATAAATACAAGTGGGGGTTAAAAAAAAAAAAAAGAATATGCCTACCATACAGCATTCAGCAACAATTACAAAGAGAATGACTGGCAGCAAGATGGAGTTACCAAACTGACACTAACATAATGTGATTCCAGACAAGTTCATTTGACTAAATTCTATCACTGATGCGATTCTCATCCAAGAGGTTAGAAAATTCCATTTCACATACACAAGGTACAGGCCTGGCCCTTGCCTACCTTTAGCAAGAGACCGGGTCTGAGAATTGACCCCATACCTAAGAGACCGTCAATCTCCTCCAAGTCTCCATTATGCTGTCTCGCCACACACAGTCTCAGCAGCCGGAAATGGGAAGCCAGGCACAAAGAAGACATTGATCTGGGAAGGAAAATTCTACCTCAGGAAGTCATATTAATCCATGTCTACAGGAGCTTATTTTTATAATTAAAGAAAAACAGCAAGTAACTCAATGAATAGTCAGCAAACAATGACCTACAGTGCAGGAAGGCAAAGGGTATGTGAGGTGGGTGTGAGGCAGAAATAGGAAAGAGGGAGTAAGAGAAGCAGAGGCAACCAAGGATGTTTATGGGAAGAAAGCAAAGAGCAAGGAACAACAAATAGCACTGTGCTGACTGTCATGGGCAACCCAAATCTCAATCTCAGGGACCAAGAGAAAAAGGAATCTGACTGCATCCCTCTAGTATCTCCAGATACATACTTTCTTGGAAGAACAGTTTGAAGCAAGGACCCCGCACATTAAAAGAACTACGGAATGCGGCTGGAGAAATGGCTCAGGGGTTAAGAGTGCTTATTACTCTTGCAGAGAACCCAGGTTCAGTTCCCAGAACCTACATAGTGGATCACAACCACCTATAACTCTAGTTCCAGGAGATCGAACACATTCTTCTAACCTCCATGGGCTGCTGTATGGATGTGGTGCAGATCCATGCACTTAGGCACACATACACATTAAATAAATAAATCCATATATTTATTAATATTAAGAGAATTAAAAAAAAATTCCTCATGAACATTCAAAATACCAACAGAATGGAAAGCAACTAACTTTTGGCTTGATTCTTGTGAAGTCACTTGACTGACATCTTTTGCAAATTCCTGAAAGAACAGTGGCAGGAGGTTGATGACAATGCCATCTTGAGTATTGTATTCTTCTAGTCCATAGAGAGCTTTCACAGGAAACGGGAAGTCACTGGGAAGAGAACCCAACATCTGATGTCCCAACTGAGAGGAAAACAAGGCTATGGGGGAAATCACTAGAACAAACCAATTTCAGCAAAAACAATTTGAGAAGAAGGTATAAACAAAGAGAACAAGTGGGGACCTTTTTAGCAATTCTACAGCTGGGGTGCAGGGTGCTAGGGCTGGGGAGAGTGAGCTATGGGGGGCAGACTTGACTTGAGGGCAAAAGTAGTGTGAAGTTTGCATCAGCTACTCAACTGATACAATTTCCTCACCAGAAGAGCCAACCCAGAAGGCAAATAGCACTTACCCTTCTGGAATAGCACAGAAGTCCACCACATAGGCGTCTTGGAAATCATTAAAGACGGTCTGCCCAACCCATTCCTTCAGGGTGCAAACAAGAATGGTGTAGTAAAGTATATTTGCTGTATAGCCCTACATAAAATGCAAGTAACCTTCCTGAACCTCAGGCTCCTCATTTCTAAGAAGGAAATAGTTACATAGACCTCCAATACTGTGAGGGAAGGAAATAACGCACAAAAAGTGCTTCCCTCAGTGCCTGGCACACAATAGGCCCATCAAAGAAATGGTGCCTATCATCAACCTTCTTGCCATTTGACTATTATGATCATTATTATGTGGAGAAGGCCTCAGGAGAGCCCTGAGATGGGATGGGGTGGAACAGCCTTCCCAGGTAGAATGCAAGGGCTCCCAGGATAGTAAACTTTTACACCACAACAGAGAGAAAGATTTAATGTGTCACAAAGAATCTCTGATGCTTTGTTGCTTTAAGAAAAATCATTTGGAATGGGGTATTGGCAGCTCACACCAATCATCCCAAAATTGGAGATGAAGAGGCAGGAAGACTACAGCTAGTTCAGGGCAGCCTGGTCTTTATAAAAGTTCTAGTCAGCCAAGGGCTACACAGTGAGACCCTGTCTCAAGAACTGTTTCTTCCCCCCCACCCCCCACCCCCAAACAAGACATTGACCTTACCAAGGTTTTTGGAGCCAGCTTTCTTTCTTGGATCAGGTTGGCGAATTCATCATAATAAAGAGAAGAGGCCCAAGGAGAGTGCTCACTGCAAGAATGAACCAATTGCAGCAAAGAAGTCACCTGGAGCAGACAGAAAGATCTGTGACTCTTGGGCTGCCAACCATTCCTGCACTCAGTAGTAGGTTCTCTCTCCAATCTCGATGCCAAAACTCTGTCTTTTAAGTGAGGCATTCCTGGGCCTCTTCTCTAGTTGTCTCTTCCTCAGCATGCCCCATATCCAAAACCAAAAACAAAGCTGGAGTGGCAGACTTAAGTATGGACATTAAGAGGGGAAGAGAGACAAGTAAGATGAAGAACACTGGTATGTGTTCTAGAATGAACTTCTGAAGAGTTACTGAGACAAGGTAAGATGAGGTATCTCATGCCTATAATCCTAGCACTTAGGGGGCACAGACAGGAGGATCCCAGCATCTTTGAGGCCAGCCTGGTCTACATAGTTAGTTTTAGGCCTGGGGCTACATAGCAAAACCTTATCTTTAAAAATGAATAGTTACTTGAAAACATCTTTGAAACAAGAGACATAAAATTCTCCAGCCACAGATGAAGCTCAGTGGTAGTGTTTGCCTAGTAGACACAAGCCCCCCTGTTCCATCCCAGCACTGTAAAAGAAAAGAAAACTACACTAATTCCTGGTAAAAACAACAGTGACAAAAGCAGCAAGCCCCAAGACTGGCAAACACACTTGCCTACAATACAGAAACTTACCTGTGCGTACTGTTCACTGCTCGGGTCAGCTCTCTTCTGGGTTGAGTTAGACGGTACACTTCTAGGAACAAGGAATTTTAGTTTCATTTCTGTAGTATTTTATAATAGTTGGCAGCAGGTTTGAGAGTCCTGGCTTCATTCAGACAGGAATAGACAAAATTTCATGAAGGCATGGAGGAGTATTTATTTTGTCCATACAAAATGTAGATGAAGCATAATCATCCCCTTTTTTCTGAGACAGGGTCACACTAGGTTGCCAGGCTGATGTCAAATTCCTGTGTGCAAGTGATCATTCTGCCTCAGCACCTGGAAGTCTGAGGATTTTGCAAACTAGTAAAACCAACTGATACATATTTTTAAGGGAACACTAAATTAGTAATTATAAGAGACTCTTCCCTCCCCAACCCTTAGAAATGGTAGTCTGACCATTTTACCCAGGCCAGCTTTGAACTCCCAGCAATCAAATGAGTCTTCTTCCATGTACCCAGCTAAAGGAAACATTTCTTCAGTATGTAGACTGTTCTGGGCATTGCCCTAGAAACTGAATACTCTTAATAATTCAACAAAGTAGACACAATTAGCATTTCACAATTGTGAACCTACAAAGGCAGAGGCAGAGTAACTTGTTCGAGGTCATCTAGCTAATAATGGAGCCAGGACTTGACTCCAAACAAGCAGTATGGAGCAATGAATAAACTTTTAACCAGTACACAGCAGCCTCTTCAGATTTTTTCCCTTCCCTTCACCTATTATGCTGAATCTAAGGATGTTTCCTGAGCTCTCAGGAACTCCAGACAAATCATTTCCAAGAAGCATGTTTAGTTCTGCACTGTCAGTTTACAATGACATCTCAGGGAGCCCAGCTCTGGTACTTTTATCTAAGAGCAAGTGAGGAATCTACAAAGAAATTTTATCTGTACCAAACACAAAGCTCCAGACAGGATTAATGCAACAATAGAAAACCTAGGTAAGAAGCGGATTCTAAAAATGAATTTCAGAAGAACAAAAGTTATTCTCTGTAGCAGAATGCTACTTTTAACTAAAAGCCTGTTCTCTTGACCCAACTGCTACTGTGACAGATTCCTAACTTGTAACTGATTTCTAACTTGTAACAAATTCCCACTGTGCCTTTTACTCTCTAGCTCTACACTGCCATTGCAGGTGGCCTTTAAAGAGAGAAAGAGAGTAGGAAAGAGAAATTCACTGCCCTTTCTGGCTGTCCTTAGTTTGGATAACAGGAACTGCAGCGAGAACTAGATGAACTGAACTAACATCTTTCAAACTGTCCCACCAACTGTTAACTCCAACTGCCAACACTCTCCTATATCGCTTATAACCTAAGCAAAGTTCCCAGTACTCCAAGACGCATGTAAGCATAAGGAGAGCTGCACAGGACAAAAGACTTCTTGGCAAAGTGTCTTGCTACAACCCTCTGTGGAAAGATTTCCCACACTGTACCTCTGGGCAACACTATGATTAATATTTATGATGTAACTCTATAAAAATTGTACATGGTATATACAGTCAAGATTAGAAGAGAATGGGCTGGACAAATGGCCCAGCAGGTAAGAGCATGTGTTACTCTTGCTGAGGACCTGAGCTCAATTCCCAGCATCCACATCAGGCAGCTCACATGGGAAAGAAGCAATACATGTTTACTTCTTCTCTTACAGTTTTAATGTCTCTATTAAACCAGACTCTCCATGAGTACCTGTCTTCTGCCATGATGCCAGCCATGGTGACTGCACCGATGATCCCGATGAGTTTGTACTTGAACACAGAGCTAGAGAGCTGCTTTCGTATCACCAGGTGCACGTCATCCTGCAATATGACAAGGATAGAGAAAGGAGACGGTGGAGTGACACAGCAAAAGAACAACCAGTACCGGAGCTAATTTTCATTCTCTAAGTCTCATTTAGAAGATAGAAAGTTGTTTTAAAATTCAGAGACCAACTATACAAATCTTCTAGAATAAGGCACACACTCAACAACTATTAGTATTAGTGGCCGCTGCTCTGCTCTAGGACGCAGGAAGTACTGTGGGATGGCTGCACAGCTACAATAATGAGACACAATAAACTATTTTTAAATATATTGATGGGGGAGCACCTCATGTACAAGGCAGAGGCGTGGAGGGCAGAGGACAATTTTTAGGAGCAGATGCTCTCACTTCAACACAAGGGTATAGTGATCAAACTTTGGTTGTCACACTTGGCAGCAAGTTATCCACTATTCAGTCTTGGTGGACCAAAATAAACCATTTAGAAATAAATTTAATTAAGGAAGCAAAATATTTTCATGTTAAAATCTATAAAACACTGCTGGCTGGGTATGGGGCATAACTCTACAAACCCAACTAGAGTTTGAGGTCAGTCTCAGCTACATACAGAAAAATACTGTTGAAAGAAATGAAAAAACTAAATAATGAGAAAATGTCCTATGTTCTTGGATTGGAGAACTTAATACTGAAGATGACAAAATTATTCATGGATTTTATACAATTCTTATCAAAACTATAGCAACATTTTTTGCAGGAATAGGAAATGTCCTTTCAAAGTAAGAATGGAAAATGGGGCAACTGCTCTAAAAATTTTGGTGGCTCCCCAAATTATTAAACACAGAACCACCAAACAACTCAGCAATGTTCACACATACTCTATAGCTGACACTGAGGTTCAAATAAGGACCTGTACATGAACATTCAACACAGCTGAAGGTAAAAACAACCTGTGTCCATCCTTGGACAAATGAAAGAGCAAAAGTGAGATATACATATAATGTATTCAGCTATAATAATAAAAGTCTGACACATTCTGTGACATTGAGAACTCTGAGTGAAAAAAAGACAGACACAAACACTATGTTATTCTATATATATCAGTACCTAGAAAAGGAAAATAGACTAGAGATTACCATGCCCCAGGGCAGTGGGGGGCAAGGAATTATAGCCACAGTGGGTACCTTTCTATTCAGAATAACAAAAGAATTCTGAAAATGAACAGTGGTTAGATTTGCACATTGTGAATATTGTCAATGTCACTGATATATTTAAAAATAATGAAAATGATAAATTTTGTATATATTTTGCCACAATTAAAAAACAAAGTAACTTTGCATTATTGATATGAAACAATTTCCAAATATTCTGCTTAATGAGAAAACAGTACAGAAACAGAAAGGAAAAGCAGAATAGATGTAATGATAAATTTGTAGATGTTCAGGGACCTATTGTAAAACTCTAAACCAGCGACACATAGCCTCAGAAGAGACAAGCCAGATGCCTAGAGAACCAAGGAGTTACTTACTGTTCCCTGCACACCTCTCCATACACTGTGAATTTTGTACATGTATTACCTAGCCAAGACAACTTTTAACTTAAAGTGCTGCTTGCCCAAAGCCACAGCCCAGTACTAATTAGTGCCACAAGGTGGCACTATACCTACAAGAGGTATAAATTATGATTCCAACCCAATAAGCTTTGCTCTTATTTTATTCCCTTTGCTTAGCTTTCTTTAGTAATTGGTGACTATAGACAAACGCAAGCTTGGGTAAGGTTTAGCTTAGACAATTGGTGACTCTAGTACTCCACACAGAACCTAAAAAGCATCACTTATTTAGTCTCATGGTTGGCTGATTCCAGGTTCAAACCCACCTATATTCCAACAGACTAAGATTTCTTGTTTTCATTTTTTGAGACAGGGACTCACTATGTAACTCTGGCAAGCTGGAATTTGCTGTGCAAATCAGGCTGGCTCAAACTCACAGAAACTCACCTGCTTCTGTCTCCCAAGTCCTGGAATTAAAGACATAAACCACCACGTCTGGCCGTCGTGGTGTTGTTGTTTAGACAGGGACTCACTAACGACTGATCTGGAACTTGCTATGTAGCTCAGGCTGATTTGGTGCTCACCATCTTTTCTTTTCTTTCTTTCTTTCTTTCTTTCTTTCTTTCTTTCTTTCTTTCTTTCTTTCTTTCTTTCTTTTTTTAATTTTGAGACAGGGTCTTTCTATTTCGTAGCTGTGGCTGTTCTGAAACTTACTATGTAGACCAGGCTAGCCTCAAATTCACAGAGCTACACCTGTCTACCTCCAGAGTGCTGGTATAAACCACCATGCCCAGCAGCATTCATAATCTTAACTTTCAGACTCTCAAATGCTAGGATCACAGGCATGTGCCCCACCTATGACTTAGACTAAATCTCTCTTTTTTAAAAATATATATTTGTTTTTATGTATGAGCGCTCTATCTGCATGTACACCTACATGACAGAAGAGAGCATCAGATCTCATTATAGATGGTTGTGATCCACCATGTGGTAGCTGGGAATTAAACTGAGGACCTCTGGAAGAGCAGCCAGTGTTCATAACCTCCAAGCCATCTCTCCAGCCCACTAAACTAAATTTCTTTTCTTTTCTTTTTTTTTTTTTCGAGACAGGGTTTCTCTGTTGTAACTCTGGGTGTCCTGGAAGTCACTCTGTAGACCAGTCTGGCCTTAAAGAGATCTGTCTGCCTCTGCCTCTCGAGTGCTGGGATTAAAGGTGTGTGCTACTACCATCCTAGACTAAACTTCTTGAAGGTAAAAGAAGTTATAAATAGTATCTGAGTGTCAGGCATACAATAGGCACTTCTTGTTTATGGTAAGAAAAGGATGAATAAATGCTAGGTCTATGGTGAGGTGCTGTTTCTACTACTGCACAGGCTGTAGTGTCTAAGTCTGGAAAATTTAAAATAAAGATGTTTAAAACATTTTTTCTCAATAAACAGCCTCTTACCTGGATATGGTTGCTGGTTCCAGACTGTTGGCTAAATGCTAGTGTGCTGAGAATGCAGAAGATTTTTCGTATTTGCTGAGGTGACATATTCTCCAGATAATCTAAAATGCCCTATGAAGGGGGAAAAAATACCCAAAATAAGGTCATTAGCTAACATTTCTCTCTTTTTAAATTTTGTTTTGTTTTGTTTTTGTTATTCAAGACAGGATTTCTCTGTATAGCCTTGGCTGTCTTGGAACTCACTCTGTAGATCAGGCTGGCCTCGAACTCACAGAGATCTGTCTGCCTCCTGAGTGCTGGGATTAAAAGCATGTACAGCCACCACCTAGCTCTTTTAAATTGTTAAAAATTAGATATATTCATTTTATTTATGAGTCTTTTGCCTGCATGTATGTATATGCACTACATAAATCATTGGTGCCCAAGAAGTTTGAGAAGGGCATCGGATTACCTGGAACTAGAGTTCTGGACTGTTGTGAACCAATATGTGGGTGCTGGGAATTGAACTCAGGTCCTCTGCAAATGTTTTTAATTGTTGAGCAATATCTGAAGCCCTACTTTTTCCCTCCTTCCATTTTAAATACAACAATTAGCTAGATATTCCTCTCCTGATATTTCTCTAGGATTCCAAGTCAATATATCACTGAGATATCTGCACATCAATGTTTACTGCAGCATATACACAATAGCTAAGTTATATAAACAACCTAGGTGCTCATCAACAGCAGAAAATGTGGTACATAGACAATGGAATTTTTTCAGCCATGAGGAAGAACAAAGTTAGGTTGTTTACAGGAAAATGAACATACAAGGAGATGATCATAATAAGTAGCTTAAGTCAGCATCAGACAAATATTGCAAGTTTTCTCTCATTTGTGATTCTTAGATTTTATGTATATAAAGCCATGTACATATAGATGACTTGCTTATGCTTCTTACTCTCTTAACATCAAAGGCAAAGACCAGCTTCCTACCCACAGCACTTAAGTATGGCTTGGCACATAAGTATAGAGAAGTGTTTCTGAATGAATCAATATGCAAATATGATACATCTTTACATCTATATGCATAAATTTAAAACTTACCTGTTATCTATCTTTCTACACATCCCTCCTACATTTATAGTGCTCAGTATCTACAGAATATAAATTAAGTTTTGGCTAACTAAAGGAAACAGTAACTCTGAGATACATGAAACCGAAAAATAATTCAGTATTTAACAGTACAGACAATACCTTAACAAAAACAGCATTCAGCCTCATAGCAGAAGGGTTTAGTACAATCAGTTCAAGGAGGACATCCAATGCAGTGTCAACTTCAGCCTCATTCCCACTGCAGACATGGGTTACTAGGGCACCAACTACTTCCTATTCAGGGAGGACAAGACAGTGTGAAACAAAAATAAGGCTTGGCCATTCTAAAGGGTTTATGCCTGAGGCCTTTCTAACCTCTACCTTACTGTTTATTATGTAGCTGCCATTAACATTGGCTACAGGAGGCCTATAATAATGCCAGCATAACTACACTATCACATAGTCATCCTGGCTCCCTAGACTTCACTCTCTATCCCATGCTGGCCTCAAACTTGTGAATTTCCTGTCTCTCAAGTACTAGGATCATAGAGAGCATCACCCAGTCTTGACCTACGTCCAGTATCAGTAAGCACTATCCAAACCTCTTGATTTTGCTCCTTGGTGTAGCTATCTGAATTTTTATCCATGAGTTAAATTTTACTCAAATTGTGATTGGACTTAACATGTTGAAATTTCTTGAAAAGGCTGTATTTAAGGAGCTGAAGGTCTTACAGGTTTTCCGAATAGAGTACAAGATAGAATGGCATGATTCCAAGAAAATATGGCCACTTTGGACCCTACAATCAGGTTTAAAAACCCACATACATATGCACATAATAAAAAATAAAATAAAAACTAAGTCAAGTTGAGGTACTACTTAATGATTTTATACCAAATTTTAGCTCTCACAGTTGGATCTTCCAAGCTAATCTTACCACTTCAGGACAGAGACTAGAACTGAGTGTTTTCTTTGTTTATAAAAGAAGGTCCTGCTCTGTAGCCCAATTTGGCCTCAAATTTTTATTTATTCTTCTGCCTCTGTTTTCTGAGAACTGACTAAAGTCATACATCACTGTGGCAGACTTAGAGCTGAGTTTTCTAAACTGGTGTTCAAAGTTATTTCCCCTTCATTGTCATCTACTCACCCAGAATACACCTCAAAGCACATTCGATTTATTTGGGATTATACCTTTCCATATCCTTGTTTTTTCCTTACCTAAACAAATGTTTCAACATACCTGCTGGCAGTAAGTATCAAAAAACTTAAAAGCGTATTTGTATAGGAGACTGCCAAACAAAATTATTCTCTGGTCCTGAGAGTGAAACAAAGTCTGAGCCAGTAAAAGAATGGATGGGCAAATATCCTTAAGAACCTGAAGAGGAAGAAAGGGAAAAGACTAGGAAAACAGTGTCATAGAACCAAATGTGCTAATATCCACTATCACCAAAGAAAAGAACCCGTTTGGTTAGTCTGATGCATAGCACACCTGCTCTCCCACTCTGCTTTTTATCTTTAGTGCTAAGCATTGAACCCAGAGCTGGGCACATGCTAGACAAATGCTCTACCACTAAGTTATATCTCCAGCCCCACTTTAGCTTAGAACAACAAAACTCTTTTTGATGGGTCCTCTAGATGGACTCAAGCTTTACAGTTACAAGATGGACTTGAACTCTGATCATTCTGCTTCCACATCCCAAATGCTAGTGTGAATACGCAGATATAGATACTTTAAGGAATCTTAATCTTAATTATACCCAAAATAATCCTTCATCATTCTGATTTTTCTCTCAGGATCAGATTCCATAAATGGATGAGAATTGACCTTGAAGCCCCAAAAAATTAAATGACAAGCTTAATATACAGTTCCTATTTGTTCAATTTAAAACTACAAACTAGACTGAATAGATTCCAGTTTTGTCACTCAATCATAGGCCTCCCTGGGTAGGCCTGCTCTGTTCCAGTTCAATTTAAGTTCAGTCTGAACATTCAATTCTACCCAAATTGACTTTGTTCTCTCTCTCTCTCTCTCTCTATGTGAGTGCAGGTCCATATGTGTTCTGGTGACCATAAGTGCCAGTACATGTGGAGGGCAGAGGTCAACCCCAGGAATTATTTTCAGGAGCCATCCATCTTTTTTTTTTTTGACACAGGGCCCCTCACTGGGACCTGAAGCTCAACAAAGGCTAGATTGGCTGGCCAGTGAACCCCAGGGATCTGTCTATTCCTCCTCCCTAAGACTGCGATTATAAATGCGTGTCACTGTGCTCAGCTTTTTTTTGTGGGTATGGGCATAGAATTCAGATCTTCATGATTGTGTGGCACTAGCACAATACCAAATGAGCTACCTCCCCAGGTTCCCAAACTAAGTTCTTCAAATAACTATTATAGGAAGAGAAGTGAGCAAGTCCCATCAGTAACACAATACAGATAGACATTAAGGGACCCAAAGTAAACAATGTTAATAATTTCATCTTCTTTACTGATACCGTCATTAAAAAAAAAAAAAATCAAACAAACAAAAAAGCCAGATACAACGTTGTACTGGGGAGGCAGAAGCAGGTAGATCTCTGTGAGTTCAAGGCCAGCCTGGTCTATACACCAAGTTTCAGCACAGCCAAGACTACATAGTGAGGCTCTATCAGGCAGTGGTAGTACACACTTTTTAATCCCAGCACTCAGCAGAGGTGGATGAATCTCTGAGTTCAAGGTCAGCCTGGTCTAAAGAGCAAGTTCCAAGAAGGCCAGAGCTACACAGGAAAACCATGTCTTGAAAAGCCAAAACAACAACAACAACAACAACAAAAAAAAAAAAACCTCAAAAAAAAAAAAGAGTCAAAACATGTTAAAAAAATATTGAGGCAGGATAGAGAAGGCTCAACAGTTAAAAGTTCTTGCTGTTCTTCCAACAACTCAAGTTTGGTTACCAGCACCCATTTTAAGTGGCTCACAACCACCTGAAACTCCAGTTCCAGACGATCCAATGCCCTGCTGTGGCCTCCAAGAGCATCTGCACACATGTGGCATATACACACAGGGACACAAACACTTATACAAAAATAAAAATAAATCTTATCTTAAAAATCCAAAAGACAAAAGAATTTGGAATTTGAGTCAGAGAAGTTCAACATAAACCAATTTTGTTAACTTTTCCTGAAAGGATGAAAATTAATCCTAGGCTGCTTGTTAATATCATAATCTCAACCCAACGAAGCAGGTATTCTACAGCTCTGAAACATGCTCCCAAGCAAAGATCAATACTAGGCAAAGGTGTTGTAGAATTTCCACATTGTGCAGAAAATGGCAAAATATTATCCTCTCAGCATCTCTCCACCTGCATCTGCCACTACCTGCTTATCTCACACTTACCAAGTGATGTGTGGAGAATGTACTATCGAGCAGCTGTTCTTGAATGCAACCCGACTGAATCTTGTTTCTCAGCACCTTTTCAACGCCCTTCTTTGTTTGTGTGCTGGTGCTGTAGATGATGAGCAGCATTGCCACATCCAAAGCCTGTCAGGAAGCAACAACAGGAAACTCTCAACTCGCCAGAGCTGCAGTTCAACTGTTTTCCACTAAACACAATGGTGACACTTTGGTACTTAATTTACACCCATGGACCTCACACATTGTTATAAAACCCAGAATACTTTTCAGACAAATAAAGTGCCATAGCTATTGTCTTTAGTATTTCCTAAAAAAATTTCAGAACATTAAAAAAGATGATATTAAAATAGAATTTTGAACATCTTTACATTTGCAAAAAAAAACAAATGAAATCACTTGTCAACTAAATTACACACTTTCATAATTGGAAAAACTGCTCTATGAAAAGTTACAAAGACTATAAATGTTTATCAATATAGGAAGGCTAAATAAATTATAATTGTTTTTGAAATATAACAGACCCACAAAACCAGTTAAGCTAAGCCGTTTTTTGACAGAGAAAGTCGTTTCTGATACATGATGACATATAGTCATATGTGAGAAACAATCAGCCTGCAAAACACTAAACACAGTAGAATTTGACTGTAAAGACAGTATGTAAAACTATATATACATGCACATGCACAAATCTCTTGGTATAGGAGTATGCCTAGGCTTGTACACACATACAGCTTGTTCAAAAAGATAAAACATTTACAAAGGGGACAGAGAGACGGCTCAGTGGTTAAAAGCACTTGTTAATGCTCTAGGGGACCAGGGCTTGGTTCTCAGCCCCCATGTGAGGTGGTTCTCAGCCATCTGTAACCCCATCTCCAGGAGACCCAGTGAATTTTTCTTGCCTCCAGACACTGTGCGCATGCATGCACACATGCACGCGTGTGCACACATACCCATACACACACACACACACAGAAAATTAAAAAAATATTTTTTTTAAAAAATGGAGATTATTTGTAAGAAATATAAGCAAGGGAAATCTTGTTTTTTCACATATGTAAATTACGTGTTTTCCTCCTAGTTAGTGTGTATTATCTATGCAATAACTAAATAAATAGAAGTATACAAAATGTTTATGACAGGAGGGGAAAATGTATACAGAATCAAATCAGAATGCAAAACAATAGCCAAACTACATAATAAGACTATCAATATAAACTCATGCTTATACCATGCTTGCAAGTCTGTAAAAATAGGTATAAAGGCAGCAAAGAGTGTGAATTTACTGTTTGTGTAAAAAAAAAAAAAAAAAAAAAAAAAAAACCAAAAAATTGGGTTATAATTGATTATCACTCATTCCTCCAAGATTATTTTCAAGCTAATTGTGGTAGCAAATGTCTGCTATACCAGCACTTGGGAGCAGGAGTTCAAGGCCAACTTCAGCTACACAGTGAGTTTGAAGGCAGCTAGATGAGACCCTGTCTCAAAACACTTGATGATTTTCATAATTTATTCTGTATCATAAAAACTTTTAAGACTGTCATCTAATAACTGAACACCCAACTAATGAAAATCCCATAAGACAATAGATTCCAACCAAAGCAGAACCTTCAGAAGAAATAATCATTACACAGAAGAACAGCCATCCAGCTTCCTCACGAGAGAGGTTTCCAGGGCTAAGAGACAAACATGACTTGAGCCTGGTGGCTCATGTTTGTGATCCCAGCACATGAAGGCTGAGGCAGAATCATCCTGAGTTTAACACAGTGATTTCGAGGCCAACATGGATTGCAGAGTGACACATACAAACACAAAACACACACACACACACACACACACACGGGGGTGGGGGAGGTGCTGAGACAGAGATAGAGAAAGACAGAGAGACAGGGGTGGGGGAAATATAGATCCGGTACCATTTACTGCCTTACAGTGGAAAGACTAACCCATTTGGGTCAGGACTACATGGGCAAAGTAAAATCAAACAGAGAATGCTCTTGTCTTGACAACTCTACCTGGTGAGAGAAAGGCTAGCCACAGGAACAGAGATCTGAACTCATGACCCAGGTGGGATACTGCTTCTTTGACTATAACTTCATGTGGCTTGAACAACTCCTACTCTGCTGAATACTGTAGGCTAAACTTATTTCTAGAATTAGTAGGTAAGAGCAGACCATTTGGCAAGTCACTCCTCTCAGGTTGTCGTGTCCACACACCCAACATTATCAGAGCAGCTACAGAAGGATAACTGCAGTGAAGACAGGAAGTAGGACAGCCCAATAGTCAATGAAATTACTTTAAGTTCAAAGCATAGGACTATTACCTTATGTTCAGCCACTGACTCAATGCTTTCAATTGCCTAGAAAAACAAGGGCCACAACATTATAAGATATAGGTGGAGCTTCATTTACTCATGTGACTCATGCTTCATTCCACACATCGTATTCATCTGCCCATCATTACCATTTCTACCTGAATGATAATTTTAAGACTTTTATTTCATCCCACTTCACTCATCTGTCACTAACTGACACCCTCTGATGCTCAAAATTGCAACGATCTTACTCACCTTAATCCAGGCTTCAGAAATGGTTTTCTCGTATCTAATGGCTGACTTTATTACATCAAAGACGAGAATAACACAGTCTTTATCACTGTTTTCTTGATTTCCTGAAGAGCTACAAACAGCAAAGTATGAAAAACTATTTCTTCTACTTACCAGGGAAGATCTTACAAGACCGAGTTTCTGATTATTAACATAGTCTCTAGAGCAAGTCCAAACCACACTCCTATGTGGAATTAATTTAAATGGCTAAGAAAGCACACACACAATTTGAAAACCACTACAGAGCTGTATGTGAAAGCAGTCTTACTACCAGTACTCGTAGTTCAAGATCTAATAACCATCCTGCCTTCAGGATAAAAGTGAAAAACTTATGATTATGAATAAATAAATAAATAAGGTATGGCAATCACAAATGACTCTGTACCTTGCTAGTCCTTTTCTTTTCAACTTGCTTTGGGAAGCCTGAATCCGTGATGGTAAAATAAAATGTTGCACATTTAACTTCTCCCGAAGTTCAGAAATCACCTATAGGAAAGTCAGTTTTAGCCATGTATTCTGCTCTTAGCAGAAAGGCACAGGTTCCCTCTCATTGGAACTTTAACAACCCCAAAATACTGAGGAGAATACTTGACCTGTGACAATAGGCATGTCAGCAGTTCAAGTACATACACAACGCCACACCCTAACCCTAGATTCACGTGTAGCACTTCTCCACAGAAATAGCAGATGTCACCTGCAGCGGCTGGGGGAATTCTGGGTACATTGTGCGGAGTAAACAACCAGAATGAGCTGTGTTCTCTCCCAACAGCTGCCTGCAGCAATCAGCATTATCAAATTAAACTAGGGCCAAAAAGCAGCACCTGGAGCTATTTATAGAGTGATTTACTCATGTGTCTTAATGTAGACCTGGTGGGAAATAGTAGCATACCTCAAGTGAAGCGCTGTCTGTGACAGAATGCAGAATGAACTTTACTATCACAGGTAAATCCTCCAGTTGGACAGATGACAGCTTGCCCATTACCAACTGGCGGATCTAAATATAAAAGTACAAAATCCTTCACTATTCTAACCCAATATAGACTTATTGGATACAATTAGAAATAAAATTAGAAAATTCATTTCCTCATTTGATTTTCCTACTTGTAGTTTAGTAAGAAAAATTATTATTTTCTCCCAAATTACACTTTCACAATTATAAATGTCAAAGATTTTTCTGGCACAGACGAGTGTTTACTGTCAAACATCATTAGTCTTACATTCCAGAAACTGAGTTCACAACTGACAATAGGAGAGCAAAATTAAGTCCCTCACTGCTGCCCTTACCAATGAGCCCAGGTACACCTCCCTTGGCTTGTGAGTGACCACTGGGTTTATGGACTTGTTCCTAGACAGTTTGTCTTTGGATATTATTCAGACAGAGAAAATGATGAAAAGTCAACTCTTTTTCCAGAATAAGGTATGTTATTTAGAAGGAAACTGAGGCCCGGTGAAGTTTCTGCCAAATAAAAACTGGCTAAATTCCAGAATGCTTATATTTTAAAGTTATAAAAGAAGTAAAAACATGTTGTTGTTATTGTTTTCCTTGAGGGTCTTAGTATCCCAGGCTGGCCTTGAACTCACTATGTAGCTTAGGATAGCCCTGAACTTCTGTTCATCCAGCCTCTAACTCTTATTTATGTGTATACCACAATACTAAGTTTATGTGATGGTGGGTATCAAAGCTTTGTACAGCCTAGGCAAGCACTTTATCAACTAAGCTATATTCCCAGCCATCACCTGAGACGTGAGTTTGATCTCCAAAATTCACATAAGACTACCAGGCATGGCTGTAATCCCAGCAATAGTGCTTGGAAACACACAGATCTCTGGAGCTTGAGTAAGCTCCACACAGTGACAGACTCTGTTACAACAAAGTTTTTTAAAAAGTGGACAGAACCTGAAGAACACCTGTAGTTGTCCTCTGGCTTTGACACACATGTGTGCACGCAAGTGCACACGCACACAAAAACATATGCATGCATACACAAATATACACAAACTTACCACATACAGGATGAGGGTGTGACTCCATGGTGAAATATCTGCCTAGCATTTGTGGAACCCTCGGTTTGACCACCAGCACAGTGAAAAAACAAAGCAAAACCCAACTAAATTGCATTGCTTAAGCCATGTCTGGAGATATACATGTGTTATCCCAGCACTGGAGGCTAAGACAGGAAGATCTTGAGTTTGAGGCAAGTTGGGCTAAATGGTAAGACCACAAATTAAAAAAAAAAAAAAGTAAAGGGCCTGTTTTCTGGCTTAGTGTAAGAGTACTTATAAGGCCTTGGCTTTGATTCCCACAGGTGTGTGTCTGTGTGCCTGTATGCAGAGCATAATACTTAACTGTTTATGAGCATAGTTTCAAAGCTCTATTTTCTTTCATTGCACATGACTTCTCCCTATTTCTGGAAAGCTGGAACTTCCCTACCTCAGACAGGAAGTTTGGGTCAAGTTGGAGACTGGAAAAGGCATCCAAAATTGGAACAGTAAGTGAAGTGTTCTGCATCAACAGCTCACTGTTAATAACAAAGAATGAAAAGCTAAGTAATGGTATGAACAGAATTGGGCAGATAACAACCTGTGAAAGCCACTCACTTGAGTTGGGAAAAGAGGATATGCAATTATCTCTTGGTACCCACAGTGAATTAGTTCCTAGGTTCCCCATGACACCAAAATCCTAAGATACTCAAGTCCCTTTTATTACATGGTGTAGGTATTAGCACAAGAATTATCTATCCTCCCACACTGTTAATTACTTCTAGGACACTTACAATACCTGATGCAATGTAAAAGCTATACAAATAGTTGTTACGCTATATTGTTTGGGAAATAATGACCAGAAAAAGTATGTCTCTTAGTACATATGCAATTTTTCTTTTTTGGAAAGTTGCTAATCTATAGTTGCTTGAACTTGAGAATGGAACCCACTGATAAGAAAACCATCTGTGGGGGCTGGGGAGATGGCTCAGGAGTTAAGAGCACTGGCTGGTCTTCCAAAGGTCCTGAGTTCAATTCCTAGGAACCACATGATGGCTCATAACCATCTAAAATGGGGTCCGATGCCCTCTTCTGGCATGCAGGTGTCATGCAGACAGAGTACTCAAACATTAAATAAATAAATAAATAAACAAACAAATAAACAGACATTTTAAAATTTAAAAACAATTATTTACAAAATAAAAAATAATTACAAAAAAAAGGAAAAGAAAACCAGCTGTACTAGTTCCTATTAAATGATTGCATTCTGGCGCATACCTTTAATCTCAACACTCAGCAAGCAGTGACAGGAGGATTTCTGTGAGCCTGAGCCCAACTTGATATATCTATATCAAGCTCCTAGACAGTTAAGACTACTTGAGACACTGCCTCAAAAAAAAAAAAAAAAAAAAAGCCAGGCAGTGGTGGCGCACGCCTTTAAGTACGATACTTGGGAAGCAGTGGCAGGCAGATCTCTGTGAGTTCAAGGCCAGCTTGGTCTACAGAGTGAGTTCCAGAATAGCCAGAGTTACAACAGAGAAACCCTGTCTCAAAAAAACAAAAACAAAATGAAAAAGAGCAAAACAAACAGATTGTATTGTTATTATTGTCTTCATGAGAAAACATAATACATATTCATTACAAAACTTCAAATAATCACGTAGAAATAAAACGTCTTCCTTTACCATCTTTACTACTCAGAAGTCATTGCTACTGAGTTGATATATACTTTTCCTGAAAAACTAGGAGGGAAAAACCCACAATAATTATAATGAACTGTGGTACATATGCATGGACTCACAGTAGTAAACAGAAGTAAGAGGGGTAAGAGGGATCCTATGAAAAGGTACAACAGGATAAGCTGATTGTACATGCAAAATTGGTACCATACTGCTCTATCTAGAGGAGTGTAGAGGAATAGACCTGTGCGATAGCTAGGAATGGTCAAATCCTAGGGTCTCTATAAAGGGATCACATTCAGAGATCTGTATGGTCCAGATGGAATGTAAAAACAATGTTAAGAATGTTGGTATACACCTTTATTCCCAATATTCAGAAGACAGTGGTGGTCCACGCCTTTAATCCCTAAGACAGAAACAGACTGTGAAAGCAGAGTTCAGTAAGGAGTCAGTGTCACACAAGAAGTGATGTCTAAGAGTTATAGTTATAAGAGTTATATAAGTTATATAAGAGTTATAGTAAAGGACAGGCAAAATAACAAATCAGAGGAAGAACTGGCACAGCGAGTCAGAGAGAGGACATGCCCTACTCTCCCGAGAGAAAGGCAAGCTCTCAGCTCAGAGCAGTAATGAATTACAGAGTCAGTTAAAGCAGTCAGTTATAGCAGGAACTATGAGGTGAACAGTCTGAAGGAAGCAGACAGGGGACAAGTCACAGAGACAATGAAGCAGCTGACTGAGGATAAGGCAGAGAAGCAGAAAGGCTGACTAAGGCAATATGGGGCAGTGAAAGCTGAGGGAGAGACACAGAGGCAGTTCAGCAGAAGTCAGTATCAGATGGGAATAGTGAGTCAGTTTGAAGCCAAGCAGTCTGAGCAGTCAGAGAGTCAGCTAGAATCTGTCAAGATCACAAGAGTTCAGTCAGAAAAAGGCAGCTGGCTCAGAAGGTCAGTTTGAACCAGGCAGCGTGGAGAAGAATATGGGTCAGAACAAATGAGTTGAGTTGATCCAGAAGAGTCAGAGTTCAGAAGGAGCTAGTCAGAGTGGCTCAGTCAGCAATAACTCTCAAAGGTTGGTTAGAGTGTAGAAGAGGTTTAAATGTTCTAGATTGTACAGAGGCTGAGGCTGAAGCCTTTCAGTTCTAAGGCTTAACACTAGATTGTATGGAGGCTGCAACACTCCAGGGCTCCAGTACTAAGAACTGGTGATATAATTAGGCAAAGAATAAAAAGACTTTGCCCTGAATCAACATCTGACATCTGGTAAACCTACACCTACAGAAGAGCAGTCTAAAAGTATAAAAGAAGAAATCAGTGAACATATCTGCAGTATTACATAGTATTGCAGACAACTACAAAAGGAGGAACTACCAGCTGAGTGTGGTGGTACACAACTTCAATCCCAGGATGGGGGTGGGTGGGGGGTGGGTGGGGGGTGGGGAATGGGGGTAAGGGGCAGAGGCAGGTAGATCTCTGTGAGTTTGAGACCAGCCTGGTCTACATAGTGAGTTCCAGGACAGCCAAGCTACAGGGAGACCCTGTCTCAAAAATTCTTAAAAAAGGAAGTATTATAAAATGAATTTTTTTAGCCACTCCTAGGTTAAAGATATACATTAAGATAGAGTCCAAAAGACTAGTGTATACTTGCTTAGGATACATGAGGCCTTGACTTCAATCTCCAACATGGGGGAAATTAGGACAGAAATTGTATCCTAGGGATATGGTTATTAAGTCTATTCTTATTAATTACTACCCTCCAATTACAGTACTATTTTTAAATGAGTGGCAACTAGCAATGGATCTCAGCAACAGGTCTGATGCATGGCTGTCCATTGTAATGGATAATCTAGGCACCCAAACATGTAGATATTTAAAAGGAATTTGATGTGCAGTCAAGCTTGAGAATTCCTTAGAGAAAACAAAACAAAGAAACTGTACTCAAGTACTCTATAGCCTAATCCCAAACCAGTTATTTTCATAACAGGTACATCATTTTAAAAAACACATAAGGAGCCAGGGAGACCACTCAGCAGATAAGGGCAGTTGCTGTCAGGCCTGAAGATGTGAGTTTAATTCTGGGAATGTAAAATGTGGAAGGTGTTGGGATCCATGAATATCCCTGGCTCTGGATGTAGTCTGAATGACAAAGTTCCGGACTCTCCCAGCCAGAGAATTTCAGCTCACCAGCCATTTTGCCCCCTTCTCCTCTTTGCAGTAATGGCGACAAAAAAGTCTTTCATCAATACTAATGATGTCTGCATGGCCTAGTCGTGGTAATAACCTTACAGACAAGCACATTGTAAAAGCCATTCCTAGAGAGGGTATAGGTCTTTCCAGGAAGAGATAGCCTTTAATGATAGAAGCTATAGAGAGCTAGTACACCTGGATAACCTTGAAGCTTGCAAGCCTCAGGAGGAAGGACACTGGCTTCTCCCTAGGCGTGACTGACTTCTGCTTGTGATTAACATCTGCATATCAAACTGGCTCCTAGGCGTGACTGACATCTGCATACCAAAAACTGCATTGGCCTTTTAAGCTACAGAAAAGGTTTTGTCTGGGGCAGTCCCCTTGGGTTTCCCCTGGCAATGTGCATTGTCAGTTTCTCTTTCTCTCTTACCCTTTTTCTCTTCTTAATATGTATATTGTTAATTCTTCTACTGAAAATGCTCCTGCTTGTTATTTCTAAAGCATTCTATACGTGTCATTTCATGCGTGCCATTTTTCTGGGTCCCATAGAACAAACTACTTTGTTCGTTTGCCATTCCTCATTTTCCTGCACTCACACTCCTGCCTGAGTAGAGTTTTAGTGAACCCATTTGTGGAAAAAGCTGGTTCCCTCCGCAGGAAGTAAAGAATCAACTCCAGAAAGTTGTCCTCTGACCTCCACACACAAAGACACATGTCTGCACCAACCCCAACCACGTAACTCAAACAAAAAAGAAAGAAATGTATGGAAGGCAAATATAGTGGAACATGCCTATAATGCCAGATCCAAGACTTGAAGAAAAAGCAAGATGATCAGAATTTCAATGTCATACTTAGTACAGAGTGAGCTTGACGTCAGCCTGGACTCTATGAGACCCCAATCTTAAATAGGGGGTTGGAGAGAGGGAGAAAGTCAATGGGACTACACAAATATATACACCTACTAGAAAACCATACCCTCCCTACTCATGTAAGGTACATATACCATACTTTACAATTTTTACATTTTGAGGCAGGATTTTGTGGGAGGCCATCAAACTCACAATATAGATAAAGATGACCTTGAACTTCTGATCCTTCTGCCACCACACATGGTTTATATAGTGCTAGGAAACTAACAAAGGACTTTGCACATGTCAGGCAAGCACTCTATCAACTAAGTTATATATACCCACCACTTTTTTGGTATGTGGTTTTTATTTTTCAGTCTCACATACTCCAGATTGGCTTTAAATTTGCCACACATTTAGGATGAACTTAAACACCTACATTCCAGCCTTTTAAGCACCTTTATGCTCCAAATACATGTTTGTGTGAGCGCATGTACCAATGTATACCACAGTGCATAATGGAAGTCAGAGGAGTCAGTGTGAGTCAGTTCTCTTCTACTATGTGGGTTCTGGGATCAAATTTATGTCATCAGAGATGAGAGGCAAGCACCCTTAGCCATGGAGTTACCTCACTAACTAGCCCTAAACTTAGTTCTTTTCATACTGCAATGAACAAGTTTCCCTGGTTGAGGATCCATGAGACAGTATCACAATGCTTACTTACCTGAGTTCTTTCCCCACATTAGCATGCTGGGAATCCCCTAGGATCTCAGGAAGGCTAGTGATGAAGTCATGTTGTAAGTTCCCTGGAGCGACACTGATCAATTGCATCATCTGGGTTGTGAGGTCCTGCAAGAAGAACATTATTAGAATTGTAGCACATTACTCAAAATAAGCACTAGTTATTCATGAAATACAGACCTGAAATTACCATATATGCAACATGACCACAATAGACTCGAGCTCCAATTTTAAATTAAGAGGCAAGTGGGAGCAGTGGAGAAAGTACACTCAATAATAAAATACTTTTTACAAGCATGAGGACCTGAGTTCAACTCCCAGAATCCATGTAAAAGAAGCTAGGCACAGTGAATGCACTTGTAATCCCAGGTCTGGAGAAGCAGAGGCAGGCAGACCCATGAGGCGCACTGGTCAGCCAGACTATATTAGTCTATTAGACTATATTACTTGGCAAGTCTCAGGCCAGTGAAAGACTGTCTCAAGAAGAAAAAAGAAAAAAAAAAAGTGGATGATGCCTGAGGAATAACATCCAAGGTTGTTCTCTGGTCTCTAAGCACTCATGTACACACACACACACACACACACACACACACACACACAACTTGCACCTGCCCATGAACACACAGCCACAAAAGAGGCAAATGTCTCTCCTCTAAAATCACATAACATAGTACATACAGTACATTCACATTAAGTACAGATCCCAAATTCCAGCTCAGATGAGACTCCCAAACCCCTGTTTTTCTAAATAAAGATTTAGTTTGGAGTGTCTGTCAAAAACCAGAAGAATAATTTTAAGAACCTCTGAAAATAAGATGGGCACATTGACAATCTAAGTACTTAAAAGGCAGAGCAGGAGGATCAAAGTTCTACACCAGCCTGGTCTATATAGCAAACTCCAGGCCAGTCAGAGCTAGATAGTGAGACCCTGTAAAAACAAAAAACAAAACAACAAAAACATACAAACAAACAAACAGAAAAGGCACGTGGAAAGAAGACAGACCACAGATAGTGGTTCAAGTGGACTGTTTACCACTAGAACAGGGTCTTGGCTAATCAATCCTGAGAAGAGCTTTCTTGTCATCATAACAAGGAATGCACATTCCTTGTATTACTAAAATTCAATGAGGTACAATATATAAAAAATTTCTTGCCCAGTAAACAGCACAAAGCAAATCTTGAGCTACTATTGTTTTTTTTTTTTTTAAAATGTTCAACTTTATCCAGGCACTTATATAAATCACATACTTGCAAAAATCACCAAGTTTTCTTCAATGTGTAATCAAATTAAAGCATTTGTAGTAAAGCAGGATGGCTTCAGATCTTATTGAGCTTCTGAAACACAAACCACCCACCAAATCTCAAAATTTGGTTTTCGAGAGATAAGGGTTCTCTGTTGTAACTCTGGCTGTCCTCCAACTCACAGAGGTCAGCCTGCCTCTGCCTCCCAAGTGCTGGGATTAAATGCATGTGCTACAGTGTTTGGCTCTTCCCAATGTTTAAGAAAGATTTATTTATTTTACATTTTTGGGGTATGGATGTTTTACATATATATATACACATACATATATACACACACACACACACATATATATATCACGTGTGCGCTTGCTGGATCCCCCGGAATTGAAGTTACAGATAGTTGTGTGCTGCCATGTAAGTGTGTCTTCTACAAGACCAACAAGTGCTCTTAAATCCTGAGCCATCTCTCTAGCCCCTTCCCAAATATTTAACATATAATAAACTATACTTAATTTTTTAAATTGAGGAACTCTGTCTTTTAAAATTATTTATTAAGGCACATACGCTGTGCATAGGGGGCATGTACATGACAGAGGAGAGCTCTGTGGAGCTGGTTCTTTGCTTTGCTTTTATGTGGGTTGTGGGAATCAAATCAGGTCTTCAGGCTCACACAGCAAACACTTTGCCCACTGAACATTCTCAGCAGTCCTTTTATAAATCAGAAGAGGGTCTCTCTATATGGCCCCTTTTCTGGCTTCAGACTCTAGATCTTTTCACCACCATCTTGAATGCTGGGATTACAGGCTCACACCACTTCATGCAGCCAAGCTTCTTTTGAAATAAAAATTTTTTAAAAGTAAAATACTAAGGATTCTCAAATTATGAAAGCTCAATAAAGCATATTGATAAGAAAATGTGAATTTTTCACTTAAAAAGGAAAAAGTTCTAAAAATTAAAAAGGTTTGCTTTGTTTTTTTGAGTCCTCTCACTATGTAGCCCGGGCTGGCTTAAGCTAACTTCTATCTTCCTGCCTCTGTCCTCCTAATTGTTTAGAGTACTGGCATGTACCACCATCCCTGACTAAAAATTTGTGTTTGTTTTTGAGACAAGGTCTCACTATGTAGACCTCCAACTCACAGAGGTCAGCCTGCCTCTGCCTCCCAAGTGCTGGGATTACAGACATGCACTACTACACCCAGCTATGAAAACTTTAAATCAATAAAGACCCCAAACCTACCTTGCTATCCACAATTCTATCCAGCCATTTTAGTTGATTAATAATGAGTCGAGACATGTTGATTCCATCACTGTTCTCACTGAAATGTCAGAATGGGAAGAGATTTAGCTGTGTCTCCCCCCTTCCCTCTGTCTCTCTCCCATGTCATTTTTTTTCTTACATATGCCGAACAGGTACTCTATTTCTAGGCTGTATCACCAACTCCTGACTATACAACAGAAAACTTTAATACTGTACAAAATACTTCAGCCAGTCAATTAACACTACTATACAGTTATGGGGCATAGTGCTAGACACATATGTGACTATTAAGTGCAAACAGAGGAGCTGGAAAGACAGCTTGGCAGTTAACAGCACTGGCTACTCTTCCAAAGCACCCAGGTCCAATTCCCAGCAATCTACATGGTGGCTCACAACCACCTGTAACTCCAGCCCCAGGGGCTCTTCTGGCCTCCTCAGGCACCAGGCATACATGTGGTGCACAGACATACATGCAGGCAAAATAACCAAACACATAAATGAATAAATAATCCAGACATCAGGCATGCTTATATACAGTGAAAAGGATGACTAGAAGAAAATACTGTTAACAGTGGCTGTGGTGGTTTGAATGACAATGGTCCCCACAGGACCATACATTTGAATGTTTAGTCTCCAGTTGGTGGAACTGTTTGGGAAGGATTAGGTTTGTCTTTGTTGGAGAAGGTGTCATTGGGGGTGGGCTTTGAGGTTCCAAAAGTCTGTGCCATTCCCAGTTAGCTCTCTCTCTGCCTCCAACTTTCAGATAAAGATGTAAGCTCACAATTACTGCTCCAACACCTTGCCTGCCTGTCAGCTGTCATGCTCTGGGCCATGATGGTTATGGACTCATGGCTATCTCTGAAACCGTAAGTCACAAATAAACTGTTCTATAAACTGCCTTAGTCATAGTGCTTTGTCGTGGTAATAGGAAAGTGACTACAATAGTGGCTATAGCTAAGAAGGGAAGAAGGGGATTATATTTATCTCTTAAAAATAATGTGACTTTGTGTATGTATATACACATGTAAACACAAGTATGTGAATACATGTACACATGAAGGCCAGAGGTTAACGTCAGGTATTTTCCTAAATCATTCTCCTCCATATTTTTTGAGCAAAAGTCTCTCATGGAATTTGAAGCTCACCCATTCAGCTAGACTGGATAGCCAACAAGCCCCAAGGATCTTCCTGTCTCTCTTGCCTTGTCAGTGCTGGGAGCATGTCTAGTTTTTGACACATGTTTTGGGGAGCAAACTTAGGTCCTCAAGTTTGCATGGCATGAACATTATTGACTGTGTCATTTACCCAACTATATAAGTGACTTTCTTTTGTTTTGTTTGAGATAGGGTGTTATTATAAGCCCTAGCTAGCCTAGAACTTACTACGTAGACCAGGCTAGCTTCAAACTCAAGAGATCTGTCTACTTCCACCTCTGAGCACTGGAACTACAGCTATACACCATCATGCCCAGTATCATGACTTTTAAGAAAATAATAAAGTCAACAGATTTACTAGACATGATGGCATAAACCTGTAATCTAGGCACTTAGGAAGTAGAAACGGGAGGATTATGAGTGCAAGATCAGTCTTGGCCATATAGCAAGTTGTAGGCCAGTATAGGCTACATAAAACCCTGTCTCAAACAAACAAAAAAGCAAAATAAATTTAAAGATTATAAACTTTGAGTAAGAAAAATAGTGGTTTTCTTTTTCTTTTCTTTTGAGTCATAGTTTCACTATGCAGTTCCTGCCAGCCTTGACACACAGAGATCCACCTAACTCTCTGCCTCCCAAGTACTGGGATAAAGATCATTTGTTTTTTGTTACTTTGAGACAGGGTCTCATAGTATAGCTCAGACTGGCCTGGAACTTACTATGTATCCGAGGATGACCTTGAATCCTTCATCTTCCTGTCTCCACTTCCTAAGTCGTAAGATTATAAGCACAAGCCACAAAGTCTAGCCATCAGCCATAAATCTAAGGTTTTGGGTTATACAACTGAATTGCTTTTCACAATGACTGATTCATACTCATTTATAACATATGCCAGTAACTGTTCATTATACTGAACAAAGACCTTCGGGTGCAGGAAAAATGCACTTAATATTTTACCCTTTTGTTTTCCATCCTTCTTCTTCTTTTTTTCCCCCTTGGAGACAGGGTCTTATGTGGCTTGAGCTGGATCAAACTTACTGTGTAACCGAGGATGACTGAGTTTCTGATCTTCCTGCCTTCAGGGCTGAAGTGCTAATATTCACATAGTTGTGGGAATCGAACTCAGGTCTTCAGGCTAGGCACGCATTCTACCAACTGAGATACATACCAGTTTGTACTCCACTTTTTAATTTAATTAATTAATTAATTAATTTTTGATTTTTCAAGACAGGGTTTCTCTGTGTAGCCCTGGCTTTCCTGGAACTTGCTTTGTAGATCAGGCTGGCCTCAAACTCAGAGAGCCACCTGACTCTGCCTCCCTAAAACTGAGATTAAAAGTATGTGCTACCATGTCTAACTACACTTTTTATTTTCAATTTTTGTCTTTGCTAATGAAATTGAACATTTAAATCTTTGATGTTCACATACTTGTGATTTTATGTTTATGCCCTTTTTAATTATGCTGGTTATTTCCCTTGCTGACACAGTTTTTAAAAAGATATTTATTTATTATTTTATGCGTATGGGTGTTTTATAGCATGGGTATCTGAGAACCATGTGCACTCAGGGCCCTCAGAGGCCAAAAGAAGGTATCAGATCCCCTAGAGCTGGAGTTACAAATGGTTGTAAGCTGCCATGTGGGTGCTGGGAACCCAACTCTAGTACTCTTCAAGAGCAGCCAGTGCTCTTAGCCAGTGTACCACCTCTCTAGCCCCCTGAGACAGTAATTTTAAGATACAAGTAATACATATAGATTTCAAAATAAAAGGCAAAGACTGCCAAGTTGCTCTCTCTTAGGAAATGGCCACTACAGCCAGAGTATTATGTACCTTTCTAGGAGAACCATCATACATACAAGTGCATGTGACACTTACCTTAACAACGATCTTAGTGTTTATGAAGTAACAAATGAAATGTTAGCACTCACTCAGGAACCTGGCATGTTAAACATGACTATAAGATGCTTCAGAAGAAACTTTACAGAGAGTCCTAAAAGCATCAATGTATACTCAGCATTTCAGAATAATCCCACTTACTTTTCAAAAAGAAACTGTGGCACTTTTTCAAATAACATTTTGATAATGGCAGGCTAAAAGAGAAGACATGCATAGTCAGGAGATGGTCTCAAAATATACAACAGAAATATACTAGCTATCAGGTCAAAATGACAAGCAGGCCACCTGGTACAACATCAGGACAGTGGCTGGATGGTCTCTAAAATGCTACTAAAATGCTGAAGAATTCAGCACTCTGGGTTTAGTGGAAATGATGCCATACAGGAAGACAATGAGAAGGAAGCCAGAAGGCTTACCGAGAGGTTTATAACAGCAGCTTCTTCACATTAGGGCAGCACTATACCTAATCATGAAGCATTGGATTTTGCCTGAGGACTGGACAAATACAAAGAGAACAAATTCTACCTTGAATCACATCTGGGGAAAAAGAGAGAGCAAAAGAGCAAAGAAGTAATTGTATAGTTGAGATTTGTGGATATACCTGTTCTCAGCATGTTTTTATGAAACTAGTTAAACCTGAGAATTATGTGATCAGTGATGGCTTACTTTAATATCTATAATAATAATCATTAAAAGAAGATATATAATTAGTTTAGTCAAAAGTCTCTCCCACCAGAGCACTTGAGAAAACATTTTGATATAACTGGTACCCTCTCCTAAGAATGTTCACATAGATACTATATATATTTTTAATATAAACTGCTGGAATATAATGATATCAATAATTTGTCTTCCAAATATTAAAGAATGATTGTTAAGAAAAATTAAAATAATCAGATACTAAAAATACTATCAAATATGGCAACTGTTAGTCCATGAAATACAGACCTGAAAATTTTTGTTTTCAAAGGAGGTCTTCTCTTCGGGAAAAAAATGGAGCTCTTTGATATGAGCTAACTAAATTATATTCAATTTCCAGTAAAAAATAAGAGATGAAAAGTATATAAAGAAGAAACTAAGGAAAAGGAAAAAGAAGATATGTGGGAAAGATATTTTTCACTATATAGTTTTGTTTAATTTGAAATATTAAAACATGTCAATGTACTGGCTACTCAATAAATTAAAACAGAGGAGGGGGCTAGAGATAAGGGTCAGAGATAAGAGTGCTCACTGCTCTTCCAGATGACCCAAGTTTGATTCCCAGAACCCATGTCTTGCAGCTCACAACTGCCTGTAACTTCAGTTCCAGAGGCTTCAATACCTCTGGCCTCCCCAGGCACCTTCACTCCTGCACTCACAAGGACCCCCACACTCCTGCCACAGATACACTAATTTTTTTTAAGTGAGATAGAAGAGGGTGAAATAAAGGGCAAAGTCAAGTTAGATTAGGTAACTAAAAAGCGCTTAAATAAGTGACAGTGTAGATGAGAAAATACAGCAATAATTACACAATTCTCAGACCATACAGGATATAGCTATAGGAAAGAGGCATCTGGGCTGGCAAGATTGCTCAGCTGTTAAGAGTATGTTCTGATCTTGCAGACCAGAGTTTAGTTTCCAGTACAAACATCTGGTGGCTGAAAACTGTAACTCCAGGCCAGAGGATCTGATCCTCTGGCGTCTGCAGACACCAGCACACTCATATACATAGCCTCTCGTACATACACATACACGTAATTGTAAATATTTTTTAAAAATAAACATGAATCATATGCTGAGGAAATAAATAGGACTGCCAGATGAACCAACCTAATAACAATTCAAAGACACAGACATGACTTACAGACTAACCTCACAAAGTGCTGTATAGAGCTGTTACAAACCAAAAGTAACCCTACTCTACTAGTTAAACTAAATCACATCCTCATGTTCTCAGGAAGGTGGTGCAATCTCACCTGTAAAATGTCAATCCCCAGAAGTAGTTTGATGAGACTCTTGGAGTAAAACGTGCCCATGCTGTAAAACAGAGAGGTACTTGGCTCCTATTTTGTTACTTTGCTTTAATGTTTTGCTATCTTTTTCTACATAAAATTGATAAAATACAGAACCCTTCAAGATCATGCTCAAAGCCAGGCTTGAAAGCAGAGGCCTTTAGTCCCTGCATTCAGAGGAAGAAAAAGTAGGCACCCCTCAGTGAGTCTGAGGCTAGCCTGGTCTACATAGAGAGTTCCAGTACAGACAGGGCTGCAATAGTGAGACCCTGCTTCAAACTAAATAGATAGATAGATAGATAGATAGATAGATAGATAGATAGATAGATAGATAGGCAGGCAGGCAAGCAGACAGACAAGACAAAAGTATGGCCTTATTACCAAAAAATATGAACATGAGAAGACAGCTCTTAGTAAGGGAGGCACACAGATTTGAAATCTAACCAATAAACGTAAGACATGTTTCATAAAACAGTCCAGCTCTTTGCCATTTCGCCTCAAATTAAATAATTTTAAGGTTATATTTAAACTGAGTTTTAAAAAAAGTTATAAGTAAAAAATAAAATTGTAAGACAAGGAAAACTGCTTATCCCACGCCCAGTCTGATTACTGCTAGACCGAACTTCTGGAAGACAGCCTCTTTTCCACACCTGGCTTCCTCATCCTGTAGGCGCTCACAAGACAACAGGCAGTTCCTGAGACTCTCAGCGTCCTCAATGTAGGACTCCAGGCCGCTAACAAATTCTTCTATTACCTGGACAAGGAGATTATACAACCAAGACAAGAGAAGGTTATCTCTGTAGTTGAACGTTTGTCATCAGCCACTCAGCTGTGTGCTTGGGGTCTTTGCCGTCCTAATTCCACAGTACTTCTGGCAAAGGCAAAAGTACCACAGAGGGAATACATACTTTGGGATAAGAAGGATGTTTCCTCAAGGCCTGAAATAGCTTCCTCTGGAAGACTATCTGATCCACACCTATGAGGAAGGAAAGACAGCTGCTCAACTCAATGTGCAATGTCTACTACAGTCTCCTTCCTTAAAAACAGGTTCACACCTGATGACACCACTAAGAATGCTTGGTTGCTTTCTCCCTTTCTTTCTCTTCTTGTTTTATTTTTCTATTTTTAATTATGTAAAAGTATGTTTGGCTCTGGCCTGGAGCTAGAATTATAGACACCTTACTTGGTAGCTTGGAATAAAACTATGGTCCTCCACAGAAACAGCATATACTCTTAACCACTGAGCCACCTCTCCAGCCCACTAAGCATATTTTCAGCCAAAACTTCTAAATCTAGAGTAAAAGACTTAATTAAGCTGGTAGATGTTAGACAGCAAGTGCTCTACAAACTATCTGTACATTTGCACTAAATGTGATTTAGTAGGACAGAGTGTCTATGCCCTAGAAACATAGTCTTATATGGCTTACCATGTTTTCTTCTGACACAGATCTACTTGCTTCCTGAGTATTTACACACACACACACAAAGAACTACTAGTAATATAAAATGATTTTTCTTAAAAAAAAAAAAAAGAATTAGAGGTAATTAACTTAACATGTTATTTATCAGGCCTTAAAACATTAAGATTGTAGGCACATTCTCTAAAATGCAGTTTCATTCTTCTCTCGAGACAGAATACCTTCCTCTCATACTCTCTATTCTGAAAATCCATGATCTAGTCCCAAGCACTTACACTGAACTCAAAAATTGATTTGGAATATTACCTAGCTGATTTTGGTTCTCTCCAGTTTTAAGAGTAAGTCCTGATGTCTTAAGAAGCCTTAAAAAGACACTGCCATTCTCTTCAACTTCATGAGAATCATGGTATTTCTTAGCCAGTTTGGACAGAGGTTGTTTCATGATTTCTAGAAGAAAAAAAAAAGTGTTTTTTAAAATATGAACACAAAAAGGAAGAATGCAAAGATTAACATGCAAACCCAGGACTAAATGTTCTGAGAGGAAATCTGATGTGTTCCTGAAGAATTACACTAACTGATTCTGTAGTGAAATGAACTATCTCCAAAGGTAATCAGCAACAGTTGCTTTTCTACAAACAAACACAACCACCAAATGAAAGAACATCCATCAAGCAAGTTTTCAATAAATACAAGCCTCTCAAGGATTCACTGCAGTTGCTGAAAAGTTTATTATAATGCACAATCTGGACTGTACTTCAGAGCCTCAGTCAAAATCCTGAGAATGGTCCCAAGAGTCTGAAGCTTTGACAAACTCTTCCGGTAACAATCCTGATTCATGCCAAATCTGAGAATTAATGAACGGTCCACAAAACCAGACAGAATGGGGTATGTTCCTCTGCACTACATCTTTCAATGCAAAGCTCAGTTTGGTTTCATCCTAAGGCTTTCAACAAATAATATATAACAACAGCAAAACAAACAAAAGGGACTTGAATCCAAAGAACAAATCTACTTTTCTCTTTTATGATGTAATTCTGCCTCTTTCACTACTTGGTCAAAGTCAGAATGAGGAATTGTTTGCTCATTACTCAAAGAGCACAAGGCTTTCCTTATAAACTCTTCTCTCCCTTTTCCTAGTACTATGGGTTGAACCCAGGTATGACAGACAAGCACTCCACCAACTGAGCCATATCTCCAGTCCCTCATAACTCAGACATTGTTTGTCTTTTGGAAAGTGGTATTTCCAAAGGATGACCTTTATACTTACCCATTTTGGGGGGGGAGTGGGGTGCTTTTTGTTTGAGACAACGTTTCACTATGCAGCCCTGGCTAACTTGGAACTCACTATACAGACCACACTGGCCTTGAACTCACAAAGGTAGACCTGCTTCTACTTCCTGAATGCTGGGATTAAAAGCATGTGCCACTAAGCCTGGCTTGTTCACCCATTTTCTAAATTACTTTTTTTTTTTTCAGTTTCAAATATTCTATCAATTTTTGGTATTCCTCAGTCCTTTTACTAAGAGACTTCTAGAAATTTAGAATTTCTTTTTCTAAATCAAGCTATTCCTGCTTGGTCTCTGGTGTAGATCTGTAATCCCAGCTACTCAGGAGGCTAAGACAAAAGGATGGAAAGTTCAAATGTGTTTGGGCTATAAGATTGAGTTCAAGGTCAGAGTAGGCTAATAGCAAAAATACAAAGCAAGAAGAGGGCTAGGGCTAGGATAGTAGCTCAGTGGTGGAACTTACTACCTGGCATAGTGAAGTCCGGGTCTGATCCCTAGCCCTGAAGAAGGTAATGAGGTTGAATAATTCTGAATGTTGCTCAACAGGGTTTTGAGTTAGAGGCTAACAGACAAGACAGTAAAGGTCAGACGTAGTATTGCATGCCTGTAATGCCAACCCTCAGGAAGTGAGTTTGAGGCCAGCATGGGCTACATGAGACCCTATCTGAAAAACAAAAGCAACCAAGAAGGCCATCGAACAAATGCAATTTAGAACTACTTTTGTATGTACAAGTGTATGTATGTGTATGTATATACATGTGTATAGGCCAGGTCAACATCAAGTGTTCCTCAGAAAGTATCCAACTTGATATTTTAAAAATTTGTATTCATTACTTAGATATATGTATGTTTCCAAACTGGGCGTAGATACACATGCTACGACATGCAAGTAAAGTCAGAAGACAACTGTGGAGTAAGTTTTTTCCTACTTGAGCCCAGGTTGCCAGGCCTGCACAGCAAGTGCCTTTACCTGCTGAGCAACTGCAGCATCCTCACTTGACTTCTGAAACAGAGCCTTTCACTGGAGCTCACTGAGTACACTAGGCTGAACGGCCAGTAAAGCTGTAGGAATCCTCCTGCCTCTACCACCTGAGCACTGGGATTTTAAATGCAGTCCCCTCACCCAGCACGTTTACAGTGGTTCTGAGGATCACACTCAAGTCCTCATGCTTGCCAAGCACTACACTGGCAGAACCCCCAGCCTCCTTTTCAGAACTCTTAGGATCTTTGTCAAACGAATTTTCATTTGGGCAAAGTATGCACTATTCCTTTGCTTGAGGCTTGCTTGCTTTGATATGATTTTTCTTTACATATCACTATCGTAGCATCTACATGCAATTTTTTTAGGGATAAAAGGAGACAAGTTGCTTTTCTTCCTCCTTTCTGTTAGACAGGTCTTTCTATGTAGTCTTGGCTGTCCTGGAGCTCACTATTTTGACCAAGCTGGCCTCAAACTCACAGCAATCCTCCTGCTTCTGCTTCCTAAGTGCTGAGATTAAAGGCCTATGTCACCATGCCTGGCCCAGTTGTTTTTCTAAAGGGTGAAGATTTCTTATCTTTGTTTTCTAGGATCTAAATAATGTTGATAATCTACAATTTTTATAAAGATTTATTTTTATTTTATGTGTATGACTGTTTGCTTGCCTTAACCTAAATGTACCACATGCATTTCTCATGTGAGCATTGGATCCCCTGAAGTGAAGTTAAAGACGGGTGTATGGTGCCATGTGTGTGTTAGGAATCAAACCTGGGTCCCCTGCAAGAACGGCAAGTGCTCTTAACCACTGACTCATCTACCCAGTCTCTGTAGGAATTATTTTTATGAAGATGGAGAGTGAGGCTCAGAAGTTGTCTAAAAGTTCTAAGTGGCATTTGAGGAAGAAACTCAATAGGAACTCAATCCTTAATCTCCTAAAATCTGTGTTCTCTCCATTAAGACTTGACAGATGTCAGCACTTGAAAAGTAGGAGTTTTGCGTTTTTTCATGCCTTACGCATTTGCGATACAATATCACAATGAAAGGTTAGATCCTTACTAGAGTCATCTTCTGTCAGGGTTTCTTTATCCTCAGAGTCCAGCTGTCTTCTTTTGAAAACCATTTTGACCAACGTCTTCTGTACTTACGTTACTTCCTAAAAGGAAATCCAGGGGTTGGAAATTTAGCTCAGTGGGACACTGCTTACCCCAAACACCAAAAGAACTAACATAATCAGAGACTAGAAGTCATTCTAAAACTGTCTTCACGTTAACACTATCTAAATCCAAATGCATACCACATTTCAACTCTGAAAGCTGCTTCTTTCACTAGGCTATTTTGAGGTTGCTAAAGGAGAAAACCCATAGCTCTTCAACAGAGACTGAAGACCATCACCTAGCCTCCTCTACCTGCTCTCTAATTGGTTACTTCAGACTGTGCCAGGGATGGTACCAAGCACTGCAGTTACAAGACAAGACTAACATCAAACATTGCGAACAGGGCAGACATCATCTCTGCTCTCAGAAAGTTTACAGCATAATAACAGTATTTAACTACATTTGAATAACTGTAACCTAAGGAAAGTACAGGGACACCATGAGGGATTATAAGGACAGTTGGTCTAGCCATAGGTGGAGTGGTGGAAAAAAAGCAGGGACAATTTCCCTGAACACTTCTTTTCTTTTTACATCATAGTCTTGTAAATGCTAGGCAACAGTTCTGCCAGAGATAGCACTTTTCATATTTTATTTTAAAAATATTTAAATTTTATGTGTATAAGCATTTGCCTGTACATATGTATCATGTGTACACCTGATGCCCACATAAGCCAGAAGAGGGCATTAGATCCCCTGGAAGTGAAGTTACAGATGTTGGTGAGTCACTCTGTGTACTGGGAAAGAAACTCAGGTTCTCTACAGAGCAGCAAATGTTCCTAACCACTGAGCTATTTCTCCAGCATGTGTTTATTTCTCAGAGAAGGCCTCATCATGTAAGTTGGACTGGCTGGTCTACATAGTGAGTTCCAGTTCATTACAGAGATACAGTGAAACCCTGTCTCAAAAACAAAATAAAAACCCTGTCTTAATGCTTTTAATTATAATTCACTTATTCCTTACATGCTGGTTTGAGACACCATTATTACTCAATCACAAGGAAGGTTGGGGTTCGGTCTCTGGCAGCATGGCTCCAGAATCTGCATTCCTTGCTTTATTCATTTATTTTAGGTTGTTAGACAGGCCCTCATGTAGCCCAGAATCTGTGCTCTTTATTTTCATCTGTTAGGGTCTTGTGTAGCCCTACCTAGTCTGGAACTCATATATGACGACTACCAACTGGTCCTCCTGACTCCACCTCCTGAAAGCTATGACTATAAGCATGTGCCACCACGTCTGCCCAACCAGCATCTGTGCCTCTACCGTCCATTCTTAACTCTTAATTATGACAATGGTTTCTATTAAGAGTTAACATTTCAGGGCTGAAGAGATGGCTCAGGGATCAAGAGAGTTTGCAGCTTTTGCAGAAGACCCAGGTTCACTGCCCACCCATATAAGTGGCTCACAATGACCTGTGACTCCAGTCCCAGGGGAATCCTGCGCCCCTCGAGTTCCTGTATGCGTGTGATGCACATAAATTCACGAAAGCAAAACACACATACACATTAAACAAGCCTTACCAAAAAAAAAAAAAAATTCAAAACTAAAAACAGTTAAAGTTTCTTATTATGCTAGGTTCTTACTACGCATTACCCACTACATGTAACTCATGACAGCCGCAATATAAACATTAGAGCAAGTCATGGCCTCCCGACTTCAGAGACACCACCTCGCTTTCAAGAAAGCCTAAAACGCCTTTAAGCTGCTCCTGCGAAAACCAGGCCTTGCAAAGGGTTTGGGGTAAAAGCCCTGCTCACTTGGTCATGTGACCTCCACGCAAAGCAGTACCTGAGGGACTGTCCGTATTAGGGTGGATGTAGAGGCCAAGGCTGAGCCGCGGGGCCCAAGAGTCCGGCCGCTATAGGCCTGGTCTTGGACAGTAACCCGCCGGGGGCACGACAGCCCGCCAGTCGCCTCCCTTTGCTTTTGACTTTCCCGCTGGACAAACGCCGTACTGACGCCGCGAAGCCGCGCCGCGCCGCGCCGCTCCGTGACGTCACGCTTCCGCGCCGGAAGTTGGCAGCCCGGCGGCCCAGCTGGAAACTGTACGCGGAGAAAGCGAGATTGCCCCAGATCCCCCACTAGCCAGACTGAGGGGCGGGTGAAGGCCTGGATCATAAATCAGAAAGGAACCCAACTCCTCCCAACCCGCAGCCAACTCTCAGCGAAGATGGCGGGGCCGGAGCTGCTGCTCGACTCCAACATCCGCCTCTGGGTGGTCCTGCCCATCGTTATCATCACTTTCTTCGTGGGCATGATCCGCCACTACGTGTCAATCCTGCTGCAGAGCGACAAGAAGCTCACCCAGGAACAAGTGTCTGACAGGTCAGTACCCTCCCCTTATCCTGCTGACCTCAATCCCGGGTGACCTTGGTCAAGAAAGTGCAGGGAGTCTGTCACTTTACCGAGTTTACATCGCGCCCCTACTGGTAGGTTGACCTTGCCGGTTATCTCTTTTACTTTTGACTGTAAAATGAAGATAGTAATGGTAAGTACCTAACATGTAGAACAGACATGTGGATTAAATTAGATAACTGAAAAGCCTTTAGCACAGGGCCTGGAACGTACTATATGTTCAAGAAAACGTTATTAATATTGTCAGGCTAGTGGCCAACCGTCAGTGAGGTTATCTGTGAACTATCTTGCTCCATTCCTTTGTTAAGAGTATCTACTGAGAACCAGACGCATTCTTTTTCTTAGTTCTGCTGACATCCAGTCAAATGGATTTCATAATGCACACTTCCAAACAACTGTAATGGACAGCTTAGATGCTAAGTAATGAAGTGCCTCAAGAGCTGTAAGACTGCCACCAAGAGATGTGAGGAGTTGTAATGATCGTTTCACCTCCTAAACTGAAGACAGCCTCTCCCTCAGCATGCTTTCTTACAGTGTTTTTTTATGAAGACAGAACTTTGACATAGCAGTACAGACAGATGTCACTCCACATTAAAATAAATACCAGTTTTCACTCACATATTCTAAACATTTCAGAGACTCTCTGGATAAAATGTTGCTATTTCCTTAACATGTCCAGATCACATACTTCAACAAACAGTGTCAGATTCAGATGTTTCCGCAGAGAACAGTGAAAAAATAATCTTCTGTTTTATTGTATTTGAAAGTTACTTTCTTCTTGTGGCAAGTAATACTGGGTTTCATTTTCTGGTGATTTAAAGATTGCTTTAAATTAAAAACACTTTTTGCCAGGTGATGGTGGTACACACGTATAATCTCAGTACTCAGAGGCAAAGGTAGGTGGATCTCTGAGTTCGAGGCCAGCCTGGTCTACAGAGTGAGTTCCATGACAGCCAGTGAGATGGTGATGTGATTCAGTTGGTACAGTGCTTGTGTGATGTGCATGAAGCCCTGGGTTCGATTCCCCACCCTGGCATAAGCCAGGTGTGGCAGTGCAAAGCCTGCAATCCCAGGACGTAAAGCTGGAGGCAGGAAGATCAGAAGTTCAAGCTACCTATCGTTGGGAGGTTAGCTTGGACTACATGAGAACCTGTCCCCCAAAATATACAGCTTTGTCATTTTCAGTGTCTTTCCTAATTATGCTGAGAATAACAATAAGCCAGCTTTATAAAACATTCTACAGCAGGTGCAATGGTAAGCATTTATAGTCATTAATTTATTTAAAACCCAAAGCAACTTGATGGTAGGTACTGTCATCTCATTTTATAGAAATTGAGACTTTAAAGAAGTTCCATAGTAGTGATATATGATAACATTCAAGATTTTAAGCCAATCTTGCAGTTCCGAAGCCTAGGTTCTTTCCATTCTCCAATTATTTTGTGTGGCATTAGTTTCAGAACTGACTACAGATAATGCTCTGAAGCTAACCTTAAGAGTTAACTTAGTATAGATTTGAAAACTATTAAATGATGGAAAATGGAGAGAGCTCAGTCATTTAAATTTTGTTTAGTTTTTAAAAATACCTATTTTTGCCAGGTATAATGGCATATGCCTTTAATCCCAGCACAAAGGAGGCAGAGGCAGGTAGAGCTTTAGGAGTTCCAGGACAGCCTGGTCTACATATCAATTTCCAGAACAGCAAGAACTACATAATGGAGACATTGCCCCCCCCCCCATACACACACACACCACTGCAAAAAAAAAAAAAAATCTATTTTTGTTTCATTCTATGTGATTGTTTGCCTGCATGTATATATATGTACTGTGTGTGTGACTGCCTGTGGAGGCCAGAAGAGGGTGATGGATTCACTGGAGCTGGAGTTACAGACAGTTGTGAGCTGCCATGCAAGAGCTAGGAACTGAACCAGGGTCCTCTGCAAGAACAACAAGTGCATTAACCACTGAGCTACCTCTCCACTCTCATTCAGCATTTTCTGATGTCTATAAATTAATTTTCAGTTTATCCTCACAATGAAACATGTTATCCTAAACTTACTTTTACAATTTAAAAAAAAAAGGAAAATCAGAGAAATGAAGTAGCCTTCCCAAAGTAATTAAGGTAATAGAATATTGTATATCTACACTAACCCAGATTGATCATAATTATATGCTGCAGATTTCCCTCCTTCACCTTACAATTTTCCAGTGATGGTTCTATATGACATCAGAACCACAGCCCTTCTTCTAGTCTCCAGATGAAGTTCACACTTGGTGCAATGTATAGAGGAAAACTTTTGTTTGTTTTTCAAGAACTTCTTTAAAGCAACCTGATACTCTAGTTGTAATAATCGGTAGAACTAAAGGAAAGAGATTTATAGTAAGATGATTTGCATTTCATAAGTGTATATTTATGCACAGCTGTCCTACAAGATGTCATATGCACACACCTACCTAGCTGTAAAATTACAAGTGGGATAGGTCAGTTGTAAGCTAAAGCAGATGCATGTCACAGAGACAGTACTATCTCTGAATGGTATACTACTTGGCATAGAAGTCTACACAGAAGCAAGGTTGATTTTCCCTGTTTACTGGGTGCTTGCCTGCCTGTAAACTTAGTAAATATAAAGCTTGTGCTCCTTCCACAGTGGAATTAGGTTTGTGCCTTAGATAATTAGAGCAACAAGTTGCTGAAGTATCCAGAAGTCATGTAGGACAATTCTTTGTGTAGGATAATTCTTTGTGTTACATAACTGTCCCCAGCATTGAGAGTAGCATGACATCTCTGTATCTATGACAAATGACAGTTACACGCCATTTCTCCTCCACACTGTCATTGTGACAATCAAAAAACTTCCACATATGCCAAACAGAGTGGCTCACACTTAGAGTCCCGGAGAGTGGAAGTTGAGGTAGGAGGATCACCATGAGTTTGAGGCCAGCCTGGGCTATAGAGTAAGACATTGTCTTGCACCAACCCTCTCCCTCAAAATAGCCAGATATTGTACACACCTGTAATTCCAGCACTTGATGAGGCAGGAGAATTGAGACTTCAAGGCCAGCCTGGGCTATAGGAAACACTGTCTCAAAAAAAAAAAAAAAAAAAAAAAAAAAAAAACAGAACAGAAAGATACACACATTTCCGTAAAGCCACTAGAGGCTGGCACTATCCCTATGGAGAATCATTGCTTTAGGGAACATCTTTAGTCATAATTGCTCCATTTGTTTCTTTCTCTTTTGAGGGGATGGTGATGATGGTGAGGGTGGGTTTCAGAGAAAGGGTTTCTCTGTGTAGCCTTGACTGTCCTGGAACTCACTCTGTAGACCAAGCTGGCCTCAAACTATAATTGTTGCATGTCTCAAGTGAGGTGTTGGGACCATGCCCTCTCTGACATGGCACAACTTTACCTCACCAAAAACTGTTCTTGAGGCTGGAGATGTTAAAGTACTTAACTGTTCCTTCAGAGGACCTGAGTTAAGTTCCTAGCACCTGTGTCAGGAAGGTCACAACTGCCTGTAACCTCAGCTCCAGGGAATCTCACATCTGTTTTTGAGAGTGCATATAAACACACACACAAAGCATGCATTCACACAGTCCTACACAAAGATAAAAAAAAATTTAAAAGATGTTCTTTATTGTAAAACATTTCTCTAAATACAGCATGAATTGACATTAGCCTGAATAATCACAAAACAAGACATCTGGTGTCTTAAATTATTAAACTTTTACTGAGTCAAAATTTAACAATGGGCCAGGTGTGATAGTGCATGTCTTTAATCCTAGCACTTGAGGGGCAGAGGCAGGTGGATCTCTTGAGTTTGAAGCTAATCAGGTTTATATAGTGAGTTCCAAGCCAGCCAGGACTATAAAATAAGACTCCACCTTAAAAAAAAAAAAAGTTTACTATGATTTTTTTGTAAGATATATTAAACCAGAAATGAGACATACACAAATAGAATGCATTAGCATTAGCCTATATCTGGAAACATAATTGTATGTTTAAAAAAAGTGGTTCTAAAACACAGAATATAGTGATTCTTTAGAGAGAAAAGAAAACAAAATTCTTGAGAATTTGGTGTTTCAGTTTGAAATACACTGACTAAAAACTAAAGTTGTGGGCCCTGAGATAGCTTAGCTGGTAAGTGCTACCACCACACCTGACACACTGAGTTCAATCCCTAGAACCTACATAGTTGAGTGAGAGAACCAACTTCTTCTGCAGGCTGTCCTCTGACCTCCAGATGTTCCCATGATGCATGTGCCACCCCAACCCTAATATATGTTTGGGCATTAAAAAAAAAAAAAAAAGTTCTGCCACATGTAGTGGTACGTGCCTCTATTCCCAGTTCTCAGAAGATTTTTATTTTAATTATTATTATTCTAAGAAAATGTCTTTTAATTTCAAGTTATCAAGACTGTCCAACACAACAACTTATTTTTAGATATTTATGGAAATTAAAGTGCAGAACTAGTGTTTTCTTGCAGAATTTTTACACTGGGAATATAGCAGTGGATCTCAGCTTCAGAACTTGAACATCAAGAATATACAGGCTGCTGGTCTACAGAGTGAATTCCAGGACAGCCAGAGTTACAACAGAGAAACCCTGTCTCAAAAAATCAAAAAACAAACAACAACAAATATATATATATATATATATATATATATATATATATATATATATATATGCACATGCATGCATACAGGCTGAGTCATCTTGCCTTGATCACTATCCTTAGCCACAACTCTGCAGAGTTCCTCAGTAGTCTCGGTACAGGAGCTTATCTGGGCTCTGTAATCACAGGGTCTGGGAAAGCCCTGTGCCACAGTGAAGAAGCCTCTACAGATAGCCAGTGCTGCATCCTATACTCTGTGTAGGTACAAAACAAGATAAGCCCCTGCTTTCATAGAGTTTCGGTTCAAGTGATACATCAGGCAAAGAGAAAATGATAGAAGCCTCTGATCCAGCACCTAGGATATACCAGGTCCAACAGTAACTGTTTCAAATGAGATGATAGCACCAGCGAGGTTGCTCAGAGGATAAAGGCGCTTGCTACCAAGCCTGACCCGATCTCTCACACACACACACACACACACACACACACACACACACACACAATGTAAATAAGTGTTAAAAATAAATCCAGTCAGATAATACACAACAGACTGAGCTTAAATCCCTTCAGTGTTTTACTTCTCATAAGATCATGTGTGGCCTTATATAGTGGGTCCCACATTGCCTTAAATAGTCTGTTTTTGTTTGTTTTAATGTGTATGAGTGTTTTGACTGTATGTATGTGAAGTCTACCACCTGCGTGCCTAGTACCCTCAGAGTTCAGAAGAGGAGGTTGGAACTTGAACTGGAGTTATGGGTGTTTGTGAGCCAACATATGGGTGCTGGCAAACGAACCTGAGTCCCCTATAAGAGTAGGAAGTGCCCTTAACCTCTGAGCCATCTCTCTAGCCCCAGTCTGGGTCTTGCCCACCTCTTCTTGCCCACTTCTGTGTGTGGCCTGTCCTAGGGTCCTCGCAGTCAGAGTATTGATTTTGTTGTTTCTCAGTGCTGTGGCTGGGTAATCCCTACTCATCCTTAAAACTCCTACCTATGAGGCTAGAAAGATGGCTCAGTGGTTATAAAGTTGTAAAAGATTCCTACCTAATCCTACATCTTTAGCAGAGTTTCCTCTTGTACTGCTCCCTCTGTCAATCACCCCCATAATGCCACCTGTCTCTCTGGGATATGACAGTTCAATTTCACATTTGCTCCTATAGTTAGTATTTTCTTTTTTTTAGGCAACATCTCATGTAGCTCAAGCTGTCCTCAAATATGCTATGTAATGAAGGCTGCCTCTACCTCCCCAGGGCTGGGATTATAATGGAGTGCTATCACACTGTTTATTTGTTGAATTTCTTTCTCTCCCTATACACAGTAAAAATCATGGAAAATTTGCATTTCTATTTTTGTTGTTTATGGCACTAGCATGGTGTCTGGCAACTAGAAATTTAAGAAATATATGTGCAGTAAAAGTCTAAATCTGTGCTTGTACAGAATGTAAGTGGCTGTTTAGGGAACTGATGTGACTTACCCAAGATCACAGTTTATAAGTCACAGAAGGCCAGGCATGGTGGTGCACAGCTTTACTAACAGTATTCTGGAGGCAGAAGCAGGCAGGTTTCTGTGAATTCAAGACCAGCAAAAGCTACATAATAAGACTGTATAAAAGTGGCAGAGCCAGCATCTGAATAAGGGCAAGTGATTATAAAAGTCTCTGAATTCTTTTTTAATCTATTTTTTCTATACATTGGTGTTTTGCCTGCATGTAAGTCTGTGTGAGGGTGTCAGATCTCCTGGAACTGGAGTTATAGACAGTTGTAAGCTGCAATGTGGGTGCTGAGAATTGTACCCAGGTCCTCTGGAAGAGCAGCCAGTGCTCTTAACCAGTGAGCCATCTCTCCAGCCCCAAATTCTTCTTTTTTTTTTTTCCTTAAAAAAAAAAAAATTTGTTAGCTGGGTGGTGGGAGTGCACGCCTTTAATCCTGGCACTTGGGAAGCAGAAGCAAGTGGATCTCTGTAAGTTCAAGGCCAGCCTGGTATACGAGTGAGTTTCAGGACAGCCAGAGTTACAACAGGGATACCCTGTCTTGAAAAACCTATATTTTATGTGTATAGGTGTTTTGCTTGTGTGTCTGTCTGTGTATCATGTGCATGCAGTGCTGGGAGGGGTCATAAAAGAGCATCGGATTCCCTGGAACTGGGGTTAGAGATAGTTGTAAGCTGCCATGTAAGTGCTTCAACCTAGGTTCTCTGGAAGATCAATCAGAGTTCTTAACCACCGAGCCATCTTTCCAGCTTTTCAAGTCTTCAAATTCTTACTCTCTGTCTGTGAACTTAGCTTTTCACAGAATAGCACTGATACATATTTCATACTTGAGAGCATCTGTAGTCAACTCTCAAGGAACAGAACATATCACACATCTCTTCTGTAGGCCTGTGTATAAGGCAGACAGCTGTGGACTATCACAAGGCCAAGAGGAGGGAAACAGGTGGAGTTCCACCGGGTGCCACCTTGGGAAGAGTTTTTTGCAGAAGATGAGCTCAAGGAGGGAGCTGAGTTATGATGCAGCAGAACTGGCAAAGGAGGCTGGCAGCAGAACATTCCGAGCACACATAGCAGATGGGCATGTGGAAGATGGCAAGCCAACCCCACAGGCTCTGACTGCTTGAAGCAGGTGGCTTATGCTGAGCTGGAATGAGAAAGCTGAGTGTGGTTTGCCTGTATGCATTTCTACCTACACTTTTAGTTTTCTTACTTTCAAGAATTTCCACTGACTTAAGCCCCCTCCCATTAAACAACTTACAAAAACCTAGGGGAAAAGATAGTATTTTACTTCTGTTGTGTATTATTTGCTCTAAAGATCACCAATAATGTATTCATTCAGTAACTGTTGAAGAGTTTGAAGGAAGTTGGTCTGAGCCAGGGGGGAGTTTCTCTCTGTTTTCTGTCAGATAACAGCCTTCTTGAGGCCCGTCCTCGTTTCCCTGGGTGAATGAAAAAGTTCCTTCTTTTGCCCTTCACCTTCCCACCTCCTGCCTCCAAATCTTTGGATCACTATCCAGCTACTATTTCTTTGCAAGGAAAGTTCCTTTGTGGCTCATGTCGATCAAATCCAGAAAGGCCTAGTGCAGTGTCCCAGTTTGCCTTCCTTAGAAACCTTTATTGGTTCAGAACACGGTCACACTGGAAGACTACTTCTGTGAAAACCTGAGTGGCAAGATAAGTATATTACATTGATTTTTAGGGTACTTTAATTTTGTGAAGTTTCTACATTCAGCTATTGCCAAATTTTAACTGGGTCTTTAACTGGATCTTCTACTTTACTCTCTCATTTTCTTCTAGTGTTTCACATTTTAACATCTCTTTGTCTTAATTGTGTTTTTCAGTCAAGTCCTAATTCGAAGCAGAGTCCTCAGGGAAAATGGAAAATATATTCCCAAACAGGTACTCACTTATTTTCTTTTAAAAAGCTCCATCATCCACCTCTGAGGGTAATAGAAACCTAAATGTTACAAGAGGGCTCAGGGGGAAACTGGGGGTGGCTACCCAATTATTAAGCTGTAGCTGGCAGTGTTTGCTGTCACTGTGCCCTCACCCTTCTTAGAAAATTATTTTCAAATGTGACTCAACTAAAGTGTCGGATTGGCTGCCAAGGAAGCTGACAGCTCAGAGTGTAGAGTGTATCCCAAGGGCCTTTAGTCTCCTGGGGGATAATTTGACAATTTACTATGTCCCAATTCTCATATTTAAAAAGATTTTCTTTTTTCTACTAGTCTTTTTTAACACGAAAATATTACTTCAACAACCCAGAGGATGGGTTTTTCAAAAAAACTAAAAGGAAGGTTGTACCACCTTCTCCTATGACAGGTATGTTTATTTCATTCTCTTACTTTTACAAAGGATTGCAACAAAGTAGTTTTATTTAAACATTAAATCACAGGAGATAGTGAGGGAAAGGACTTTAGGAACCACCTAATTATTTATGGGACGTGGGAGAATGTTACTTTTTGAAGGTGTCTTGCAGTGTCTCGGATGGAAACCAAGGCCTCATACATGCGAGGCGAGTGCTCTCCCACTGAGCTGCATCTCCAACCTCTAATATAGGGGTCCTTGAAACAGAGCCTTCTTTTCCCAATGAATCCATGAACCCTCCTGTGTTGGGTGGATTTAAGAGAGTTCTCCGCTGACGTTGGGGGAGGCCAGGACCATTGTTTCTGGTCTCTGTTTGGTGCTTCCTCGGGACCTGTTCCTACCAGTGCCTAGATCTATTGCTTGCAGATGGTACCCTACTTCTTCTGCCTAAATGATGGGCTCCTTCCTTCCCCAGAGCAGTTGTTCCTTCATTGCCTACACCAACCTACAGTGCCTGACCTATGACTCCTACCAATCTTGTTTTGTGACAAACACAACATATGTAAAGTAAACCAAAGCAGTTGATTGTTGTGTTGACCTTCCTCTCTTTTCAGTTTCATTTTTCTAGATGAGATAACCAGTTCTGTTGATCCATACAGAAGATACTAGTGTTAACACTTAGGAGCAACAAAAGACCAGTGTACATATGAAAAGATAATCAACCAGGCTTATATAGGGAATCCAAATCAAAGCACTATGTCTGTTAAAGTGACAAATATTAAGTGACCAAAGCCATGATTGTCAGAGTTTTGACAAGCAGGTGGTGGTGGCACACACCTTTAATCCCAGCACTGGGGAGGCAGAGGCAGGCAGATCTCTGTGAGTTTGAGGCCAGCTTAGTCTACAGAGTGAGTTCCAGGACAGCCAGAGTTAAAACAGAGAAACCCTGTCTTGAAACCACCCCATCCCACCCTACCCCCCAAAAAAAAACAAAAACTAAACAAGCTAGGTCCTATTGCCATTGATGAGAATACCCAATGACAGGGCCTGTTGATGGACAGTCTCACACACCCCTGTTGTCTCCCCTCCCCCGAGTCTGTCTCTGTCTATGGAGCCCAGGGCCTTGGGCATACCACACTAGCATCCCAGCATTGAGATATGCCCCAGCCCCTAATACCTCTCGATTTGAAATACAGAAACTGATCCAATTTTTTTAAAGAATTACTCCTCAGAAACACATAAATAGGCAGGTTGGTCTCTTATCTATTACAAGGTAGGTAGCAGCACCATTTCCTGGCAGAAAAGGTTGAGATTGAAAATGAGAGAATGGAGCTGGAGACATGACTCAGCTCTTAAGAAAACTCATGCTCTTGTAGAGAACCCTGGTTCAGTTCCCAGCTCCCAGACAGCAGGGCACAACTGTCTATAATTTCAGTTCCAGGGAATCTTATGCCTTCTTCTGGCCTCCATGAGAGGCCAAGAATGCACAGATATACACATGTAGGCAAAACACCCATATGCATTTAATAAAACAATCTTTTAAAAAATATACATACCAAGAGATTGGTACCATGACAATGTGGAAATTTCATCAAAAATCATTTAATATTGAGGACTGCTTTACAGCCTTGCATGTGGTCTGCAGTGCTCTGCCCGAGCTACATCTTCAGCTTTTTTTCATAAAATTTTTAATTTTTGAAAGACAGATTGAAAGGTAGGAAATCTAATAGAGAGCTCAAAGGACCTAGAGAGAGGGTGGAGGGAAACTGTCCACATCTTAGGTTCTTAGATCATTTGGACTTCTACATCAAACCTGACAGCTGGCCAGGCATGGTGGTTCACACCTTTCATCCCAATGGTCAGAAAGCAGAGATCTCTGTGGACTTAAATGGGAAGCATCTCTGCCCACACAGAGGTCTTGTCTTGTCTTCTGTTTGTCTCAGATCCCACCATGCTCACAGACATGATGAAAGGGAATGTAACAAATGTCCTCCCAATGATTCTTATCGGCGGATGGATCAACATGACGTTCTCAGGCTTTGTCACAAGTAAGTTTCCGGTCTAGGAGACCTCCTGCTTCCTTTTCCTGTGTCCCTTCCCCAGTGCTACCGAGAACCTAATGTCACATTATGGGCAGTGTGCTTTCTTGTGAAAATAACAACATTCTTTGAACATAAATCTTTAGTTCCAAGCCGACCCAAAGTTCCCTGTGAAGACACTTTGTAACTAAAGGAGACACAGGAGTAACCACTTGCTTTAGCCGTGTATATTTTTCACTTAGGGCTCAGTGCATACTTCCCCCAAATGTTGAGTCATGGTTCATCCTGAGCACCCCCTTCCTCCACAGTCTAGAAACTGGAATCCCTCAGGAAAATCAGAGCATAGTGACATTTTGGCTGTTCTGTTCTCCAGAGGCTGCCACCTATTTCTTTGTGGAAATCATTTTCCAGAAGCCGGATGGCACAGAGTTCCCACCTCTTCGGAGAAAGAATATGTGTGCATTCACACTTTGGCTGGCTCGGGTGCCTAGGAACTTTCTTGAAGCAAAAATGTGTTTTTCCTTTTCTTTTTCCCTGCAGCTAAGGTCCCATTTCCACTGACACTTCGCTTCAAGCCTATGCTCCAGCAAGGAATAGAGCTGCTCACACTAGACGCATCCTGGTAAGCCTGCTGGCTACTGACACCACAGCAGAGGCCCCACAGAGTCCCTGTTCCTTTCACTAGAATGATGTTTCAGTTGTTTTTTTTTCTTTTATTTCTTTTTTTCCAAGAGAGGATTTTTTTGTTGTTGTTTTTCTCTCTTTCTTTTCTCTCTCTTTCCCCTTCCTCCCTCCCTCTTCCTTCCTTCCTTCTTTCCTTCCTTCCTTTCTTTCTTTCTTTCTTTATTTCTATGGAACCTCTATTTAAAATGCCACTGCTAGACTGAAACAGTTTTACAGGAGTAAAAGACGGTTTGTCAGCCTCTCTTCTTAGCAGGAACCTCTCTTTCTAGTGAGAATGCAGGAGTGGAGATACTGACTCCCCACCCCTACCCCTTCCCCCAAAGAACTAAAGGATATGTAGTCTGGCCTAGTAAACCTTTTTGGCAATGAATTGAAGCTTATGAGAATGAAAGTTTGTGTTTGCAGCTTTCTGTTACTGTAACGAACACTAAGAGGATCAACGTGTAGAGAGGTGTATTTTGACTCAGAATTTCAGAGGCTCAGTTCATGACCCTCCAGCCTCATTACTTTAGATCTGTGATGGGAGAGAGCATTGCAGTAGGATGTAGTGAAGCTAAGTGTGCACTTCCTGATCAGAACGCAAAAGAGAAAGAGTCCAGACCCCACAGTCTTCTTAAAGAACATGCCCCAGTTGCCAAAAATTGCCTGCTTGGCCTTCATCTCTTAAAGGCGTCCTCACCTTCCATTACTACCACAGACCGGGGTTTGAGCCTTTAGTACGTGAGCTTGTTTGATTGTTTGCTCGTCTTGGTTTTTGTAAGATAGGGTTTTCTACATAGTCCTGGTTGTCTTAAAACTTACTATGTGGATCAGGCTGGCCTTCAACTCAGTAATCTGACTGCCTCTGCTCTGCCTTCCTCATGCTGGGATTAAAGGCATGCACCACCATATCTGGCTAACACATAGGCTTTTTAAAAGAACCAACCAGATCCAAATTATAGAAGTGTTGGTGCTGTCTTAGTTGCAGTCACAGTGCTGGGCATTTTCCATATGTTACCTTATCCTCACAGCAACTCTGTGAGGTCTGTGAAAAAATTAATGTTGGACCTCACACAGCCTTTCCATAACCAGTACTTAACACTGTTTCCACTCCACTTATTTATAGCAGAACATAGAGCCAGAATCTAAAACCCTCTTGTGAGAAACACCAGTCCAGTACCTGCAGTACAGTAACACTGACTCCTGTGGTCCTTCCAGACTGTTCTGTGGCTTCTCAAGGACTGGCCTGAAACAAATGCAGACAGGAAGAAGAGGAGGTTCTGGTGGCAATTTTGACTCCCCTGGTTCAGGCAGCGCCATCTCTGTTGTGTGAACCCAGGGTAGAGTAGATGCAGGAGTCTTGGTCTTACCCTGCTCTGGGGTTGAAAAAAAGCTATACATGAGCCGTGTGACTGTGACTATAAAACTTCCCTGCCAGGTTCATTGGGCTCAGCATAAATGTCATGGGTTGGAGAAAAGCTAATTTATCTTTTCCCAGCATTTGGGCGGTTATCCCACACACTTGAATGGACAGAGGAGAGACAAGGCAGCATGCACAGTGGCTGCAGTGCTTGTTTCAGCAGCACATCACTGAAGTTACTGTGGCAGAGATCGTGTGCTTACCTACAGTCTAATGCAGTAACCAGAACAGACCCAGTGAAGGGCCTCCCCACTTAGATAGCATTTTTGTCTGCCCTTTGGTTTCTATTACATGCAAGCACATTTATAGGTTCCCAAGTTGGATGGGAAACCTGAGATAAGGGCTAGATGATCAAGTTCCAAGCTTGGACTTCTTTCCTAGTAGCTGTCACCCTCAGCATTGCAACTGTTTCCAAAAAGTCACCATAGTCCTCTTCGCTAAATGGGGAATACACAAACAAAACAACAGTTGACCTGCCTAGAGGATGGGGTTCAGAATAGGTGGTCTCTAGCAGTGTCATCCACTATACTGTATGACAGAAGTTGGCCTCACCATGTTGCCATGTCATTTCTTCTTTGGTTGTGCCTTGGCTGTCTAGTTTCGTGCATATGATAAGCAGAAGATGGTACAGATATGAGCTCCATTCATCTCCCTAATAACCACCCCACTCTCCCTATTGCCTTGCTAGGGTGAGTTCTGCATCCTGGTACTTCCTCAATGTGTTTGGGCTCCGGAGCATTTACTCTCTAATCCTGGGCCAAGATAATGGTAAGAAGCATAGCCCATTAGTGAGCAGCTGCTTCCTGTTAAAGCAGGAGAATCATGTGGTTCCTGCTTTTGGTTAGCATGGCCCTACACAGTGCTTCATTCTGGGAGTTTATGAGGACAGTCTTAACAGTCCCAGAGCTCAGACTGAACATGGAGATTTCTCCCAGCAATCCCTGAGCTGTATTGGTTACTCAGAGTCTGACACCTTTATGTAGAGACCCAGCACTCCATTAAGCCTGAGAATGTGAAGCCTAAAAGGGCGTGGCTGGATCAGTTCATTTATTGAGCAGATTCCTCATCAGTTCCAAACGTTGTTTTTATTCAGTGGTGAAGACCTCAGATACTCTAACCACTATTTGGTTTTCTATAAAGTAGGGGCTTTAAGTTACCCTGTGGGCTTACGGGCAGATAAAGGATAAAGCAGTGAAATACCTGGGCACATAGCATTGTTCAATGATTGGTGTCTTTTGTCACATTGACATTTAAAATAAAGTTTTTGGCATCCTTTAGTGTTGTCTGTGTTCCAGCTGTAATCAACCCCTTTTCCTGGACTTTCCCAGAATTACATAGCCAGGGGCTACAGTGCCAGTCAGTTGCCCAGTTCTCAAACCCGTCACTCCCAAGCAGTTCTAAGTGCTGTTGTCACACACACTCTTCCACAAGGGTGCTGGGTGGTTGCAGAGCCTTGGCACTCACTGGGCCTGTCTTATGCTGTAGCCGCTGACCAATCACGAATGATGCAGGAGCAGATGACAGGAGCAGCCATGGCTATGCCCGCAGACACCAACAAAGCTTTCAAGGTATGTGCCCCTCACCTTTCAGAACTGGAGAGATATCACAGACATAGACTAGTCCTCCCTTAACCACAGTTGGAAGTTCTCTGGTTTGTTCCACAGGTCCAGGTGCAATCCAAAATGAGCAGTATGATGAAATGTGTTGTCCTGCCCCACCTTATCCAATACATGAATTATCACTTTGTCCAGTGTGTCCGCACTGTATATGCTGCTCCCTCAAGACAGTTGAGGGGAAGAGAAACCATATTCACAATTATTTTATTACAGTATACTGTTAATCTAGTTTTTAGGTTTTTGGGTTTTTTTTAATGTGCATGTTTGTGTGCCTGAGTTTCTGTATATATGCACACCACATGCATGCAGGATTAGAGGTCAGAAGAGGCATTACATACCCTGGACATTGAGATTTAGGCAGTTGTGAGCTGCCGTGTGGGTGCTGGGAGCTGAACCAAAGTCCTCTGCAAGAGCAGTAAATGCTCTTAACTGCAGTCATCCCTCCAGCCCCCTCTGTATACAGCAAAATCTCACTTGATTTTTTTCATAAGAAATAAGCATAAAAGGGAACATTCTCATTCTAGTTCACATATACTGTTCATATATAAAGAACTCAGTCCGGCCTGGCAGTGCACACCTTTAATCCCAATTCTCAGGAGGCAGAGGCAGGCAGATCTCTGCATTCAAGGCTAGCCTGGTGTACATAACAGGGTCCAGATCAGCCAGGGCTACATAATAAGACCCTGTCTCCAGAAAAAAAAAAACCCTTGATGGGCAGGAATGGTTTTGAATGCCTATATGCATGCCTATAATACCCGTCCTTAAGAGGCTGAGGCTTGAGGACTGAGTTTGAGGCCAGCCTGTAGTACATGAGACTTTGTGACCTTGGATTAGGCAGTGTTTTGTTTTGTTTTAGTTTGGGTTTTTAAAATTTTATGTGTATGGGTATTTTCTATATGTCTGTATGTATCTTAACTGCTGAGGCTTCTTTCCATGGTTTTCAGCTTTTTGGGACAGTCTCCTGCCTCTGCTTCCCAAGTGCTGGGATTGCAAGCATGTTCTACCATGCCTGGCCTTAGTGAGCTTTTAAAGACTGCTTTATGTAAGTTCATACAGCTGGAGGCACCTGTGCACCTGCTTCATAGGATCCAGTGAGCTCATACACAGGACTAGGCTCTCTCAGCTTCTGGTTAGAGTGATGGTCACTCCAGGCTGTCTCTAGCTATCAGCTCAGTAGCAACCCCCTCCCAGCCTGTGTTCTCTTCCTCTGCAGACAGAGTGGGAAGCTTTGGAACTGACAGATCACCAGTGGGCACTCGATGATGTGGAAGAAGAACTCATGGCCAGAGACCTCCATTTTGAAGGCATGTTTAAAAAGGAGCTGCAGACGTCCATCTTCTAACTGCAGACGGGGCCAGCTGTGTTGGGAACTTGCAGTAGCGCTTAACCTTGTAACTTCCGTGGAGCTGGAGCCTCTGAGAATAAAAGGAGGGTGCAGGGGCTGGCGGGCGCACAGCGAGGCTCGTTCTTATCTGAGCTGGGTTCCCCTTTATGTTGGAAACTAGAGGAAAAGGAGTTCTGGGTGACTGCTGTCTTAAAATTGTAAGCTTTCCTTCAGGTGACTCTAGTAAGGATGTCAGAGAAAGGGGAGACCCCAAGCTACTGAGAATATCCAAAACTTAGCAAAACTCCATGTTTGGAAGGAGCATTGTCAGTCATAGCCAGTTATTACGTTCAGTCAGCCTGACTTCCAGCCACAGTAAACTCCTATTTTCTTAGGATCCAAACACCCTGCATTTTACCTTTAATTTCTTGTTCGTATTTTTTAACTTTCTTTACATAAGTAATAGGCATTTTCTCTACAAAATTTAGAAACTATGGCTGAGCAGCATAGAGCTCCCTGCTCTGTTCACTTGAGCCTACAGAATGACGCAGAGAGCTGGTATATCCCAAACCTTACTGAAATAAACTCTTTCCAGAGTAGATCCCCAGGGCCAGGGCAGACTCAGCAAACTTTTCGTATCTCTTCATATTTAGTCCAGTGAAAACAGGTGACCTTGAGGCACGGCTAGACTCTCAAGTGCCTTTGGGCTCATCCAAGACAGGTTTCATATTACAAGTTCTTGATTGGAACTTGAGAAAATACCAACTCCATTGCCAGTCAATGGTGCTGTACTGTAAATGGCTACTCATTTGAACAAGTGACCTCATTTCCCAGTTCCTCTGGGCAGGAGAGAACTTATCACTGTCAGGGCAAGAGGGCAGCTTCTGGTGGATACATAGATGAAGGTGCCCAGGAGTCCTCTGTCCAGGGAAGTGACAGGGTGCCATTTCTGTACCAAAAGGTGGGTGTGATTGCATGTTAAGCATTGTAGCCAAGAACAAGCAACTCTTGACTCTAATTAAACAGCCCTGTTTTCTCTTTGCCTGTGAAAATGTTGCCTCTGTGGGTTCTGAGAGCTTTCTGCCAACAGGAGTGCCCATCTTAGAACAGGGCTAGAGGGGATCAAGGTGAAAGAGATGTGAGTCTTTGCCCTCAAAGAACTCATAAGGGAGGTCTGCAGATGCTGCTCAGCAGTTGAATGTCTGTTGGTGTACATTGTCCCCAACATGCATACACACAAAAAGACCTCTTTGTTTATTTTATCTGTATGAGTATTTGGCCTGAGTCAGGTCTGTGTACTTTTGTGTACCACGTGCATGACTGGTGCCTGCAAAGGCCAGAAGAAGGTGATGAATCCCCTGGAACTGGAGTTAGAGCTGGATGTGAGCCATCATGTGGGCTCTGGGAATCAAATGCAGGTCCTCAAGAGCAGCTAGTGCTCTTAACCACTGAGCCATCTCTGCAGCCCCTAGTGAGATCCACTTTCCAGGTTGTAGAACCTCTGAATCTGAGGACGAAGAGGCAAGGTAACTTGAGCCATCTCAGAAGTGAACTTGATCCTGATGGTGAAGGGAGGGACTGAGGGACTGGGGTAGGAGTGAGGTAAGAACCGCTCTGGCGAGTGCTGGATGAGAGCAGGGGCATTGGCATTGAGTCCATGTTCCTGTTCTGCTCCTGTCCTGCGCTCTGTGCCTGCCTCTGCAGAAGACACTTCCCCTTCCTGGGTCCTCTGTCTCTGTGTCAAAGAGGGATGAGCTAATGCAGCCACTCTGGAAAAGTCTGTTGTCCTCAGAAGGTTAAACACTTTTGCAGAAAGGCAGAGAAAGACGTAACTACATATCAGAAAACTGAGAAAGAAAAATGACATGTGCCTACAGAACTTACACACATAGTCAAAGCTGCAGCATTTACTCACAAAGCTGCCCATCAGCTGGATAAGTATAATATGGTGTGTTCATATAATGGAATACTAAGCAATAAAAGGAGCAAAGTACTGGCTCTACAACACAGTGATCTCTGGAACATAAGAGATCCAGTCTCAATAAATCACTGCCCTTCCCCCTTTTTGTGTGTGCTGAGGGTGGAACTCAGGACCTCTTGCACAAGTGCTCTCCCAGTGAGCTGTGTGCCCAGCCCTTCCAATTTTTTTTCCTCGTTTTTGTGTTTTTGTTTTTGTCTTCTTTTGCGGAGACAGGGCCTTATTGTGTAGCCCTGACTGGCTTTGAACTCAGTATATAATCCAAGCTGGCCTTGAATTCACAGAGATCCACCTGCCTCTGCTTCCAGCGTGCTAGAATAAAGATGTGCACCACTGGACACAACTCCCAGCCCTTTCCGTGTTATTTAACCTTCAGAATTAGTAAACCATGGAGATAAAGGTAGATTAGTGGTTGCTTAAGGCTTGGGGAAAGGAAAATGACTCCTAAGGGGTCCAGTTTTCTTCATAGGATAATGTGTTAGATGACTTGTGATCACTGTGATAAAATGCCTAAGGAAATCAACTTATACAGAGAAAGGGTTTATTTGGACTCACAGTTTCAGAAGTTTCACTCTATGGTTGGTTGGCTCTATGATTTCCAGACCTATGAGGAGGCAGGAAGGGCTGCAGAAGAGTTGCCCAGAGGAGAGCTGCCTGGAAGCACAAAGTGAAGGATGGGGTCTTGACATTTTGAAGGGCATGTCATGCTGACCTAACTCTGTCCACTGAGGCCCTTTGTTTTAAAAGTTACATCCCCTCACAGTAGTGGCACAAACTGGGGACCAAGTCTTCCACACATGGACCTTTGGGGAAATTCCAGATCCAAATTAAAGAGTGATAAAATGTTCTAAAGCCGGGTGTGACGAGAGCTAGGGGTCCACTCTGTAGACTTGGCTAGGATGTGTGTAGCTCCATCCCATTGAAGAAGAATAGCTCCCTGCAGCAGGGACAGTCCCGCTGCATGTATGTAACATGGGTTACATACTACACACTTTTAGGGTTGCCTATGACACACTTAGGTAACTTAGGGCTAGGGATGTAGCTCCATTTATAAAGTGCTTGCCTGCATACAGGAGGGCCCTGGGCTTAATCCTAGCACCAACTAAATCAGGCATGATGGTGCACACCTGTAATCCTGGCATTCTAGGGGAAGGACTGTCAGAAGCTCAAGGCCATCTTTAGCTAAATATATTGCATTCAAAGCCAGCCTGTCCTACATGAGACCCTTTCTTAAGTAAATTGATTAAATAAATAAGTGATTTGTATGGATGAGCTCTCAACCCTGCTGTGCTGGCTAGTTTTATGTCAACTTGACACAAGCTATAATCCTCTGAGAGGAAGGAACCTTGTTGAGAAAAATGTCTCTGTAAGATCAGGCTGTAGACAACCTTGATCTTAATTAGTGATTGATGGGAGAGCACAGCTCATTGTGGGTGGGGCCACCCCTGGGCTGATGGTCCTGCGTTCTATAAGAAAGCAGGCTGAGCAAGCTATGGGGAGCAAGCCAGTAAATAGCACCCTCCATGACCTATTTATCAGCCCCTGCCTCCAGGTGCCTGCCCAATTTCATTTTCTGCCTTGGCTTCCTTCAGTGAACTGTGATTCAGGTAGGATATGTAAGCCAGATAAAGCCTTTCCTCCCCAAGTTGCTTTTGGTCATGGTGTTTCATCATAGTAATAGTAACCCTAAGACAACTGTCAAAAACACAGGAAGAAGGGAGAAAGGCCCACAAGCCACCAGCAACTGTCACCAAGGTCTCCCATGAGAGAACCTTTCAGGTATTCCAGATAAAGTATATCAGGGAGACACTTGTGATCCCTACCTGCAGAGAGGCTTCAGGGGTAATCGAGAATGTTCCTGTGCTTCTGTGGCTTTAGTCCCCCTCCCCCAGCTCCCTTCCAGCTTCTCTGCTTCCCATAGTAAGGCTCAAAGACCTGTGTTCTCTCAGTCCCCCTCCCTCAGCTCCCTTCCAGCTTCTCTGCTTCCCATAGTAAGGCTCAAAGACCTGTGTTCTCTCCCAAGGATGGGCACTGTCCTTTGGCTTCTGTTGCTGTGATAAAACATGACCATTGGGAAGTATGAGGACTATTCTTGGTTGTCAGTTTGACTACATCTGGAATTAACTAAAACCCAAGCATCTGGGTATATCCGTGAAAGATTTTTTTTTTTCTTAATTAAATCATTTGAAGTGGGAAGACCCACTTCTAATCCCGATCTTTGAGGGAAGACAGAGGAAAGATCCACCTTTAATCTGGGCAACACCTTCTGCAGGCAGCCTGTATACAGGACATGGAAGAAGGAAGTTCTCTCTCTGCCAGCTTGCTCTTGCTCTGGCTGGCAAGTCTTTCACTAGCATTAGACCGTGGAGGGATTTTGCTGCTTCTGGCTTGCTCCCTCTTGCTTTCTTATACAACCGAGGCCCACCTGAACAAGGACAGCACCACCCACGGTAGGCTGGGCCCTCCCTCAGCAGTCAGCAGTCAAGACACTGTCCCCACAGACCAGTTTGATGGAGGCGATTTCTCAACTAAAATTCCCTCTACTCAGGTGTGTCCAGGACTATGACTAATCTTTCATAAAATTTCTCAGGGTTTCATTCCGTGCATGTATGTGTGTGTACCCTTGTGCTCACATGCATTCTGTGAACTGAACCCAAGGCCTCCAGCACGCTAAGAGCATGCTCAGCTGCTACCATTACATCCCCAGCCAATCATTTCATGTCTTCAACCTAGGTCAAGTCAAATGACACCAAGCCAGCCCTGCCTACCCTTTTCCTTTCTCCTTTTTCTTGTTGAACCTTCTTACCTTTAACCCTGCCTACCCTTTTCCTTTCTCCTGTTTCTTGTTGAACCTTCTTACCTTTAATGTTTTCTGACAGAAACTCAAAACACACAAGACTAGAAGGACTAATGTAATGAATTCCCATGTGCTTATTGTGTTTTGATAATTATCAATATTTTGCCCATCCCATGTGTATCTTCCCCAAATCCACTTTCTTTTCTTTTATTTTTTGGGGGGTGGGTAGGAAGTGGAGGTGGAAGAGTGAGGCTGAACTGTTTTAAAAGTAAATCCCATCAGAAGGATGTGTTAGGGAGGACTGCAAATTCAAAGGGAGCCTGAGCAGTTTAGTGAGACACTGTCTCAAAAATAAAGATACAAAAAAGGGTGGGGAACAGCCGGCTGGGGGAACAAGCACTTGGGAAGCAGATGCAGGAGGACTAGGAGTTCAAAGCCAGATTCCACTATGTAGTGAGGTTGAGGCCAGCCAGAGCTACTTGAGACCCTATCTTTAAAAGGGGCGGGGTAGAGGGGGCTGCTGAAGACCTGAGGGCTCAGCTCAGCTGCGGAGCATTTACTTCCAAGTGTGCAAGGCTCTAGATTCACTCTCTAGTACCATAGTAAATAGATCCTGGGGTGATCATTTCACACACATTCTTGTAAGCATCTCTTAACAGGTAAAGAATATTTGGGTTTTTTTGAGGCTTATCTAGCCAAGGTTTTCCTGAAACCCTTGACCTTTCTGCCTCTACTTCCAAGTGCTGGGATTACAGGGATGTCACCACACCTGGCTCAGCATCCTCATTTATGGATATGTTCAGACGTTCGTTCCCGAGTCATCTTTAAGATTATTTTGTATTTCATGTGTATGTTTTCCTGAACATATGCATGTGTATCACATGTGTGCCTGGTGCAGGATCCCCTTTTATAGCAGCTCTCTCCCCTTCCCTGGGCCCTCAAGGTTGTTTTCAAGTCAGTTATTTGGTGAATAAGCCATCTTACTTGTACTCATTGTAGAATACCGTGACTCTTTCAAAACTACACATATCTTCCCCCCACACACACATCTCCTCATCCTCCTCTTCTGTTAGTTTTTGGACCAGGACAAAAGTCTCACTCCGCAGCCTAGGCTGGTCCTCACAACAATATTGCTTCAGCCTCCTGAGTGCTGGGATTCTGGATGTGAGCCACTGAGCCCAGTGGGAAGTAAATCTTGAGTTGTTTTTTTGTTTGTTTGTTTTGTTTTGTTTTGTTGTTTTTGTTTCTTTCTGCAGTGAATTGGTGAGAGCTGCACAGATGATTAAACAAAGGGAACACCAAGTCATGATTCCCCAGGATCAAATGTCCAGGGAAGAGATTGAAATCACTAGCCACTTCTGAGTTAGTTTTGAGACCCATCGCCACTACAAAATCAGGACAGGAAATGTAGCAATGAATAGAAAAGCTAGATTCTACATGGTTTCCAACATAATCAATGTGTAATGTCTAGCAAATGTCTGTAATCCCAGAAGTCAGGAGGTAGAGGATGGACGATGAGGAGCTCAAGGCCAGCCTAGGTCATAGGAGACCCTGCCTCAAGGAGGAATACGGATAAACGAAGAATGAAAAATAGTTGAACACAGTGGGACATGGCACTTAGGAAGTAGGTAGATGAGGTCAGAGCCGACCTGGGCTACATAAAAGACTCTGTCTCAGAAAAGAAAAAGAAATCAAAGTTTAAGAATGAGCACTATCACCAGGCAGTGGTGGCACGTGCCTTTAATCCCAGCACTCGGGAGGCAGAGGCAGGCGGATCTCTGAGTTTGAGGCCAGCCTGCATGCAGAGCAAGTTCCAGGACAGCCAGAGTTACAACAGAGAAACCCTGTCTGGAAAAACCTTTTAAAAAGTTCAAATAAAAAAGGAGTAATATCTAAAACTGAAACAACTTACATTAGCAACCAAAATCTAATACTTATGAAATAGATATCGACGCCAGAATAAAAAAACCAGGAAAAGCAGACAGCTGAAAATGGTTGGATCCAGGGAAAGGGAATTGGGAGTGAGAAGGACCAGGGCTGGGAAACTGGTTTTAAAACACTGGACTTGACAGCAACCGACTTAAGGGATCAGAGCTGTTGAGTTGGTACCTCAGGAAGCTGGAATCTGAGAATAAGTTCTGCAGCCAGGTTGGTGGCTGAGTAGCATGCCCTCGGAGCTGAGGACAGCTGGCAGGGCCCTGGGCAGGCTCCCACCTGTTCTGCCTTTTGTTTGTGTTGCCCTGCTGGAGCAGCCAGCCAGGGTGAAGATGTCAGCCAAACGGTTCCCAGCATTGTCTACTCTGGGAGGCTTTCATCATTGCTAGCCACACCTCCTCTGCCTTCTTGCTTTCTCTTACTTTGGAAGCTTCCAGTACTCAGCTCCTAACAACTCCTAACAGCTCCCATAGGCGACAGTCTGCAATTTTCAACAGATACCCCAGTTGGACTAACCCCTCTGGGCGGGGCTCACCGGGGGCCTGCTGAGTTCCCCTCCAGAGGGCAGGCTGTTGACACCAACACTCAGAGCCTGACTCTTAAGTCAGTCTTGTGACCTGGCAGTTGCTGTGTGATCTTTAACAGCTTCCTTTACCTTTTTGGACTTCTGCTTACCAGCTTCCAAACGAAAAACACAGCTGCTGTGAGACTCTGAAAGCATGGTGCAGGTAGGCGCGTGGCACGCTCGTCAAATTAAGTGTATGGTGTCAGCAGTGTTCCCCACCCCAAGCCCCCCAGGATGATGAAGACAGTTTCTGGACCTAGGACCGTCCCAGTGTGCACCTGGCAGCCAGTGTTCCCCACTGACACCCACCCCTGTGCCTCAGGTCTCCTCTTTCCCTCCAGTGGTCAGCTTTCATCTTGGCATTGGGCCAAAGGGATCAGAACATCCTGTCTTTGTCTGTAGTCTCTAGCTTAGAAACCTCATGGGATCAAGCTCCCCACTCCAAAGAGGGCAGCCAGGGAACAGTGCTATGGAGGGGGCAGGGAGAACACACGGAGGGGAGCCAGGCCAAACCCGGGTGCTATGTCTGCTCAGCGGGTGTTAAGGTTTTTAAAGGCCCACCTTAGAGTTGGGGAGATAGTTCAGTTGGTAAAGTGCATTCCGCTAAGCACAAGGACCTGAGTGTGGTCTGTAGAAGCTGGTAAAGGCACAGTAGCAATCTGTCTGTAATTCCAGCTCCGAGGAGGCAGAGACAGGTGGGTCCCTGGGGTTTACTGCCCACCCAGCCTTGTTTTATCAGCAAGTGTCACACCACTGAGAGATTCTGTCTCAAAAAAAAAAAAAAGGTGACACGGAGACTAGAGAGATAGCTCAGCAGTTAAAGCATTGGCTCCCCCAGCAGAGGACCTGGGTTCAATTCCCAGCACCCACATAACAGCTTACAAACATCTATAACTGATGTCCTCTTCTGGCCTCAGAGGGCACCAGGCATTCATGTGGTGCATAGACATGCAGGCAAAATACTCATGAACATGAAATTAAAATACATATATACATACATACATACAATAAGGAGAGTGGGCAGTAGTGGCACACACCTTTAATCCCAGCATGCAAGAGGCAGAGGCAGGCAGATCTCTGAGTTTGAGGCCAGCCTGTTCTAAAGAGTCAGTTCCAAGACAGCCAGGGATACACAGAGAATCCCTGTCTCAAAAAACCAAATAAATAAATAAATAAAAATAAAAACAAGGTTGACCACTGGCATTTACATGTACACACACACACACACACACAATGCCTTTAAGGACACCGCCTCAATGACCCACCTTCCTTTCATTAGACCCCACCTCTAAAAGGTTTGATGATCTGGTGAACAAGCCTCTAGCACAGGCCTTTAGGAACACTTCAGATCTAACTCATAATATACCATATTCATGGAGAAGTAGAGTCTAGGAAATGGGAGGTGAAATTCAGTTTTCTTCTCAACCAGGCTCATTTCCAAGAGTCATGCTGAGAGGGGCACATTGTCAGCCATAAGAAGCTAACAGAAGAGAATCATCACCATGGAGAAAGTCCGGAATAATGAAAAGAAACGAAGAGAGAAAGCTCCAGAGGACAGTGAGCTACCTGCCCATCCAGCTCCGACGAGCTTCGCACAGCAAGGACAGGAGAGCAATTCAGAGAGGGAGGTGGAGTGCGACACTGTCCTCCAGATCCCAAGGAGCTGTGAGGCCAGGTGTATAAGACGCATCAGCCTGCAGCCTCAGATGCTCAGGAGACAGCCCTGGTGAAAGAGGGGAACCCTCTCAACAAAACTGTGTGCAGGGACATTAAGCAGCTATTGGAACTGAACATTTTAAAAGTTACATGTCAGGCACAACCAGGGGCTGACCTTTTCTGTGATGGCCAGAGGGAGGAGGCCATAAGCAGGAGACCTTAGCTCACCTCATGGAAGATCTGCTTCCGTTTTCATCTTAGGGGGCTGAGGTTGGGGAGTCCAGGGCTGCGGCTTCCTGCAGCAACTGCTCTGCCACTAAGCTACACCTGAGTCTTTTGCTTTTGTTGTTACTGTTGTTTTGTTTTGGTGTTTCGAGACAAGGTCTGTATAACCCGGGCTGGCTTAGACCAGGCTGGCCTCAAACTCATAGAGACCCACCTACCCCTGTTTCCCTAGCTCTTATGCTTAGAAAAAGAATGGCAACTATTTAAAAATGTTTATTACTTTATTTATTTACTGGGGGCATGCTCATGCCACAGCATCCATGTGGCAGCCAGAGGGTAACTTCTGGGACCTGGTTCGGTTCTTCTACGGTGTGGGTCCCCAGGATCAAACTCAGGTCAGCGGACTTGGTGGCAAGCACCTTTATGTGCGGGGCCATCTGGCTGGCCTTTCTTTTTCTTTTTTAAAGTTATGTCCATCTTTTTTTCTGATTGCAAAAAAAAAAAAAAAAAAAAGAAAGGAAAGAAGGAAGAAAGGAAAAAATATAGTGTGTAATTGGAATATTGGTAAACAGAAAAGCAAAATTAAATGAAGAGTCCCACCCATTGCTCCTCAGCATCTACAAGATGGATGGATGCTGACTCAAATCAGATCATCCAGTATCTATCTTTGAGGACTCAGAGCTTCTGTGGTTTGGAATGTTCATTGCAGTATTGTATCCAGAAGAGAAAATAGCTCTTAAGCCACCTGATCACCCATCAGTCAGTGGGGAAGTATGAGGAATGACTGGATAAATATCAGTGTGCCGAGACCGTGCAGTGCTGGGCAACTAGTGGGAAGAAGGTGATACAGTGCATAGGGATTGTGTTGAAATGTCTGCACAGCTGCCGCAGGGCAAACAGTTCCACAGGATAGTATACATAGTGTGATTCCATTCCACTAAAATGCATGATTAGATAGACACTGACAGGTGATTGATTGTAAGATAGATAGATAGTTGTTTGTTTGTTTGTTTGTTTTTTGAGACAGGATCCCACTACGTAGCCCTGGCTGTCCTGGAACTCACTATGTAGACCAGCTGACTTTGAACTCACAGAGATCCATTTATCTCTTGAGTGCTGGATTAAAGATGATCACTGCCACAACTGGCCTTAAAAACTTGAGAAAGAATCTCTCTAGATCTAGCTTTGAACTTGCTATGTAGCCCAGGCTAGCCTCAGACTGATTGTTTTCCTGCTTTCTCTTTCTAAGTGCTGAGATTACAAATGTGCACCACCATTCCTGGTCATATATGAGAGGTATGTGTGTGTGTTAAGACATAGCTCAGGCTGGCCCTGAACTGGCAATGTAGCAAGGATGAGGTTGAACTCCTGATCCTCCTGCCTCAATCTTCCAAGGGCTTGGAACATATGTCTTCATAAACAAAGGAAGCAGTATAGTAAGGACAGTGAATGAGTCAGGAGAGAGCGCTCACAGGTAAGACAACTGTTTTTGGAATGCTTCCTTGTTGCTTGAATAAAGACAGTGAATCCATACTATTTTTAGAGTTCACATGACCAACATCTTATTGAATAACAATCCACCCAAGAAGTGTGTCCTCACCATTTCTGCTGACCACAGGCATTCCTTGCATGTGTTCCCCTGAGTGAATTCAGTGCAGTGACAGTCGTTTGAAAGTCATATGGTAGCACTTGCCTAATAAGCATGAGACTCCGAGTTCAATTCCCAGCGTCGAGGGAGGAAAAGAGAATATCCGTGAGTACTAGGGATTGCGCACAGAGGGCCTTGGAGCACTTGTTAGTGTGTCCGAGACCTGAAAATGTCCAGAACCTGGCTCTGACCGTTCCTCTTCTAGATGACCACGTATGTTCCACAGTGCATATGCAAAGTCGTGGGATGCAAGGTTGGCCTGGCTCCATTTTTCCCGTTAGTGACGGGCTGAAGATGAGCAAGGTATCTGTGGTGATTTAAATAAAAATGGCTCCCATAAGTTCATATATTTGAATGCTTAGTCACCAGGGAGTGGCACTCTTTGAAAGGATTAGAAGGATTAAGAGGAACTGCCTTGTAGGAAATGTGTCACTGTGGGTGGAGTTTGAGGTTTCAAACGCCCAGTGCCTTCTAGCTACTACCCCAGCTCCTGCCAGAATGCTGCCATGCTCCCCACGGTGATGATAATGACCAAATAAACCTCTGCAACTGTAAGCAAGCACCCAATTAAATGCTTTCTCTTATGATAGTTGCTTTGGTCATGGTGTCTCTTTACAGCAATAGAACCAAGACGGTATCACATCCAACCACGAGGGCCAGAAGAAGTTTACATGATTGAATGACCATGCTGGAAACTGCCACAAGGACAAGAATAAAGTAGATATAGTGCGGGCAAGCTGGCTCAGCAAGTAAAGAAGCTTGCTTCCAACCCTGAAGACCTGAGCTTGATCCCCAGGATCCATATGGTAGATAGAAAACTGATTCCACAGACGTGATGTGCTGTGCAAGAGTCCATACACACATACACCAAAAAATTAATTAAAAAGAAGATTCATAAGCAAGTACTTAGAAAATGTGTAAAAATATACTGTAAGATGATGAGGCAAGTTATAAGAGCAATTAATAAAGTGTGGTCTCATTTTTATTTACTATACCCTGGGAAAGGCAAGAAAGATATATCAGGCTGTGGGTAGGATCTACCTATGCCTGTACGAAATCGCAAATGAAGTGATCTCCGGGTCTCAGGAGGTATGCAAACAAGGCTGGCTCTAGCAGGGAGACAGGCTGCAAGGTTTCCCACATGGCTGTGACATTACCTCGGCTGATCTGTGTGTGAGAGAGGGGTGGTGAGGAGAAGCAAGTGAGAGTCCATCCCCGAGGGAAAGGGTTAAGCATCCCGCGCTCCTGTGGGCGGGGTAGGCGATGAGATCGGCAGCGCTGGGCTCTGCTGGCCAAGCCTGAGCATCTCCGAGGATGCAGCGCTCGGAGAGGCTGCAGGGACGCGCGCAAGGTGAACGCGGGGCTGCGGGTGCAGCGCGCAGGTGAGGAGCTGGCCGAGGGAGGGGGCGATGGCGGGACCCAGGCAAGCAGGGAGAAAGGCCTACAGCCTCCTTGGTGGGCATGGGAGACCAGGCCTGCATGGTGCCTGCCCCTACCCGGGACACTGCGGGAAGGTGTGGAGCCAGGGAGAGAAGAGCTGGAGGAGGAGGAAGAGAGGTAATCTGAGATGGACCAGCTCCTGCTGGCTGCCCTGCGGAGGCCTTCACCCTGCTTCCCTTCCCCCCTCCGTTCTCATCTAGTCTCTGCGACTGAAAGACATCCTTTCCCCTCAGACCTGTCCAGCCATGGGACCCCAATGCTGGGCAAGCTCCTGCTTGGACTGCAGATGCTCACATCTCTTGCATGGGGGTGGTAGCAGATGGCATGTCATTCACTGAAGGCCCAGCTCAGCCATCTCCTCCTCTGCAAAGCTTACAGCGCTCCTGTGCAAGAAGAGCCTGGTGGGCTTCAATATCTCTAGTACTATGTGCTCAGCTGGCTGTGCGACCTTGGGCAAGTTACTCAACCTCTCTGACTCTTGGTTGCCCCCTTTCCTTTCCTGTGAAATGGGTACTTGCACTTGCTTGTGTGGGAAGGTTTAGAACAAGAGCCTAACTGAGCGAACAGCTCAACACCAAGCATTATCAACCCACACATACCCATCTCAGGGGCCCCTGAATTCTTTCTCAGCGTACCCCAATCCCAGACTGGGAACTAAGGATTTTATAGGTCTGGGCTATGAGCAGAGCCTGGGGCTTAGTAGATGTTTGAGAGAGGCCTTACATGGCTTAAAGGCAGTTTGGGTTAAAGCTAGGGCTGGACCCAAGAGGTCTTTGAATCCTGTGAAAGTGCCCACAAGCTCTGATGAGCCTGGGTTGCTCCGATGAAGGGTGCCTGCTGTTACCGCTGGCTTCTCCAAGTGTCTGAGCACCAAAGGTGGCAGTATCCAAGAGGAAAGGAACACAGCTACCCTCAGCTAGCTGGCCACTGCCCACCTCTCTTGCCTCTCTGGCCTACTTAAAGATGGACTCAGGAACAGGACCTCATGGGACTATCAGGGGGCTGGAGGTGTGAAGTGAAACAGGAGCCTCAGGCCAGTGGCAAACAAGGGATGGTGCACAGGAGCCATTGCCCTTAGTGTAGGGATCGCCAGGAACAGAAGACTTCCAGAGTGAGGAACATCTAGGCTGATCCGAGCTACCTTCCTGTCTTTCTGGGCATGAGTGCTAACCTCTTTCCCTTTTAAAAATGTTGCTACTCAGCCCTCATCACTTCCAAGTTTCCCCATCCTTCTGATACAATGGCCCTTGTGGTCCAGCCCCTGCCTGCTGATCACCAACTACCCAGTACGATGGAGCTCACTGATCTCATTTCTGTTCTAGGGCCTCTGCATATGCTGTTCCCTCTGCCAAATGCTTTTCCCTCAAATCTTCAAATGCTTGGCTCTCTTTTACCACTCAGCGTTTAACTTGTGTCACCTCAGAAAGGCTCTCCTGAAACCCCCTTGTGGAGACTCTTATTACTCTATCATCTAACCCCATCTTATTTGTTTTCAAGCTAACCTTTATTTCTTTTAGAGAGTCTCACTTCATAGTACTGGCTGGCCTGCAACTTGCTCTGTACACCAGGGTGACTTTGAACTCACAGAGATCCTCCTTTCTCTGCCTCAACAACTAAACTTTAACATTTTTAAATTTTATATATATCGTGTGTGTGTGTGCTTACATGTATGCATATGTGGAGGTCAGAAAAGAACCCAAGGGAATCAGTTTTCTCTTTCCACCATGTACGTCCCAGTCAAGCGCATCGGACTCAGATCATCAGGTTTGGCGGCAAGCATCTTCATCCATTGAGCCATCCCACTGGCCCTTAACTTTAAAATCATTTATTACCCATCTTATCTAGAATGGTCTCTCCACACTGGGAAGGGGGCAGTCTTTTCAATCTTGCTCACTGCTTTATCCCCAGGGTCTATTCAGTTTGTTTGTTGAACTAGTAGAGCGGGTATTGGGGAAAGACACTTTCTAGACCAAAAGTTAAGGAGCTAGGGCCCTACTATCAAGTTCCTACTGTGGATCTGACCCTTGTGTGTCTAATTTTTATGCTTCATACAAATTCCCTTGAGGTGGATGCTCTTAAAAGAAAGCCACAATGCTGAGAAGCAAAGTAACTCACCCAGGAGACATGATGCCAGGATTCCAACTCAAGTCCCTCTTCAAATACAGGGGCATGTTCCTCTTTCTCTTTTATCAGATCTGGGCCTTGATAAATCTAATTTCAGGGCAGGCAAGAAGGCTCAGCAGGTAGAAGCTTGCCACCAAGCCTAATGCCCTGAGTTTGATCCCTGGGACCCATGTGGAAGGAGAGAACTGACTCCCACAAGTTGTCCTGCTCCCCACATACTTGCTGTGGCAGATATCTGCCCCCTGACCATGCGCAACTAAATGCATAAATGTAATTTTTTGTTTGTTTGTTTGTTTTGATTTTGTTTTGTTTTTTTGAGACAGGGTTTCTCTGTTGTAACTCTGGCTGTCCTGGAACTCAGCCTCAAACTCACAGAGATCTGCCTGCCTCTGCCTCCCAACTGCTGGGATCAAAGGCCTGTGCCACCACCACCGGACTGCATAAATGTAATTAAAAAAGATTAAAATCCAATTTCAGGGACTGAAGAGATGGATTAGCCAGTCAAAGCAAGTAGTACTGGTCTTGTAGAGAACCCAGCACTGAGTTTGGGTGGCTCACAGATGCCTCTAACTGAGCTCCAGGCAATCCAGCACTGCCCTCTGGCTCTCAGAGGCACTGCACTTAATACACACAACCACCCTCTGTGGAGGGGTTTTAAAAAATACTTAAAAGACTGGGCCTAGTGGTATACACCTTTAATCCCAACATTTGGGAGGCAGAGGCACTCTGTGAGTTTATGGCCAGCCTGGTCTATACGATGAGATCCAGGACAGTCAAAATCTTAAAGGAAAACTTGGGTTTCATCAGGTGAAAGAGAAGGCATTCCATGCTGAGGGAGCAGAACCAGAGACCTGGGTGTCAGGATGGCCCCGCCCCAGTGTTTGACAGTGGCTGAGTCCACTGGCGTGGCCACAGCCTTGAAAAGCCAGGAATAGAACTTGCATTCTCTCCCAAGAACAATGGGGAGTCAGAAAGTTTTGAAAGCAAAGCAAGTGACATGATCAGAGACCCAGTTTTTAAAAACATTAAAAGCAGGGATGACGTGGTTGTCTATGTCTCTCTTCTTTCCCATCAGTCCATGGGGGAAGTCATGGGACCCCTCAACCCTCACAAGCCATCTCGCTCTGATTTACCTTTCCTCTCTCCCCTTCTATAGGCTCATCCTGTGAGGTCTAGAAGTCAGGGCTCCATACTCAGGCATCGGATTAGAACATGGCCCGCAGCTCACAGGGCGGTGCATGTCATTTCCTGCTGTTGCTGCTGCCATGTCTGGGGGCTGGCCCTGCCTTGGGCAGAGGCCTTCGCAGGCCACTTGAGGACTCAGAACCCCACCTGATCCCATCAGAGTCACAGACCTTTAATCTCTTCTGGGAGAAGCCCAGAAATGAGAGCTCCTGGCACAGTGGCGTCCCCCAGAGCCCCGCTGAAGGCCCGGAGAGGCCTGCAGACTCTCACCTAGGACCAGCCCTGCGTGGACCCAAAGCAGCCCCTGGGGTCCAGGGTGAAAGACTCCTGATAACAGATGACCTCCAGCTGGCCCGGGGGCTCACCTCCCAAGGCTGGACAGGACCTCCTGATTCACAGGAGCTTCCAGAGCTAGAAGCACCAGCCCCCCACCCAGTGGGAGCACCCCATCTCAATTTCATCCCTACAACTCCCAGCCCTCAACTCAAAGTAGCCACACTTGCCACTGCCCCACAAAAGCCTGGAGGCCCAGCATGGCAGCAACCTAGGGATGAGGGTCTAGTGGCCAAAGCCAAGATCCATATCACACAGACTTCTCCCTGGGACTACCAGAACTCTCCCCACACTCTGGTACCCGAGGCAGATGCCAGGAGGAGACCAGTGCTGGAGAAGCAGAGTGGGCACGAAGAGGGCTTCCGGGAGGCTGTCCAGGGCCCCCTACTCACCCAGCAGAATCCAGACACCCCTGAGGTTGGCTCAACATCCTCAGTTGAGGTGGCACCCATTCAGGAGCCTGGTGCCCAGTTAGACCTGGCATTGGCCAGAAGCCTTCCTCTTCCTGAGGAGCGGCCAGCTGAGCCCTCCCAAAAAGCTGGAGCTGGGGAAGCCTGGGAAGTCAGCTCTCTGGGTCCCCAGCCTGAGCAGACTGACCTCCTTGGTGGACAAGACTCCCCAGCACCCCAGCCCATACTACCTTCAGCCTCAGACACTTCTGATGGGCAGCTGAGACCAGGTAGGTATCAGCATGAGTGGGCAGAGTTGGGTTGTGAGGACCACTTCTGGCAAATTAGGGTGATGGTGCCTCCCTCCTAAGGGACTGGATTTGGGGACTACTGGAGGGTCAGAAAAGGTGGTGACTATTCTTGCCATTTCAGCAATAGCCTCGATGAACGGAGCAGACCCCATCTCCCCGCAGCGAGTGAGAGGAGCAATGGAGGTTCCAGGAACCCCCAAGTCCTTCATCCCTGATCTCCCAAACTCCACTCAAGCTGCAAATGGAACGGAGAGCCCTGTAAGGGCCCTGCAGCCAGGTGAGGCCATGGCTAGGGGTGAGGGGAGAGTAACCAAGAACCTGTGCTTAGTGATAGGGCAGAGGGGCCAGGGCTGAATGGAGAAAAGCACCTGCTTAAAAGAATTGACCAAGACCTCCTCTGAGTAGCTGAGAAAAATAAAGCAATGCTCACAGGGACTCCAGGGGAAGACACTGGCTCTTTTGAGCTAGAATGTTCTGTGCAACACAGACATCACCTGTACAGTTACTCTCCATCCCACCTGGGACCCCAGCACCCAATTGCTGAGACAAGAGCGTCACATGTTTGAGGCCTGCCTGAACTGCATACTGAGTTCACGGCTGGTGTGAGTAACTCAGTGAGACCCTGTTTCAAAATAAAAACTACAAAGGGCTGGAGATACAGCTTAGTGGTAGAGTTACTGTCTGGTATGTGAAAGCTCCTGGGTTCAATTCCCACAAAAAAAAAAAAAAAAAAAAAAATGAAGAAGAAGAAGTTTACATTTGTCCTGTCTTTGCTGGTCAGTGGGACCATTGCGCCCTTGCCATGCACCACCCGGTGACTGTGGCAGGTGCTGTTATCTCCATTTGAGAGATGTGCTTGGAAATTAACTTACCATCTACACTTCTGAATATGGAAAAATCAAAAACACTGTGTGTTTGGGGTACTGTTGTTGTTATTTCTTGTTTGTTCGTTTGTTTGAGATGGGGTCTCTAGACTGCCCTTGAATTCACTATGTAGCTTTAAAGGCCTGATCCTCTTGCCTCTGCCTCCTATTACAAGCATGGGCCTCCACACTCCACTCTCAACAGCAATTTCCCATTTCCAAGGAACCCTTTTAATATTGTTATTATTGCAGATGAAGCCGAGGAATGGCCGGGTCGCCCACAAAGCCACCCTCCAGCACCCCCTGTCCAGGCCCCCTCGACATCTCGGCGTGGCCTCATTAGAGTCACTACACAGAGAGCTCTGGGTCAACCACTCCCTCCAGAGCCCTCAGCCAGTTCCACGGCTCCAGCCCCAGATTCTAGCCCCCCAGCCAATGCCACCGCACCTCCCCTGCGTTGGGGACCCCTGCGGCGGGTGCTGAGTTTTTCCTGGGAGCTTCATGTCTACGGGGTGGGGGTGCTTTTCCTGCTTCCAGCATTATTGGCATTGGTCACACTGGCAGCCGCCCTAGCGGGACCCCAACTAGCACTAGTGGCTGCCATGCTGGTGTTGGTGGCTTCAGGGCTGCGATCCACCTACATGCTCACCGATCCTTATGGCTCTCAGGCACGGTTGGGTGTACGTGCCGGCCTGGTGCTATACAATCTGCCCTTCCCGTTGCTACTCACTGCACTGGCTGCACTCACCCTGCTGGGCCTGGGGGCGGGGCTGCCACAGCCTCTGCAGAAGCCGCTCCTTCTGGGAGCCGTGGCACCTGTGCATTGTGCAGGTTTGCTGGCCACAGATCTGTTCTCCACTAGGCCTGTGCTCAACCTCCTGACACAAGGTTTATCTTGCGCTTGGGGTGCGTCGGTTGCTCTAGGCACACTCTGCCTGTGCCGTCGCCGCCTGCTGGAAGGGCCTCGGGGCTGGGATGCCAGTCCAGGCCCCCGGCTGCTGGCTGTGGCGGGCTCGCTGGGACTGCTGGCCAGTGGTCTGCAGTTGGCGGCCTCGCTCTGGCTGTACCCAGGGCCTGGCCGGGAGGGTCGCTTCTCCTGGGCCTGGTGGGGCGTGCACTTCTGGCTGCGCCTGCTGGAGCTAACCTGGGCAATGGCACTGGCGCTGGCTGCCCTGGCCGCCACGCGTCCCAGGCCGCCCACGGAACACGCTTGCTGGGCTAAGCTACTGCGCCTGGCATGCCCCGCACCCACGGGCAAGAGCGAGGTGCCGGAGAGACCGAATAACTGTTATGCGGGCCCCAGTGGCCAGGGCACAGGCGGCCTGGACATCAGCAAAAGCCTCATTCGTAACGCTGGGGAAGGAGGCCTTCCTGCCACGCCTGGCTCCGGACCCTGGGGTTCAGCTGCATCGCTGGGTCGCGGTCGCCCGGGTGGCCCGAGGATGTCCCGTGGCAGTGTGGGGCCCGCGCCGTCGCTGAGCGAACTGGATCTGCGGCCACCGTCTCCCATCAATTTGAGCCGCAGCATCGACGCCGCGCTCTTCCGTGAGCACCTGGTTCGAGACAGCGTGTTCCATCGCTGCGGCCTCCGCGGCATGGCCTCCCCGCCGCCAGGGGGCGCCCTGCGGCCGCGCCGCGGCAGCCAGCCGGACGCCGAGCTCGACGGCGCGGGGGCCTCGCTGCTCCGAGGTCGCTGCCGCTCGCTCAGCGAGGTGTGCTTGCGCACGGCGCTCCCGCAGCACGTGGTGGATCCGGCCGGCGGCGCGGCGGCCGCGGGGACTTCGGGCAGCTCCCTGGACAGCTTCTCCAAGGGCTCGCTCAAGATCAGCTGGAACCCGTGGCGTCACGGGCTGTCGTCGGTGGATAGCCTGCCTCTAGATGAGCTGCCCAGCACCGTGCAGCTGCTGCCAGCGCCGACCCCACCTCCTGCTCCTGCCAGGGCCGAGGAGCCTCTCGGCGAGGGCCAGCCGCGCTGCAAGCCCGGCGACTCTCGCAGCGCCTCCAGTGACACTATCGAGCTCTGAGCGGCTACTGGGGAGGACCTGGGCCCTCCCTTCAATTTCCACATGAAGTTGCCCGAGCCAAGACAGTTGAGCATTTGAAAATTTGGCCTTTTAGGGCCTACACCTGACTGCAGCTCTGGAGATAGCCGGGCTTGAATTCACCTGACTCGTTTTGATTTTTTTTTTTTAATTTTTTTTTTCCAGCAGATATTTTGCACAGAGGCCGTGAGTTACACGGAATACAGGGTGGACATGCATGGATTTTGAGCATGAGGAACAGGGACCAGGTATCCCTGACTTCCCAGTGTGGAGAGATGTACCTCACCTGTCCAGATTGACTGTCTCCTTTGTGCCAAAGAAATAAACCCTTGATTAGGCTCATGCCTCCCTCTAGTCAAGCCAGGATCCTGCACCCTAACAGGAGAGACATTTGGGCCTTCCTCACAGGAATTAAGAGCCTTACCAAGGAATGTTGCCTCTGGGTTTGGTAGGAACAGCCACCAATAGATCACTAAAAAACTTGTGCAGTCCCCACCGCCTGTAATCCCCATTTTAGGCCTAATGGAAGGCATTCTGCCCATTTTAGAAAAGAGGGAAGTTGGGTCCTGCAATCACAGCTGGGATTAACCCAGAAAGCTGGTTCCTCTGTCATCTTTCTCCTCCCTCCACTTCTTTCCATTTTTTAATTAAAAAAAAAAGTTCTAGATTTATGTGTATGAATGTTTTGCCTGCATGTATATGTGCACCCCGTGTATGCCTGGTACCCAAGAAGATCAGAAGAATGGATCTAATCCCTTGGAACCAGAGTTGGATGGTTGTAAGTCACCATGTGGGTGCTGGGGATCAAACCTGGATCCTCTGCAAGGACAAGTGATCTTAACAACTGACCCACCTCTCCAGCCCCCTCCCTCTACTTCTCTATCTGGACAGCTCTCAGGTTTCCCAAGTTGTGGGAAACTTCCCTGAGGTGGCAGTGGTGGGTAGTGAAGAGTGAAGCTTTTCCAGTTACCAAGACTTTCCTTTATTTCCTGAGATGAATAACTAAGTCAATGGCTGGGGTGAGCACACAACAGGAGCTGGCAGCATGCACCTGGCAGGAGGGCTGTGGAGGCCCCACCTCTATGGGGACACCTCTCATCCCCGGCAGGGGCCAAAGCCCACCTGCAACCTCCCTAAGGAGAGACTGTCTTTTGAAATTCACACACTGTAAAGCCTGCCAGTCCCCTAGGCGAGGATCTCATGGCATCAGCCTCAGGGCTTCTTTTCCACTCCCTGGTGCCACTGGGGTCCGGGGGCTGCTCAGTAAGGCAGGTAAAAGGGTGTTTACCCCAGTCTCAAAGAAACCATGCTGGCCCAGGTATCTAGCAGAAGAAATGACCTCTGGGGGTCAGCTTGGGTAGGAGGAAATCCCATAAGTGGTGGCAAGGATTATCTACCCTTGATGAAGCCCTCTAGCACACGGTCACTTCGCTCTGACAACCAGTACCCAGTCATGGCTGCCACAGCCCCAATGAAGATGGCAGTGAACACCAAGTCACCCTTAGCAGCAAGCGTGGCCAGTGCACAGATGATGACACCGAAGAACATCTGCTGCAGGACCACCAGCTCGTCCTCCGTCATCTCCGCGAAGAAGCCAGTCGACTCTGCGGAGGTGTGACATGTCCCTCGTTCCCAGAGGGCCCACAACTCCCACACACCTGTTCACTGCTGCCAAGCCCAGCTAGTTCGCCAGGCACACAGCACCATTCACTATTCAGAAGGCCTCTGCAGGGCAGCTGAGACCCTGCCACACTAAGCCTGAAAGCAGCTGGGAGGGGAAGGGGCTGCACAAGGGTTTGCAGAGGGCTGGTCCCATTGGACAGAGGCTTAGGGAGCAGGAGTGTTTTGGTGCCAAATCTGATTCTCTTTCTACCTGGGAGGTAAGGCCACCAAAAGCCAACCTTGAGAACAGTCACAGGAACCAGGTCTCAGTGCAGCCTCTTTGGGGGCTGGGTGGCAGTGGAATGGAGCCTGGAGGAGGAGCTCATCTGCTCCCCTCTGGACCAGCCCGGCCACCCACCCTCCCCACTTACCTGGGATGGGTTCCTTCACACAGATGCCCTCCTCCTGTGTGTAGCCCTCAGCACAGACACAGCGGTAGCTACCCTCCGTGTTCTCACACTGCTCATTCTCTCCTGGGCACACTGTTGTCTCGCACTCATCCACATCTGGGGGGAAAAGGGAAGGGGTCAGAGAGCTGATGGTCATGGCTCCCCACACAGCACCCCAGACTGCATTTCACTCCCACCTTGAGCCAATGTGGCATCCCTCCTTCCCTTGTCTCTCCCATACTCTAGCCCCCATTGGCGGAAGACTCACCTAGACACTTGGAGCCCACCTGCTGGTAGCCACGGCTGCATTTTTTGCAGCGGCCAGGCCCTGCCCCCATACAGCCCAGGCAGGCCTTTGCACAATCTGAAGAAGAGAGGACAAAGGTGAGGGGTATTCCTGACCTCAGGGAGCTGGGGGCTCTGGAGCCCAAGAAGGTATGGGTTTCAAGGGACAGGCATGAAGCAGCATCCCCGTTCCCTGTCCTCCTGCTCAGCCTCTCCCTTCAGCAGTGGACACTGACCTCGGCACTCGTAGGAGCCTTCCATGTTAACGCAGAACTGGTCGGCTCCACAGGTGGCTTGCTCTGTCCCACACTCATCAATGTCTGTGGAGAGGACAAGGGCTGGGAGTGTCATTTTGCATGGACTAGCAGAGAAACTAAGGCAGGATTGTTAGGAGTGGACTTGCCAAGGATCATGAGTGTGGTAGGAACTGCAAGCTGACTACCAACTCTGGAGTAACTGGGAAGCTGTTCTAGCACTTCCCAGGCAGAGACTCAAGTGTCCAAGTCTGCTCTGTAGCTAGACGCAGCTCTCCGATTGACGTGGATATATTCCACCTTTACCTTAGACTTAAAACAATCGGACCCTCCTCGCTCCCTGAGTGCTGAGACATCCGTGACTCAGTATCATCCATGCAGCTAATATCTATGGTGATGGCCATGGATAGAGGGCACCTGGGTCCCTGAGCGACTCACGAGATGGAGCTTCACTGCTAACCTAGACCACTCACATCAGGACCGTGATATGGAAAAAAAAATGTATGTATATTTTTTTTTTTTTTAGTTTGAGACAGGGACTCATGTAGCTCAGGCTGGCCTGAAACTTACTATGTCCCCAAGGATGACCCTGAACTCCTGATCCTCTTGCCTCTATTACCCCAGTGCTAAATCCTATCATGGATTACCATATCTGGCTTCAAATTTTTGTCATTTTTAAAGAAACATTATCATTTGCATGCATTTATGTGTCTGCGTGTGGGTACACTCAGGCCTCAGCACACATTTGAAGATCAGAGGACACTTTGCTGGAGCTGGCTTTCTCTATTCATCGTGTATGTTCCAAGGACTGGACTCCAGTCCTTGGCAGCAAGCACCTTTAACCGCTGAGTCATCTTATTCCTGAGCACACTCTAGATTTTTGTTGTTGTTTTGTTTTTATAAGATTTGATTTGCTAGGCATGGTATTGTATGCCTTTAATTCCAGCACTCAAGAGGCAGAAGCAGGTGATCTCTTGAGTTTGAGGCCAGCCTGGTCTACAGAGCAAGTTCCAGGACATCCAGGGCTGCACGGAGAAACCATGTCTCAAAAAAACAAAAGAAAAAAAAAAACTTAGCAAAAGTTGTTCCTCATCTAAGAAACCATTCCTGACCCATCACTTCCCTGCACTGAGCTGGGTTAGGACATGGGTCTCCCATTGCATGATGGTTATTCTGTACTTCACTCCTGGCTTCCTGCCTTTCCAGCTAGGCTGAAAGTTCCATGTGAATGGGGTTGTGCTGGTATAGGCCAGGCTACGCATATAGAGAATGAAGTCCAGGCCCCTACCCGTGTTCCCCACTTACCTACACACTTAAGATGATGTAGAGCCCAGCCTTTCTTGCACTGTAGACAGTGGGATTCCTCAGGTCCTGTGCAGCGGGCACAGGGACCAAAACATGCTGGGTAGAAAGCAGACAGTATGAAGATGGGCAGGCAGATATTTCGGCTATCCCTGCTTCACACCACACCTTTTGGCTACCTACCCGAACATACCAGATGGCTGCTGTTGCGCTCGGCCTCAAAGTAGCCAAGGCCACACTGGCCACAGGCCTCGCCCCCATAGCCGGCTTGGCAGTCGCAGTGCCCGCTGCCCCCTCGAGTCCCTTCCCCTTCACACTGCCCGTAGCCACCGCAGGGCCTCTCTGTGCCCCCAGGACATGCTGTGGGCAGACATCAATCAGGTGAGATCTTATACACAGCTTTATCATCCAAGAGACTATTTTGTACTTGGTCCTAAATATTTTTGGGAAGGAAAATTAAGTTTAATATTCACATATCTTGTCATAGATTACATGGAATTTACTTAATAGCCTATTGTAAAACAACTGGGTAATCTTCATTTCTTTTTATTATTATTTACCTTCTTACTCCCCCCCCCTTTTTTTCTTTTTTGAGAGAGGGTCTCACTTACGTAGTCCTCGCTAGTCTGGAACTCACTATATGTAGACCAGGCTGGCCTCAAACTCAACATTCTTCATTCACACACACACAAACACAGTGTTTATCTGTTTGTGCTTGAGACAGATTCTTCAGTAAGTCTAGAGAATTTATTGGAATAGACTGAACATCCTCCTGCCTCAGCCTCGTATGTACTAGCACTATAGGCACGCACCGCCACATCTGATGAATCTTTTCTAAAGACTGAATTGGTCATTCCACCAAGTAACCCTTTACCTTGTTTACAGGAGAAATAGTTCTAAAAAGGCTAGGAGCCTGGCATGGTGCATGTGCTTGCAATCCCAGAACCCAAAAGGCTAAGTCAGGGGGACTGCTACAAGTACAGGGCCAGGGCCATCATGGGCTCACAGATGAAACCTTGTCACTTCAAAATAATAATAATAATAGTAATAATAATAATAATAATAATAATTTAATTAAGACAAGACTGTCCTAAGTTCAACTCTTGCCTTGGAACTGTGGAGGTGGACAGACAATAGAGGCTTTGGGGCATGTGCCTGCCCCTCCCCAAGTTCAGTCTGACCAGACATGAGAATGAAGGAGGTAGAGGTGGGGGCAACATTTATTTCGCCTGATAACACCTGATAACAGCCACACTGTTAGCTCAGGCTAACCCTGTGCTTTTTTTTTCCCCAGCCATAGATTTGCTCAGTTCAGGCTGGGAGACAGGCCTGAGCAGAGGTCCAGAGATGTCCCCTGAGTAACCTTCACTCAACACAGCTTGGCCCAGCTCCCCACTTCAGCGGTCTCTTTCCACTTCCAAAGAGGACCACGAAAGACTCACGCAGGCAGGAGGGCCCAAAAGTGCCAGTGGGGCAGCAAAGCTTCAGCGAGTCTGAGCAGAGCCACTGGAAGAGGTCTGGAGCTTCTTGCTGCCTGAGGCAGAGGCAGAATGGGGTGAAAGGAAGAGGTGCTGAGACAGCGTCGCAGTGGCTACCTCCTCCTACCTCGTACCGAACTGTATTCAGCCCAGCTTGGGCATGCATCCCAGAAACCACTTGACCAAGGCCCTTTTCCCACTTGGCAGAGAGTAAACAGGCCCAGAATGGGGGCCTGTTGCCCACAACAAGTCCTCAGATCTAGGTTTGGAAGGCTCCAAATTAGGCTGGCGGGCAACTATTTCTGGGCCAAGTAAAACCTTTATCATCAGGGCCTGCCTGTAACCCACTCCCAGGGAGGGCCCCCACACCTTGCACCTGTGAAACCATCAGCCCCCACCTCCAGGGGAGACCTGCATGCCTCTCACTTGTGAAACCACCAGGCTTCCACCAGCTCCTCACTCAGCTCCAGCAGGCGATGGCACTCGAAGTCCGACTTGCTGCACACGCCCTCCAGCACCTCCACCAGGCGGGTCTCACTGACCAGACAGGACAGGGGTAGTAGGGACATACTCTACCCCACCCACCTGCTCCTCAGGCCTCTCCACCTTCCCTCACACTGTGACAATAATAAGGAAGGGCCACGGGGTATTAATAACAGAAGGGCTACTGGCTCTGGGAACCAGACAGACCTAGGCCAGAAGCTAGGTGTGTGATTTGGGCAAGTCATTAAGCCTTCTCATTCTCCTTTCTCACCTTTGGCCCCCTCAGTTGTATCCCCCCAACCCTCCCCTCACCAAGACAGGGTTTCTCTGTTGTAACTCCAGCTGTCTTGGAACTCACTCTGTAGACCAGGCTGGCCTTCAACTCAAAAAGCTCACTTGACTCTGCCTCCCAAATGCTGGGATTAAAGGCATGTGCCACCACCACCCGGCTCCTTGGCCCCCTCAGTTTTAATCATGGTCACTATGGCACCCATGATGGTCTAGAACTCTCCTGCCTCCACATCCCACTGTGCACTGTGCACCACCATGTTGGGCAGACTTCTGTTTTTGTTTGTTTGTTTTTTGTGTTAATCTGCCAAATGAAAACAATAACACTTCTGTAGGTGAATCCTGAGTCCTCAGTTCCCACATCTGACCTGGAATAGCCACGCTGGGGAGTCAGGTCTAAAATTATGTCATGAGGCTGGGAGAGGTAGCTCAGAGGTAGAGAGAGGACCCCCACCCTTCTTGCAAATCTACCAAGCACTGGCAAGGATGTAGAGAAACCTGAACCCCTTCTGCACTGCGAGTGGGAATGCAAGATGGCGCAATCAGCTAAATGGAGCCACCGTGACTCAGCAATTCCTCTCCTGGGCACATACCCAAAAAAAAGAATGGAAAACAGGTGTCAGATACAAACATGTACACAAATGCTCACAGCTGCAATATTCATAACGGGCAAAAGGTAGACAACAACCCAACTGTCCACTAACCAATGAAAGAAAATGCAGTATGCCCATTCCATGGGACACTATTCAGCCACAGAAGGAATAAAGTAATGTGCTGCACATATCATACAATAGGATGAGCCGTGGAAACATTACGATAAGTGAAAGAAGCCAGGCACAAAAGGCTACACAATGTAGGACTCCAAAGGAAAATCCACACAGGTTTCTGCTTGATTGGAGCAGAATAGCAGCTGCCAGGAGCTTGAGGGAAGGAGACATGAGGAACAGCTGTTTAATGGGTATAAGATTTCTACTGGGGTGAAGAATATGTTTTAAAGCCAAACGTAGAGGCATCCATAGGTAATCCCAGCACTCTGGAGGCTAAGGCAGAAGATCATGAGTTAGCAGCCAGCCTAAATCATATGGGGAAACTGTGTCACAACAAAAACAAAATTAAGAGAAAGTTCTGGAAGTAGACCGTGGTAGCTACATAGCAACGAGAGTATACTAAGTATCCCTATTGGTGATTTCTTTTCTTTCTTTTCGTTTCTTGGCCATGAACTTGAACTTGCTATGTAGCTAAGTGCAACCTTAACCTCCTGCTTCCACCTCCCAAGTGCTAGAATTACAGGGTGCACCACTATTCCACTAAACCACTAATGGTTTTATTAGGATGGAACCCAGGGTCCTGTACCTGAGACAAGCCCAGGTGTGGTGGCTTACACCTGTAATCCCATCACTTGGGAAGCAGAAGCAGGAAGATCTGGAGTTCAAGGTCATCATCCTCCACTATACAGCCAACTGGAGGGCTGCCTGGTCTACATGAGAACGTATCTCAAAAACAGAATTTTTTATTATGTCAAATATGACATGGAGGCCAGGGAGATGACTCATTCAGTAAAATAACTCCTGAACATGAAGAGCTGGACCCCAGCACCCACAGAAAAGCCGTGTGGCACAGTGTCTATAACCCCAACACTGGAGGGTCAGAGTCTAGCAGAGTATCCAAGTTAGCGACCTCAGGTTCAGTGAGAGAACTTGTTTCAAAAAATAAGGTGGGGCAGCCTGGCATGGTGGCACACACCTTTAGTCCCAGCACTTGAGGCAGAGGTAGGTGGATCTCTGAGTTCATGGCCAGCCTTGATCAAGTTCCAAGACAATCAGAACTATAGAGAAACTCTGTCTCAAATAATAATAATAATATGGGGTGATGGAGAGAGTTTAGCAGTTAAGGACTAGGTTCACTTCCCAGCACCTACATAGTGGCTTATAAACACCATAACTCGAGTTTCAGGGAATCTGACACCTTCTTATGGCCTCCACAGGCACTGTGTGCGTGTAGTATCCAGACATGCATGTGGGTAACACACTCACATACATAAAATATATATATATACACACACACACACATGCACCTGCACACACACAAATATCTAACACAGAAATAAATTTAATTATATTACAATCTCAAAAAATAAAAATGATGTATTATATCATGTATTTAAAGGATCTGGCACAGTGGCATACTAGTAGAGGTAATTTAGCAAAACAAAAAAAAGAGAGGAAAGAAAGAAGAAACTGGGGACCACTAAGATGGCGCAAGAGGTAAAGGCACTTGCCACCAACTGCCACCAAGACAAAGGCTTGAGTTCCATCCCTAGGGTCCAAGTAGTGGAAAGAAAGTACTGACTCCTGAAAACTGCACATGTGTGTGTGTGTGTGCGCGCGCACACACACACACACACACACAATGAATAAATGAAAAAAAATTTAAAGAAGCCAGGTATGATGGTGTATACTTGTAATCCCAGCACTAGGGAGGCAGAGACAGCAGATCCCTGTGAGCTCAAAGCCAGTCCTGATGATATAGTGAAACCTTGTATTAAAAGTGGAAAAATATATATAATAGAATAAAACCAAAATTACAAAGAAAAAGGAAAAAGAACCCAGAAGCCATAATAAATCCAGAAGTACTCTCAGTATTTCCTCTTTCCTAAATGGGGAAACTGAGGGAAGGAGAATGGCTGGAGTGACAGAAAAACAAAAGCTTTCCTTCCTAGTGGGAATCATGGTTTAACTATTTACCACTGTGCCAAGGAAGGTGAGGAAGCCGTGGCCCCGAGAGAACAGTTAACCACAGCAGGAATAAAACCAGAAAGAACCAACAAGCCGGGGTAACTCCAGCTCTTTGCTGGCCTCTCCTTCAATGTCACTTCAAAAAGCTGGAGGGAGGGCCTTTCAAATTCCTGTTTCTAGACCTACCTCCGTGGTTCTCAACCTGTGGGTCTTGACACCTTTGGGGGTCCAACAACCCTTTTCACAGAGACTGCCCAAGACTACCTGCATTATCAGCCATTTACATTTTGATTCATAACAGAGGCAAAATTACAGTTATGAAGTAGCAATGAAAATAATTTCTTGATTGGGGGTCACCACAACTTAAGGAATTGTATTGAGGGTTGCATCATTAGGAAGGTTGAGAACCATTCTCCCTGAGCTCTGGAACGAGATGGAGGCTACCTGGTGTCCAGTGGACAGCTCATCGCAACATGTCTGGAGGCCCGGCCTGACCCCACCCCTGCCCACACCCTTCAGTCTTACTTCCTCAGAAAATGCCTGTATATTCACCCCATTGCCAGGTATCTATATTACTTCTCTCATGCCCCATCATTGTCAACTGATGATCCAAAATACAATCAAATCTCAACCAGTTCTCACTGTATCCACCATTGATACCTTGCTAGCTCTTGCTGCCTTGATTCCTGGATTGCAGGAGACCCCTCCCACACTCTCCCCACTCCCTCCATGCTGCCCTGGCTTCCTGTACTTTGTTTAAGTGTGAGTGATCTCTTCACTTAAGACAAGAGGCTAGAGGGACGGCTCAGCAGTTAAGAGCATTGGCTGCTCCTGCAGAAGATCTGGATTCAAACAACCAATATCAACATGGTGGCTCACAACAGCCTGTAACTCTAGTTCCAAGAGATCTGGTGCCCTCTTCAGGCCTCACATTCAGAACAAAATCTAAACTCCTTTCTGTAGCCTTTTGCTCAGTCTATTCTAGCCACTTTTGGAAAAACATAAGGTCAGCCCTGCTACTTCACCTGATGTGTCTGTTCAAATGGATCATCCTGAACACCTCCCACCCACCCAAGAGGTAAATACTGTTTGTTTACTAAAACACAAGTTTCATGAAGACAGGGCTTGGTTTCCTTATTAACTGCTATTCTGTAAATGTCCAGTATCTGGGGAATGAATGCTTCCCAAGAGAATCTACTCCAACCAATCAACAGAGACCAAGAGTTGGGGGTATACACCTCTCCACCACCTTCTTACCTGTCTTTGTATTTGGACAACTTCTCTTCCTCCCAGGCGGTGTTTCCACCACCAAAGTTGTCCCGGATGGTTCTCTCCAGGCCCTGGATATGGAAAAAATTAGGAATACATACTTTTTGTTTTTGTTTTTCGAAACAGGTTTTCTCTGTGTTGCCCTAGCTGTCTTAGAACTTGCTCTGTAGACCAGGCTGGCCTTGAATTCCACCTGCCTCTGCCTCCCGAATGCTGGGACTAAAGGTGTGCACTACACCCAGCCTAACATTTCAGTATTTTAAGTTATTTACCAGGAAACTGAGGAATGGTGAAGCACCTTGCTCAAAGACCATACAGTTAAAGAAAGCAACCCACTCTGGGACTAGAACCCATGCAGATTTGCATAAAGAGCTCCTTGTTCTCTGTAAATGAGCCCCTCCCTCAAGGCTATTAGTGCACCCACCTTGTTGAAGCTGTCCACCAGCGCCCGGCAGGTATGACATGGATGGGGTTCAGCTCGGGGAGAAGGATGGGGAGGAGGAGAGGGCTGGAGCCAGACAGGTCCTGGGAAGCTCAGAAACAGGCTTAGGCCCCAGAACAGGGACGGGACCAGTCCCCTTAAGGACTGTGGGGCCATCTTTTCCCAGGCTGGGTACGTGCAGACGGAGGCCATAGAGAGGGTTCGCTGGAGAAGCCAGGCTGTAAGGAGAAAAGAGAGGACTCGGTTCTGGGGTGCCTTGGGGCTGAGAGCCCCAGACCTACGTAATTACAAAAGAGGACAAATTGGGGTACTGGAGGCAGACGCGCTGGGAGGGGGAACGGAGCCTAATCTACAATTCCAGAAGAGAAATTATGTCTCCGTTACCGTAAGGGGTGGTGACCGGGATCTGGGCAAATGGGTAGGAGTCAGCCCATTGTTTTAGGATCTCTGTGAGTTATTAGGGGCCAGAATTAGAGAGAGGGGATCAGATCCCAAATATTCCGAGAGAAAGCCGGATGGGCGGTCCTGGGGGAGGAGCCCGGATCCGGATATGAAGAGAAAGGGTCAAGTTTAGAGCCTCGCTGGAAGACGAAGGCACCGTCTAGAACAAGCCAGGGAGGATCCAGACCCGGCTAGACGGTACAAGAGAAAAAAAAGTCCCCGCCCCCGCCCCGGGCCTGCGGGCCGAGTCTCCTTAACGCTACTGCCTTCGCGAAAACTACACCCTTCTCCAACGCCGCAGTCAGGAGGGCAGGGCCTCTTCACAGCCAATGAGGGATGGCCATGTGCCATTGCGTCACCCCACACTACCCAACCAGAAGCGGCGCCTTGGCTGCACCTGTCCGGGCTTTAAAGGGCCTCGGGGTTGAAGACTCTGCTAGTGGTTCCGGAGGACAGACACACCAGGACTTTACTGTTAAGAAAACTGCGCTGTCTTTATTCGAGTGCAGGGCAGGGTCCGAGGTCCCAGGCCTCCCCACAGCCCGGGGCTCCCGAGCGCGGAGTGCAACTGTCCAGGGCGGACCGCAGGGCCTGGGCTACTTGCTCCGTCCTGTCCGCGGGCCGCCCCGGGCGTGGGGCGCAGCCTCCCTGCAGGGCGCCCAGGAAGTCCCGCAGCTGCGAGGGTAGGGAGAAGAGCGGCGCGGCGCGGAACGGGGCGGGCACGGCGTCGGGGTGCAGCAGCCCGTCGAAGTAGACCCCAACGTAGCGGCCGGCCGCCCGGCCTTGCAAGAAGTCGGGCAGCACACAGCTGAGCCAGGCGGCCAGGGCGTCCTGCGGCCCGGGCTCCACCGTCCGATGCTGGAGCCACTGCTGGCACTGCGCCACGGCCGCGGGCGAGAAGAGCAGGACCACCACGCCGTCCTCCTGCAGGGTCCGGCGTCGCTGCCCGTGGAACCAGGCCAGGGGCCCGTACGCGCTCAGCTCGCGGCGGCTCCACAGGTCCACGGTCACGCGCAGTGGCAGCTGGCTCAACGCTGACGCCAGCGCGCCCACAAGATGCTCGTAGCCCGCCTCGTCGGCGGAGTGGAGGAGCAAGGCTGCGCGGGCCTGGGGGGCCGCTGCCCGGGAGAGCACAGCGAGGGCAAAGCCGGTGAGGGTGCGCCAGGGCCCGCCTTCTCCTCCCTTCACTAGAGCACGGAGTAACCCTTGGGGACTCCCCTGGGAAACTGGGACAGGGAAGCGCTCACCTTTCTTGCGATCCTTTTTTAGAAGGAGGAAAAAGAAAAGTGCTGCGGCCGAGAGTAGGAAGACTAGCCACATCAGGACCCAGCGCCTGTGGATGTCTGGGATAGACAGGAAAGAACGGGTTAGTAACCTTAAGTCTTTCACTCCGTTTCACGGAGGAGGAAAATTGAGGTCTACAAACGTCCACCTTTCTACCTTCAGACCATTCACTATGAGAAGCCATCAAGATCTGTTTAAAATAGTTTTATTCTAACCCTTGAGGAAGCTGGTGTTGCTGAGAATATTAAATCCCACTTCCCGACTGGGCCGCCCATCTTCTTCCCAAGATCTGACAGTTTAGAAACTCAGAAATGTACTCTACAGTCTTAAAAATTCAGCTTGACTCCCTTAACCTACCTTAGTCTTCATAGTGTGGCTGGGACCTTTCCCCTGAACTTTTCATCCCACCCCGACCAGGTCCCCACTCTGCTAATTCACTCCACTGAACCCTTTGTGCTGCTCAGTGCCTCCATAGCTCCCACTATTCTGAGATCACACTCATGGCTCATTCTTACTGGATGTGCTTGGCTAAATCGTTTTAGACTTCTGTTGGTGGGAGTAGGTTCTATCTTGGTAATACTAGGATCCCTGAAAATTCATTCCCCTCTTCTTCCATGTCACAGAGCCTGTGTGGAGGAGTCAGTTCATGTGGGTCCCAGGGAACTCAAGTTGTCATATTTGGTGGCAAGCGCCTTTACTGGCTGAACTGTCTTCCTGCCCCTCCTTTGGTTTTTGAATGCATAAAGGAATGCCCCTGTGATCTATTTGAGCCAGGCAAAGCATCACATGTGTTGCCTCAGCGCGGTGGTCCCTGTCAGAGATAGCTCCTGGCATATGGGAAGGGCAGTTCCTGTCATACTCACACTTGTCCATGGGGCAGGCCCATAGTGCTCCCAGGGCATCGTCATTCCACAGCTGTAAGGCACAACCAGAGTCCACACTCAGTGGTCAACACCTAATAATTTCTGGCCAGCTTGTTCAGATTCCTAGCCTCAGCTATTGCATGCTTCCCTGCCCAGACAAGCTCCTGTAAGCGCGGCTCTGCTTTTGCTCAAACTGTGCCTGAGCTTACCTCCTCTGTGTCAAAATGGGGCCTTGGAAGAGAGGCTTCCTTGTAACTGTTTATAGAACCTAACACTTATAGGGCATGTACATTGTTTAACTGGTCTCCAGTTGGAAATGAGCACCTGAGGAACAGGAACTATGTGCTCCTACCTTTTACCTATCCAGGGCTAGACATAAAGCAAGCAGAGACAAGTAAGCTAGTGCTGGATTTAAGTACCTTGCCTGTAGGTACTTACTAAGGTAAGTTCTGTCACCAACTCACCTGCACACACTGGTGTGACCGGAAGTCTTGCAGCAACTGCTCTCCAAGGTGAGCAGCTCTCTGCCAAGTCAAGGGAAGGGGGGCACGTAAGGTGCTGCAGTGGAGTTAGGAGACTCGAGAAGCCACTGAGAAAGGCCCCCAGGTAGACAGACAAAAAGACACACACACACACACACACACACACACACACACACACTCCTGGCCCCTTCCCAGAGAGCAGTACCAGGCCTGACAGAGCACGGAGAAGTGGGATGGGGTGAGAAAACCAGGCCATGGTTGAGATGGAACTGGAAAGCTCTGGAGGAAGGTTCCCTGGTCCTCACCGTGGAGGCGTTGCTGGGCAGTGGTGTACAGCCACTGGGTTCCAAGGCACACACTGATGTGTTGTTTAGGTTGGTTCTCATTTCCACCAACAGCATATCATCCTTGAAGGGCCCCAAGGAGTCTGGGAGGAGTGAGAGGCCACTGTAGTAAGACCCAGTCTCGGCAGCTGCCACTGGCCTTCCTCCCCTGCCTGGACCCCAGGAGCTAGCTACTTCAGGGTTCACCCCATTGCAAAAGCCCCACTCACCAGCCCACAAGCACTCTTGGAGCCGTACCTTCTCCCAGCTGCTCACCTGCTTGGAAGGGACCAGAGTTAGCACTAGGAAAAGCAAGAGCCAGGGCCAGAAATTCCAAAAGGGAGGGTGCAGGCAAGAAGAAGCCTGGACTCTAGACCTGAGTTTAGGCAGATCTTGGTTCAGGCTGCAGGAGGAGTCATCCATCTTTCTCAGGCCAGGCCTTGTGAGGACACCTATGCTAATGGAGCTTCCAACCTTATGGCTCCTTCTGTTTTAAGTAAGCTCTTAAAGCATCTGTTCCCTCTTTATCTAACACCTCAAAAAGGAGATTCATTCTCACCCCTACCCGGTCACCCACTGAAAATCACAACCTCCATCCTTCCCCATTCCTTCGCCTTTTACCATAGCATTTGATTAGCTACAGCATTTAACATGTTTAGCTATAGCATATTGCTCACCTTCCTGCATTAGAAATGGGTTCTGTGATGATAGGAACATTTGTTGGTTTTGTTCTCAGAGTGGCTAGATATTCAATAAATTGGTTTTGTTTTGTTTCAAAAGGGTCTTATTCTGTAGGCTAGGCTGGTCTGGTACTCACTACATAACTCAGGCCAGGGTGGCCCAGCACATCCTCCTGCCTCAACCTAAGTGCTAGGAATACAGGCATGAGCCACCATGCCCACCTAAATCTGAAATGAATCCTTTTATTTTTTAATGTAAACATTATTTTCTTTTTTGTTACTAATGTGTCTGTGTGTGATGTGTGTTTGAGTACACTGGGAAGCTGTAGCTTGGGGAGGAGAAGCGGTGCAAGTCCCACCCTCAGTCCAACGCTTTGGATTCTGACCTGAACACAGAGGTTGGGGTGGCCTTTCACCAGTGGGAACTCTTGAGGCTTCTATGGAAGGCAGGAAATGAGTGAGGTCATGAAGGGAGATCCTGGGGTCCCACTTGCTTCTTCCTGGGTCTGCCTTTGACCTCACTTACATTCACAGTGACATTCTCCTGGAGCATTGGTGGCACAAGTGGCTGGCAGGGGCCCTGCTCTGCTGCCTGCCAGCACAGTGCCACTGTGGCCAGCAGGGAGCATGGTGAATCTAGCTGCCATCTCCCTGAGGACAGCAGCTGCAGCTTGACTATGTGCCAAAGGTTCTGGTGTGCTCGGGGATCTGCAGCAGAAGACCAGGGTTACTGAACACAAAGCATCCACCCTCCCATGCTGCTCCTTGCCTTGGGAGATTGACTCACCTTCCCGGAAGGGGCAGAAGCTGGTCCTAACAGAGTCTGGCTCCAGGGGCCATACCTGGGGGAAAAAAAAGAGGCTCTGCTGGGTCAATTCAACCCAGCCAACCACCCGTGTCAGACCCGGGCCATATTCACTGAAGTGGGTTTCACAAGCACTCACCAGGTTTCTTATCTCTTACAGAGTTCTAGAGATGGGAATATGGATTCTCCCAGCAAACACTGCGATGTGCACTTAGAACATCTTCTCCCAACTTTTGGGAGGTTGTTTCTGTTCGTTTTTCTATTTTTGAGACAAAGTCTCACTAGATAGCCTTGCCTGTCCTGGAACTCACAGAGATCCACCTGCCTCTGCCTTCTGAGTGCTGGGATTAAAGGCACGCACCATCACATCTGGCATTTCACACAATTCTTAATGAGTGCCTACTATATGTCTTAGCAGTATGGTACATACAAGAGTCTTATATTATTAACCTTGATTCATTTCAAAACCATTTTGTGAATACTATGTATCAATACTGTGCTAGGTTTGTTTTTTTCTTTTTGAGACAGGGTTTCTCCGTGTAGTCCTGGCTGTCCTGGAACTCACTCTGTAGACTAGACTGGCCTCAAACTCAGAGATCTGCCTGCTTCTGCCTCCCAGTGCCGGGATTAAAGTGCACCACCACTGTCCAGCATCTGTGCTAGGTTTTAAAGGGCACCTACTATGTGCTTAGCCTTACGCTGTGAGAAAATATATCGATTTATTCATCAAATGTTTGAAAGCACCTACTGAGTGGTGAGCATTGGACCCAGTGATGCAGACAGTTAAATCATAGGAAGCATTTTCTAAATATCTGCCATGTATCTTACCATTGTTTGGCAGTGGGGATTTGTTCATTTATCTGCCCAGTTAATCCCAGGGCTCTGGCAAAGTTACTGTACTTGAATAAGATATGCTTTGCAGGGCTGGAGAGATGGTTCAGTGGTTAAGAGCACTGACTGTTCTTCCAGAGAACTCTGGTTCAATTCCCAGCACCCACATGGCAGCTCACAACTGCCTGTAACTCCTGTTCCAGGGAATCCAACACCATCACAAACATACATGAAAGCAAAATGCCAATGTACATAAAACAAAAATAAAATATTATAAAAAAGATACGCTTTTCTTGTCTTCAAGGAAGTCACAGACTCATAGTAAGGATAAAACATGTAAATGTTAGTCATTCAGCCACTTCCAAATATTCACTGAGCATCTTACGTATACAAAAATAAGTTAGAACCCCAAATGTTAAAGGAAATCACACATGAACAAGAAAATCCAGAAAGACAAGAGGGATTTGGAACTAGGAAAAGCCAAGATACCAGAGAAGCTTTGGGAAAGAGGTGATGTGGGCTGGGAAGATTTGGTTACATGGAAGAGGTGGTGAGAACCGCCTAAGCAGAGGCAGGCTGGATGAGTCTTGGTCAGCAGCTCCACTGGATGTAACAAACTTCTCATAAAGGAAAACTTGGGGCAAAGTCTGCTGGGAAAAGATCAGTTGAGGGAAGACTAGGGAGCTCAGAATGCCAGAGAGTAAGGGGTGGAGGTTATTGACGGCCTAAAGAAGAGATTATAGAAGCCAGAAAGGACCTGCAGGTGGAGAGGAAGGAGGAAGAATGAGGGCACTAATGCCAGAGGTCAAGAGAATGGGACTCAGTGACTAACCTGATATGCAGTCAGAGGGAGTGGCTGCAGTCGACATATTTAGCCTAGATGTGGCACCCTTCTTTATAGCAGCCCTGTACAGTTTATCCAGATTACAGACAGATAGGCAGCAGGCTCAGAAAGGTAGTGGCTTGCCCAAGGTTATACAGCCAATAAATGGGAAAAAGCTCATTTAAGTACATAGCGCGTGGCCTACCCTTCACAGAAACACAAAGTGGGAAGTAGAAGAGGGAAGGCTTCAAGGAAGAGGTGACATCTGAGTGAGCCATGAGCCATAAGGAACAGTCCTGTGGATAAAGTACCAGGAGGAGTATTCTGGACACATAAGCAGAAGACACAGGACAGCAAGAGTAAAGGGACAGCCAGCCACCCAAAGGGGCTGTGGTCTCTCTCTACCTCAGCGTATGGAGAACAGTGACCCCAGAAGATTGGAGGCCATCCTCTGGACTTCCCTAGCCCCCTTCTCCCATGAGCAATTGGATTGTGCCCCTACCTGAATGCAGAGGCAGGGAACCAGGTCTGTGTGGTTTAAAGTAATGGTCTTCGGTCCAGTCTGTGGGATGAGTGGATGGAAGTGAGTTAAAATAAGGAAGGGGAAGTGGAGAAGCCCCCAGGGGACCAGGCAGACCGATCCTCCCCCTGCCAAGGGCCTCTGCCTTGGGTGTGTCCCCTTTGACACTTAGCACACAGGCTTAGCAGGGCGCCAGCACAGGGTGAGTATGGACCCAGAGAAGCCTCACCAGGTTTTGATACCTCCGGGTTTTGAGAGGACCCTGGGCCTCATGCCAGTACAGTAAGAGGCCAAAGTCCCGCTCCTCAGAGACATCTAGCACCAGGTGAACATTGTCACCGTCTGCAGACACATTGAGCCAGGGCAGGGCTAGTGGGAAAAGCAGAGAGAAAGGGAAGTTAAGACTCCCCTGGTCCCTTCTGCACAGCCACTTCTCGGCCATACTCACCAACTGTCCCGTCAGAGATTCTGTCAAACCCTCAGAGGACAGACTGTCTCCTCAGACTTTGCCCACAATCACAAGCCCAGAGCTAAGCCCATATGTCCAGCTTGCAACTCGGGATAGCACTTCTTCCTCTGAAGCCAGTAAAGTCCTGCTGCCTCCTTAAAGCAAATCACTGTCCCTAGACTCCACCTATGCCCCCATAGTAAATCCGGTAAAAGCTAGAGTCTATTCAACAGCTTGTAAGACCCTAACCAGCATACTTGCTGAGATCTCTCTAACTTTATCTATTAGTGCCTGTGTCTTGATTTCTATGCTGCAGACACATGAGGTTCCTTCATATTCCTTAAGCTCACGTCACCTTGCTCCTGCCCCAGGGCCTTTGCACAGGCTGTTCTCTCCCTATGGAACTCTGTCTCTCAAATACAGGGCGCCTCCTTCACTACAGCGTGGCCATCTCACTATTGGAACTCCTTCCATCCCTCTCTCGTGGATTTTCTCCATAACTCTAGTCACCATCTAACTTACTGTATACTTTACATTTCCACAGGTTTGTTGGATCTTCCCTCAATCCCTCCCTAACCCCAACTCCCAGCTCATTAAGGACAGGAAGTTTTATCAGATTTGCTTATCGACTTATTTCCAGTCTTTAACTATGTCTGGTGCAGAGTAATTCCTCAGTCAATATTTGTTGAAACAGGAAAGCAATCACCGTTGAGTGACGAGATGAGATGCCTGATGTGTGTCTGTTTTAGGAGCGCTGGTGCCTAGTGATCTTTATGGAGTGCCAAAGAGGAAGGCCAAAAAGGAAATGGGGTTGAAAAGAAGAGGAGGAGATCTAATAATTTAAAAACTGCAACAAAATTTATACCTTCACCTCCTGTTGCAGAAGTCTCCACACATGTAAACACTAAAACAACTGAGCCAGGTGTGGAACATACACCTGCAACCCCAGCTACTTAGGAAGCTGAAGCAGGAGGATTGCAAGTTCAAGACCAGTGTGGACAATTTACAAGATCCTGTCAAGACAAAAACAACAAAACGAAACAAAAACAACTCACACAACCACTTAACTGAACTAGACACTAAAACCAATGTACTTTTCTGAACACGATGGCACACACTTGGGAGGCAGATGGATCTGTGTGGATATGAGATCAACCTAGTCTTTAGAATGAGTTCTAGGCCAGGAAGAGCTACATAGTGAGACCCTGGTCTCAAAAAAAAAAAAAAGTCATTGCACTCATAACTTTTTTTGTGTATCTTATATATGATGACAAATTTTCCTTAAAAGAAAATACAAAACAAAAGTAACTTCAAAGCTGGGCAGTCGTGGTGCACGCCTTTAATCCCAACTCTCAGGAGGCAGAGGCAGGCAGATCTCTGTGAGTTTGAAAACAGCCTGGGTCTACAAAGTGAGTTCCAGGACAGCCAGAGTTACAACAGAGAAACCCTGCCTCAGGAAATTAAAAAAAAAAAAAAAAAAGTAACATCAAAATCTTGACTTTCCAGAGGACCTGGATTCAATTCCCAGCACTCACATGGCAGTTCACAACTGTCTGTAACTCCACCTCCAGGGCATCTGACACCCTCACACAGACACACATGCAGGCAAAACACCAATGCAAATAAAATAAAAACAAATAAATCATTTATAAAAAATCTTGACTTTCTTGGTCCCTATTTCAGGTTTAATATCATTTCCACTTTGATCTATAAAGAAAGGCACTATAATCTTGACAGTGCTCTGGGCTGTTAGATGTTCCCTGTGTTAATGAACACTTGTTATAAGAAAAAGATTCATCCTTACATTTCTGATGCCTGGCATAGATGAAGTAACTATTGCAGTTCATGTGGAATGGGTGAATGAATGAATGAATGATCAAACACGCCCTGTGACTTCTGGAACTTGGCATCCCAGAGTTGAAGTCAACCCCAGTGTCTGTCGTTGCATGAGCTCCAGCCCCTGCTCCTCCCTCCACCAGTCCACTGTCCCTGGCCCCTACCCCAGCAGCTCTGGATGCTGTCCTGGACTTCGAGACCCCTGCAGTCTGGGGAAAGATCACAGAAAAACCTCCAGTGGGGCTAGAGATCAAGAAAGAAGGGAGGTAATCCAACCTGTGGGGAGATACTGAGAGGGGCTGCCTGTTCCCCAGAGACCACCCACATTTACATGGGGCACAGGATACCTATCCCAGGGGCTAGAAGCACAAGGAACTGACTAAGGAGGGTACAGGCTCAGATACCTGCCTGAAAATGATGGGACTAGGAAGAGAGGCATGACCAGAGGGACTGCAGACTAGGGGACCAGGGCTTTGGGACCACTTACCAGGCAGCTGCTGTGTGAGGTTCAGTTCTTTCTGGTACCTGGGCTGTGTGTAGGACCAGATTCGCACCTCAGCCCCAAGACCAGCCTCGAAACAATCAAATACTGCAGAGCCCTATGAGGAGATGGAGGTGGAGGGCTGGAGATGGAGGGCTCAGAATCCAGGCCAAAAACTTGGGTTCCTTTGGGTGGATCACTCTGCACCCATTGGCCCTATTCCCAGCCAATGACTGCATTTATACTATCTACCTTGAAATCTATCAGTAAAGTTTCCTTCTTTTGAACAGATCCCCAGTTCTAAAGCAAATATCTTCTGTAGCTGTATTGGCAGGCCTGGGATTAACCAGGCTGTCTGACTTGCTGCTTACACCTGCTGTCATGGACCACTTGGCCAGAGGGAAGCTGATTAGATACTCCAATGCAAGCATGGAGCACTCCTATATGCACACCTCAATGGTGTTCATGACTGCATTGTGAAGTAAACTACGCAGATTGAAAAAAAGTAATGTGTGTGTGTTTGCATGTGCCATGGTACACATGTGGAGGTCAGAGGACAACTTGTGGGAGTTAGTTCTCTCCATGTGGGTCCCCACATGAATTGAACTCAGGCTGCCAGGCTTGAGGCGAGTGCTTTTACTCACTAAGCCATCTTGCTAGTTCCCCAATTTTCCCAGTCCACAATTTTCAAGCTAGGGACTAGGGGCTGCAATAGTTTGAGTGATTCTATCCCATTAGAGTTAGACCTTCCCACCGTGCTGGGACTGGTAGGAGTCCCAACGCCCCGTCCGGGTGCACACACCATGGTCTAGCATGATTCTTTTCTTAGTTCAAGAATCCAGTGAATGAAACCCACCAACCACACCATTCTGTACCTCAGTTTCTCCAGCTAGAAATTAGGGTAATAATGCATAGCTTATGAGAGTTTTCAAAATTACAAAGGAAATGGAAATTAAATTAATTTACTAATATTCATCATTGCTGGGCATTACATGAAGTGTCTTACAGATGCCAAGTTATTTAATTTGCTCAATAGTCAAAGAAGCTATGACTTGTTTTTTTACTCTGTGTGTGTGTGCGTGTATGTGTGTTTTGCTGGGAACCAAACCCAGAGCCTTGAGCATGTTAGACAAGAGTTCTACCACTGAGCTATCTTCCCAGCTCTTCATTCTTATTTTAGAAGTCATCAAACGCTTTAGAGGACACTTCACGAAGGACTTTGTAAGTCATCGGGGTATACAAAGTAAAGCTGTAATGAACAGCAAGCAAAGTAGCATGTGCCTGTCCTAGCACTGAGGAGGCTGAGGCAGAGGGTTTCGGCCTAGACTATACAACAAGATTCAGTCTCATAAAACGAGGGTTGAGGATGCAGCCCAGCAGTAGACTGTTGCTTAACATTTAAAAAGCCTTGGCTCCATCCCAGCGTGCATATAAACCAACAACAAAAACACAAGCACCGGGCTGCCTAGATGCTCTCAGGAGACAAACTGCTTGCCACCAAGCCTGACAACCCGAGTTCAATCTCCAGGATCCCTATGATGAAAAGAGAAAACTTACTCTTACAAGTTGTTCTCTGCCCTCCATACAACCAGGACACACACACACACACACATATGCAAGTTATATACACACACATATATACATACATGCATATGTGTATACACACACATATATATATGACAAATGTAATTTAGAAATATAAATACTACTACCACCACACATATGCACACACAAATCCCCAGTTATAAACCGTGACATATGAGAATGACCAAAATATGAAATGTAAAATGCCAAGTGTTGGCAAAGATGGAAGCAACTGGAAGCTCTATATGCTGCTGGTGAGAGTGTGAAATAAAACTGTTCCAGACAACAGCTTAGTGACTTCTCGCCATGTGAGGCAGGAGTGTTCTTACCATTGCTTTATAGACAGAAAAACCGCCACAAAAGGCTGAGAGGACTCACTGCTCAGATCAGACACAAGATTTAAGGAAACAGTGCATGAGATCATTTTAGGATCCTGTATCAGAAGGTGGCTATCCTCATCAGGAGGAGTACTTCACATACCACAGACTGGCCAGGCTGCACCAGGATAGCAGGCACTTGTACCTCCAGCAGGGCACAGCGGGTGGTGGGGTAGGCCTGGAAGGAGAGCACCACCTGGGCCTGAAGAGAGGCTGTAGGCAATGAACACAGGTCAGCCAGGCCATGGGCCATGGGAAAGACCCTGAAAAGAAGCAGTTGGGCCAGCTAGCTCCTCACCGTTCCTAGGCTCCTGGAGTTCTGGGTCAAACTCTTCCCAGTGCCCTGCAAGGAATGAGAGCAAAGCCCAAGTCAAGCACCTGCTCTGGGCTGCTCTTACATTCCCTCTCAGAAATGCCATGCCTGGTAAGCAGAGGCCTGGGGAGAGCAGGCTGGTCTAGGGGTACCTGGGCCAGCATCTTAAACATTGCAGCTGTCCAGAGTCTGCAATCCTTATGCCTTCCCCAGATACTCTCATGTTAGCACCCACAGTCACGAGATTCTTCACTCACCATACACAGCCAAGTGCACAACCACACGGACGCAGAGGGCACAGTCGGTCTCCTGTGGACACCTCAGCACCAGCTCAGTCTGCAGGCGCTCGGGCACTAGCACAGGGCCTGGGGCAGACTGGATGCTTCCAGGGAGGCAGAGCACGTCACCATCTGGGTGTGAAGGGTGGGGTGGGAGTTGAAGCTGTTCAGAACCTGATTTGGTTTCACCAACACCTCCAGAGGGCAGGGGAGCTTAGCCTTTCCCAGCTGAAGGTGGACAGTAGCTTTCCCTTCAGCTAGCCTGAAAGTTCTCTTTTAAAGTAGCAGTACTTACCCCAGAGGTGGCAGGACAGACCCTGGGAAGGAAGAAAAAGTCAGTTTGCATGTCCGAATCTAAGCTCCTTTCCTTGCTTGGCAACCGCTATGCCCTGCCTACCTCCTTCTGGGGTTCCCTATCCATTTTGTCCCCTTTCCATCTTCTCTTCCCCCATCAGCACCAGACAGACCTGACAGGGTAGTTCTGACAGAGGCAGTGACAGGAGCCAGATTAGGGCTTTGATGAGGCACAAACTGAACTCTGAGTCTCCCCCCCAAACTCCCACAGTCCCAGACTCACCAGAGAGCAGCGTGCAGTGTCATGAGATTCCACAAGCTTTTCCAGAGAAACAACCACAGGGCTTCGGCCCAGTGCCAAGGAGAGCAGGAACCAGGACACAGGCATCTTCCAGGTGCTAGTTAGCACCCAGGCCTGAGACCCCGTCCTGCCCCCCCCAGAGGGGGGCAGACACTCCACCTCTGTTGCCACTCAATCCTGTTTCCCTGGGAGAGAGCAAGGGCTAGAATTCCTCTCCAGCCATGCTTTCCCACTCCAGTGAGCCGACTCTGGGCCCAGTTTCAGCTAGAGTGCTTTCGGTTTGGTTCCCAGCAGGCAGTGACTGTTCCCGCCCCGCCCTGTCCTGTCCCTCCCACTACTCCAGGCTTAGGAGCCAGCAGCTTTGGACTGGGGTGGTGGCCTCTCCTCCTCCTCCTTGGCTGACACCTGACTGGGAGGAGCCCTGGGAAGGCAGCACAGCTGGAGTCAAGCTTACCCTTACAACTCTTACCCTGGATCTCACCAAAGGCAAAGGCTTTGATTGAGAAGACTCGAGTCTTGTGGCATGGGGGTGTGGGGGGGGTGTTTCTGCTTCTTGTATGACCCAGGCCCACCTGGTCCCCTCTTACTAGATTCTTAGGGTTCCTCATACACTTTCCTGGACCTCAGTGTCAGTGACTCTAGTGAAATAGGAGCTCTGAAGACAGTGAGCTGGTGCCAAAGGGCACCAGGAGGTAGCCTTCTCCCCACTACCTGGCCTAGGTTCAAGGGTGATGGAGGGGCAGGTAGGCCCTGGGAGACTCAGAGCTCAACAGAGGTTCTGGGACTGGAGTGGGGATGGGCACGTTGCCTGGCTGAACTTCAGTTTTTCCTTTGCTGTTGGAAGAATGGCAGCAAAGAGAGGATCCAGAAGGTACTGGGTCCTCCTTCCCTTTCACAGGCAACACTTGTAGGAATGAGGTCACAGATGACAGTGTGCGTGAAGAGGACTTAGACTGGTGAGCTGACCTAGATCAAGTCTGGGGCAGGCTTCCTGACAGGCCCAGGCACCCAATAGCAGCACACTGTGTTCCTGAATTTATCTACTATGTTCATTTTTACACATCTTTCTGGATGAAAGAAAACCCTCTCTCTCACCAATTGTGGTGGCTCAAGCCTTTAATCCCCCAGCACTTGGAAGGGAGAAGCAGAGGCAGGTAGATCTCTCTTTGTTCCAGGCCATTCAGGGGCTACACAGTGAGACTCTGTCTCAAACAAACAAACAAAAACAAAATAAGACAAACAAAGTCAAACTACTTCTAGATAGGACTTCCCTTTGGGAAAAGAGGACCTACCCCTGGCTTACAAAGGGATTTTCTCTCAACTCTGCTGAGCAGAACCCCCTTGACAGATCCTGCTTCCCAACCCTGCCCAGCTCTCCAGCCTGGACTAGAATACATGATGCAGATGGCTGTCTAATTGCAGTTTCAAAAAGAAATGGAAAAATCGCTCCTCCTCCTCATAAAGGGCCGAAGAACCCAACTTTCCCCCAGCGACTCAGGGGGAAGCTGAACAAGTATGGGACCTGGGGTGAATCTAACAGTTTTGCGGGGTAAGAAGTACCCAAAGTGTACAAGTTCGAGGCCTCATTCTGGAGTTCCAGCAGTTGCCCCACAGACTGTGGCTACAGACAACTAGAATTATGGGGAATAATGGTTGAGACTTGGTAATCAACTTTGGCGGCCTCAAGTTCCAGCTGCTGACACAGCTCCAGGCGGCCTTGCAAGCACCGCTTAGTCCCAAGGTGACTCCAGTTGGTGGCTAGAGTGGCAGGCCCAGCATCTAACGCCCGCAGCAGGCGTGGTAGGTCACGAAGCAGGCGGTAGCGTGGCAGAGAGCGCAGCGGCGGGGGGATGTCGCCTTTGGCACAGAGGCGACTGAAGTGGGCAAGCAGCAGCCTGCGCGGGGCAGCACAGAGCAGGGTGCGAAGGGACGCGGCGTGCGGGTCGCTGCTGCAGGCCGGGCTAGGGCCCAAACCGTTCCACAGCAGCAACACCGTCCCCTCCTCCCGGGCCACGCGCTCCCGGGCCGCCCAGAGCCATGGCAGGGGTCCAATGCGTGCTACGTGAGTCCCCTCCCACAGGTCCACGATCACGTCACGCCCGCCGCCCAGCGCAGTCCGCAGCAGTTCGGCCAACGCTCCCACCAGGCGCCTCTGTGCTTCTGAGTTCGCTGCGTGCAGGAGTAAAACTGGCCGAGTTTGGTACGGGCCTGGAGACCAGAACAACGACTGAAGAGGGTGGGGGCCAGGAGACAGACAGCCCAGCCTTCCCCTTGGGTCCGCTGGCCTACACTCTAGTGCGCCCTGCACCCTGTGTCCCTTATAACCTGCACCCACAGCCCTTTGCCCTGTCTTAACCATTCCTGCCCACTAGGGGGCCTAAGGCTGGCCATCCTGTGTTTGGCCCTTCCTTGGTCGAGAGATGCTGAACATCTGAATCTCCCGTTACCCTTGGTGAGCTTACCTAGCAGTAGGCGCCGGCAGAGGAGGACCAGAACTATGCCCAGTAAAGTGGCGAGGCCCAGCAGTGCCAGGGTCAAGAGCCCCAGGTGTCTATGGGAGACTGACCAAGCAGGGTGAGGGCCAGCCATCTCTTCAGCACCCAAGCTCCCTGACTCCCCTCACCCAAGAACTCACCATCAGGACACAAAACATGCTTCCAGGCAAACTGGACATCTGATCTCCACACCTGAAGGCACAAGGCCCCACTTATGTGAGCTAGATAGAATACCCTTTCCTCCCAGGCTGGGGAATTTCTCTAGTTTTGTGTCTGGTACAATCCCTGGCCTGACACAAAACAGGCCAAGGTGGCAAATGCCAGTGGGACCCCAGCAGCTCCACAGTTGGCCTGAGCTGGAGAGCACCGACCAGCTGAAATGCTCACCCCCCCACTGAATGCTGAACCTTTCACCACCCTCATTGTGGACATACAGTACCAGGTTTTCTCTTTTTTTATGGGAAGGCAAAATATGTGGTTTTTTTTGTTTTGTTTTTAAGATAATATATAACTAGTGACCACTGATTCAGATTTAAAAGACTTGGCCAAAACAAACACACTTACGACTATGTGCTAGGGCATCAGTGAGGAGTGAGGGTAGGATTTCTTACCAAGATGCAATTCCCCGGCCTCAAGAAGGGAATGATGAGGTCTAAAGTCACTGGGACTGAGCCATCTGGGTCTGTAGGGACAGAGTAGAATGGTTTTCCCCATTCAGGCAAATCTGATAAGAGTCTTACTCACCTCTATCCTACCTAAAGGGACTAGTGCCACCTCTAGAAGACTTCCCCAGCCACACCAACCACCACTGATCTTCCCCAGATAATAACTGCTGCAGCTGAGCTAATGTAATGCGTGCACACACGCGCACGCACACACACACACACAAAGTGCTGCCCTGAGGAAGAAGGTGGGCACAGCCATTGCCCGTGTCCTGAAGCACCTGTGCATCTCTTCACTCTCTTATACAACTGAGGAGGCATCCTGTCCCCTGGGAGGAGTGAGCCCTGGAGGCTGGAGGCCTAGGTTCAGGCTTGACTACTGCCTTTCTAGTTCCCAGGTTTGTGACCTTTTCTAGGGCTTGGATGATATCTCCTCCCTCCCCAGCCTCAGATTCTTTATTTGCATGTGGGAGACAATAATCTTTAGTGGGTTACTGGGAGCATCGAATAGGAATATGCATATGGATGCCTTTAATAAATTTATACACATACACACACACACACACACACACACACACATACACACATATGTTAGAAGCTGGCTAAGAAAAGGATAAAGCCTGTACTGTGTGCTTCTCTTACACCTCCTAATGGATAATACGGGGTGGGCACAGAGTAGGCACTTGAGAAATGTGTACTAAACCGAAAAGAACTGATTGCTGTCTGTCTACAGATGAGATGCGGATCCTCTCTGTGTCCTACACATTAGTTATGGGGTTGACCAGTCATATCTACACTTTAGTAATGTCACCTACCTTCTACTCTGTACCCCTCACCTGCCTGACTCCACTCTTGAGGCAACTGTTAAGCCGATAGATACTCCCAGATCTTAAGTGTTTGCTCCTCCCTGTCTCTTTGGAAACCCATAGGACTCAAAGCAGTAATCCAACTGCAAGGGAGCTTTTGAGGGAGAACTATAGAGAGCACATCATATCTGGTCAGCTTAGTGTTGTGGTTTTGCAAGTATATCTGATTGTGGTTTTAAAATCAGATACACAGAACAAAGTCAGCTAGTCAACCCGTTCTTAGTCCACATGGTAGAGTTACACCAGTGAGCCTTCAGCTTCTAGGGATCTCTTGAGACTTGGTGAGCTTCTGTACTAGTGCCTTGTAGAGGAAGGAGACCTGGGGGGACAGTTGGGCAGGAGCAGCATCAATATCCAATGCAGAGTTGAGGAAAAACTCAGTAAGTGCATTCTCTCTGCATACATAGGACCTGAGATCAAATCCCAAGCATCTGCATTAAAAAGGAGGAGGAGGAGAGGAGAAGGAGGAGGAGGAGGAGGAGGAAAGAGACAGGCAGTGATGGCACACACCTTTAATCCCAGCACTTGGGAGGCAGAGGCAGGCGGATCTATGGGTTTGTGGCCACCTTGGTCTACAGAGTGAGTTCCAGAACAGCCAGGGCTACACACAGAGAAACCCTGTCTCAAAAGAAGAAGGCTCTAAGTTCAGTGAGAGACCCTGTCTCTTATACGGTGTGTAAATAATATCAGTTTTTCTTTTAAAGGGGTGTGGGTGTGGCTGTTTACTGCAGTTTGAGTCTGAGCTCTCAAAGGCTGCTGTTATTCTTTCTCACTGGCAACTTGACTCCGCCCCTCTGTTCCAGCTGCTAGATTTCTAACTTGCAACATTTTAAAACATCAGTTAGCTCATAGGGTTAGGAAGAAAAAGGAAAGGGAAGGGAAGGGAAGGGAAGGGAGGAGAAGGGAAGGGAGGGGAGGGGAGGGGAGGGGAGGGGAGGGGAGGGAAGGGAAGGGAAGGGAAACCTTTACAGCCCTTTTCTGGCTGTCTTAATCTAAGTCTGAGGAACTGAACTAACTCTAACCCACTCTGGCTCAGCTTCTCCCAACACGACAATTACTGAGAAAGATCTAAATTGTAACTTTTTAAAAACCCCAGTTAGTCCATTTTATCTGAGACTTATTTCTGCCTGCTTCCGTATCAGCCTTATTTCTGCCTGCTTTTCCTACCATCAGCTTTCATGCTCTCTCTTTCCCTGACCTGCAGAAACTGTGCTGCAACTCTGTCATTCCAACTGTCAGTTTCTCTCTTATATACCTCCCTCCAGGCTGTTCCCAGAAGTCCAAGCAGCATGCAGCCACAAGGGGAGGGGCTTTTCCTTGGCAAAGCTTCACTCTATAACAGTGGGAATTGATATAGGATGTCTGGCCTCTTCCTTCACACCCATAGGTGTGCACACCTACATATACATATTCGTACAACACACACACACATACACACACACACACACACACACACACACACACACTCAGGGCAGCGGCTTCCATGGGCTAGAGATTAGCTGAAGGTGGTAACACCAGAGCTGGACGTTAATTTCTGTAAACTGAGGAATTGGAAGGCTTATGAATTTTCTCATGAAGGATCCCACAGAGGACCAGCTGACCCAAAGCTGATCAAGTAAAGAATCTTGATGATAGGATGACTGCTGTCTTGCCTCCACCCACCCAGAGTCAGCCTCAATGGAGTAAAAGGGAGGTTGGGGATATGCATTGGCCAAGAGAACCTGGTGGGAACCAAACCCTAGCTAGGCCACACCTGGCTGATGCTGTACACAGGAGGCATCACAGTATCTGGCCCCAAGCCTGGGTTACTCCAGGCAGCACTGAAGGTAGCATATATCCTCGAGGAAAAGTGAAGGGTGAGTTGTTGGGCCTGGGTATACATGCTCACGGTCCAAGATGGAAGAGACCCTGTTTGTGAGAGGAGATCAGAGTTGGGTTGAGCTCGATCTTGAGGTCATGGGTAAGGGAGGGTGAGATGTGGAAGAAGGAGGATTTCTTATTGACTCACCACTCTGGAGGGGACATTCAACATGGCTGCTGTTTTCAAAAGAAAACTGAGAAACACAGGAATGGCAAGTCAGCAAGCTTCTGTCCCATCTCTCCTCCTGCTGCCAGCCCCTGCCCATGGTTGTACCTTAAAGCAGAGCTGGGGATGTAAGTCCACATTCTCCAGGACATACCACTGTTGGGGAGAGGGGAGTTAGTCAGGGAGAAGGACTCTGGGCCCCGACCCTGCCCACCTCAGTCTGGGAGGGAGGAGGCTGTCCTTACTCCTTCTGACTCCTGTGCTGTGGCGTTGGGGAGGGTTTCACAGGGCATGAGTGGATCCTGCTGCTGGCAGAGGGAGGCCTCCAGCTTCAGTGGGCAGCGGAGTGTCAGAGCCATGACCATCTGGCTGTGCTGGCTGTAGTCAGTGAAGTGTACCGACTTCCAGAAATCCGAGCCATCTGTGCAGGTGGCAGGTCCAAGGATGAGGCAACAGCCCAGCTGTACTCCATCCCCTCACCCCCACCCCAGGGCACCAGGAGAAAATGCCAAGGTACCAGCATAATTCCTGGCTTCACAGGTCCTCAGCGGGTGAACACTTCTCCGCCCACCCCCCCTTTCTTGTCTTTACTTTTCAATCCCTTGAACACCCTTTGCTGCACCCCATAGTCAAAAATCTATGCAGGCTTCTCTCTGAATCTGAATGCCTTCTCCCTGTACTCTTGGTTCTAAATGCTGGCCATTTCCTGAGCTCAGCTCAGGAGCTGGCTCCTCGAGATCCTCTCTGCTCACAACAGTGTCCATGGGCTTCACCTTTCCTGAATTGGCACCCCCCAGACAGCCCTTGATTGATAACCCTGCCTATGTACATAGACCTCACGTTTCTTGTATCCAAGTGTCCTTTCTCTCTCTCAGTGCTGCGCGTATAGCACTCCAGTCAGCGCCAGCCACTTTTCCATGAAATATTTCATTCAAGCTTCATAAAAAGTTTGCCGATGAGGCAGGGCAAATCTCATGCTTTTACACATGAAGGAAGGGGTCGGGGCTCTCGGGATAATCCACGGCGGAGCTGGGAAGTGGGTCTGGGTCTCTAGCTGGTCCTTTCTCCCTAGTGGTCACACTGCTCCCTAAGTGATCCTCTTCATAGCGTTCAGCACTCAGGGAGCTCATCTGCAGGCTGATGGCTAGACACTGTGGCCCTTTCCCCCAACTCCAGAGAAAATGTGCTTATGCCATCTGGGGTCTTACTCTATCACACACATACACACTACACAGAGAGAGGGGGGGGCAAGAAGATAGAGATAGAAAGAGAGAGAGATTATGAATGTACATTAGGATTAATATAAACAACACTCACAGGCTTCAGGCCAGCTCTGGAAGGGACACTTTTTGCGCCTCACAGTGTCCTCTTGCAGGTAGGAGGCCTGGGAGACAGGGAAGGATAGAGAGAGTCAAGGAGACAGCTGTTTGAACATCATTCATTATGGCTCTAGCTTACTGTAATGGAGCAGCTTGAGCTGGCAGGACACTAAACAAGAACAATGTGGAGTATGGGCAAGGGCTAGGGTTCCAGAGCATGGGCGAGAGCAGCAAATAAGGGGCTGACTTGTCCTGTCTCAAAAAGAGAACTATTCCCAGCAATAGAAATCCTGAGGGCCACATCCCTCCATTTTCGGCTTCTCCAACCTCCACTCTGGGCTTCTCAGGGTACCCTATGTTGACTCCTAATTCTGGACTTCCTGAGAGTCCTCCTGTTGTCTTCCTTGGCAGTTTCTTATATCCCTAGGTCTGACACCTACACCCTTCTTTTAGTACCCCTCTGCCCCCTAAAGATGTCCAAAAATATCTTTATATTCAGACTTACAAAGAGAGATGGAGGACTTCAGTGGAAGGCTAGAAAGGGCAGACTTTGGGAGGGTATGCAACCTTGACTCTCGAGAACACACAGTGATGATGGCTGTTTATTTTGTGACCGTAAGATGAAGCCAAATCTGGACCAGGGAGGACAGCATCCAGGCAGGGCTGAGGCATAACCACCCAGGACCCTTCTATCTCTGAACCTGTGTGGCTAATAGCCAAGCCAGCACCAGTTTTCTAAGTGTCCCAGTAGCCTGGTCCTTTTGGAGTCTCTCTTTAGTGCTGTAGGCTTGCTCTCTCACCAGATTATCTCTCTGTTCTTCCCTAGCCTTTTGTAAGTTGACTTACTGGAGATGCGGTTGGACAAGGAGTCATGGTTAACCCACATTTCCCTGTGCTCACCTCTATGCACATGCAGGGCAGAAGGAATTCGTAAGGCAGGTCTGCAAAGTGACCCCCAGACACAATTTTCTGTTGATAAAACCACAAAAGAAGAGAAAAAGAGACATCTAAGGAAAAGCATGGCCACTAGGGGACAAGGCAGGAGGAAGCTGGGACCTTGGACAATGTATCCTATTTTTCTACTTATGAAACTTATTTATCCCTCTCGTAGCATCTTGGTCTATACTCTGGCCATTGGCTTGAGGCACTCTATGAGGAGCAGGGGTAGGGAACTGGAGTTCCAGTTGTATGCTATGAGGGGTGTTAGAAGCTTCAACTCTACTAAAGGCTAGAATCACCATGAACTTAGGAGGCGTGGCCATTGCAGACATGAAGAGAGCTAAGGGAATCCAGAGTATGGCATCAGTCTCTGTGTGTGATGATACCCAGGCATGTACAATGGCATCTGTGATGGGTGGAGGTTGGGGTGGGCTGCTAGGACCTGGGCTTAGAGACTGGCAGATGTCATTTTCTGAGAACTAGACAGAGGGTGTGTGAGGGGAGCGTACTAGGACACATGTGACCATTTTGTCAAATTATCAGGGAGAACAGCCTCTTGAGGAAATAACAAAGCTTTTGTTGTTTTTCTTAAGTACTCCAAGCTGACCTCAGACTCATTATTATCCAAGAATGATCTTGACCTTCTTATCATCCTGCTTCTTTCTACCTGTTACATTTGTACAGTCCTGGAGATCAACCATGCTAGGCAAGCACTACTGGCCTGTATCCCCGGCCCTAGCAAAGGTCTCTTAGTTCGACCTGAATCACACCAAGGGTCCTCTCCCTGGGAGTACATACTGTACTTATTTCTTTCTGGTCTTTCCTCTCAAGTAACATAGCCCACCACCTTTTCTGTCTAATCCAAAAAAGTCTAATGCTACATACCTCTTTTTATAAAGAAATTTTGGAAATCACTTTCCCGGTCACTCTCCCCCATTTGCTCAGGAATTGTGTGATCTGTCTCTTCACAGGGCATGGCACTGCATACCTGGGTATCGAAGGGACTGCTCATGTCTTCACATTCCAGTGCCCACTGGTAACAAAGACGCACACTAGCCTCTGGGCCTGGAGGAACAGTTACCCGAATAGCCCGTGCCTCAGACAGCAAGTCAAAGGAGAACTCAGGTCCTAGGGAGAGGGAAGACTTGGTAACCCCGGCACAGATAAGGCTGAAGTCATCAGCTGCCACTCATCATGCCTACCTCCTTGCCTTTGTGAGCCTGCTCTAGGGAGATGTTCTACTCCTTCTGTGTCTGGAGGCTGGGTCCTTTTGGAGCGTAGCCCTCTGTGGGAGATAGCTGGGAAGGGGTTGGAAATGTGATGGCCTTCCAGAGACAGGGAGCAGCCGCCTAGCAGCTTCCTCTGCAAGCAGAGAACAAAGTCATGTTAAGTCAGGAATCAGGAAGTCTGCCTTCTATTTCTGCCTTTGGAACCTGAGAGACAACAGACAAGTTGTTCAAGTTCTTTTGGCCTCAGTTTCCTTTACTGTGTAACCTCCACGTCTTCAAGCCCTCTCTTGTAGCTGAAGAACAATGTAAGGGGCAAGAAAGAAAGGCCATAGGGTGGATGTAAATGGCAGGGTACCTGAGAGGATGTTGGTGTGCTGTGCCTCCAATAGAATTCAAACTTTCGAGGACTTTTGGATTTCTGCGCCAAGAGAGGGAACCAGCCCCACTGAAGGCCTGTAGGAGGGAGACACACTTCTTACCTGGGCATTCATGGCTCCTTCCTACCCAGAGATGCAACCCAATGTTGGGTAGAAAATCATTATAAATCAAAGACAGCAATGGTGTCGACCTTCTGTGGTGGCAAAAAAAAATATGATTCAGTAAAAAAGAATAAAGCCCCTTCAAGGCTCAGAGAACATCATAGAAGAGAGGGCAGAAAGAATATACGAGGCAGACGAAGGGGAGGAGTGGTAGACATGGCATGGCGGTTGTGCTTATAAATCCGCTGCAGCTGTGGTTACCAGCGCAAGATCCGCACAAGGCCAACAAGATCAGTCAGTATTCCAACAAATAGGCACACTCACTGACCCGACTCAGTTCCATAACAAGCAGAGCAAGGCATGGCTTTACACTTGCACTGAGAAGCAAAGACAGGCAGATCTCTTCATTTTGAGGCTAGCTTTGCCTACTTTGCAAGTTCCAGGTGTGCCAGGACTAGACAGTGAGCCTCTGTCTCAAAAAGTGGGGAAAGGGGCTAGAAAAATGGATCAGCAGCTCAGAGCACTTGCTGTTCTTAGAGGACCCAGAATTGGTTCCCAGCACCCACATGGTGGCTCACAGCCATCTATAACTCCAGTGCCAGGGGGACCTGATGCTTCTATGGGCACTACATATGTGTAGTACACATATATACATGCAGGCAAAACACTCACACACATAAAAATCTTTTTAAAAAAGAAGACATGGATGGGGGGACAGTGATGCACTGATTAAGGTAGATTGTATGCACGTATGGGACTGTCAAATAATAAATAAAAGATATTTTAAATATTTTTATGTTTAGGTTTATTTATTGTATTTTATGTGTATGAGTTTTTGTGTGTGCACGATGTGCATTCCTGTGCCCGCTGAGGTCAGAAGAAGGCATTGGATTCCCTGGGACTAGAGTTACAGATAATTGTGAGCCACCATGTGGGTGCTAGGAATCAAACCAGATCCTCTGGAGGAGTAACAGTGTTCTTAACAATTGAGCCATTTCTCCAGCCCAACAGAAAGCGCGCACGCACACACACACACACACACACACACACACACACACACACACACACACACATCTCCCGCAAAGGCAGGAGGACACTGCAGCATGATATCTAATGGTCAAAAAATTTAAACTAACTCTTTGTGATTTAATTATGAACATGTGTGGGTATGTTTGTATAGGTATACACGAATGAGCGCAGCTGCTGGAAGGGGTCAGAAACATCAGTTTCCCCGGAGTTGAGTTACAGCCAGTTGTAAGCTGCCTGACACGGGTGCTGGAAATCGAACTCGGGTCCTCTGCAAGAGCATCTAGTGCTCTTACCCTGAGCCATCTCTCCACCCCCATTATAACTGCTAGTTTTTAAGTGTATGCTCTGTGTGTGCCAACGGAGGCAATGAAATAAGCAGAGTAAGAAGATCCTGCTTTGCAGACTGAAAGTAACAGTAGTCCATAGTAACAAGTCCATAGAACACACAACTTTTAGGGATTGGTACCAGATGAAAAGATGGCACCTCCACAAAGACACAGTTGTCCCGTGAGTGTCTGTCATAATTTGCTATTTTAGGATGTGCTAAGTTCCTGTAGAGGTTAACCAGACAAAAATTTGTTCCAGTATGGCAAGTGACACTTGTGTCAACCTAGGTAGTGGCTCTTCAACTGTCCTGAACTCACACTTAACTGAGAATGGCTCGAAAGCTGCTTCTCCTACCTGGAGGACGAGACACCAGACGCAAGCACAGACAGTAGGGGCACTGCCAAGGCTTTGTGGCGTGGAGGGTAGGGCAGGGAGTTTGAGCAGAACTTCCTGTGTAAGATAGAAAGGAAAGTCGGCACAGTGACACATGGCTGTAAGCCCATTGCTTGGGAGGCTGAGACAGGAGGGTTAAAAGATAGAGGCTCTGGAATTACATAGTGAGACCTGTCTCAAGAAAAAAACCAAAAAGATAAACAAGAAAAAATGGTAGGGTCTAAGGAGGTCCCTCCTACTGTAATGCCCAGGATTCTGGAACCCCTTTGGCTTTCAAAGGGAGGGGAGTCCCTCCCTTTGACCAGGAGTCCAAGACTGATGTCAAAACAAGGAGTCTTTATTCTGCAGAGTAAACCAGCATGCTGGGGTCAGGCACCAAGTGGAATGGCCGACCCTGAACAAAGACTGCTGGCCTTTTTATAGACAGTGAGAGGGGCTTTTAACATAGGTGAGGTAGCCTGGTTTCTAATTGGGGACAGAAATGCAGTTTACAAATGTTCAGTTTTGATTAGCTCATGCTCAAGGGGCTAACTGTCTGCATTCTTAAGCTATATCTGGTTAGTCATCAAGTCAAGACATTTGGTTTATGCCCCTAAGCCATCTGGCCAGATAAGGTAGGGGCCCCTCCTACCCTGCTTCTTTTCTCAGATTGGTTGCCCTCAGAGTTTGGGTCCTTTTTCTGGTTATCTAGGCCCCATTTGGCAGGTATATCCTAGCTCCTGTTAGTCTGCCATTTGGTTCAGGGAAGGGACTTTTGCAGTTTTTCCTAGGAACCAGGGTTGGGGTGGGTCCCTTTTGAATCCTAAGGGCCTATAGCTCTTCCATGTTGGAAACCCTTTCCCTCAGAAAGACTTGTCCAAGTCTAACACTACCTCCTCCAAACTGGATTTAAGGCTGGGCTCTGATACATGTTGTGAAAGTTATTGGACCCAGGTACCAGACTGCTCATCCATCAAGTAGGTTGTCATAAGGACCAAGTAGCATGATGCCTGAGAGAAAGCTTAGTAAAGTAGAATGTACCAAAATGTATGAAAGATTATTATTCCTGATGGAGTGAAAGAGCCCGTTTGTATGGAGTGCCTGGAGTTTAGCCAGGTCCCTCCTTTTATCCTCCGCATTGACTGGAAGCAACACTCTCTTCATCCCATAATCACTTTTCCTCCAATTCTGTGCTCAAAAGCCAAGGGTCAGATGGGAGAGTGAAGGATGCTGCCTGAGTGCTCATAGAGACTGAGGGAGAGCAACAGTACAAATCTAGAGTATTCCTGGGCTTTCTCATTCATACTAGACTACTCCCCAGGTTGGGACCCAAAATTGCCATGGACAGCTCACTGGGACCTGGTACACAGGGGAGCATGGGGAAGAGAAGCAGGACAGGAAATAGGACTCACCAGTGAATCTCTTATCCTGAAGGTACAGGTCCCAGCAGGGAAAAGAAAGGAGAGAGGCTCATTAGAAGGGACTCCCATTAGGTGCATTCTCCCTGAACTCTTTGCATCAAATCATCCAGTTCTGAGACCCACAGCTCCCTGTCCACTACAGCTGTTTTCTCAGCTCCACCCTGACAAGGACCTTAGCACAGCAGGACCTTATCAATTCCTTCCAGACCACATAGAGGAAACACTGAGGCTGCCATTGGAGCACAGGGATTCCAGGGGTAGGAAAGGACAGGCAGGAGATGGGGGGTGGGGGCTCTACTCTGTACCAAGCAAGTGCTGTGTCTCCTCCCCGCACCCCCCCCACACCTAGCAGCAAGACCTTACCATGTGGGAGGTCAGTACACAGCAGCTGGTCCGGTCTGGCAGGTAGGGGCAATCAACCTCAGCAGACACAGTGGGGCTGATGGGCAGTAGGAGAGGCAGGAACAAGGCTGCCAGTCTGGGGTTCCCCATGAGCTTCTGCAGGATCAGGGCACAGAAACCATGTCTTTGTTGTCTGCAGGAGGGCAGCAGGGCCTGGCCCTGGAGCTGTGAAGGAACACACAGTACCAGCAAGCGATCTCACCTAGCCCTGCCCTGGCTCCACCCTGCCCTGAAGCTCCTCCTCTATCCTAACCAGCAGGATCGGTGGCATTCCTTCTTCTGAGCCAGGTCCCTGAGGAAAGCTTGTTTGGTAGAAAGCCTTACTGCCCTCACTTCAAAGACAAGGGGTTCTTGGTGTGATGGAGTTAACAGGAAAGGGACCAGCACCCTGTTAGGGAGGTACACCCCTTTCTTAACCCTTCCTACTCCTCAAACACTGCAGATCTGACAAGCCGAGCAGCACACTCTAGAACTTGGATCTGCCGTAGACAGTTACACACATCCTTTACTTCCAGAATTAACAGCTATTCTGCACTTGTCCACACTGAGTGCTGAGAGGTGAGTGCTGCATTTAAAGTCGGACCAAAATGAGGAAACATTATATAACACACATAAGCCTCCTGTGTCCTCCATATGCACTCTGGCTCCCCACCTGGCTGGCTTCCAACTAAAACTCAGCTCTCTGTGCCCACTAGCCTTTTCCAACTCTTCCTGACTCCAGGCCAAAGTGGTTTCCAGCTTCAAGGGCCAACTAAATAACATGGCTTATTCAGCTGACAGCTGAGCTCTGGAGCAGAGGGAGCAGCCCCACACACTGACCTGGTTTCCTGTGGTTTCCTGTGCAGGAAAAAGGCTGACAGGGCTCCAGGCTTTGTGGGGACCCTCCCCATCATCTCACAGCTTCCTCTCACTCATGGAGCTCTTGAGCTGCTTTAGCCTCACCTCGGCAACACCCACGATGGAAGGAAACTTTGGAGCATGTCCACTGGGCCAATGATGTTAATACTGTTATCGTCTCTCTTTTTAAAATTATTTTTCTAAAAACGTGTGCATGCATGCATGTGTGGGTGTGTTGTAAGCATGAGTGGGCAGGTGCACTTGCCCATGCAGGATCATGTGGAGGCCAGAGGCTGACACCAGGGGTATCTTCCTGATTGGTCTCTACCTTGCTTTGAAACAGGACCTCTCACTGATCTGGGGCTTGTTGTTTTGGCTAGGCAGCTGGGCCAGAAAGCCCCTAGGATCCACCTGTCCCCTCCACTCAATGCTGGAGCCACAGGTATATTCTGCCATGGCCTGTTCTTATGTAGGTGCTGGTGGTCAGAACTCAGGTCTTCATTCTTATGCAGCAAGCATTTACACACCGACTCATCTCCCCAGTCATTTCTTACTATTATTAAGAGAGGGTCTTGTGTATCCTAGGTTGGTCTCACATTCTCTATGTCGCTCAAGGATGTCCTTAAACTCCTGAACCTCTGCTTACCAAGTGCTGAGATGACCAGGAACCACTACATCCAGCTTCTTCAGTGCTGGACACTGAATCCAGGATTTCTTATTAGGCAAGCACTTCTACCAGTGAAGCTCTATCCCAGCGCCAACACTCTGTCCCTCTGGACCACTCTTCCGTAGCATGACCACAGCCTTCTTTTGGCAATTCCTAAATCTTTTGGCCCACATCTGAAGTCCCCAATCTACCTTTTACTCTAAAAGTATCCTCTTGCTTCTCCACTCATTAAAATTTAAAGACTTGTGGGGAAGGTAGCAAGATGAAAAGAGAAGCAAAGGTACTTGTCACCAAGCTTAACAAACTGGGTTTGAACCCCAGGATCTGCATAGAAGGGAACCAACTCCTGTGAGTTGTTCTCTGACCTATCAATGCATGCCATGGCATGCAAACAGAAAAATATAATTTTAAAAACTTTATTTACTAGGGTCTGGGGGATGTAGCTTCATTGGTAAAATGCTTGACTAGCATGTACTGGAGTCTTTGATTTGCTCTTCAGGGAGATGAAACAGTTCAGGGTCGGCCTCAGCTACACAGAGAGTTCTCACTCAGCCATGTATACAGGAAACCCTATCTAAAAGAAGAAAAAGAAAGAAAGGAAGGAACAGGAAAAGAGAGGAAGAAAGAGAAAGAAAGAAAGAAAGAAAGAAAGAAAGAAAGAAAGAAAGAAAGAAAGAAAGAAAGAAAGAAAGCAAGCTAGCTAAACACTAGCAGAGTTAATTTTTTAAAAAGAATTTATTTATGTATATGAGCATTTTGCCTGCATGTACATGTGGGCATTGTGTGTGTACCTGGTTCCTGGAGAGGTCAGAAGAGGGCGTCAGATTCCTTGGAATTGGAGTTATGGATTGTGAGTCACCATGTAAATGCTAGAATAGAGCCCTTGTTCTCTGCAAAAGCAGGTGCTCTTACCCACAGAGCCAAACGCCAGAGAGTGACTCAGGCCTGTAATCCCAGGTACTTGAGAAGCTAAGGAAAGGGATCACAAATTCAACAAATTCAATGCTTGCCTGATCCAGAATGAGTTAAAGACCAGCCTGGGCAACTTAAGGAGATATTATCTCAAAGTGTGTGTGGTGTGTGTGTGAACAATTATAGCAAGGGAGTATGCATTTCTGGAGTTGGAGAAAGGAGGGTGGAGGGTGGGAAATGCTATAATTATAATTTCAAAAGATAAGATTACTATATAAAAAAAATTTTTGTTTTCCTTTGAAGACAGGGTTTCTCTGTGTAGCCCTGGCTGTCCTGGAACCTCTGTAGACCAGGCTGGCCTCAAACTCAGAGATCTACCTGCCTCTGTCTCCTGTGTGCTGGGTTTAAAGGTGTGTGCCACCCAGGCTAAGCAGTATTTTTAAAAGGAAGTAAAGAGAGGACTGGGATAAACTCAGTGGCAGAGCACTTGCTTAGAGTATGCAAGGCCCTGGATTCAATCCTAGTGCTTAAAAAAAGAGAGACAGTGCCTAGCAATGTCTGTCAGGAAGCAGCTGTTCCACGGCTGAATGAGCATCAATTATGATGCATTTCATCTAAGTGGCTAATCTGCTTCCGGTTCACAAAGTGGCAGAAATATCTGATCCCTTTAAACACCTTGTGAGGCAGATAAGTGAGAATTATTTGTTTAATTTCATAAGGAAACAGAATGGAAAGTGATTTGGTCAAGGTCAAAGTCTGTAGCCCAGGAAGCTGCACTTATTCTGGGCCTTCCCAACCCATTGTCATCCTGTAGTCTCTCTGCATCACCTTCCTCTCTGACAGTGTTGCCTGCACAGCCAATCTCTGCAGTCAAGTCAGTGAGATCCAGAGAGCTGAAAGCTGGTCTAGGCAGACTAAACACAGTGTCAAGAGCTTTCCTCCAATTCCACCTCAGAGAGGTTCCTACACACATGAAAGGTTCCTACACACATTATGATTAGGATTGTTTTGCCTGCATGTATGTGCATCCTGTATGTACCTGGTGCCTAGAGAGATCAGAAAGAGGCACTGGATTGCCTGAAACTAGAGTTACAGATAGCTGTGAGCCACTATGGGTGCTAGGAATCAAACCCAGGTCCTCTGCAAGAGAAACAAGTGCTCTCTCTTATCCACTGAGCCATCCTGGCATGTGAGCCCGATCCTACAACTCCCGTATCTTCAGATATGACTCTCAAGATGAAAATCTTTGGTTAGTTGCTTCCTGATGGTGGCTAAAGTATGATAGAAGAGGCAGAAAAGAAATGGAGTCAATAAAGAAATAAAGATAAAAGAGAAGGGAGGAGAGAGGGAGAGGGTGAGAAGTAGATGGCAAAAGAAGAACCCCATAGAAAAAGAATTAGGAAGGCCAGGCGAGGCGATGCACACCTTTAATCTCGGCACTCTAGAGGCAGGGGCAGGAAGAGCTCTGTGAGTTGGAGTTAGAGGCCAGCCTGGTCTACAGGGCAGCTAGAGCTACATAGTGAGACCTTGTCAAACAAACAAACAAACAATAAATAGACAAAGCAAAAAGTGGGAAAAGGAAGTCTGCAGTTTATTGTCTTGCTGGTTTATATACTCGGTGTGGTTAGAGCCTGTTCCAAAATTGGAAGGGGTAAGATCAATATTCACTACACTACCTGGCTCTGGATCATGTCCATTGCTCCCTTTAGCTTGTATTTTTAGCATCACAACCCTTGAGGTCAGGCTAATGACCAGTTCTTGAAAGGGAACATTCAGGAAGATTATGAGACTTGTCCAAAAACACACACAGCAAAAAAAGTAGAGCGGCAGAACACCACACCATGCCTTCTGTTTCTCTGTCAGACACATTATGGGGAGCCCAAGGGTTTCTGGATCCCACCTTGTACAGAAAGGCTGCGGTTTAGCAGTGTGATAAGCTGGTGAAGTAGATATATAAGGAAAGAAATCAGAAAGTGAAGTGTGGTGGTATAAGCTTGTAATCCCAGAACTTGGGAGATGTTAGTAGGAGGATCAGATCAAGTCATTCTTGGCTACATAGTGAGTTTGAGACTAGCCTGGGTTTTCATGAGACTATGGGAAGGTGGGGTAGGGGAGGGAGGGTGCAAGCTAGCAGATCAGGAAAGAACAAAGAAAAGGAAAGGGGTCTATCTCATCATGGCGAGTGATGGGTGGGCATAGTTCTAGGAGAGAGGAGACTGGCAACTGCCAATAGGGAGAGTAAGACTGGCCTCTGACAGCCAGTCCACAGTAACCTCTGGACAGTCCTTGAGTAGCAGATACAGGATCTTCCTGTAATGGCCAATTCCTAAGGTCTGCTGACTCTGTACCCACTGTCAGCACACCTTGAGCATACCTGTCAGGATAGTGTGAACCAAGAATGTGAAGTATCCCTTATGCTCAACCTCCAGCATTGAGAAATCATTCTTAGCTGGGCATGGTGATGTATACCTACATAGCATTTGAGAGACTGAGGCAGGAAGATTCTGTAAAGAGACCCTGTCAGAAGGAAGGAGGAGCCCGGTGGTGGTGGCACAAGCCTTTAATCCCAGCACTTGGGAGACAGAGGCAGGCAGATCTCTGTGAGCTGGAGGCCAGTCTACTCTACAGAGTGAGTTCCAGGTCAGTCAGAGTTACAACGGAGAAACCCTGTCTTGAAAAAACCAAACCAAATTAAATAAAATAATAATAAGAGCAAAGTGAAAACAGACAGATTTAAGTTGTTTTCATATAAGCAGTATCTAAATGATTAATAAAGGAACATTAAAAATAGAAAAGGTTTGTTTTTATTGGTTGGTGCTAGGAAATCAAACCTAGGTTCTTGGTGCATGCTAGCACCCTAGCACTGAGAAACCTCTTAAGTAGAGAAAGAGAGTTCATCAGTGGGTCCACAAGAGGCTCACTAGCAGTGTGCGCAGGACTGAGAGATAGTGATGGGGGACTTGTGATCCCGACCCTCTGGAAACCTTGGAAAACACAAAGGCAACAAGGACTTTCAGCTTGAGAGGAGGAGGATGAGCCACAGCTGTGCTCATGTCAACTCAGAACCTGGAAACAGGAACCTGGAAACAGCTATGGGCTTGAGGCAGAACAGGAAGTTATCTTTGAAGTGATCAGTAGGAGCTGGGTGTGGTGGCATACACCTTGAGTGCCAGGACAGCCGGGGGTATACAGAGAAACCCTGCCTCAAAAACAAAAACAAAAAAGAAAAGAAAAAAAATGAAAGGATCAGTAGGATATCTGGAAGAAGAGGCTCTGAAGACCATATAAACAACTAATTTCCAGAACAAAAGAATGGCAAGTTTAGAGGCCAGATCTTCGCATCATCTAGGCACAATGAAGTCCACTGCAAAGAGATACACACCTTCCCTGCCCTAAGTATTTACTGTAAGACTTGTAGATGTGACTGTTGACTTTGTCTCGGTTGCAGATCTCACAATTAGATGTTCACTGCATATTTCCCCAAGCCTGGAAGCTCCTTGTTTTCCCAGGCGTGGCAGTTTTGGAGGTGGAGGAAGCTCTAGCTGGGGCTACTGGAAAGCAGTCAGGTCCCCGGTGGTATGCCCTTAGCGGCAATACTGGGAACTCACCTTTTCCTTTCTCTGGCTCCCGGGAGGTTTGCAGCTTCTTTTGCACATGCCCTGAACAAGCAGGCCAAGAAATCAAAACAGGAAAAAAACAAAACAAAACCCCAAATCCCTTTCCTCTTACTTTGCCTCAGGTTATTTGGCAGTTAGTGAAAAACTAATACAGTCCCTACAAACAGATACTTAAAAATTCAACAGCTTTAGATACATAAAGGACTAATAAACATAAATGACCAAATGAAAAAACATAACCAGAGCCAGATGGACTGCTTTACAGGTGGAGATTAAATGTCTGGCCCATAGTAGTTATTTCCTTCCTTCTTTTTTTTGGTTTTTTGAGACAGGGTTTTTTTGTGTAGTCCTGGCTCTGTATACCAGGCTGACCTTGAGATCCACTTGCGTCTGCCTCCTAAGTGCTGGAATTAAAGGCATGAGCCACCACTGCCAGGCTCTTTCCTTAAAAAAAAAAGGGGGGGTAATCGCTGAGTGTGGTAGCACACACCTTTAATCCCTGTCCGTGGCAGACAAAGGCAGGAGGAGCTCTGTGAGCTTGGCCCAGTCTGGTCTACATAGTGAGTTCCAGGACAGCCAGGAGTACACTGAGAGACCATGTCTTAAAAACAAAACCAAATCCTTATTCTCTGTTTTGCCTGCATGTTTTAGTACCTCATGCCTGCCCAGTGCCTCCAGAGGCCAGAAGAGGGCACCAAATCCCTAAAACAGTAATTACAAATGGTTTTGAGCCACCATGTAAGAGCTATGAACTGAACCTGGGTCCTCTATAAAAGCAGCCAGTGCCCCTAACTCCAGAGCTCCCCCCCCCAGAGTAGTTCTCACCAAAGAGCTAGAAGGCTACAGCTGATTTAGATTCCCCAGACTGTCTCTCCTCCACTGCCAGTCCCATGTTCCTCAGGAAACATCTATTCTTTTCAAAATGTCTAATGCCTCTCAAGCAATACAACTTTTGAAATGCAATCAAATCTCAAACTCAAGGCACAGGGCATACAAGACAGTCTTTCTTAACTTTATTGAGGTTCTTTTTAATTAAAATGGTTTGCAGTAAACACAACAGCCTGTAATGGGAGCAACTTCCCAAATGTTGCCTGCCCCATGATCTGCAAAATGAAGTAGAATTTCACGTACTGATTTATCTCAGGTCTCTTTGAGTACTGGTGGGGAAGAGGTGATAAATGGAAGCAGGGAGAATGACTGACCAAAAAAAGGCAACGATAAGGCTCAGTCTGGGGAAACCACGCCCTGGGGACCTCAACGTCAATCAGTTGAAGTATCCCGCAGCCACTGGTTACCCAGGATGGCTAGTCAAGAACAAATTAAATAATTCGGCTTTGCCACCTCAGCAGATGCTAACAAAGCACTCCAGGCCAAAATCTGAGCCAGTGTGCATTAGGTGCCAACATCACAGATGTCACAGCCTACGGAGATTCTGAACGGCTCCCTTCGTGCTGCTCAAAGGGTTCACGCCTGAGCAGTCCATCAGGCAGGCTTCATTTTCGTTTCTTCTCCTGTGTGCTGGTGAACCAAGAGTCTAAGAGTTTCTTGCTGTAGTACAGTTGCCAGGCGTGAACTTGGACTGCCAGCACCAGCACCAGATACATGACAGAGACAGCAGAAAAACCAAACAGGAAGCGGTAGGCCTTGCCATAGCGGTAGAGTTGCTGTGCTGCAGGGAACATCTCCATGCTGCCATAAATGAGGGGAGCTATGGAGAAGAGCCCCATGCTGATCATGGAGAGCACCAGGTAGCTGATGTTGTTTCGAGGGAAGGAGAGAAGGCCCAAGAGAGACGGCACAATGCTCAACAAATATGGATATTCCCACTGATAGGGCATGGCCACCTGATCATGTGACAAGAGCCTCAGGTGTCCCACGCTCATCTTGGCAACCAACAGCAGCCATATGACCAGATGCAGGTAGATCAGCTTCTTGATTTCATACTTGAGCGTCACGCTGTAAGGCAGAGCACAGGGAAAACCAATTTTCATTCAAATTGCTCTGGCCACCAACTATAGTCCAAGCAAGTGTACTGGACACATGGATACAATTTTAATGACATAGCCTCTGACAGAGGCTGGGCATAAGGTACAGAGGAGAAAGGTAACTAGAAGATGAAGCGGAAAGCGCAAGTAAATACATTTAAGCCCCAGGTATCCCCGCGAGGTACAATGCAGTAGGAGATGGGATGCCAGAGAGGCTATCCAGAGGAGAGAGCTGTTTCAGTTGAGGTTCTGAGATGAGTGGAGATGGGCATTCTATACAGAGGCAAAAACGTGAAATCACGCAGGCACAAAGCCATAAGCATTTATGTATTTGTGTCTCCAGAACACATGGAAGAGGTAGTAACATAGTTTCAAAGACTATGAATGAGTAGACCTCAAGACTGAAGAACAGGGGCTGGAGAGATGGCTCAGCGGTTAAGAACACTGGCTGCTCTTTCAGAGGATGTGTTTCACTTCCCAGCATCCACATGGCAGCTCACAACTGTCTGTAACTTCAGTTCCGGGCATCCAACACCCTCACGTACATACATACAGGCGAAACAACAGAAAAAATAAAATAAAATAAAAAAGTCCCTCTAAAAAAAGGTCTGAAGAACACTTGCAGCACCTGGGAGGCTGAAGCAGGAGGATCCCAAATTGGAGGTCGGCCTGGATCACATGGACACTATCTCACTGAGCCCTGACTACTATCACAGAAACAAAGGCCAGTCGGGAAAGGTCTAGCAACAAGGAACAGAGCTCAGGCTCTCCATCTTTCTCCAGCCATAGAGTGTTTTCATGTAAAAGAAACACGTCTCCATGTTCTCCAGTCTCAATCGTACCCTTTACATATCGTCAAGAACAAGGTTTCTGGTCTACGTATGCATGAAAAGGGGAGCCTGGGTTATGAGGCCTCCGTGAGGCAGGAGACTAAAGTTGAGAGAGATGGGTCCAGAGAGCTTGTCATCCTTGTGTACATAAAGAGGCAAAGAACCCCGGCTGAGAATCAATGGATAAAATATGGGAGGTAAGGAGAAAAGAGAAAAAAAATCACTTCTGGTATTCAAGCTCCTTGAAGGCGGGATCCAATTTGGCACCTCTTTCTCTCTTTCTAAAATTTATCTTATTGTGTGCACCACATACAGGCCGCTGCCCTTGGAGGCCGGAAGAAGGCATCAGAACCCCTGGAACTGGAGTTACAGGAGGTTGTGAGCCTCCTGATGTGGCTGCTGGGAACTGAATCTGGGTCCTCTGCAAGAACAGCAAGTGCTCTTAACAAGTAAGCCATTGTGGGGGTTGCCGGCAGAGTTAACACTCATCAGGAAGCAAGAGGTAATTTGGTTCAACACAAATCAGTACCTGGTGTTGTTTCAAACTTCAGGAAATCTGACCTTAGTTTATTTTAGACATATTTAAGCACAGCACAATTTGGTGAAAAATCTCCTGGTGATAATGGACTCAATCCTGTGTGCACAATAAAGCTTAAGCCGTGACCACATCAAAACTCTTTGTAAAGTACGTGTGACATCTTCCATAAAGACGGGGCCTATACATTGACAAGCTCATGGTAAGGGTGTAGGGGAGGACCTAGTATGGTCTCAGCCTCACAGTTCAAAGGTTACCAGGTTATTAACCACATCTGCTCCCAGCTTCTGGGTAACAAAACAGGTTATACATCTCTCTCTTTGAAGAGACAACCCTGTGTGTTCAACATTCCTGGTTCCCCTAGTGCTTAAAATTTAAAAACACAAAAACAAAAACTTAATTAAAAATATAACAGGAAAGCAAATACCAGGTCTGCTTTTGCTCGCTGTTATACGCAGGATGGAGAGACGGCCAGTAAAATTTATCAAACAAATAAAGGAACGTATAAAGATCTCCTTACACAGACTTGTTCCTAAAACTCAGGCTGGGCAGGCAGGGACACCTCTTACCACCCACATCCACCGAAACAGCCCCACAATTTAGCAGCCATCACGTGATAGTTCTTTACACAAATGACTTGCTAAATTCCTCACCAAAACCTAAAAAGTAGGAGATTTCCTCCCTCTAAAGAGAGAACTGGGGCTCCATTAGAAAACACCGGTCTTGGAGAGATGGCTCAGTGGTTAGGGGCACTTGCTGCTCCTGGAAGCTGGCCTGTACCACACATATCAAGACGCTCTCTCACAAAATCACTTCTGAACTGTGACTAGAACGATGGCTTCTCATCCATCTGGGTTTGGTTCTCAGCACCCACCTGAGGTGACTCAAAACCGCCAGTAACTCCAGCTCCAAGAGATCCAACACCCTCTTCTGGATTCTGTGAGCAACTGCTCGCGTGTGCATAAATTCACATTTACACACACACACACACACACACACACTTAAAAATAAAAATCTTCTAAAATGTAGTTTTCAGCTCTGGTGCATTCCTGAAATCCCAGCACTCGGGAGGCTGAGGAGAAAAGGCTGTGAGTTCGAGCCCAGCCTGAGCTCTACACTGTGGGACCTCAATCTGAAAAAGAAAAATGACGTTCCAAGGTCACACAGAGGGGCCAGCATGGACCCATGTGGCTGTGCAGGCTGGATCCCCTCAAAGCACAAGGCGAGCAAAGGAGGGCCGAGGAGGGTCACGGGGCTCCAGCCTGGAAACAGACCCGAGCGGTCGCCCGAGCAGGGGACCTAGCGGGTGCACGGCACCGAGAAGACCGCTGGTGTCTCTTCCCAGGACCCGCAGGCTCCTCCGGGGGAAGGCCTCGGTGCTCCGGGCTCACCTCGTACCTCATCTGGTAGTGCATGGCGACGCGCTCCCGGTGCTGAAAGTCGCTGCCGTCGGTGCCGGCCGCTCGCGGGCCTGCCCGAGACGCCATCGTGCAGAACCGAACCCTAGGCCGCTCGCGCCGCAGCTCCGGCTCGCCTTCCCAGACAAGCCCCCAGCGAACCCCTCTCCCACTGCACAGTTCCACCACCTGGCGTGCAGCTCCCGGAGAAGAACTTCCGGCCTCTCTATCCCGGAAGGGCCGACTCTGTGGTTTCTCCTGCGCGCATGCGTTCTTGGTCTTTCTGGCCACTGCCTCTCTAGAAACAGGGCGACTGCGGAATTAATTTAGACCCTAGAACTAGAACTTTTAGTTGACTATAAAACATTTCATAATTTCTTCTTTGCCGGGCAGTGGCAGCACACGCCTTTAATCCCAGCACCCGGGAGGCAAACACAGGCGGATCTCTTTGAGTTCGAGGCCAGCCTGGTCTCCAGAGTACCAGGACAGCCAGAGTTACCCTGTCTCAAAAAAACAAAAAAAGCTCTGTGTGAGCGTTTTGCAGTATGTATGTATGTGCACCGCAGAGATTGGAAGAGAACGTAGGATGGAGTTTTATTAGATACAGTGTGAGTGCTGGGATTCGAACCTAGATCTGCTGGGCTCTTAACCGCTGAGCCATCTTTCCAAAACCTAAGTTTTTATTTTTGAGACAGCATCTCATGTGCCTCAGCCTGGCCTCGAACTCTTCATAGTCTTTTTGCTGCCGCCTCCCAAAGTGTGATTATAGCCTTAAAACTCTGAGCCTAGCTAGATTTGGCATTTTGGACCAATTGACCAGTGGCTGGCTGCACACTTAACGCTTCCTGCATCTCCACGCAACCTCTGGGTTGGTTAGAGGCAGGAGCAAAGATGTTATATATGCTCCTGAAGGTGGTCCGTGCCCAGAGGCGACACTCAGAGGCTAAGGCAGCAAAGAGGATTCCCTTTCCCACTGCAATGCTATCCACAATGGCAAGATCTAAACTGAGACCCTGGGGTCTGGGGGCTAAATGTGACAAAGATGGCAGTGAACGTTTGCAATCTCATCGCTTGAAAGGTGAATAGGACGAGGGAGTTCAGTCATCCTGGATTACATAGGGAGTTGTTGGCCATTTCATAGTGGGACCTTATCTCTCAAGGGGGGGGGGGGGGCGGAGAGATGGCTCAGTGGTTAAAGAGCACCTGCTATTTTTTTGTTTTGTTAAGATGAGATCTCACTTTTGTAGCTCCAGCTGGAATTCACAGGGTGCTCATCACCACATCCAGCATGTATGTCTGTCTGTGCACAGATGTGCCAGATACATGCGTGGTGCCAGAGAGGGCCAGAAGGGGCGTCTCTGGAACTGGGGTTCTTGTTGTGAGCCATTATGTGGGCTCTCGGGATCGAACCTAGGTCATCTGCAAGAACAAGGGCTCTTAACCACTGAGCCATCTCTCCAGCTCTTGCGGGGTTTGGCTCTTAACACCCAAGTGGCAGTTCACAATTGACTGAAACCCCAGTTCCATGGTCTCTGGCACCCTCTTCTGGCTTAAGTGGGCACTGCACACATATGGTATACAGACCTACACACAGGCCACTCATACACACAATTTTTTTTTTTTTTTTCGAGACAGGGTTTCTCTGTTATAACTCTGGCTGTCCAGGAACTCACTCTGTAGACCAGGCTGGCCTTGAACTCACAGAGATCGGCCTGCCTCTGCCTCCCGAGTGTTGAGATTGAATCAACCAACCACCGGCATTTTTTTTCTTTTTCTTTCCTCTTCTCTCTCTCCCTCTCTCCCTCTCTCGCCCTCTCCCCCTCTTCCCCTCTCCCCCCTTTCTCTCTCCCTCTCTCTTTCTCTCTCTCTCTCAAATTTATTTATTTTTATTCCATATGCATTTGTGTTTTGCCTGAATGTATGTCTGTGTGAGGGCATCAGAGCCCCTGGAACTGGACTTACAGACAGTTGTGAGCTGCCATGTGGGTGCTGGGAATTGAACCCAGGTCCTCTGGAAGAGTAGCCAGTCCTCTTAACCACTGAGCCATGTCTCCAGCTCCCACACAAAATTTTTTAACAAAAAATTTAAAAGGCAAACAAATAGTTGTGCTGGGCATAGTAGTGCATGCCTGTACTCACAGCACTTTGGAGGCTGAAGCACGAATTTAAGGTCAGCCTAGGCAACACAGTGGAATTTCTATCTATCTATCTGCACATATCTAGTTACTTTATGGAGGATTAATGGGTGAGAGGGGATCAAGATGAAGTCTACTTCAGTAGCAGAAGCAGTGGCTTGAGAGCTGGATTATGAAGAGCTTTGATTTAAAATATTGCTGAGAAGCTACAGGAAGAAATAGCAAGGATATGTTCTTACTGACCTCGAAAAATGTTCCAACATGTATTAACTCCTTAAGCAAATTCCTTAAAAGCAGGTATCAGGGGCTAGAGAGAAGGCTCAGCAATTAGGGGCACTGTTTCGTGCAGAGACCCAAATAAAATTCCCATCACATGGCGTCCATGGCAGCTCAAAACTACCTGTAACTCCAATTCTACAGGACCTGACACCCTCTTCTGGCCTCTTTCGGCACCAGGCATGCCAGGCATACACCAGGCGTGGTCACAGACATATATGCCAGCTGGGGTGAAGAGCACTCTATGAGTTCAAAGCTAGCCTGATCTACATAATAAATTCCAGGACAGCCAGAGCTACATAGTGAGACCCTGTCTCAACAAAACAAAATAACTTGGGTACTTTGCAAGAACAGCAGGTATTCTTAATCACTGAGCCATCTTTCCAGTGGGGCGGGGTTCACATACCTGGTGTAAACCACAATTCTATTTCTGTGAGATTACCCTTTCATACGTTCAGAAGACAGTTTGCACTTTTCCTCTGTGTTTCTATTCATTCCTCATGTTTCTGTTGTGCTGTTAGTTTTCTTAACATGTATAGATGGAGGCAGAGGAAGAGAGAGGAAAGGAGGGCTGGGGAGAGCTAGGGTCTCTTGATGCTGTCCAAGTTGGCCCCGATTCCTGTTGTGATGCTCTTTAGCCTCAGATGTTGGGACTAGGCGTGTGTCACCGTACCTGGCTTCTTGGGTCTTTAATTTTGTTCACAGTGTCACGAGGTTAGCATAGAAAATATACTTACTTGTTTGTGTGTGTGTTGGGGATGTGGAGCTGCAGTTACAAGTGGTCATGAGCTGCCTTAAATGGGTGCTGAGAACCCAGCTCAGGGTCTCCGGAAGACCTAAGCCATCTCTCCAGCCTCTATGAAGAATAGTTGAAGACATCAAGCTTTAAAAATACAATGTATTTATTTTAAGTGTTTTGCCGGCACATATGTATGAGGGTGCCTGGTGCCCAAAGAGGCCAGAAGAAGGTGTCAGATCCCCTGGAACTGGGGTTACAGATAGTTGTGAGCCACCATGTGGGAACCGGAAGCTAAACCAGTCCCTCTGCATAACAACTGTCAGTCATCTAACTGCTGAGCCAGCTCTCCAGCCCCTGTCAAGCTTCTTTCTTCCTTCCTTCCTTCCTTCCTTTCTTTCTTCCTTCTTTCCTTCCTTCCTTTTTTTTAGACAGGGTGTTCTGAAACTCACTCTATAGACCAGGCTATCCTTGAACTCAGAGATCTGCTTGCCTCTGCCTCCCAAGTGCTGAGATTAAGGATCCCTTTCAAAATTTGATTCCATTTTTGCCCCTTCAGTTTTGAGTCATAACCACGGTGTTTCTCTATTCCTAGGTATCTTGGGAGATTTTCTCACAGTGCATGGCCTACTTAGGTGTTACTTCCTGAATGTAAACTCCAAAGATAGGGACCAGAACTGGGTTCTCTGTCCCTTCTTCTCAAAGTGTCTGACAGTGCTTAAGCATTCAAAGAGTGTTTACTGAGAGATTAATTTCAATGGGACCCACAGGGTCTTCTCTGAAGCACCGTGAAGAATCCCCCCAGGCAGGCATTCGATTACATTAGGTCTGTTTTTTTCTGGCTTTTTGTTTTGTTTTGTGTTGTTTCTTCTGTGCCTCCTGTGATAAACTCAGTGTGTCGGCCTCCTTGAGTCATCCTCTGGACTATCTATCACGAGACTCCAAGCACACGTGGAACGTCTGATGAGTGTTCCGGCTGTGAGTATAGAAGGGCGGGGCCCGACCCTTTCCCTAGAAGTTCCTTGCAGAACTGCTTCGCTTGGACTTGCCCGAGCCTCTGCTGTCTGCCTGAGGTTGAAGGCTTGAGCTAGCCTTGTTCCAATCTCAGATCCATTGTACCGTTTGCTTCTTTTTTCTTTTCCTTTAATTATTTTTTTCTTTTTTTTTCTTTCTTCTTTTTAAATTTATTTATTTATTTTTGAGACAGGGTCTCATGTACCTCTAGTTCCAGGGGATCTGAGACCCTCTTCTAGCCTTTGTGGGCACTGCATGCACACAGCACACAGACTTACAGGTAGGCAAAACACTATACATATAAAGTAAAAATAAATCTTCAAAAATTCCAACAATCCAAGAGGAAATAGGAAATTTAGGAAAAATAATGAAAGGAAATTAACGCAGTGTGACAACACCAGGAAAACTGAAAGGACTGCCCCATAAAGGCAAGAAGAGGGGGTCAGATCCCCTGGAACTAGAGTTATAAAAGATATGGGTGCTGGCTATAGAACCTGGAGCCTCTGGAAGAGCAGCGGAGACATCTCTCCAGCCCCAGGAATAATTTGAACATTTTATAAAGGTTTTGGTGTAGACATATTTGTGTGTGTGTGTGTGTGTGTGTGTGTGTGTGTGGTTCATGTAAGGGTAACCCATGGGTTCAGCTCTCTCTTTCTACCATGTGGATCCTGGGTACCAAATTCAGGTTGTCAGGTTTGGCAGCAAGTGCCTATTCACTGGGTCATCTTACTGGCCTTATTTGTATTTTTCTTAGTTGTAGTGTTTGTAACTTATGCTTTTTAATTTTTTTTTTTGAGACAAGGTTTCATTCTTTAGCTCAGGCTTGTGTCAAATTGGAGATGATCCTCCTGCCTCTATCTCTTGAGTCCTGTGCTTCACTTACCCAGGTTTTGTGATTCCCTACCCCTTTCTCTTGCCAGGCTGTCACTCTGTAGCCCAGGCTGGCCTTATTCATAGCAGTCTTCCTGCCTCAGCTTCCCAAGTGCTGGGATTGCAGGCATTGCAGGCATGAGCTACTACTCCTGGAGAGATTTTTTTTACTTTAATATTATATATTTCACCTAATCCAAATCTCTGCTTTTATTACATATAGCATATCATCAATAACAATTACTTCAACTTATAGAATGCCTAAGTTGCAAAAGTTTTCCTTATGTATGTGTTTTTGTTTTTGAGGCAGGGCCTCACTCTATAGCTCAGGCTAGCTTCGAACTCATGGAACTCCTCAGTCTACCAAGTGTTGAGATTATAGCTGTGAGCCACCACACCTGGCTTCAACAAGAGCGTTGCTCCTTATACAGAGGAGGAAGTCCAGGCAGGGCTCACAGAAGGCAACTCCTGTGAGCACACACAGCCAGCGTGGGGTGGGACTCAGACCACATCTGTTCCTTTCTGTGCCCTCTTGCCTGGTACCATGTCCTGGGCACTACCTCTTCTAGTGCTTTCGAAACATGCCTTCTTCCCCCTTTCAGGGCTATCTGGAAGCCAGTCTGGCTTGAAATCCCCAGGGGAGTTTTGAACTCACTCCCTGTGCTCTTTTACCCAGCTGGGGCTGGTGGCCAGGGGAGTGGCTTCACAGTAGATGGAAATAAAATGGAGGGAGGCCTGGGCTCTGCCCTGCCACGCTATTGCCAGAAGGCTAGAAGGCTGTGAGGGGGAGGTGAGGAGCTGGGGTGTTTGGAGACTAGAGAGCAGGTATGGTAGGGTTTGGTGCTGTCCGAGGGGTGGAGTATAAGGAACAAGGTTGAAGCAAGGGTGCTTGGGTAGTGGGCAGGGGCTCTGACCCTGTAGGGGTTGGCCTGGGGAGAGGCTGAGTTATCAGAAAGCAAGAGTGATTTTACCTGACTGAGAAGGCAATTCTGACCCATGCCCGCTTTTCGTGCTTAGCCCCCCTCCCTGTGCTAAGGGGCTGAGGATAGGGACGGCAGGGACTCAGGAGCCACAGCAGAAATGGGCAGGGGAAGGGCAGGATGGAGGTGTCATTTTGAAAGTCATCAGAAAGGGCTTTTCTGAGTTAACAGCAGGGGAATTGGGGCTTCTCCATGGTCTGTGTTGAGCTCTGAGTTTGAGACAAGCATTGCAGGTAGAAGTGACTACCTATTCAGGGACTCATAGCCCAGCAGGAAAAGCAGAGATATGCCAGCCCAGTACTACCCCGCTAGAGCTGTGATGCCCAATATGGGCACCTGGTGTCACAAGCCACAGTAGTTAAGGCTCAATAGAAGTGCAGACTCAGCTCCTTGGTCACGTTAGTCTTGGTGCCAAGGGCTCAGTGTGGGCAGCAGCTATGGAGAGCACAAACCTAGATGGTCTCTAATATAGAGGCTAGGCTTGGCTGGTGCTAAGCCTCAGGAGGGCTCTGTTGCTCAAGGGCCCATGGGGCAGAGCAGGCTGGCTGGACTGGCTGCTGCCTGTGGAGTTTCTGGACTATAGGTGACTTTCAGGTCCCTCACAGCTTGAGGTGGTGTGACTCACCTCCTGCCAGCACAAAGTGGACTCTGCCCCCAGGGGACAGGAACCAATCAGTGAGGGCCTCTTCAGCTGAGTTGGAATCCTCTGCTCAGTGTGACCAGAGCTTGGATCAGGGAGACATGGAGTGAGTGGGGCTGGGGCTGGGGCTGGGGAGCAGCTGTGGAGTAGGTGGGGTGGGAGACTCTGGCGCAACTGAAGTTGGTACAGACTTGGGGAAATGGGGAGTGGGATGAGAGACTGGGGCAGAGGGTTGCCGAGTGAGGGGTTGGGGTGCATCGAGGCAAAGAGAGAGAGGGACCCTCCCTCTCTTCACACTCTAAGAAGATAAGTCTCTGCCTCTGTCCCAGGTCCGACACAATCCAGTTGACAAGGATGGACTATGCCATGAAGTCTCTCAGCCTGCTGTACCCCAAGTCGCTGTCTCGGTGAGGAAAGTCAGGGACAGAAGGGGAGGGGAAACCTGGGGAGCCATCTTTTAGGACTTCTCAATCTGTAATTGGTGTAAAAGCCGTGTGGGGGCTGAGTGTGGTGGTACATGCTTTTAATGCCAACACTCAGGAGTCAGAGGGCAGGCAGGCAGGTGAGTTCAAGGTCAGCTTGATCTACAGTCTACACAGCAAGTTCCAAGTCAGCCAGGGCTACACAGTGAGACCCTGTTTCAAAAAATAATAGAAATCATGTAGGCATCTAGTCAAAACACAGATCTGGCCAGGCCTGGTGGCACACACTTTGAATTCTGGCACTTGGGGAGCAGAGGCTAGCGGACTTTAGCAAGTTTGAGGACAGTCTGTTCTGCATAGAGAGTTCCAACTCAGCCAGGGCTACATAGTGAGACACTATCTCAAAAACAAACAAAGAACCCATTATAACAAAACAAAACAAATGAACAAACAAAAACCCTACACTAAAACTCCACAGATCTGATGCAGGAGGCCTTGAGTTGCACCCTAGATCTTGCTAGGCTCTAAATGGGGCACCTTCATTCCTAATCTCCCAGGAGCCTCACACCTACTCCTGGGAAGTGAAGGCTACTATGCCAAGTCAATAAATGGGGAAACCGAGTTACAGGTTGGGCATTCCGTCACCTAGAAAATCTGTACAAACTTAGTGCACGAGCCCAGAAAATCCCAGACCCAGGTTTTCTCCACTCTTTTCTTTCTACCCTGTGTACCTCAGAGTCCAAAAATACTCTACAGGCTACCCCCAATTTCACCCCCACTTTACAGGGGAGCTGAACAAGGCCACAGCTGCAGAGTAGGCCACAGAGGAATGTGGCTGGTCCAAGAACCAGCAACACTAACACAGCGTGGGGACATAGTAGACACCCAATCCCTTGGGCTCCACTCAGAGCCACTGAAGTGAGTCTGACTTTTGCAGTTGCTGTTCCTCCCCACCCAAGTTTGAGATGCGTTCTCTGGCGGCTTCGAGCCATCTGAAGCAGCCATGACAGGCTGGAAGGAAGGGTCAGATGTGAGCTCAGCTGGCAGAGGTGGGCAGACCTGGTGGCAGCGGGCAGTCCATCTGATGTTTCAAACTGATGTCCCCAGGCATGTGGCTGTGAGCACAGCAGTGGTGACCCAGCAGCTGGTGTCTAAGCCCAGCCAAGAGGCCCCCAGAGCAAGGCCCTGCCGAGTTAGCACAGCAGATCGGAAGGTTCGCAAAGGCATCATGGCTCACAGCCTGGAAGACCTCCTGAGCAAGGTAAGCGGTCCTCCTGTACTCTGCTTGGGTTCTCTCAGCCAAGTCTCTCTCTCTCTTTCTTCCTCTCTCTCTCTCTCTCCCTCTCTCTCTTTCTTTCTCTCTCTCTTTCTCTGTGTGTGTGTGTGCTACTTCAGTCTTCTAAGTCCCTGAGCTGGATTCCTCTCTCTCTCTCTCTCTTTCTCTCTTTCTCTCTCTCTCTCTGGTGTTCTTAAGTGGAAAAAAGTTCCTTTCTGATGTTAGCCCTCCAGGGTTGGCATTGCTTATCTGGAGAGCTGTGTGTGAGGGATAAGTGACGAGGTCAAGTGTCAGAGGGTACATCGCCACTTACACACTAACACTGGGTGGTGGTATTTTTCTGTTGAAAAGGCCCTTAGCTCACTTTCCCAGTACCTTTTACACTTGGAGAAATGAGCCAGGCATGGTGTCTCCTGCCTGAGAGCCCAGGACTTAGGAGACTGGGGAAGGAGGATCTCAAGTTTGAGACTAACCTGGGCTACATAAATGAGTTCCAGGGCACTCTGAGCTATATAAAGAGTATTTGTTTCAAAAAAACTAAAACCAAGGCTGAGTATGGTGGTGCATGGAGGCAGAAGGAGGAGAACCACAAGTCTGAGGCCAGACTGGTCTACATGGGGAGTTCCTGCCCAGTCAGGGCTACACATCAAGACCCAGGCTGAAACAAATACCCCCAAACACACAGATACTTAGACACAAACAACCCCTCTCCTCAACACAATAAACAATAAAATTGTTTATTTTACAACAATAAACAACAATAAAATAAATAAATAAAACGATAAAACTAAACAAAACATAAAAACAACCTCTCAGAAGTGTCAGAAGTGGAGGAAACAGACAAGATTTCAGTGCTTCTTGTCTGCATCTCCTCCTTGCCCCTCACTCCCAAGTCTCCCTGCATCTGTGTCCCAAGCTGGAACTTCCAGAAAAGCCTTTGTTTGGAAAATTAATACTCTTCCATTAGCAAACCCAAGGCGGCAAACTCCTGTACTAACAGCAAGCCCACCATAGTAAGGCAGGGCCCTGTTCCCATCCTTCCTTTCCCTGCCTCTCCTACAGCCTCTTCTGATTTTGCTTCTATCTGTCACGTGTAGCTTTTCCTAGGGAGGACCTCAGTTCAATCCCTCACACCACAAATAAACACAGAAAGAAGGAAAATGAAGAGAATTATGCGTACAAACATATACATCATTTTTGGCTTCTCCAGCTTCATGTATATCGATCATCTGAAGAGGGTGATACAGTTGCACTTCTCTGAATAACGTTTTTATTTTTCTCAGGTGCTAATTACTTTTGAACTTTAATCCTTTGCCTTTGCTTTTTTAGTATTAACTATTCTCTAAGCTGTACTCTATACTAAGCAAACATACAACTCTGCCGCATACTTTACATTTACTAATTTATTTATAGCAAGAGAAATCCAGACAGCCCAATTCTAATGGAATATAGTGATAGTAATAGATTGTTCATTGATGTGCAAATTACCCCAGACTCAGTCACAGGGAGCGTCTTCAACTCAACATTGAATTGGATACTTTCTTTCTTCCTTCCCTGCCCCCTTTTTGTCTGGAGACATGGTCTTGCTAGGCAGGGCCGCCTTGAGCTGCTGCAATCTGTCTCTGACTTTTGAGTATCGGGATTACAGGTATATGCCATCCATCATCATACTTGACCGAATTCTTTGAAATAGTGCAGTTTGGGGCTGGACAGGTCACCCAATGGTTAAGAGCATGCCCCGCTCATGTAAGGGGCCCAGGTTCAGTTTCCGCACCCACATTGGGCAGCTCACAATCACCAGTAACTCTAGGTCCAGGGGATCTGACAGGGGCACTGCAAGCAGATGTACAAACCCACCCACAAACATACATATACACATAATTAAAAGTAAATCTTAAAATAGTGGGTAGGTGTGTTGGCACATACCTTTATTCCCAGCACTCAGGAGGCAGAAGCAGGCAAGTCTCTTAAGTTTGAGGCCATCCTGGACTACACAGCAAATTCCAGGTTAGCCATGGCTACACAATGAGACCCTATCTTAAAAACAAAAAACAAACCAACAAAACACAGTAACGGTAAAGTGAAGTTTAACTGGGCCTGGTGGTATAGGCCTGTAATCTAAGTTACTTGAAAGCTGAGGCAGGAAGATCTAAACACCTGTGCTACATGGTGAATTCCAGGACAACCGAAGCAACTTAGTAAGAGCCTGTCTCAAAAACAAAAAGTACAAGAGCTGGAGAGATGGCTCAGCAGTTAAGAGCCCTGTCTGGTCTTCCAGAGGTCCTTGGTTCAATTCCCAGCACCTACATTGCAGCTTACAACTGTCTGTAACTCCAGTTCCAGGGGATCTGGCACCCTCACACAGGCATACATGCAGGCAAAACACTAGTGCACAGGAAACAAAAATAAATTATATGCTTTTAAAAAGAGTACAAAGAAAGCTGGAGATATCGTTCAATGGTGCAGAGTTCATTCAAAACGTGAAGCTTATGGTATATGACATATCTTACTAAATAAAACCACACATACGACTCCCAGTATATTTTATTAGACTACACTGTTCTTGGTACTAGGAAGCACTGAGACATGCCCTTGGGCGGGCTCCCATGGTAGAGGTCCATTGCATGGATGGATGGCAGCTCACATCCCCTTTCCCTGGCAGATGAGCGGCTTTCATGTGCATCTTAACCCTTCAGCTCTCTGGCTTCATAGGGATGGCGGAAATGTAACCAACCTCCGTTTCCAGGCCCAGGACATCTTGAAACTTAAAGACAAGCCCTTTTCCCTGGTACTTGAGGAAGATGGCACGATTGTGGAGACGGAAGAATACTTCCAAGCCTTGGCAAGAGACACTGTATTCATGGTCCTGCAGAAGGGGCAGAAATGGAAGCCCATGTCACAACAGGTGACGGCCTTCCCAGGCAGGGGTGAGTGTTGAGAGCTTGGGAGGACTCTGGAGGCAAGGCGAGCTAACATGGGCTTATCTTGCAGGGCAGGAAGAGATCCCAACTATCCCTTTCCCAGAAGCCCACTAAGAAGATCGACGTGGCCCGGGTAACCTTCGACCTCTACAAGCTGAACCCTCAGGATTTCATCGGCTGCCTGAACGTGAAGGCGACCCTCTACGACACGTACTCACTTTCCTACGACCTGCACTGCTACAGGGCCAAGCGCATTGTGAAGTGAGTGGACGGGAACAGCCGAGGCCTTGGGGGCGGGGGCGGGGGCAGGGGGGGGGCGGGGAAGGCTAAGACAGAGGCCCTGCGGGTCTGCACAAAGCTGAACTCTCTCAGGGGCTGGGTTGACCCTGGGGCTGCGGAAGAATGACAGCGGCTTTTGTGAAAGGATTGATCGAGTGACTTGATTTGCATTAGGGTGTGTCGAAGGGTAGTTTAAGATTATTTTCTAGTATAGCAGAGTACATTTTTTTCACCCCCCCCCAAAAGTAAATTTCCCATAGTAGCTGCCCAATGAACTTTGTTTTGCGTGCTGGAGATAAGAGTCCAGGGCCTTGCACAATCTAAGCACACACTCATCATATCCTGAGCTATTTCCAGAGCTAATCATTTTTATAAGAGAAAATGTAACTATAATCCTGTACTTTGGAGGTGGAGGATCAGGAGTTTAAGGACAGCCTGGGCCAGATAAGATCTTGTCTAAAAAAAGAAAGAAAGAAAGAAAGAAAGAAAGAAAGGAAGGAAGGAAGGAAGGAAGGAAAGGAAGGAAGGAAGGAAGGAAGGAAGGAAGGAAGGAAGGAAGGAAGAAAGAAAGAAAGAAAGAAAGAAAGAAAGAAAGAAAGAAAGAAAGAAAGAAAGAAAGAAAGAAAGAAAGAAAGAAAGAAAGAAAGAAAGAAAAAGAATATTACTCATCCAGAGGACCTGAGTTTAGTCCTCAGCACACTGGTCAGCCAACTCACAACCACATATAACTGCAGCTCCGGGGAGAAATCTGACGCCCTCTTCTGGCCTCTGTGGGAATTACACTCAGACGCACCCTCTCCCTCATCCCATACCTATACACCAAAAAAATAAAATAAAAATAAAAACACACAGAAAATAAAAGGAAATGTCAAGAGGTGGACAGCTGAGTGACTTATTAGTGTTACTGTGATTTTTAAAAATGTGCTAAGGGCCACGTGTAGTCACGCACACCTTTAATCCCAGCATTCAGGAGGCAGAAGCAGGTGGATCTCTGTGAGTTCCAGACTAGCCTGGTCTACATACCAAGGGCTACACAGTGAGATCTTGTCTCAAAAAACAAATTGTGCTAAAATCTGCACATCCTAAAATGTACTGTTGTGGCCCCTTTAAGTGTCTAATGGCCACGAAGGCACTGACCATGTTGTGCAAACATTGCCTTCCTTGCCAGAACCATTGCACCAGGAGGCAGAGGTTGAACTCAGTAAAGAATAGTTTGCAGCCCTCTCTGGAGGCCCTGCTAATCTTTACCCTCCTTTCTGTTCCTCTGTGGATCTACCCTAGAGACCTCACAGCAATGGGATCAAACTGTTTGTTTGATCAAATCTTTCATCACTGGTTTTCCCCACAAGAATCCTGTTTTCGAGGTTCCCTCATTTGTAGAATATGCAGGATTTTCATTCCTTTTTAAGAATAGTTAGCTAGAGTCAGAGTCTCAGTTCTCCAATTTGAGAAATAACTTTGAAGGCACTGCATTAAAACATATATGTAAAGCCAGACCTGGTGGTACAGGCCTATAATCCCAGCTACTCAGGAGGTTGAGGCAGGAGGATAATCGCAAGTTAGAGGCTTGCCTGGGCTACAGAATGAGTTCAAGGCTAACCTGGGCAACTTAGCAAGATGCTGTCTCAGAACGAAAAAACAAAAAGGAAGCTGAGGATACAGTCCAATGAGAGAGTGCTTACCTTGTTCAGTTCCCTGGAACCACAAAAAGAAACGCACACGCGCGCGCACGCGCACACACACACACACACACACACACACACACACACACACACACACACACACGCTTCAGTGCTGGGGATTAAACTCAGGGCCCCGTACATGCTAGACAAGCACCATGCCGCTAAGTTATACTTCTAGCCCTAATATATATTTCCAGTCTTCATATCTTTTCTCTCTTTTGTCTTTTTCAAGACAAGTTTTCTCTATGTAGCCCTCGGCTGTCCTGGAACTCACTCTATGGACCGGGCTGACTTCGAACTCAGAGATCCACCCGCCTCTGTCTCCCGAGTGCTAGGATTAAAGGCGAGCGCCGTCAAGTCTGGCCAATCTTTGTATCTTTTGCGTGTGTATGTAGCGCGCGTGTGAGTGTGCTTCGGCGTGCGTTTGAAAATCAGAGGGTAACCTGTGCTGTTCTCATCCCCCACCTTGCTTGAGGCAGGGTCTCTTTGTTGTTTTTCTTCTGGATTTGCCAGTCTTGCTGGCCTGAAAGTTTAGGGAACTCTCCTGTCTCTGTGTCCCATCTCAAGAGGAAGGCTGGGATGATGGACACAGGTAACCATGCCCGGCTTTACACAGGTTCTCAGGTCCCCGTGGTGGTATGGCAGGCACTTTACCCACTGAGCCATCGCCTCAGTCTCCTAAATTAAAAAATTATTTATATATGGTTTTTGGAGACAGGGTTTCTGTATGTAGCCCTGGCTGTCCTAGTATTTGCTTTGCAGACCAGGCTGGCCTTGAACTCAGATATCCCCCTGACTCTGACTCCCAAGCACTGGGATTAAAGACAAGCACCCACACCCCACTTTTTTATTTCTGTTTTAAACTTCTTTATTTTTAATGTGTATGTGTCTGTGGAAGAGTTTGTGCACGCGAGTACAGAGACCTGTCGAGGCGACCGGTGTCTGAGCCCTGAAGCGGGTGCTACAGGTGATTGCGAGCCTCCTGAGAGCGTGAGGCCTCTGAAATAGCAGTACAGGCTTTTATCTAGATACGTTTGATGTGAGCTGCTTGTGGTTCTAAAGTATTTCTTCTCCCCTTGAGCCCACCCAGAACATAAATCTACATACCGAATGAAGATTAATGGAATGTTTAAAATGTTTCAATTAATGGAAATGTTTAAAAACACTCATTTATTTAATGTGTGTATATGTATGTGTATGAGTACATACATATGTGATGGCATGAGAAGACAGGTTATCTTTCTCACCTTTAAAAATTACATTTATGTTGTGTGTGTGTGTGTGTGTGTGTGTGTGTCTGAGCTCCCATTTGGGGAGACGGTTCTCTTTTTCCACCCTTTTTCTACCCTTCTCTTTTTCCAGAGACCCACCAGCTCTCTGAGATAGAACCCCGATCTTGTGGTCTTGCGGTAGGCCGCCACAGGCACATTTACTCACAGAGCCGGCTCAGATGTCCCTGAGAAGACAAGTTTAACACTAGGCAGGAGTATCTATTGTCCCTGTGTTCCTGTCCTTATTGCTCTTAAGACCAGCTCCCTCTAGTGACTCTCATCCAGCTCTTGTAAACAGCTATAGAAAAACTTGCTTCAGCCAGCTGCTCTCGGCTGGGTTTCCGTTTTCTGGATGCTAACTGCATCACATTATTTCAAACTCATAATCCATGTATGTGTCAGAAACCTGGAGCTCAGAACCAGACCAGTTTAAATCTTTTTAAAACAAACAAACAAACAAACAAACAAAAAACCAAAAAACAGAGTCTCATGTGGCCCAGGCTGGCCTCAAACTTTCTAGACGGTGGCTGTGAGCCTGGCCCTCAGTTCCTGTCTGTACCTGGAAGTGTTTTAGTCATTCTACTTCAGTGATACTTAGACCATACTAAGGAGAAAACACGTGTCTCCAAACCTAGTGCTTGGGAGGCTGAGGCAGGAGGATTACTGACTTTAAGGCTACCTGGGCTTTATTTCCAGATTCTATCTCAAAAATAGCCAAATAAAAACAAAAAAAGTTAGATGTGGTCTCACATAGCTGCATTCAGGAGGCTGAGGCAAGAGGATTACTGTGAGTTCAAAGCCCACCTGGGCCACATAATGAGTTCCTAACTAACCTGAGCTACATAGATAGAGTATGTATTTTTGAATTTTTTTTATCAAAAGAGAAAGAAAGAATAAATGAAAGAAAGAAAAGAAAGAGAGAGAGACAAAAGAAAGCTAAAGTGAAGCTAGCTGTTTCAGGACAGCATAGAAAAATGAAGAAAACCTTGAGGGCGACTGGGTGGAGCATATTCTCCATGTCTGACCCGAGTTCCTTGCTGTCTCGCAGGGAAATGCTCCGCTGGGCCCTCTTCAGCATGCAGGCCACAGGCCACATGCTCCTTGGCACCTCCAGCTACATGCAGCAGTTCCTGGACGCTACTGAAGATGAACAGCCTGCCAAGGCCCAGACCCCTTCCCTCCTCCCGGCCTGTCTGAAGATGCTGCAATGAAAACCCAAGTCCTCAGAGGCCTTCCCCAGCCAGGGATATGACTGGGGCTCCTGTGCTCTGGAGAGCCCCTCACCTACCTGCACCCCTCTCACAGCATCACACCCAGGAAACTGCAGGAGGGGCTGGAGCCCTGGGGTGGACTGGTCATAGAACTCCCTGGCCAGGTCTTCCTGCCTCAGGTCACACTTGTCCCTGTCAGTGGCACAAAGTCTGCCTTTCTGTCTTCACGTATGCACCATGCCTCTGTCTGAGCAATTTCCTCCTGGCCCGCCCGGGGCACGGCCATCATGCAGCAGACATTGTAATGGCTTCTGGTATACCTTCGCCTCTGTCATGACTATAGGATGAACAATGTGCCACCACCACTGCTAGGTCTGTGGCTGTGATACCCGAGTGGTTAACACGCTGTAGTAGAGGAAACGGACGGGGAGGAGTCAGGGAATCCTCACCTGGAATTCCAGCCATTACTCCCGCCTCTGCCCTGGCTTCACTGATCTTGTGGGGTGCTAGAGTATACAGGAGGTAGAAGGCTAACTAAAGCCAGGATGCCACTGGTGCAGATTTTGGGAGGTCCTGAGACACCGGGCCCTTCCTGGAAGTAATCCAGTAAACTCACCTGTTCGCCAAGCTGGACTTGGATGGAAACTTGGCTCTGCCTGTGACTGGTGCTGAATGAATATTAGCTCGTGTGCCCCGAGGAAAGTCACGCAATACCTCCTCTTTTTCTCATTCCCCACTAACGTATTAGAGTCTGCAGTAAATTATTTATGCTGATACCCTGCCTTTGCCTGTGTTCTTTGTTTGAAATCATTTGCCAAGATGTACAGGAAATAGCATTAATCATTATTGGTGCGTGTGTGCATGTGCACGGGTGCTGGTGTGCCGATTCATCAGTTCCATGGTGCAGGCGTGGAGGTCGGAGGACAACCTTTGTTCCACTGTGAGTTCTGGGGCTTGAACTCGGGTTGTCAGGCTTGTGCACAATTGCTTTTATTATGCTGAGCTATAGCAGTGGCCCTGTTTGTTCTTTTAGAGAGAGGATCTCATGTAGCCCGGGCTAAATTTGCTATGTAGTGGAGGATGACCTTGAACTTCTCGCTCCCACCTCCTAAGTGCCGGCATTTCAGGTGTGAGCCACCACATCCAGTTTACGCGGCACTGGGGATTGCACCCACAGCTTCCAGCATGCTGGGCAAAGGGCCCACCAACTGAGCTACGTCTCCAGCCCTGCTTCTTTTTTTAATACATAAGGTCTGACATTGGGAGATACAATAAATAAATCAAAATTAAAATATAAAAATCTGCAGTCGGTTTTCAAAGCTGCCATGTTTGACATTTGAGCAGACCATGTAATCCATGCATGTGTCAGTTTCCAAAAGCAATTTGCCCATCAGGTGGATCAAACCACTCTTTTGATTCCTGACTGTTGTATTTTACAATAACCTTTCACATCAGGCTGAAAGGTCCTGGTCCATCTATAGAGCAGCTTGTTAGTGCCTAAGCCAGCTTGCACACAGCTCACTGTTCCTGCTCAGCACTTCCAGCCTCAGGGCTGCAAGGTGAATCTCTGCCAGGAGAACACTTACCTAGCACGGCCCCGCAAAAACAAAGTGAGCTCTGAGCTCAGAGGAGAAGGGGTCCTTCTCCTTCAGGTCTCCTCACCAGCCCCCATTTTTCAGTGACAGATAACTCACTTAAGCAGGGAAGACTGGGCCTGTAGGAAGCCGTGCTTCGTCCTGACTCTCAGATCCAAAGCTTACATAATTTCACAATCCTCCCTATTATAAAGTCTATTTGGATTTAGACAACACTAAGACAAAGGGCCAAGTTACTCAAGCTTGTCTGGGAAGCCATTGCCGGCAGCTGTCCCATGCCTGGAGCCATGTGTGAGGAGAGAAGAGCAGCCAAGTCTAGGTCAAGTACACTTTCTATTCCGGGCACTCCCACAGCTGTAGCTGTGGCTGGAGGCTGGCTGGCTCAGTGGCAGGCCAGCTCCAGGGCTGGGCCTCCTGTTTGCCATTGCTGAAGTGGCAGCTTGTCCACACGTGCTGCAAAGCTGTAACTGGGCCAGAGGGGGCTGATGCAAGCTGGTATTTGTCACAGGCACTCCTCCCCTATCATGGAGTTTCACAAGTTGAGCAGTTGACTGTAGCTGCCACTGGGCTCTGAGCTCTCTCAGCACAGGCAAAGTTTAGCTCCTCCTTTTCTTCCAGGAGCTTGGAGCGCACTGGAGTGAAGGTAGCTTTGGGAAGGGAACAAGAGAGGTCAGCCTGCCATGGGGCAGGGAGGGAGAGCTCCAAAGAGTAAAGGAGCTATAGCCTCCGGAGGGCCAGGCACTACTCCAAGTGGGGAAATGGCCTTTCCTGGGGCTGGACACTGTTGGCAGAGGAGAGGTCTATTTAGCTGAGTGGGCCCTGACTAGGCCTGACAGACACCCGAACTCAGACCCTAGAACCCATGTGGTAAAAGGAGAGAATGAACTCTCCCAAATTGTCCTTTGATCTCTACATATGCACAATACCTCCTCCATAAATAAATGTTTTTTTTTTTTAAAAAAAAACAACAAAACAGCTTTGGGGATTTGCCTGTAATCCCAGCACTCAGGAAGCAGAGGCAGGAGGATTGACTCACATTTGAAGCCAGCCTGGTCCACATTGCATATTCCAGGTCAGTTAGGGCAATATACTGTGACCCTGTCTCAAAAAACAAAAACAAAAAGGCACAAGCCAAACTTTTAAGATTAATCACACAGGGGGCTGCAGAGATGGTTAAGAGAACTGGTTGTTCTTCCCAAGAACTGGGTTTTGTTCCCAGCACCTACACAGCGGCTCACAACCACCTGTAATGCCAGTTCCAGGGGATCTGACACCCTCTTCTGGCCTCAGGCAACAGGCCCTGCATATATGCAGTCAAAACATCTGTGAACAGATAATGAAAATTAAAAATAAAAAGCTTGGCTCATACAGGGTCTGACTACAGAGCTTACTAAGTAAAGATGCTTGTTGCCAAGCCTGATGACCTGAGTTTGGTTCCCCAGAACCCACAGTATAAGGAAAGAATTAACTCTTAAAAGTTGCTTCTGACTGACACAGGTGTGTGCTTGTACACACACACTCACACACACACACACACACACACACACACACACACATGCACGCATATTTATGTGGGTCATGGTTCTAGAGGCTGCAGAGTCCAGTAATGTTATGGCATTCAAATCCACTGGGGAAGACTTAGACTCAATTAAATATAGATCAAATACATTTATTCTTACTGCTAGCAAAATGATGGCAACCTTAGAGCCAAACAGCAGGCCATGCAGAAGAGGGGTAAGGAAGGGCTTTGAAAGCAGACCTCAGAAAGGTATGCCTTACAACTGTCCACAGAACCCACAGCTAGGCAGGAAAATTGTTTTACTTTCCTTAGTTGTGTCCCCCTGCCCCATGTAGTAATAAAAAGACCATTTTGTGCCTTTCCTATAGCACTAACAGAAACAAAAGCAACTGTTAACACCCCACAGCACATTATTCTATTCTTGTTTGTTTGTTTGTTTTTCAAGACAGGGTTTCTCTGCTGTAACTCTGGCTCTCCTGGAACTCACTCTATAGACCATACTGGCCTCAAACTCAGAAAGAGCTGCCTGCCTCTGCCTCCTGAGTGCTGGGACTAAAGGTGTTCACCACCCCGGCCTAGCTACATTCGACCACTAGGACCTCCCAGGCACTCAAGGGCAAAAGGTCAATGGCCCTTAAGGGATGCTTGGCTCCATATTAAGTTTCTTTAGCCATCCCAGGGGACCTGTGTAAATTATTACTCAGGTCTGAACACTCTAATGACTGGGACAGAGCAGTTCATTTCTGGGCAGTAACACAGTGCCAGCAGGTTAGGACTGGCTGTCACCTTCCAAAAGAACACGGAGTCAGCATCTACTCAGCATATGCAGGGGCCTCTTTGGTGTACCCTAACTTGGAGGAAGCCATCCCACTGAGGTAGAGGAAGAGGTTCCCTTTTCTCTCCTGTGTCCCTTAGAAAGCTGCTAATGCCATCGTGGGACCACCTCCTTAATAATCTCATCTGGTACTAATTACTTTGGTCTCCAGATACCATTAATATGAATTTGAAGATTACTTTCCCACAGCTGGACTTTGGACGACACGGAAAAACCTTAGTGAAGGGCACAATACAACTCTGAGCCGAGTGTGGAGGAGGCAGCATCTGCCTCTAAATGGAGGAAGGGAGAGGGGTTACCGCAGCCCTGTGACTCCCCCCCAGATGCAACTGTCTAGTGCTGAAGTCCTTTCAGGCCTGGAGTGTAGCTCTGTGACAGAGAGATCCTCTTGACTTTGCCTTCTAAATGATGGAATTAAAAGGGTGTGTGCCATCATGCCCCATTTTCTCTGTGTAGTTCTGGCGGTCCTGGAACTTCCTCTGTAGACAAGGCTGGCCTTGAACTCAGAGAACCACCTGCCCCTGTTAAAGGCGTGCACCACCACACCCGGCCTAGCTTGTCTTTCTTTGGAGAGAAGGGCCTTATGTATCCCAAGCTGGTCTCCAATTCAGTCTGTATCTGTGATCTTAGTTTTTTGCTTGTACTCACGGCCGACCTACTTATGTAGTTCCAGGGACCGAACCGGGACCTTGTGCATCCTAGAAAAGGTCGTCGGAGCCACATCCTTGGAACCCGTTATGCCACAGGCTGTTTCCATGTAGGTGTCCTGTCCGGAAGGCTGTGGCACTTCACGAGGGCGGTTTGCAGATTAAGGCTCCCGAGAATTGAAACGGCAATCTGCAAGCTCGCCTCTTTCTATTCTAAGACACATCCACTTCCGTGAGTAAATAACCCCGCCTCGTGACTCAGTTTCCCAAAAAGCCAAAGCCAGAAACTGCACGTTTCCTTCCGTAGAGGAGTCACAAGCTCCTCCCTCCGCGGAGCTGTGTCGGCTCGGTGCTCTGATTGACAGCCTACCTGACCACTCTGCACACGGAGAATGCACGTGGGGGCGTGGACACACATGCGCATCGTGCTTCCTCCGGTGATGGGGGTCTTGCGAGTTTGGCGTTGTGTCTCTGGGGTCTGGCGGCGGGGGCTGGGGGTCAGCGCTCGGCCAGGGGATGCGGGTTTCGGCACCGAGGCCCGGTGATTAAAACACCCCACTTCCGTGTAGGAGGGAGGCTAAGACAAGGGCAGGGCAGGTTGGCATTCAGATCAGGACATGGGTTCTAACCCTGACACTAGATCCTTGGCCTCTCTTAGCCTCTGGCCCTCAGCTGTCAGCTGAGCCCGGGATTTCTGAGGCTTTTGTAAGAAGAAGCTGGACTAGGCATGATGGGCGGAGGAGGTAGCGGTTTCTATCATCTTTCTCAGGCGTCGGCCTCAACCTCATGGCTCCAGCAAGAGCAAGGACCCCACCGAGGACCAGCCCTTCCCGGGGCTGCAGCAGACAGAGAACCTCGGCCCGGAGGAGCTGGCTGACATGCTGAGGGGAGCCGTGGTGGATCAGAAAGGTAAGGGGAGCCTGCTGCTCTTGAACCTCAGCTCCCTGGAGTCGGACCCGGATAGCTGCAGGAGCTGGTCCAGCAGTCACATTCCCTCTCCTAGACGCACCATCATGGGTACAGGCGTAGGAAACTTTGTCCGCTCCACCCTGCGTTCTGAAACCCGCGGAAACAGAAGTTTACTGTCAGAACAAGCATTGGGGTTAGTTATAGTTGGGGTCTGTAAGCGGCGTGGTGTGTGCCTTTAGGAGTAACAACTTCTCTAAACCTCTCGGTTCATGTAGCAATGAGAGGGTTACACAGTATTGGGATAAATATGGCTCCTTCCTGGGAAGATCAAGCACTCTGGTGGACCCACTGCTGTTTCTGGTTGTGGTGACACCTGTAATTCCAGAACTTGGGAAGCAGAGGCAAGGGAGATCAGGAGTTCAAGACAAGGTTTAGCTGTATAGCAGAGTTTGAGGCCAGTTTGACCTACATGAGCCTGTCCCAAACAAAACAGTCAAGAACTGTAGGAGGGGCGCACATTACTGAACCATGTTGGGAGCCAATGTGATTGAAATCCCAGAACAGCAGATTCAAAGGCCCTGAGGTGCAGGGAGCTGGAAGTTCAGTTTGGAGTGGGATTGGGAGCTTCTAATTCCTGAAGCTGTATGCATACAGGATGCCCTGCTTTTGCTGATGTCTACACAATGTTTCAGGGCCTCTGGTGACACTGAACAAGCCACAAGGTCTGCCTGTGACAGGTATGGACGGACAGGGGCAGGGAGGGAGAGGCTGGCTGGTGGGGAGGAGATGGTTGGATGACACTCTGGCAACTTGTCCTCTCCCTCTTACCTCCCAGGGAGACCGGGAGAGCTGACGTTGCTGTCAGTGCTGCCAAAGCTGAGCCAGGCCCTGGAGCTTGGGCACCGGGAGCTCCAGGTTGTGCGAGCACCTGGAAAGTAAGTGACAAGAGCAGGCATTTATTGTACACCCACTGTATATAAAAGCCCTATTCGAGTGCCTGGCACATGGTAGACCCTTAGGCATTGGTAGTTACCCTTAGGACATTTGGCTCTGAGTTCCCTGGGGCCAGAGAAAAGGTCTTGCGACTTGTTTGTCAGGAGGTCTGGACTCTAGTTCTGGTGTTACTGTTTGGCTTTAAGCTGGTGTTCCTTCGTGTGTGTGTGTGTGTGTGTGTGTGTGTGTGTGTTGGGGGGAGGGGGCTCTCTTTTTAGAAACAAAATGTTTTTTTTTTATTTAATGTGTATGAGTGCCTGCATGTATGTCAGTGCAGTGCTTGCCTGGTGCCCTCAGAGGCCAGAAGAGGGCATCAGATCTCCTGGAACTGGAGTTACAGTTGTGAAGCATCCTGTGGGTGCTGGATGCTAGTCCTCTGCAAGAGCAGCCACCCAGCCTTTTTTTTGAGACCAAGAGGCTTTATGTGACTTGTCCCCTTCTTCCAGGGAGGCCTCTGGGCTTGTGCTCCTCTCCAGCTGTCCCCAGACAGCAAGCCACCTGCAGAAGTTCTTCACCCACTCAAGGAGAGCCCAAAGGCCCACAGCCACCTACTGGTAAGAGATGCAGGATGACTTATGGGGCCGAGGAAGGTCCCAGCTGGCTGCTCTGAGTTCCCCTTTCCCTTTCTCAGCGCCATCACTGATGGTGTCCCTGAACCTTCTGAGGGGACCATCCACATGGCCCTGAAGCTGGAACACATGGCTGGCATTGATCTTGTAAGTCAGAGGCCACCAAGGAAGAGGAGTCCCTTCAGGTTTTGTCCTAGAGAGGAATGTGGGCTGTGTACATGGGGTGGATAGCTCCACTGCCCCCTAACAGGCAAGTGGCTGCCACCTGTCCTGAGACCTTATCCTAAGTCAGCTGGCAGCAGGGGACTCTGTGGGGCTCCTAGGTGTATGTGAAGTCATTCTTGACTGGTACCTTAGGCAGTCGAAGTGATGTCCCGATCTCGAAAGGATATCCTGGAAGGTGTCAAGAGGACCCTCAGCCTCTTCCGTGTGATGGCTACAGGCTGTGGCTGTGCCCTGGTCCAGCTGCAGCCACTGACAGGTGGGTCTGAGCAACACCCTGCTGGGGTGGTGAGGCCTGTGCGGCGCTGGCATCAGCCAGGCATCTGGTGGACCCCAAGGGTCCGTGAGTGGCCTCAGCAGGAGGCAGCAGCATAGGTGTTGGTTATACTCACACCATAGCACCCAGAATCCTTATTCCCAGGGGATTCAGTTCTGTAGAGTTCAACCCCCAGACTGGGTGGTTTGCCAGCTGTCATTGTCCTGATCTGCTCATGAGCCTCTCTGTGGAGGCAGAGGTCACCTCACAATCCAAAGGGTCTGGGGATAGGGGCATTACTGCATGGTCAGGAGAGTAACTGCCTCCCCACCGCCCTCTTTCAGCATTCCCTAGTCAGCTGCAGGTACACATGGCTCTACAGCTCTGCCCAGTGTTTGGGGACCACATCTATGCTGCTCGAGTGGGCACTGTTCTGGGCCAGCGCTTCCTGTGGCCAGCCAAGAATACCAAGCTCCAGAGACAGGTAGGTTCCCAGGCTTGTGTGCCTGCTCCTTGGTGGTGGTTGGGGAGAAAGGGGTGACTATGTGCCTCTGGTGCTGCGTGGCTGACCTCTAACAAACCCTGAAGTCTGCCATCCTTTTGAGCATATTTGTGCATCATTTCTTTCCTGTGTTAAGCCCAACATAGTGCAGTAGAGCTGGCCTAGCTCTAGGCAGCCAGTTGGAGATGCAGGCTATTGCTTTCTGGCCAGTGGCGGGCGGGGGCTGGAAGTCTATGTGAATCAGGGCTTTGAGGGCCAAGTCTGTGGACTTCTCATATCTTGTTGGCCAGAGCTTAACATGACTTCACAAAACACAAGAGAAGCTGAAATGTAATTTAGCTCTGTGTGAAGAACCTGCCTGTAGACACAGTTACTGCAGTTGCAGACCAGGGAGGGCCTCCTGGTCTCCCCATGTCCAACAGAGCTATGTGCTCCTCTGGCTTGGACTCAGGTGGGCTGTTGTGTTTCCCATCCCAGGTCCTGGATGAAGCCCTCCTCAGACGCCTCCACCTGAGTCCTTCGCAGGTGGCCCAGATGCCCTTGCACCTACACCTGCACCGCCTCCTCCTCCCAGGCACCAGATCCAGGGACCGCCCCAGCGAGCTCCTGGCACCCCTTCCTCCTTACTTCTCTCGGACCATGCAGTACCTGCGGCTCTCCCAGCAGTAGACTGTGCCCGACCCCCAGTTGGAAAATAGGAAATAGGAAGGGCTTGAGGACAGTGGGGTACTGTACAGTCAAGGGCCTGGACTCCTCAGTTTGGCAAACCTAAGATCGAATCCCTGTTAGGCCACTTGCTTGTTGTGTGCCGTTGGGAAGGTGACTTCTCTTCTCTGGACTTAAAATAATAAAAGTTCTACTTCACAGTCTGGTTTTGAGGATCTACTGAGAAAGCAAATGTCTACCGGGGACTGTGCTCTCTGCTCAAGTGAACAATGGCCAGGTCTGGAGGTAGCGTCTACTGTACTCCTGACCAGGGGAAGGTTTATTTGTTTGCTCTTGAGACTGGGTCTCTCCATGTCTATTCCTGGCTGGACTGGAGCTCAGAGGTTCACCTGCCTCTGCCTCCCGAGTGCTGGGATGACAGCTGTGCATCGCTGTCAGGCATGAGCTCTTCTGACTTTGGAGGACACAGGTCATTGAATTTCAGTACCCACCCCACTCAACACATTCAAAGGCTTTTGGAGGGCCAGCAGCCAACCCTATACAGGCAGGAAATGTCACACTTCACTTGGGTGTGCTTCTTGGGTCTTCCTGTTTCCAGTGGCTTGACACCACCCCAACCCCCCACCCTCACCAATGGAAGGAATAGACTTACCCCTCTGGAGAAGGGCTGAGGGTTAGGGAAAGCCCATCTCTGTCATAATGTTCTATGCCCATCAAAAGCCAGCCCAGCTTGTCTTTGGAGGGGGGTACTCCTGATTGTTGGCTTGCCACCTACTGCTGTGCAGTCTCAGGCAAGCCTTGTCTCCTTGTTCATACTCGGTTTCCTCATTGTATAATGAAGGCTCTTCCCCTACCCAATCCAAGACTTCCTGCAGAGAAAGCTGATGCCCATCACTAGGTGGGGACTGTGGGCCTTGCTGATGGAGGCCTGCTGATTAGCTCTTGTTCGGAGCCTTGGTTCACATTATTCAAGCCAAATTCAGAGAACTTTATTTGCTTCTTTTATTTTATGCTGGATCCAGGATGGGGCAGTGGAGATCAGAGTAGGGGTTTCTCTAGCCTCATATCCCCCTTGTCCCCAGACTCTGGGATGTCAAAATAAGGGTCAAAAGTTTGGGGAGGCTCAGCCTCTTCATAGGATATGCCTCAGCCCTGGGTTTGTCGCAGAGTCTGGCCTTGAACTTGCCTTTGGCCTTGACTTTCCTGTGGGTGCTAGGAAGAGATCCAACTTCAAAGGGCAGAGGCCCCAAGGCACTTCCAAAATGGGGGCCTCGAAGGTGCAGGGGAATAGCAGCCTCGGTGTAAAGGAGGGGAGGGAGAAAGAGATGATCAGGCCTCTGTCTCGGAACAGGGTTCTGGAGAAGACAAGCCCTTCCCTGGGGCACTGAATGTTCTGGACACAGCCCTCTGCCTGTGCCCTTCAGCCCCGATCCCACTGCTCAGCACTACCCGCCAGGGTGTGAGGCACAGCTGGAGGCCCACCTTTCCTGGCTTCAGCATGCTGGGTGTCAGCTTGAGGTCAGGGTGAGGTGGGAAAGACATCACAACCTTGGCAGTAGGGAGAGTCATCAAGGCCTTGCCTGTGGTTGACAGAGCCTTAGAGCCCACCAGCTGGCCATGCTGCAGTCTGAGGACCCGGCCCTGGGGTCGGAGCACACGGGGAGAAGGCAACCAGGCCTTGGCATGGAGGCTAGGGAAGTGGGATGGGGCTGTGGGAGAAGGGAAGCCATAAGGGTCTGGGAAAGGCCCCAGCTCGACCAGCTGTCCCACAGGGTATATGCAGAGGTGGGGGATGGGAGGTGAGGGCAGATGGAGCCCCTCCCCGTTCCTCCTCCAGAGGCATTGGGAAGAACACAGGGTTGGGGGTCCAACAGACCTGGGTCTGCATACCAGCTCTGCCCCTTCTGAGCTGTGCAACCTCGGGCAACGTCCTTAAACTTCCTGCTACCTCGGCTGGAAAATGGGGACAATAGCACCTACCTCACTAGGGTGCTGTGAGGGCCAAGGGTGCAGGTTAGGGAGTGGGAAGGGCATGGTGGCACCACCTTTCCCCAGAGAAGTGTGAGGGCAAAGGCTGGCTAGAGCAGCGGTCTGGGCTTCGGGGACGCGCACACTAGGACCAACTGTGGCATCTTCTGGTCTAACTGCCTGGCAGGTTGACTACTTTGGAATACTCATTTGGTTATATATTTAAAAATACTTGGTGATCAGTGTTCATACTTGCTATCACTGGTGGCCTTTTGGCAGGAGAGCAAGCCAGAAGCTTGGGAAGGCCTTGGAGAGGAAGCAGAAATGCCCTTGGGAGCTTTAGGGTACGTGGGGAACACAGTATTACCCCAGGCCTCACGGTGTTTCAGACCTAGTGAGCTGTTGAAAATTTGGCCCACCCTTCTGTTGGGGGACTCCCACTCCTGGAGGGTGAGGCAGACCAGGTCTGTGGCACTTTTTGCCTTGCCTTTCTTCCCCTTTCCGAGGACCGAGGTGGTGGCAGTGGAGTCTGGCTTCTCAGTGTGTCCCAGGTGCCTGGCCCCAGCATCTTTCCGAGAAGCTGACCTGTGGGTAGGGGACCCTGAGTCCTTGCCTTCCCCAGAACCTTGCTGGGTCAGCAGATGAGGGAGTGATGAGCGGACCCCTGTCCGTCGATGACCCACTGCCATGGGCTTCTTGATGGTAGAGCCCTCCACCACGAGCCGGATACCCACATACTGGGGCACCTCCACAGCAGGCTGTGGGCAAGAAAACAAGGCCATCTCAACACGAGTGCTGTAATCTTTGGCCCAGTTGGGCCCAAGGCACAGATGAGTGGAATCAGTTTCTGGGGGGGTCTGGTCAAAGGCATTCCGGGTTGAGAAACAGGAAGTTCCCTCTGTCCTCAAAGGGGTCCAGAGTACCTAGAGCCACAGATCTCCAGGGACCAGGAAACCAGAGAAGCAGAGACTCTTAGCCTTGCAGACAAAACAATCAACCCGATCACCCAGTGAGGCTACCTCTGGCCTGTGTTAGAATTTGAGTGGCTTCACACTATGGGGAGCCACTGGACAAAACTGAGTCATGACTTCTTGTGTGGAAATGTAATTCCCATCATGAATACCGAGGAGAGGGAAGCACTGTGACTCTGCTTCCTCAGTGGGGCCTCAGGGTGGACTCCATAGCCGAATCCTAGTAGCTTCCTAAGAATAGGGAAAGTTATAGCCAGTTGTGAGCTGCCTGACATGGGTGCTGGAACCTGAACTTGGGTCTTCCACAAGAGCAGCAAATGCTCTTAACTGCTGAGCCATCTCTCCAGCTCCAATTTATTTTCTTTATAACTTACACTGTCTATGGTATTATATTGCTAGCAACAGACAATGGATAGAGACACAAAATAATATGGGGAGGTGGACAATATTGAGATGGACCCGTGGTTAAAGGTACTTGCTGGTTCAATCCCCAGGACCCACGGGATAGGAGGAGAGAACAGACTCCCACAAGTTGTCCTCTGACCTGCACATGTGTGCTGTGGCATGCGCAGCCACACACATACACAAACTCAAACACAATAAATAATAAAAAAAATGGAAAAGGCTGTAAAGGGGAGGATATGGCTTCTAATAGAGATCCCTGGTGGCAACCACCTTAGCCCAAGGTTAAATTTGGCATCAGGAATTAGAGAGTCTGTTAATTGTGCCTTGTGACAATCATATGAGGCGCTCAGCACCACTTATTAAGTGTTTTTTTTTTTTTTTGCCAAAAAATCTCTACCCTGAACCTCATCAAGTTGTTAATCTATCTTCTAATTTACAGGACATTCAGAGAACAGACTGAGCTGAAACAACACAGGGAGACAATCAGATAAAACAGAATGTAGGACACTGCTACAGGCCAGCCAGCCTGGCCTTTAGTTCCAGGAAGCCAGGGAAAAAACAGCGGAGCTGTCCTAGATCAAATGAGATCAGAGAGACAAAGCCACCAGTGTAGTCACCTTGGTTTCATACTGGCCCTCAAACTCAAAAACAGATTAGCAATAAAAGATACTTGAAGGACAAAAGACATTTGAAAAATGTATGTGCATTTGCCAAGCCTGGCTCAGTCTCTCCAGGCAGCCAGCCATTCAGTTTTGTTTGTTCTGAGACAAGATTTCATGTAGCCCAGCCTGGCCTCAAGCTCACCATGTAGCCAACAATGACTTTGAACTCCTGATCCTCCTGCCTCAGCCTCCTAAATGTTGGGATCCCAGTGTATGTGTCATACCCCCTGCAAATTTTGATCAATTTTAAACTGCAAAGTATTTCGTCTTTCCATTTCCTCTGCTCTCTTCCCAGACTACATCTGTTTGTTTGTGTCAGGGTCTTATGCCCTGGCTGAATTGACATTTGCTATGTAAACCAGGCTGGCTGTGAACTTGTGACAATCCTCCTGCCTCTGTTGAGTAAGTGCTGGGATTACAGGTGTATACCTGCTTATATGTCTTCCTTTACATTTTTTTAAGCTCAGTACCTAGCATGCACATACTTAGCATGCAGAGCCCTGGATTCCATCCTAACACCTAGGGATAACATCCCTAACAAAAATTGAGCCTTATCGCCAGCTCATTATTCTAAGAGATGATCAGGAACTGTAAGAAACAAGAGACCACTGAGGTCACGTGGTCCATGTTTCCCCTCTTGTAGCAAACCTAGACCTGGAGAATCCTACTTTAAAATTGCTCTCAGATTTAAGAAACATTAAAAACAGTCTTTCAAGGTTTTGTTTGTATGTATGGTTGTTGTTTTGAAATAGGACCTCACTCTGAAGCCCAGACTAGCCAGAAACTCACTATGTAACCTAAGCTGCCCTTGAACTCAAAGTGATCCCCCTGTCTCAACCTCCCAAATACTGGGAGGTAGAAGCAAGAGCCCTGTGTCCTGCTGTGATGGCCAATCTAAGTTGTCAACTAGCCTGGACTGAGAAAGCCTAGGATATTTATAAAGCATGCCCCTAGTGTGTCCGAGGGTCTTTCTAGAGCTAATTAGACCATAAGGGCTTTGACCTAATGGGTGACTTCCTCCGTTGGTGGACTCAGAATTCTAATAAATTGCTGGGAGATTACAGCACCATGGAAAGTGGGGCTTGGTTATTCCCGAGCTAGATGTGATGATTCATACCTGCTTAGCACCTGGGAGGCTTGAGGCAGGAGGAACATCATGAGTTTCAGGCTAGCCTGGGAAACAGCATATATTCCAGGCCAACTCAGGCTATGCAGAGTAAGTCCCTCTCTCAAAAAACTAACCAACAATGAAACAAAGTAATGTTTATGACTGATTTTAAAAAATCCTATACTTATAAATAGCCAAGATCAAATCTGTTTTTGGAAGATAAATAACATAATAATTATTATAAAAATATTGGCAGCCACTACTAATTAACTCTTGACAGATCTTGTAGTTCATGGAGCTGCCATCAGCCTTATTGGGCAAGGACAGTAGCTAAAAGCTGTCCTTTGTGTCCTCTGGTTAGGCACCCTAGCAAAGCCCTACTCTTAGATCAAACCTCTTCATACTCACACCACATGAAGGGGGAGCCCGGTACAGTCTTATTTACAGACGAGCAAACTGAGGCCACCTAGAAGCTTGGAATTGTGATTTGAAACTGAGGCAGTCCCAGAGCCTCTGATAATATTATCTATGTATATGAACTCATGGCTAATGTACCTCACAGGACTGTAACCTCCATTTCACAGGTGAGATGGGCCAGAGGGGAGTGTCTTGTGTTAAAACACCATGTGGGGATCAGACAGGAACCCACAGCAGACCCCAGGGCTTTGCTGTGGGCTGCCTGTGGGAGGTACTGGAACATCTCACCTGCTTATAGATGAGCTCAAAGGCTCCCGTGTCACAGCTGCGGTCCAGTCGCCGGTCGATGACTACACGCAGGGTATCTGCTTGCACACCAGCACAGAGGCGGGCGGTGACAGCTGTGGAGGGTGCCATGGTGGGGCTGGCATTGATCTCAATCAACCAGGGCTGGAAGTCTTCCCCAAACACAAAGTCGGCCCCATAGAGCTCAAAGCTGGCTTTCCGGCACTGCACGGTGTCTTGGGAGGTCTGCAGGGCGTGGATCACAGCAGCTTTCATGCCAGGCACGATGACACTGGACCAGGCATTTGGGGCGCCCTCCTCCTGCAAGTGGGCCTGAAACCTCTGGCTGGACCACATGTTGTCAGGAGGCAGCATGGGGTGGCGGTGACTGGAGGCCTCCAAGTGTTTCTGGATGGAGTTGTTACACAGGTGCACAGAGCTAAAGTGGAACAGAGAGACAGGCTCAACGCTGGAGCCCGGCACCCAACCTCAGGGCTGTAGGCAGAGTCCTGGGGTCAGCCATCTTGGTGAGCTCAACTGAAATGGAGCTAGAAGATCAAAAGGACAGAAACACCCCACCCCACCCCCATTCACCTAAGGCCAGGGCTAGTCATCTCTCAGAACACTCAGGTGTTGCTGGCAGGCCATAGTACCAAGTGCTTTGGGCCTAGTCCCAGTTCACCCTTTCTGTGTGTGGCAGATAATAAGAGAGGGAGAAGATGACTCTGGAGTCATCAAAGGGTAGTTAATCCTGATTTCACCAGTGACCAGCTGTGAAATCTCAGGCAAACCATTTAACCTGCTTGCCCCTCAATCTCTAAAATGGCAATAACTGACGTCATCATGTTTGAGGAATGACCGCGATACAACCTAGTAGCACTAATCACATGTGAAGTGCTTGATGATAGACAGATACAATGAATGAGGCTCCAGCCCTCAGATGTGGAAACTGAGGCTGGCCTTTTCTTTGAAACAGTCTCATGTAGCTCAGGCTAGATCCAAACTCACCATGTAGCTGAGGATGATGGTGAATTACTGTCCTGCCTCTACATTCCAATTGCTGGGATCATGGGCATCCAATACTGTACCTGGTGTGATTTTGGCTCCTGCCTTAGCTTCCTAAGTTCTGGGACTACAGTTATGAGCTACCATACCTGGCTTGTTTTGTCTTGTGGGGGGTGGTCTCACTATTCAGCCCAGGATGTCCTCAAAATCCTGACTCAGCCTCCCAAGTGCTTGGATTACAGATGTGGACCACCGTGCCCTGCTAGAAACCAAGATTTAAGGGGAACCTCACTTCCCCAGAGGCACAAGCTTGGATGCTACAGAAATGGAGTTTGAACCTAGGCCTCATCAAGACTTCCTCTCATCCCAAAAGCAAACCATAGTTGCCTCTCCACTCTCAAGTTTCTCTTGGTCCTTACCCAGATCTACTCAGATTTTCTTTAATAACACGTATCACCTTTTAGCCTGTTACCCATGATCACCCAAGCTTGTTGCTAGGACGTAAGCCCTTAAAGCTGGGATCTTGTTTTGTTCATTTCTGCATCCCAAGGGCACCCTCTTGGCAAGCTCCTGCAGGGTGGAAGGGTAGGTGGAGGAAAGTCTGCCTCCCTGCCTGCAGAGCCTGTGGACTGAAACCCAGCCTGACTGTCAGAGCCCACTGTTCTGTCTGCCAGCCTCTCCACTAGACTGGGCAGTCAGAGGAGGTGGGAGGAGGGCTCACTTGTCCAGGTTCTTCAGGGAGAAGGGCTGTGTGGAGAAGCGAATGTAACTGTCTCGGTAGAACCACACAGTGAGTGGGTTCCAGTCAGTCACCAGAAACCACTGTCTCAGGTCAAACTTGGTGCCGAAGATGAGCAGGGGCCGCTCAATGTACTTCTGCACAATCCATTTGCCATCCTTCATCATCATGGGGTTGCAGTCCACCAGCTTCAGCATCTCGTCCAGGTGGTCCATGCACATGATACCTGAGGGGAAGACCAAGTAGTCAGGGACCAAGATGTTAGGCTGTGGCTGGGAGAAGTGTCAGAGGAGCACGGGTGTCCTGTCATGAGCTCTCATCCCCATGGAGCCCAGCTGAATCACAAGGCTGTCCCCAATCCCAGTCACAACCATCTTCCCTGTAGCAAAGCTAAGAATTTAAATATTTTTTCTGATTAATTGTTTAATAAGTTTTGTTTTGCTATAGACAGGTTGGGGGGTGTGGCTGGAGAGATGGCTTAGCATTAAGAGTACTTGCTGTGTTTGCAGAGAACCCCAGAACTCATGGCATAACTCCACTCACAGGGGATCTGGTGCCCTCTTCTGGCCTCCATGGGCACCAGGCATACACGCAGCGCACATACATACAAGCAGGCAAAACACATCCACATAAAATAAAATAATATTTTGAAGGAATTTAAATAAGGGCAAGATGGCTCAGTGGATAAAGGCACTTGTCACCAAGGCTGATCACCTGATCAGTTCAATTCCTAGAACCCACACCATGGGAGGAGAGAACAGACCCCTGTAAGTCGTCTTTTGACCATTCCTGTGCACACAGTGTGAAAACATTTAGATGGTGCTGACCACGTACATACATTACTTTCCTCCAATAATTAAGGAAACTGAAAGGCAAACCGAAACCTCCCTCTGTCCAGGGTGAAGGCAGCTGCTGTGCTCAGATCCTTTACAGAGCTTTCCAGGTCATATGACTTGCTGTGCCTTGCTTTCACAGGCTTATATGAAGCGTGGTGAGGCTGTGGGACGAAGCTGGGTCTGTGGAGAGACTCAGCAGATGCCACCTCGTCCTGTCACTAGCTACCTACCCAACAAACTTCAGCTACCGGTTTACATGTCCAAGGACATGTGCGTATTTCTTTCCTTTTAGTTTTCCCCCTCCTTTCTCTTTCCAAGACAGGTCTTACTATGTAGTTCTGGCTGTCCTGAAACTCACTCTGTAGGCCAGGTTGGCCTCAAACTCACCGAAATCCATCTGCCTCTGCCTCCCGAGTGCTGGGATTAAAGGTGTGCGCCACCACTGCCTGGCTGGCTCTCCCTCTCTTTTTTTTCTTCCTTTTATTCATCTTATGACAGGGTCTCCTGTATAGCCAAGGCCTTGAACAATATTTTTGCTTCCATCCAGAATTATAATCAAGTGCCCCAAACACAGATACACTTTCCTTTTTCCTTCTTTTAAAGTTCATTATTTGTTTTTATCTTAAGTGCATGAGTGTTTTACATATGTCTGTATGTCACATGCCTGCCTAGGGCCTGTGGAGGACAGAGGAGGGACTGGACCCTGGACTGGAGAAACAGCGTGCTCACTCTGACACTTCACTCACCTGCACGTTTACATGTAGATCTTTTTCAATAAGGAATACCATCATTACATGTTTTCTGTCTATTTCTCAGAAGGCTTTCTGCAGTCTTTAGAGGTAGGACTGATGCTGGACTCAGTGTGTATGCACCAGACTTCTGTGTACCCAGTGGATTCACTGAAGTGATCCAACAAAGCTGAGGCCAAGAAAAGGTCTTATGGGTAGTGAGAAGCAGAGCAGCCACATTGGTGGGGTGACCATTTCACAATTGGGAAAACTGAGGTTCAGAGAGGTAAACTAACTTGTTCAAGGTCACACAGCGTATTAATAACAGAGCTGTGATTTGAACTTGGCAATAGGGACAGAGTCTGCACTATTAACCTCCTTTGCTTCTAGTGGTAGATAAAGGTACTAAAACTGGAAGAAGAGGTTGCCCCCACCTCGGCCACGGGACTTGGCTCCTGGCTTCACTATCCAGATGTTTCGATTCCCCTCCATGTCGATCTGTGGTACCACGGCCCGAAGCTGCTGTAAGGTGTCTTCACAGCGCTGGACCTGGGCATCCAAGAATTTGAGTTCTGCTCCTTCGCTGTGGAGACAGTAAACTTGGGGAAGGTGGGGCCTGGGGCCAGATGAGAGGATGGGACAATTTGAGACACAGCCCCCTATTCCCTAGCTGTGCTCCAGCCTGCATTGGTCATGCCCACCCCTAAGACACCTAGATAGAGGCCTGTCTCTCCATGCTTCCCATCCCAAGTCACCTACTACCCCTAACCTATCCAGACCACACCCTCTCCAGCTCCATACTCTACCTTCTGACACCTTCTTTCCTAAGATTCCCAAGGATGGGGCAGCATTCACTGCACCAGACACCCTGCCAAGGACTCCCCTGTTCCTCTTATCCTCTCAGCAGCCCTCTAGGGGAGCATTAGCCAATTTTAGGGAAATACAAACTGAAGCTGGGAGAGTTAAGGGACTTGCCCAAGTCTGCATACCAGGAAGAGTGACTGAGCCAGGGTGCAAACGCCTGACTGCTTCACCCAAGCGTGCTTTGGAGGCGGGGGCGGGGTGGGGGGGAGGTCTGCCCTTCTTACTCTGAACTTAACTCTGGTTGACAGTCAGTCCTTTCCTAGCCTAAGTCTGCTCAGATGTGTCTGTTGTCTGTATCCCACCTCTCCCTCACACACTGCACATGCCTCACAGTCATCTGTTCAGTTACTGTCTGCCCTCTCCCACTGGCCTTTCTGGTATATGGTGCTGGGGGTTGAACCCAAGGCCAAGTAGGCTGAGTATACGCTCTCCTCTGAGCTGCAGGTCAAGCCTGCAGGGTCCTCTTCTGTGAGGCTTGCTCTCTGTTGTATCTCACTCTCCAACACAACCCCTGCCACTTAGCAGGCACTCTCCAAATGTCTGTTGACTGAGTGGCTGGCTGTACAGACCCTTGGGAAGGACTTGGCCTAGACAGACAGGGTTCCTGCACCCTACAGGATAGACAGTGTCCTCATATAACTGTAATTCATATACTGTCCCAGATGCCTGCCTCATTTAAACTGCTAGACAACAGAGACGCCTTCCCCTGGGTGCTAACTTCGCTTTAACACCTTGATCTCCCACAATTGATAGCTTTCTCTTTATGAGAAGCATCAAAAACAAAGGTGGACAGACAGAGGGGCTCAGAGGTCTTTGAGGAGCACTCCTACCCAGCTCCTGACGAGCTTTTCTGTAATCTGTGGCATATAGTATCTGCTTAGTAAATCTGGCTCATGTCTGCTTTCTGAGGGTTTTATGTGATTCTGACTTTTGGGGTTCTCAACAGCTTCCACATTGGAAATAAAAAGGATCCTTGATAACTCTTAGTTTAAGAAAGCTGAGCCAGCCTGGCAGTGGTGGCGTATGCCTTTAATCCCAGAACTCAGGAGGCAGAGGCAGGTGAATCTGTGAGTTCAAGGCTAGCCTGTTCTATAGAGTGAGTTCCAGGACAGCCAGAGTTACAACAGGGAAACCTTGTCTCGAAATCCCTCCACCACCACCCCCCAAAAAAATCAAGCCAGCAAAGCAAGCTGAGCCCAACAGCCTGAGTCCATCCGTGTTAAACAGAAGAGAACCAATTGCACAAAGTTGCCCATGAGCAGCACTCATGCTTTCGTGCACACCAATTTAAAGGAAGAAAAGCTACCGTGGGGCTGGGGTAGAGCTCACTTAGTAAAGCACTTGCCTAGCATGCCTGGGAATTTCAATTCCTTTAAAATATTATTTTATTTTATGTGGATGTGTTCTGCCTGCTTGTATGTATGTGCGCTGCGTGTATGCCTGGTGCCCATGGAGGCCAGAAGAGGGCACCAGATCCCCTGTGAGTGGAGTTATGCCATGAGTTCTGGGGTTCTCTGCAAACACAGCAAGTACTCTTAATGAGTTCTACCCCATCGCTGTGAAAATGGTAAGTGGCACTAAGGGAAAAGTATAGGGTCACCTTGTTGTCATTTTCTGTTATTTAGAAAAAAAAGACCCTAGTTATTTGCTACAGATGTGGGTCTCCTGATTATGTCATTTATTCAAAGTTTGTTCCATCTGTTTCTCCCTGTTAACATCGCCTCACCTGAGCCCCTTAGTGCTCTCACCTGGCCTGCTGCGAGCTCCCCCTGAGTGCTGTACCCCTGCAGAGCTTTGGCTCTGGAGCCTGGCATGCTAGACGCACGTGTGGTGCTCACCAAGTGGTTGCCACATTCTCCTGCTGCCGGAGCCTGCACCCCTGCATCACCCCCTGCCTCCTACTAAAGAACCTTAGCCCAAAGCGCGCTCTCAAATGCCACCCGTTCTCTCCCTCTCCAGACCTCTTGTTCATACTAAAAGGATCTGAATTCTACATCAAAGAAACCTATTAATGTGTTTAGCGCAATGTTTTCCAAATGTGACTGATCACGAAGCCCCTTTCTTATGATAGGCACTAGCATCCTGTGCCACACGGTGACAAATGGCCTCTAGGATGAAATCTAAATGCCTTAGATTCCTATCTTGAGTGAGCATCAGAAGCCTGAGCTGACCTCATGATGCAAATCATCCTGTCTCATACCATTCTCCAAGGCAGATGCTCTTTTTAAATCTATCTTGCATTTAAGAAAAAGTAAGTTTAGAAAGCTCAGTGATGTTCTTGGGGTCATAGAGCTTGGAAGATGGAAAGAAAGAATTCAGGTCTACTGGCAACCCGGGCTACCACCTTGGGCCCACACTATGGAGAAGTGGATTGGGCTCTCTCATGTAGCCAGTAGGAGCCCTTGAAGGTTCCTGAGCAGGAGTGTCCAGGACAAAAAAAGGGGGGAGGGGAACTTGGGCTGTGCTAGATTGGGTAGGGGGGGGATCTGACTGTAACCCTTGCCCACAGCCCTGCCCTGTAGGGCACTTACTGAACTATTTGGTAGTAACGCTGGAGGAAGAAGGTCCAACCCTCAGGACTGAAGTACAATGGGGCATCCGGGTCCTTGTCAATGTCCTTGTGGGCCATGCTGCTCAGGTGTTCCTCGCATGCTTGCAGAGCCTCATCCACAAACTCTGGGGACACTGGCTTTCTTTCCTGTCTCTTGTGATGTGTGTCTTCTGTAGGGATAGAAGGGATCTGTAAATAGCCCATTTCAAAGCAGGTAATGTGACACCCGAAGCCTATCACTTAGTTGAGACCTTGCCCTAAAGAGGACAGCTGAGGCCCATTGTGAACTCATCCCCAGCCACCCTGGGACATGTCGCTCACTCACCTGAAACTGCTCTAGATTCACCTGCAACACTAGCATTTCATTCCTGGCTTCCACAGCCCCTGTACCTCTTACTTAACTAAGGCTCCAGCCTAAATGTCCCCAAGGTCTCTAGAGCATGCCTACCCCAGCGCCCACCTTCAGCTCTCTATCTCTGGGCTCCCTGGCACATCTGGGCTCTACAATGGACCTGGAAGCCTTGGCCTAGGTGAACCCAGATGCACAGGAAACCAAATTGCACATGGCTTCCTACACCATGCTGGACACCTGGAATCCATCCCCTTTCTCAAGCCCTTAAGCCACAAAGTGCTAATAGACATGTGCAAATGGAGGCCCTCAGCTGGAAGCAATACACCAACCCCTGCCCCAGACTAGATGCATACTCATGACCCTGGCCCAGCCCTTTGCCTGTTTAAAAACTCTGACATACAACAGAGCCCCCAACTGCCCACCTACAGTCTGACTCATACTTGAGCTCAGCACACAAGTTCAAGTGCAGGGTCTCTGGCCACAGAGGGTTCCCTGTAGCCCAGATACACTGGCACATAACAATGTTTTTGGAACCTGATCCACCTAGGTCAAATGACAGCAATTGAAGGTGTACATGTGGGGGTTCCCCTGAAAGGGCTAGGGACTTTTCTCCTTCCAGTAAAGCTACCCATTCCCTGCCACTGAGCCCCAGTATTGCAGAGGGGGAAGGGAAGGCAATCGGCTGGACCAGTACACAGAAGGTTCCTATGTCTCCCTTCCCTCTCAGATGTTCCTTAAGTGCAGGCACAGGGTTTCTTGGGGACACCTGTACACTGCTGCGTTCCTCTGTGTCCTCCTCAGAGAGCTTGAAGTGGTTCTCACAGGCAGGGATGGGCCATGTGGTCTCAGCCTGCCTCGCTAAAGTGGCCAATCAGGCCTATTCAAGGGCCAAACAAGTAACAAACTGACCAGTAGGCAGGTGTGAGGTAGACGCAAAGGCAGAGGATGGGCAGGCAGATGGGCCTGTATGAGGGCAGGAAGGAAGGAGGGGGTGGACAGACGTGACGTGGGAAGGATGGCAGTGCGAGGGTGGCTGGGAGAAGGAATGGATGGTGGCTGGGTAGATGGGTAGATGGCTGGGGGATCAGGGATGAACAGGACTGACGGATGGGAAGGTAGACAGAAAGGTTGGTTGGTGGCAGAGGCTGCAGTGTGGTCACACGAATGAACAAGTGAGCGGATGGCTGGGCACAAAACGTAGGAGTGGAGGTAACCACGGCACTCACCTAAGGCCTGTTCCTCTCTTGTCTGGATGGAGGTGGCAGTTAGCTTCCTTCCTGACTTCACCACCAGCTTGAGAACGTTGCGGGCAGCTGTCAGCCAGAAGTCCTCTGCTCCCAGGCAGGGATATCCTGCTCAGCCCCCGGGCTCCAGGCCTCTCCTGGTTCTGGAACCTCACCATGGCTTGCCCCATTTTGGATCCAGAACCTCCAACTGTCTCAGCCTAACACCTGGCTCCTACCCCAGTTGTAGTATATCCGACCCACCATGTGACCAAGTTAGCATAGACTGTCTTCAGAAAGTAGCCTGGGCCTGTCTTATTTCTGCCCCCCCCCCTCGATCTCTCTCTCTTCTCTTCCTTCCTATTCTTTCTTTCTTTGTTTCTTTCTTTTCTTTTTTGAGACAGGTTTTTGAATTTTCAAGCTGGCTGGCTTGGAACTCACTATGTAGATAAGGCCAGTCTCAAATCTGTGGTGAGCCTGCCTCTGCTTCCCCAATATGGGGGTGTGGGGATTAAAGGTGTGACCCACCACACATGGCCATCCTTGTCCATTTTTGATACTTATTTCAGCCTGAGAATCAGACTATGGCCTAAATTCCATCTCAAGTCTGGAACATTATTTAAAAGCTGCCCCCTGATCTGGATCCAAATTCTGAACTCAGAACCCATGCTGGATATGGAACCTATTTTGCCTTAGAGACCCACAGCCTTTTGTGGAACCTGATCCAGCCTGCAACTAATCTGGATTACAAATGGAACCAACCCACCAACCTCTACAACCTGTTCTAGAGTACAAGCCCAGTTCCCTAGGCTTCGAGAGATGACAGGGTCGGCCAAACTAGCAGGTTCACAGATGGAAGACCCATCAGTGGGATGAAAGGACTGGGGTTGCAGTGGGGAAGTCTCCTGAGTAGGTGAGGGCAAGAGGTAAGGCCTGTTGTTTTCCACTATGGGACAGACAGCATGAGGGGCCCAGGCATGGGATTGGAGTCCCCTTACCTATGAAGGCTTTCTTGTCATCCTCTGCCCCAAGGCGATAGCATCGTGGGAAGAAGGAGTCAGCATCAGCCTCATCGAACCACGGCAGGTTTCGGAGGTTGAGACACAGGCCCACCTATGGAAACAGCTGCTGAAGTGGCTGGGTAGAACCCAGAGTGTGTCAATCAAGGGGCTCCCCAACATGCAGCATGTGTCCAGACCCTGCCTGGAACCTCCAACCCAACTTGCTAGGCCTGACTTGACATCCATCTCCAGGTTTGCTCAGCTTAGAAGGCCCCATGTCCCTCCCTCATCCTTTCCCACCCATAAAAGCCTGCTCCACCCAGGAAGCCTTTATAGTTCACACCAGTGATGACAAAGTGGATGATGGTAAACCCTTTGTCCTTAGCACAACCTTAGACAACAGGCCATGCTGGTATTCTCATCTAAGGATGAGGAAGAGCATTAAGACTTCCCAAAGTAGTTATGAGTACAAGGTTGCTATATGTGAGAAGCATTTTAAATCGCACAGATCAGGCTGTAATGGCAGGCTGGGATAAAACCCTAGAGAATCTAGAATGTCAGTCCACTGAGTTGGCTTTTCTCTCAATGTGGCAGGAACCATTGGAACTTTCTGAGGAGGAAGTTACATGGCTACAGCCACACAGAGGCTCTCTGGAGGTCGGAATGGAGAGGGAAGCTTGGAGAGGTGGAGCTACTTGCTAAGAGACCCAGGTACAGTTCAGTAAAACCAATAGCCAAACATGCTCTGCTCAGGAGGCCAGGGACCCTTTGTTCATGACCACTAATTCGGTGTTTTTCTGTTTCCAGATTCCATAGAAACTAAGCCCACAGTCATCGTGTCAACATATATCAGTTATAGTTCAGGGACTAGATGTGAATCCAAGAACATCTTGTATTCTCTGCAGAATTGTTTCTGACTGACAGGTACAGCAGGAAGTGGGATGCCAGCCCACAGGCTGGGGTTGGATTCTCTGGGATGCCTACCTTTGTGGTGAAGGAGCCTGCACGGGCATAATGGTTTATCATCTGATCCTTGGAGAGAAAGCGACAATCCAGCACATCCCGCCGAGTGGTCCAGATGAGGTAGGGAGTCTCATTCCGAACCATTCGGGACTGGAGAGAAGGGGAGGAGATGGAGACAGGGAGGGCATTGGGGACAGTTTCTTCCTGCCCTGCTGCAGAGAATGGAGAAGAGGTGTCCAAGGTGTCCTTGGGACTCCCCCATCTCTGAACAAAGCATGGGACAGTATCTGCTCCAGAGCTTATGCTGGTTGAGCAGGCAGCAGGCTGGTTTTCCAGTCTGCACTTGGCCTTGCACCCCAAGGCAGTGACTAAGCTACACACCACAGTGCCACCCCTTGCTGTGTGACCATCAGTGATTTTTTTTCCAGTGGAAGGACAGTGACTCCAATTGATGACTCCACACAGTGGACTCCACACAGCATGGACAAAGCCTCTCCATGGATCCAACCTATCCATCCTCCTTACAGCTCTGGGACACAGGATGATCTTTAGCCAGCAGCACTGTGTCAGGCTCATAGTCCACAAAAGCCTCAAACTCACTAGGTAGCCCAGGCTAGCTTCTAACTCGTGGTCTTCCTGATTCAGCCGTACACAGGCTGGATTACAGAAGTGCACCGCCCGGTCTGACTTGAAACTGTCATTTTTTGTGTCAGGAAAGGCTGCATCAGATCGGGTGTGGTGACACACACCTTTAAACCAGCACTCGGGAGGCAGAAGCAGGTGGATCTCTTGAGTTTGAGGCCAGCCTGGTCTACATAGAGAGGTACAGGACAGCCAGGGCTACACAGGAAACCCTGTCTTAGAAAAAAAAAAAAGAAAAGAAAAGAAGAGAAGAGAAGAGAAGAGAAGAGAAAAAGGAAGAAAGAGAAAGAGGAGAGAGAGTGGTTAGGGGACTGCCACTCTTTTTGTGCTTCACTTCTCTCATCTCTGGAATGCACTAACCTGACCTTTAACCCTGCCTTAGAGGGCTTGAGTGAAGACTGAATGAACTAACACGGAAGACACAGAAAGAAATTCGGGATGTAAAATAAAGAAAGAAAAGAAACACAAATGGCCACTTGATGTAATTCACTTTGGTCTGGGTAGGGTCAAGCTCTGAACTCAAGTGTCCTTGTTACACCCTCCACACCAGCACACCAGCCTCTCTCTCAAGTTTCTGTGGGCATATTTCTGTGTGTTGGAATATGTGTTTGTGTGTGTGTGTGTCTGAGTGTGTCTGTGTGTGTGTCTGTGTCTGTGTGTGTCTGTGTGCGCATGCACTTGTGGAGGCCAGAGTACAATCCTCAGTCTACCAGGAGCCATCTATTTCTTTTTAAAGTTGTATTTGTACATATGGGTGTTTTGCCTGCAAGTTGTATCTGTGCACCAAATTCATGCAGTACCCAAGGAGGCCAGGAGAGGGCATCAGATCCCTTGGAACTGGAGTTACAGACTGTTATGAGCTACCATGAGGATGCTGGGAATAGAACCTCTGGAAGAGCAACCAGTACTCTTAACTACTGAGCCATCTTCCAGTCCTCCATTTTGTTTGGGCAAAAGCGTCTCTCACTGGACAGGAGCTTGCACAGTGCATTATGCTGCTAGTCAGCAGACCCTAGGGATCCACCAGTCTCTGCCTTCCCAGCTCTTGAGACTGTAAGCTTTTCATCACCACACCTGGTTTTTAACATGGATTCTGGGGCATGAACTCAGGTCCTTGCTGTACAGAGGATGGTATTTTATCACCTTTGCTTGTCTCTTGCTTTTTAAAGCCATTCCCTATAGCTTTCATTTGCCAAGGGCAAAGGAAAGAGATGAACAAAGTAGTCTGTATTTGGCAGGGAGAACCACCCAGGAGAGACTGTGGTCACTCTGAGCCCCACTGAGTCCCTTACCACTCTGTGTGGATCTAGCCAATCTTTAGAAAAGCAATCTGTTTTTCCAGACTGGTAGCTGGGGTTCAGGAAGGAAGGACACCCAGCTGAATGATCTTTCTCTGAACGGAAGCCTCCTGCCAGCCTTCCATCTTGTACTGACTCCGAGTCCTCACCATCAAAGCATGTATTCCATCCAGGTCATCAAATTCCAGAAAGCCATCCAACTCCAACAGCTGTTGCTCCCGATAGTCCTCATTCTCTTCTTCATCCTCTGTGGATATGGAGGGTGACTCCATGAGACTGTGTCTATGCCCCATAGCTCTTTAAGGTCTCAACCCTAGAGCAGTGGGAAACAAACAAAGGAAAAGGACTCAGGAAGGGAGGCCTGTGGACAAGTAGGGCCCTACTCACCATCCTCTGTGGCATCGCTATCACCCATCATCGAGCTGTCTAGATCCTTCTGGGGTGGCGGGAGGATGGTGCCTGGGGGAGGCATCATCTTCTTCTCTACCCAGCCCCTTTGGCGCAAGAGACACCGGATCACTGGGTATCGGCCATGAATCATAAAGATCTTCTTCTGCTGTAAGGTGAGACAGGGACTTGCTTCAGCATCAGACATATAGGAGGCAATGGTGAACCAGATAGGATTTCTGCCCTCAGGGAATTTTTATATCCCAGTAGGAGGCAGCTTATAAACAAGGAGTAAAATAGATATGTGTAGCTTAATAGTTACATGGTAAGCACTTACATGGACCACTAAGAACAATTTGTGTTTTAATTATGTATTGGAGGCACACAAGACTAAACAATTCCTCCAAGATCACACTGTAGTAAAGTGACAAAGCAGGGATTTCTTCCTTTCTGTTTGGTGCTCAGGATTGAGCCCAGGGCCTTGCGCATGCTTGGTACATATTCTATCACTGGTATTCCCAACCTCCAGAGTCAAGGCAAGCTGGGAAGGAGCCATGAATGCAGAGCTGAACAAATGGCTTTCAGGCAGAGTGAAGGCAGCATCTGCAAAACTCCATAGGAACCTGGAAATCAGAAGGAACTGAGAAGTCAGGGAGAGTGAAGTCTGAAAAACGAGGGTTCCCGAGAGCCCCATGGACCTTAAAATTGGTCATGCATTTTATACAAGAGGAATAAATGGAGGCTCTGTAAGTATGTGTGCAACTGAATGGAGAATGGATGGGGGAGATGGCAGACACAGAGGCAGATCCTTAGAAGACCACAGTCTGAACAACTGTGAGCGCTAGAATGAGGGAACTGATCTGGAGACTAGGGAGGAGGTGCTAGGCTGGAGACTCGTTTTGGAGGTGTGGGATGATGGATGAGTTTGCTGATGGATGGAAGAATCGGAAGAATGGAGTTTTGGTTTCTGAAACAGAGATGGGAAAACTGGCTACTGGGGAGGATGACAGGTTTGGACCAGTGAACAGGAGTAAGGTTTGGGATGCAAGTTTGAGATGCTGGTGAGCTCTCTGGGTGGAGACATTCAACAGAGGGCTGGTTCTCCAGGGTGGGAGTTGGAGGCAGGAAAAGGGTGGTTATAGAGGTATGCTGTGGTGACCCTGAACTCCCAAGCTCAAGGAATGAGGTGTGTGGAGAGGGACCCAAGGATTCAGGAATGTCTGAGGAATCCTGAGGCAGCAGCCAGGGAGCAAACAAGGAAAACTAGAAGTATGGAACCAGCCAGCCATTCAGACAGGGATGGAGTGTGGGATCCCTTTGTGACACAGTATCCCTAGCAAGAGGAAGGGAGTTACAGGCTGCAGAACTTGGCTCCTTACTGGGCACTAGGGCCCTAGATGAGGGTAATTTCCAATGGAAATGGTATAGAAAGGCAGGGAACCAGGGCTGGGGGAGCTTAAGAGTGCATCCCCAGGTAGACTATGACTATAGTTCGCCAAGAAGCCTTGAAGAGGGACTGAGGATGGAGGTGGGGGACACTTACAGATGGCGTGCATCGGGTGGGGTGTTAAGTCTCTTTGCCTTTTATGGATATATTTTTAAAGATACGAGAGACTATAAGTGTAGCCACCACCAGGACCCCATCCCTTCCGACCTTGACAGCTCTCTCTACGTGGATTTTGGCGTGTCTGAGTCGGCCCATGTGGTGAGGTCCCTTGGAGAATCCTCGCCAGAGGACAAGGGAATCTGCAGAGAGATGCGGAGCAGGAACACAGCTGGGGGCTTGGCCCGGGACTTCTCTGACTCCGGGTGCCCAAACTCCCTTACCCTACCCTGTATCCGGATGCCCAACCTCCTGTTTCCCCATTCCTTCCACCCCGCGGCCTCTCCCTGCAGCCGCCAGGGTGTCAGGGCTGGCGGGCCGCTGCTGCGCCTCACCATCAGGCTCATCCAGTGTCGGGGGGAGCAGGGAGTAGACAGGGTGGGGGTCCGCAGTGCCCTGGGCACCGAGGACGAACGACTCGTGGGCGCTGCTTAGGTGGCGCGGAGGCAATGGGCTGCAATTCCCACGGCTGCAGCTGCAGCTGCAGCGCGCCCCCTCTGGCCTGGCTGAGGCTGGCCCGGGCCATTGTAGCCGCCCTGGCGGCCGGAACTCGGAGCTGCATGTCCAGGGCCACCCGGTCGGGGAATCACTGCGGTGCTCCGGCGGGTGCGCCCTCCCGTGCCAGCTGCACTCCGAGCCACCCTCCTGGCGGTACCAGGCAGCCGCGGGCCTCAGCTGCCTCGAGCTCAGGAGAAGGGCCGCGCTGAGGCCCTGCATGCGCCTCTCGCCAGGCTCGCTCCTAGCGCCCCAGTGAGCACCTCCACCCAGGTGCCCTATCGGCCCTGCCCTCTGTTTCCCATCTCCGAGGAGACAGTTGCCCAAGCAACAACCAGACTCAGGCAGAAGGCTGGAGAGCTGTGGTAGGCCCTTGGAAAAGTGGAATTAGGGCTTTTCTGTGGTAATCTTGGTTCTGGGTCTCACTTGCGACACACCCTTCATGAGCCAGGCCCTGAGGAAGGAAGAACCCAGCACTGGGGCCTTGGCTCTGGGAAAAGGGCTGTCAAGTGTTCCCTAACCTCATGGAAATTAGTGTGTGGAAAACCAAAAGGTAGCAAAAGAAATTAAAAGGTGTTCGTTTAAGGGCAGGAAAAAGGTGATGAGCTGAAATGTGAAAGGGCTTCCTGAAGGTAAGGCAGTTAGGGATGTCCTAAGTGTAAATGCAAAGGAGTCAGGAACCACCAAGGGAAGAGGTGGAATCCGGCAGTGGGGAGTCTCAGCAACTGCCCTGCAGAAGGTGGGATCCTTTCTAGGGGCACTGAAGGCAGCTGGAGAGGCTTGAACCTCTTGCAGGCAGATCAGACCTGCAGGGCCTGGCTGGTGAAGACATAAGATCTTTAAGGGTAAATAAGAAAGCCAAGGCTGTGTATGAGGTGACAATGGTAAGATTCAGAGCACTTACTGCCTCTTCCAATAGTGTAAAAAAGTTAAAATAAATCATGTTTATCAACTGAAGAAATGGAAAGATATGGAAGTTACGCTTCATTCTGGCTAAATCCATTAGCGAGCAAGGCACCATCTCCAGAACTCATGGGGCAAGTCTGACTCCAAGAGAGGACATAACTTGTCTCAGAATTCCACAACATAGCCAGTCCTAGTACAAGAGGTCTAATGCCAACATTTCTGAGACAGGCCCTCATGTACCCTAGGCTGACTTTCCACTACTGAACTGCACCGCACCTAATGCTGGGATGGAACCCATGGAGTGTATGTATGCCCAGCCACTTAGGCTTGCTGTGGGGGTCATAAGCACCAAAAGGAGTTGGAGAGGCCAACTCTAGTAGTGTCTATTCAAACAATTCAAGAAGCCAGCTGTGAGTCACTAGGCAAATCTGCCTTTGCTGTGAAGATGGGTCCCCTAGCTACCTGTCCAGCAACTCCAATCTGAGATTACCCTCCCCACCCCACAAATAGCTGGGAGATGGACTTCCCGTAGGACATGCCTCTAAGAGAGGACAGCTGGGTGGCAGCAATCTGGTCTGTTCTCAACCTGCAAATCTGATTTTAGGGACTTTAGGCCTAGGGAGATAATCCGTGACAAAGCAAATTTTGGCTGGCTCA